>CM038346.1:31351401-31947665 GCA_021464625.1 Proterorhinus semilunaris
AGAAGTGCTATTCAAGAACTATTTTGATTATTGTGATAAAGATATTGTGATGTTTTACAAAAACAATTCAACAAGAATGTCGTAATAAAATATTGTATGTCAAAACTGTACTAAGCCTCTCACTTCTTGCCTTAACCGAGCATTTTCTCCAGTTTGGCTTTACCCTAAAACGCTTCTAAAATCTAAACGCTTCTTGACTAGAGCGCAATAGTGTAATGTCTCATTTGAAAACTAAGGCCTACAAAACTGATCCCAACTTTTTTGTCGCCGGGTTTTTGTCACACATTTGAAACGTTGTGGACGCGTTTTTGTTTTTTTTGTTGTTGTTGCTCTTGTCACTCACTTTTTTGTTGTGTAATTGTTGCTTTTCTCGCACGCTTTTGTAACTCTTTTGTTGCTTCTTTTATCACTTTTTGTGGCTTTTTTGGGCCTTTTTTACTGTCGCGTATTCGTCACTTTTTGTTGTGTTTTTGTCGCTTTTTTTTATTTTGCTATTGCTTTTCCGGCACGTCTTTGTTGCTTTGTCACATTTTTGTTGCGTTTTCATCCTTGTTATTTTTACGCTAAGACAATGTATGTCCTCGGTTCGGGTGGGGGTTAAGAGGTTAAAAAACAAAAGATCAAAACAAGGCAAATTGAAATAAATTAGGAAAATGACAAGTACAACTGGACTTTTGCCAATTTTTGAGGTACACAGGCTTTAGTCATAATCAGAGTATTAAATGTATTTAGTCTTTAAAGTGGAATTGAGACATGGGCAGAATCGAGCATGAGAATGCATGCATTGAAGAAGATCTTTATCTTGGAAGATCTTTAGTGGTGTGGAGTGACAAATATTATTTTTTTCAATTAAGGCATGGTCAATTAATGCAGTTATGACTAGCACGTTCCTGTCGCATTTACGGCAGATATGTGCAGTTAGCTTAGTAGGCTAATTATTTTCACTTACAAGCTAAAAAGTCTTCACATTCATTTAATAACAAGTATAATCAGCCATTGGGCTCTGTAAGTTTTAATAAGATTATTTATAGTTTGAGAATATTATCATTTGATCATTTTATATTAAATTTAATTAACGAAGCAAAACTTACCAACACAAAACAGGTGTAAACTTTTCCACGGGCGGTGGGTGGCGCTCTTTCATCCGCGCAGACTGTTTCGTTTCCGGGTTTGCAGAAGAAGAAGTCCTTCTCTGTAGGAGCTGTCCATGGATCTACAATAATAACTGTTGCTGGTGTTTCTACGTATTTATTGAACCCTGTGCGTCCGTGGAGCTTTTTTATAAAATTGCAAATGAGCCTTACGTGCATAAATGTTCACTGACTGATGGACAAAACTGGAACCGCGTTGATACATTTATTGTGAAAGCGAAGCTAACCTGCAAATGCTAAAGCCATTCATTCACAAAAGGTATGGTGGTTAAGAAAATATATATTCTCTTTTTTTCTTTGAAGCAAAAATGTTTAAGCATGATTCCATATAGATCAATTAAATTAAATGTCAAATCGCATATTGTGTATATGTTATTACTCAGTTTATTTGATCTATGGTCAGCCTCCAGAATAAATTATGTTTCAAGCTCCAAGAAGCCAGTATTTTTCATCAGTGCAATGTAATCATATTTTAACATTTTATTCCATGATGAAACATGTCTATATCTTTCAAGAGCAGCTTATTGTACAGAATATATAATAGCCGTTTCACATTTCTACTCAAAACAATGTCCACAGTCCACCCATGTCATATTTTTTCTTGCTACTAATAGCTTGCCTCTTTTGTTTTGTCATTCTTTTCCAGCTATGAGCGTCTGGTTTGCGTAGCTCCAGCTTTTGGCTTGTCAACATTCTTTTTCAAAGGCCTGAAGAAAAGAGAGGGGAGACTGTGCATGAGCACGTTGGACCAGGACCAGCATTTCCATCCCAGTTTCCTTGACAAAACAACACTCCCTGGTAATCCGTCAGACATGGTTGAACCTGCCAAACAGCCACTCCAGGGGCTAAAATTGGCATCGCATGGAGGGTTGGAGAAGGCGCAGGAGAGGGGCAGGCTGAAGTGTGCGAAGTGTGGGGGATCAAGGATGTTCTTCTGCTACACGTGCTGCTCATTAGTGGGTGTCAGTGCTGAAGAAGTCCCCCTGGTCAAGGTGAGTGAGAGGCGAGGGTTGTCAGAGCTATGAGTGTGAACATGTAATTTAAAATGTCCCATAGAGGTGCATAAAAGGGCTTTGGGGATATGTGTTGAAGGAGGCAAAACAAATACTACAAGTAGTTCGAGGTTATGGGTATGTTGTTTTCTAAACATTGTAAAAACATGCCCTTCGTCCCCAGATATTAGGAAGACATGCTCAAGTCGCATATTCCTTTTACTTGTATTAATTGTAGCACTGATTTGTTTTACAATTACAAAAACATTTTGCATGGTGTAAGCTAATCATGTTATGTTTACATTTTTGTTTGATTTCTTGAGCCTAGGCCTTATCCAATCAGAAAGCAGAATGAGCCCCACAATTAGGGAGATTGTGCACCGCCTGACCAAATCTCTATAATTTCTAATATAAGCCTTTAGCACAATCCATTGATGGAAGAAGCTGGGCACCCCGGATGTAGTCAGCTGATTTCATTCTTTGGGCATATCATAACAGTTCATTTCAGGGGGTCAATTTTTTGTATATGGCCAACATGAGTATTAAGGTTTGAACCCTTGACCTTCCGATCATGAGACGACCCGCTCTACCATCTGCGCCACCGCCGCCCGAGACCAATTTCAGAGTACTAAAATGCATAAAGTTTTTGAAAGTAAAAAGATTATGTCACAGTGATGCCATCTCATAGTTTTTCTGTCAAATACCATGACTTCCTGTTTGTACCGGCTTGAGTGTGGACGGGGAGGTTTGTGACCATGATGTGACGCAGTAGGACAGATGCGAAAAAATTATTGCATGCATGCATGTATAACAAGGCGGCCTGATGGGACAGATCCCTCCTGATGAAACGAAAACAGTTCACGTTGGATTTGACCTTTTTACGCGCATTTTTGACTTGACTTTGAAATTTAAGGTTGTTATCAAGAATAATTCCAATATATTTGGTCTCTTTTGCTTCTTGTATGATTTCATTGTTTATGCTTCAAAGGTGCTGTTAGAAGGTCTTGTTTTAATTGAGGAACAGACAGCAACGGTTTTCTTCACGTTTAAGGTTAGGTGAGACAACTCGAGCCATTTAGAGATGTTTACTAGGGCAAGTGTCATCTGCTGCGCTGCCAGAGCTGGAGTTTTAGCAGACAGATGAATTACTGTATCATCTGCGTACAGCTGGCAGTTGACACCGTGGCACCTATCAGGGAGGTCATTGGTGTACATTGTGAACAACAATGGCCCCAGTACTGATCCTTGAGGAACCCCCATGTTGTTAGGAAAGAGAGCTGACATCACCCCATTAACCTTAACGCACTGCTGTCTTCTCTAGCAAGAAACAATTAGCTGTTTATGTGCTGTATTTGCGCCTAAAACCAAATTGTTGAGGATGCAGCAGCTGGTTTGACTCAAGATGTTCAATGAGTTGTTCTGCAATTACCTTTTCCAGGATTTTAGACACAACAGGGAGAATGGCAATAGGCCTGTAGTTGTTGGGTGTGTCCTTTTCGCCTGACTTGTGGATCAGTGTTATTACAGCGGGCTTCCAGCACTGTGGGAATGTATTTGACCTGATTGAGAGATTAACTAAATATGTAATTGGTTGTAGCAGACTGTCCTGATGTCTCTTGATGTCAAGTTGAGTTCACTTGAGATTGTCGCACCTTTTTTAGACCACTAACTGTGCAATGGCTACATATACAAACTTTAATCAAGACTATGTGTGGATATTTTAGTAATAAGAACTAGTAATGGCCCTAAACTAGTAATTTTAGTTCAGGGCCCTTTGACCCTGAAAAAGTTGGATGAAGATGATGAACTTTATTTATATAGCGCCTTTCATAGACATAGTCACAAAGCACTTTACATGAGACAATTGTACATTCACTCCATACTCGGTGGTGTTCAGTTTCCCCTGGGGGAGACTGACAGAAGCGCTGTCGCGACTGCACACATCTGCACCAACGGTCCCTCCGACCACCACCATGCATTCACACACCATTCACCCTGGCCTATAGTACATGTCTTTAGTGGTAGGGGAAACCGGAGTACCCGGAGGAAACCTATGCAGACACGGGGAGAACATGCAAACTCCACACAGAAAGGCCCCGTCCAGGTGGGAATCGAACCCGGGAGCTTCTTGCTGTGAAGCTAGAGCGCTAACCGCTGCGTGCCGTGTTAGAGATTGGATGAAGCAGATCCAGCCCAGGAAGAAACAAGCTGAACTTATTTGGCGTAATGTTGTGCTTCATGCTTTGCCAAATCTGTGGAAAAGTGCTTTTGAACATGCATCTCCAAAGATTAATGGACAGAGATATTTCTGGCTGATGGTTGCCAAATACTTTTACTAATTATGTGAATTTATCAAAACTATTTAATTATTATTACAAATGTTACACACTGTTAACCTACACACGGGCTTCACAGTGATGTAAAATGAGGCTGTTGCTATAGTATTCATATTTAATTTTCTGTTGTGTTTAGCTTCCTTTGAAAATAGACATCATCAAACATCCAAACGAGTCTGATGGGAAGAGCACCGCGATCCACGCAAAGATCCTGGCACCGGACAATGTCAACATTTACACCTACCCCTGTATCCCTGAATACGACCGGGACTCGGTGAGTTCAAAGTAGACTGCGAATATTGTCAGTAACAGAATCGTCTTGGAATAAAGCAGCTTTAATCAATTTCTTTCCCCCTTTCTATCAGTGTGTGCGTGTTTCAAGTCAAGCCAAACAATATGTTACATAATTGACTTGAGCCTCTTGCCTCTGGTCAGGTGGTACTGGTGTTCCCGGGCCCGAGAGCTGTCACCGTGCAAAACATGATCCAGAGTTTGACCGAGCGCTTGCAAGAGCCTGGCGCTGAACCCAGAAGAAAGAGGTTTAAGGGCTCGGATTCGGCTGATTGTCCTACACACGGAGGGGGGCAGAAGGGCATTCCCCGGGCAGCAGACTGCTCAGCTGAGGGAAAGGGAGCAGAGTCCAAGGCCCTGCCCCTCAAAAAGGTGGTCTTCATTGACAGCACGTGGAACCAGACCAACAAGATCAGCACGGATGAGAGATTGCAAGGTACAAATAAAAGGTTTATATGCACTTGAACAACACGTGACTTCCAAGTGAACTCTCCAGAGGCAGCTGCTCGTCTCTTATTTTTACATTAGGCGCATCTCATCCAAATGCACAAATAGCTTAGGATTAAATGACAGGCAGTGAGTGATTTCACTCATTTCACTCAGTGAGTGATTTCACTTCCAGTGAAAGACTTCACTGGAGGATACTTCCGTGTTCATCACAATACATGCTTTTGTCTTGAAGCTAATTGCTGATACATTTTTTTATTCAGTAATTGCAATTTGCACCATTATTTCAACAAGCCCGCTTGAAAAAACTGGCCTGTCTTTAGTGTAAATACTTTTTTTTTTTTAATCCTAGCTACTCTGAAATAAAAACTATCTGAACAGTCGTTTCCAACGGTCAAATATTTAAGCCCAGTGTAATGTTTAACATGTTGCCAGTGACCAATAACTCGCTGTCCGACATGTATTCTCGACCTATTTATTGATTGTACGAGACACTGCTAAATAAAAGAGGAAGAGCAGCAGAAGGTTTCGAGTCGGTCGTGTGTGCATAGAGCCCATTAAACTTTGGTACTGGCAAAGTTACTAATCTGGGTTGGAACATGAACAGAACTAGTTGTATTTGATGAAGGTTCAACATTGTTCACTTCAAGTCAATGCATATTTGGTTCGAAACAGAAACGTCAGTTTTCCTTTAACTGAGAAATTATGCATTAAAAAAAAGTAAAACCTTTTACAGCACCTTGAACTTTTCATTGACATTGAATCACAAAATGATCGTTTGTACTTGGTGTTCTTTTTTCTAATTTCATAGTTTTTGCCAATTTGTTCCGTTCAACCTCCCTTTCATCTTTGTCCAACATTGACAGAACTCTTCCTTTTTTTCCTTCAGATTTACTGCAGGTGGAGCTGAAAACAAGGAAAACGTGTTTCTGGCGCCACCAAAAGGGCAAACCGGACACTTACCTGGCCACCATCGAAGCCATTTACTATTTTCTCAAAGACTTCCATGAACTCTGCCTCGACCAGGTTTACACCGGGGAATATGACAATGTGTTGTTTTTTTACTCCTTTCTACACTCAGTTGTCAACAAGGCCAAGATCGCGGCGGGAAAACTGGAGAAATAATATAAAAACTCTTAACTTCATGAACTTTGGGGGACGGGTTTATTTGAGGTTTTATGGCTATTGTACAATAAATGCAACAAATTGCCAACCAAAATCAGTGGAGCTGGGGAATCATTTTATGAATGGATATTCTGAAGATTGATGCATATTGAGAAGTAATCAACTGGACTAGAAAGTTAATGTACGGACTTTTTGCCAATCAAGTTTATTAACTGTCCTCAGGGACTGTGTTAGCGCTACCATAACTACCACCATATTTTTTGTTTTTGTTTTTTTCTTCATGTAAACCAGCTTAAATGGGACACGTGTCTACAAATACTAAAAATAAAAATAGTGCAAGGATGTGCATGGGTTTCGTCTCCAACAAGACCCGTTTGTCATCTAGATCTGGGAAAACCATTGTAGAAGGGAGACAGACTCTCAATCCACACGTAGTGTTCAGTGAAAATTTGTCTTCACAAATGTAACCTTCACATCTCAAACTACCCATCCAGTTGATGACTTTTAAAACCTCTACAATAGAAAATTCATGAACAACAATTCCTCATGTCATTTTAATTTTGTGTAACTTGTTCTGAATTTAACAAAAGAGGGCAACAACTTTGTTTATACTCTGTTAATGAAAAACATTTTGAAAAATGCTTTTTATAATGACAATTTCTCATTAGGGAAGGAAAGAGACACTTGTACTGCACTTGTTTTTGACAACTCCAAATAATATCCAGCACATTTGGCTGTCAACCTTATGAATTTGGTGTCAATCACAACAGTCTGTACATTTAAATATATTTTATTTACAAATTGTTACACGTTACTGTCATTTAAAAAAGATCATTTCTAGGTCTATTAAATGAAAGTCCCTTCCTCACTAATCACATTTACTCAAATACTTTTTGCAAGTAGAATTACAGGGAGTTTTTAGTAGAAGGCTTCTCTGATCTTTGCCTGGAGTGTGTCACATGTTTTCTTAGCATCTCCGAGAAGCATGGAAGTGTTGGGTTTGTAGAAGATGGGGTTGTCCACGGCAGCGTAGCCCACACCAAGAGTACGCTTCATCACAATCACCTGCAACCGGCAAAAGAGGTCAAAGAAATGGAAATGCAGTGAGACGTCAAGGGCAAGCTTGCCAATTTCTTCTCTAGTCACAAGATGGTGGCCCAAAGTCAGGCACTGCTTTGAAAAAAATCGTTCTTCAGAGTAAACAGGCAGGTTTGAGAGTCTTCCCCAGGACATTAAGCATCGATTACATTCTACAACTTTAATATTTCAGTCTAGATCCATCTTGTGCAATATTAAAGGAATATTTCAGGATTTTTGACATAGGGCCTCAATTCCTAGTTATCCAGAGTGTTGTTGATGTCTGGTGACATTTGTTTTTAATTCATGCAGTCCTTATATTTGAAGAGTCTAGTGGCGATAGGCTAGCGCATTTCTACGGTAACAGCTTGCCTGCGTTAACGGTCTTACCCATTCCACAGTGCATCTGAGGCAAATCACTTACATCAGAATAACGATATAAATGTCCGATAGAATAATTTTAGAAATAAAACTGACCTTTTATCACATTATCGCATTTTTTGAGAGACTATTTTCTATCAGCTTACAACCACGATGCTGATGCTGCTTAAATACAAGTTATTTTAAATGCAAAATGGTTCAAATTATTCTATCAACACAGACATTTATTTTGATAGTCTGGCGTTATAAGTGATTTTTGCATCAGGTGCAATGTTAAATAAAAATGTACATCTCCAGAAAACAACACCACTCTGGATAACTAGGAAATGATGTCAAAAATCCTGAAATATCCCTTAATTTCTCCTGGGCCAGAGCATTCAAATAATTTATAGCAGCCTGTGAAGTGACATCAAGATAGACTGGCTGCTAGAAGAACTGAAATAAATGTTCTTGTATTAAAGTGATTAAAGTCTAAAAGCATTACGATGCATATAATGGACCTTCTGGGCCTACTTTTTGATTTTAAGTAACACAAATGATTTTTTTTTTTTTGGAGTCCTTTGATCTCTGCTACAAATCGGTCTCGCAGAATTACGCATGGACCAATGAGACTAGCTTTCCTGTGGGAACTAGGAGAGTCTTTCAGGTTCAGTCAGAAAGGGAGGGAGCTAGATTGTTTACTTTAACCATTTCTTTCCATTTTGCAATCCTGCATACTTTTACTTAAACCAGGTGGACACAGGAATTGGTGTAGAAAAGCAACACCAACACAATGTTTTTTGAAAGTGTCTTGTGCTGAATTAGCCTGGTTTTACCATACCCTCATACTCATTTCGTACAGAGGGTCTGGATTTTCACAGTTGAGCTCCGTTAACAGGTGGGAGGGTGAACTCCTTTGAAACGACGATCTGATTTTCGCTAGCGTTTGGTCGTGACGTATGTAATGCACTCGTGTTGAGTGAACATAACTCTTGGGGGGCATTCCTTGCACATTCCAAGGCTTCAATTTAAATATCTGGATATTTGGGAGCCGAGCCAGAACGGATTGAAGAGCATCCTTTACTTTCGCAAATGCGGCGCAAATGCTTGACGTCACCTACAACACCCGCCTCCCCCGCTCGCAGGTTGAAATTCAACCGATGAAACTCAGCCACTGAGATGTACATGCAGGGAAAAGATAATTGACTGGAGTTTACGAATGGCTAAGGCCAGGCTAGTGCTGAATAATAGAGATGAGGCATTTATAATGTTTACATTAAATTGCTGGGTTTCAGGGGACATCATAGCGTTCTAAAGGCCTATAATATTATAGAGGTTTAAAATTATTATTATTGTTTCTGAAGACATTTTTGGTCTTGTACAGAGAGATCATGGACCCAGTGACTGATATTAATCATTTTCCTTTTAGATACGACTTGTGAAAGTGTAAATAGAAAAAACTGGCTCCTGTGACATCACATTCTAGAACCTGAAAACGACCAATACAGGTGTCTTGCAAGATTAATAGGATTTACTGGGAGCCAAAACTGGGACCTACTTATTGTTAAGTGGGGATGGCCTTAATTTTGAAAACGTTGCCGTCATAGTGGAGCTCCCATTTCAATTGCAGGCCAAGGGCAGCTAAAGTTAGTTAACTGTATTTCTCAATAAAATAAAAGTATGTTTTTTACAAACCTGCTTGGACTTCCAGACCTCCAGCACTGGCATACCAGCGATTATGGAGTTAGGATCCTCTTGTGCAGCCGAGTTCACCGTGTCATTCGCTCCAATTACAAGTGTCAAATCAGTCTCTGTGGACAAAAAACCAGAAATGTGTTTTTCCAAAGTGGAGGAAAATATGTATTTTTTTGGTGAAATTGTTAAATTTCGTACCAGACTTTGACTAAATACTGAAAATGCAAATAAAGTTATATTAGTTAAAACTATTAATAAAAACTAAAGAGTTTTTTTTTAGTAGAAAACAATGTCAAAGATCCAATAAGATGAAGCCATAAAGAGAAAATAATGTAAACGCCCCTTATAATATTTTTCCAACAAGCCATCTGAATATTGGCGCAGGTTAATGTGTTGCATAAAAATAATTGACTTCACCTCATACCGAATGTGTTGAGATGTTAGAAATGTATTAGGAAAGTAAGGAGTGACTTTGGACCACAGGTAACAATTTAAAATGGTGCGTGTTCCCGTGCGGCTGATAGGATAGCACAGGGTGAAAGGGACTTGGACTGTCATGAAGCCCATGGGCCAAAAAAGCCTTTAAAATAAAAAAAATATTAGCTCCCTCATTGTCTAAACAAAGTTAGGAATAGGACCTTTGATTTCATTATTATTTTTTCTCACCAAAAAGTTAATTGGGATAATTCTTCTCAGAACAATTGATAGTTTTTTTCACCTTTGAAGTCCTCATTAATCTCATCCATCTCCAGCACCACGTCGTAGGGGACTCCAGCCTCAGCCAAAAGCACATTCAGCTGGCCAGGCATTCGGCCGGCAACCGGGTGGATACCAAACCTGGAAGAGAAGCAAAAACATTTTGTGCAAATATTTAATTATTTCTATAAGTGTCAGATCCACTTTAAATTGTCAATTTTGTTTTAAAATAGCACTTGGACTGCTTGGCCAAAACAAAAGTCGCCATGTGGATTTATTTGGAGTGTTAAGAAATTCTGTATTTGATATTAACATGAAAGTATTACATTTATAGTTGACTGTTAAATCTAGGTTGGTTGAAACGTTAACTCTTTAAACTCCGAGGTGCTCCAAACCATTCAGGCTTGACTTGGTGTTGAAGGCCAAATGTCTTCAAGAGAAAACAATTTGTAAAACAATTTATGAGCGTCACCGACCCCCACGGGAGGAAATGGCCCAAGGAGGACAGAAAGTGCTTAGAAACTGACTTTTGTTCCAGGAAACATCATCTTATCGTCTAGGCTGCGCGGTTTACTTCCGGGTTGCGGCGTCAACGCGATGCACTGATTGGTCAGAACTAGGTCAGGTGACCCCAAAATCATACACGCCAGAAGACAATAGTTCCCATTTCACACTCAAATTTCTCAAAAACTGCAGGGTTTCTGCGTTTCAGAATATGTAAAGAAATTGTATTTATGATTTCCTGGAACGAAACTTCACGCTAGAAAAGCTAGCCAATGGCCTAATCTTGTTGAACAATGAATGCAAACACTGGATCTTTTGACATTGCAGAAGCTTACTGAAACAATGCCAGAGTGATTGTTTGCTGTAATCAGAGCTAAAAGGCGGTCCAACATATTAGACCGTGTGACCTTTTTTGTGGCAAATTCTTTTTGGTCAGGCAATGTACCTAAACTGCTTTTAACAGCTTTTAAAAAAAAGAAGTTACACAGAGTTTTCCACATAAGTCAAATTAACCGTAATTTTTGTATTAAGTAAAACACATTTATTTAGTCTGTCAGCTCACCTGACACTCTTGCCCTGCTCCTTCAACATCTTCACCATGTCAGCGATGGGATACTGGGCCTTGGCTGCGCACAGACCCCAACCTAAGAACATGGAGAAAATGTATGTTTGCCTCACAGTTTACACAATATCTAGTCACTAGGGCTGCACAAAGTATCACCAAAATATTGTCATTACAATATTAGGTTTGGCAATATGCATATCGTAAGAAACAGAAGATTGAGATTTGTAATAAAAATGATTCATGATTTTCAGAAAAATTCATGTCATCTAAAGTACATATTTGCCAGTGCATTAATTAATCCTGTAAATAATAAAAATGCTGCAATACTGGATTTTTCAGAATTTACGCTAAAAGTATTCGTGGCTTACCATCTGCAAACTGTTTGTCCAGATGGTGCTTATATTCAAGGATTTGTTGGACACATTTGTATTGAATCTGAACAGTCATAAGAAACCCGTTTGTTCTGACATAAAACAGTATTCAAAGAAACCAGTAATTCTAAATCCCATTCATTTTGTACCACATTAACCACAATTTCCCTTTGGCCTCCTTCCTCTCAATAATTTTGCCCCGTTGCGTGCGTGGGGTGCACACTTGTGTTCCCTGCGTGCAAAGAGGTGCTTTCCATGCGACCGCCTCACCTCCCTGTAACCCTGGAGCTTATGAAGTTCAGTGTTGGATCATAATTGAGTTGTCGGTCAAAATGTCTCTTTTTCCCCAAAAAGTCTACAGAGAAATTCGAGCCTTCTGTTTCTTTGCAGTCATGCTTTTGTTGTTGACAGATCTTGAATATTGAGTCCCCAAGTCTGGACTCTATACGCTTCACTGTCGGCCTAATCAAAGCAGCATGATGGACCACACTCGTTGTCAGGGTGTTTTGCTTTTGATTTGCTTAAAAACAACTATAGCTCAAGTCAGTAGTTCCCAAACTCTTTTCGCAGCAACCCCAAAAATTACCATGTGAATGACCCAGGACCTCCACTGTAACAAGAGACTGGTTTCAAGCAACACATTAAAACAAATATTCAGTATTAAATACACATTATATTTGACAATTATTTACTCTTATTATCTTTAGCAATTTTTCCCCCCATACACAATGAAATCTTATTTTAAATAATATATTAATTTTGCCTGGAGAAACAATATGCACTTTGTCTTATATTAAAATCTTTTGGACTTTTATTTATTGTTAATTCACAAGGATATTAAGATTAGTGACAGGCGATACCAAACCGTTACCTTTGGGGTCTTTTGTCGATACAGATACATTCACCCAAATGAAAATACCAGTATTTTTAATTAAACCATCTTAATGTGAAACAAAGTTTAACATTAAGACTTTAATGACGAGTTCAATCCTCTGTTGCCGTCGACTGTTTTGCACAGAAGAAATAAATCGCCCTTGTGCGTTTATAATAGCTGCCGCACCTTACATATGCCAATTTGGAATTGATACTTTTTGCTCAGTATCGATACTTAACAAGTAGCCGTGCGGTATCAATATATTGATAATGTAGTATGTATTCGCCCATCCCTAATTAAGATGAAGTTGTTTTTTATGGTGCGTTTTTCAATAGACCAAGTTTGGACTCAGAAGTAGCTTGATTGTCATGTACGATGCATTTTTGCCTCATAGCAGTAAAGTTTGATTCCCAGACTGTGTGGGTCTTTCCTTCAGGAGGAGTTTAAATGTTCTCATGACTGACTCCACGTGTTCCCAATATTACACTTAAAATATTTTGCAAATGGCAAAAGCCTCCAGCTTCGTAGTCTTAATAAAACCTAGGTCACGATCTGGATAATGACACCCGGTCAGCAACAGGAAAAGTGCAGAAGACCCGATTAACCCATGGGCGCAATACAGTGCACCTTAAACCATCTCAATCTGGTCTCCTCGAAACATGCGCAGTCCTGCTGATGTTCCCATTTTCTTCCTTCCTTTCTTCCTTCCCTATCCTTTGCTCTGAATTGCTTTCGTATAACTTTCAGTATAATCCCTGATGGGTACACTCCACCTATTGGGGAGTACATTCTTTAATCTAGTCATCCACATTT
Source organism: Proterorhinus semilunaris (assembly GCA_021464625.1). Taxonomy (NCBI): domain Eukaryota; kingdom Metazoa; phylum Chordata; class Actinopteri; order Gobiiformes; family Gobiidae; genus Proterorhinus; species Proterorhinus semilunaris. The sequence continues at coordinate 31,364,699 of CM038346.1, forward strand.
ACCTCCAACAATAACAAGAAGATAATGACTGGGATGTCAGCCTCATTCATTCAATATGAAATTGCAAAAAACATTCACGCAACAAAGAACAGTTAAAAAAAAAAAAATATGGACATACTACTCCCTCTAGTGGCATTTACAAAGTGGTTTACCTGGAGTGATGATGATGCTGTTGGCCTCTTTGATAATGTCGATGGTCTGGTCCACATTGATCTCAGTGTGAGTGCCCACGATCTCCATGGGTTTCCCTCCGGCTGTGGACGTCGTACCGTAACCTCCAAGAATCACGTTTGGCAGAGAGCGGTTCATGGCCTGAACACATTCAGTAAAACACAGGTATTGAATTAGATCAAATAGCATTAGAAAGTATACGTGACTGTGATGGCAGAGCAATAAAACATGTTTTCTGCTCGTTTCTCTACCGCAGGGGTTCCCAAACTGTGGTACGCGAAGAAATTTTGGAGAAATTTTTTTTTTTTTATCACAATCTGATCGATATTGACCCGTTAAAACCGCCACACGGGAAACGCGCTTATACAGGCGAAAGAGTCTTATAATTCAGACGTGGATAAGCTTGTCCTGGACCTAAATGTGTGACTCCAGAACCGAACCTCAAGAGCCGCTTTGGACCGGAGTGCGTAAAACTCTGCGGCGCGGAGGCCGGGAGCCCACGCTACAACAGCAGCGCCTTTAACGTGAACTGTGCCAGAGTTTGATCGAGCAGCAATTTCTGTAATATCTGTCATAAAGAGAGAGGAGCCTGTGCGCGTGCCGTCAGACTGATGGCGACTTCGACTTGCAACAGGAGTTTTCCTCTCATTCTGATCCGAGGAGCGAGGGGAAAAGGAGAAGCGTCTGTGGTGGTTCCCTCCTCTGCCGCTAAACCCGTGGCTTTGTATCTGACACGTTTACATTTACGAGCTGATGTGTGGTGGCACGTACAAAGATGGTTATGTCCTGCGTATACATCATATCCGCTTCGCTTTAACAAATGCGCATTTGACTCTGTCCCGGTGGTGACCGTACGACTGAAGGAGACGCAGAGGGGGCGGGGCCAGAGCGCGGAGTCTGATGTTCAGAATGAGTGAGAAAAGCAGCAGAGTCCTGGCAAAACACTCAGCTTTACCCATTCTCACTAACAGCCTCGTTTCCAAAATAATCAAAAACTGGCATTTTCATAAATATTTTTGTTTTTACATTATTCTTAATAGCCCAGACGAGTTAAAAAAAAAGTTGAATGTGGAAAACCTGCTCGAGTTCACTGTAATAATGGAGGAAATAATATTACATGTGATATTCCCAGTGTTTTCAAATCGCGTCAAAGTAGGGGGTACGCGACTCTTCACCTAAAAGCTTCAGGGGGTACACGGCTCCACATAGTTTGGGAACCACTGCTCTACCGGTTTTTGTATATTTCATCTTACCAATTTAAAATGATTCACGTGATCAGTGATCACAACAATTATAGTACAGGCCAGAGACCGGTTGTATAACAAATTGTTAAAATAAATGAAAATGAACAGATAACAATAATAGGCTGTACAATTAACCGGCTTGTCATTATATCACTGGTCAATCTTTTATTGTCAGTGCCTTTTTATCAAAGAGTCAAAAGCTTAACCAGTGACATCTCATTGAGTCGAGTTTGGACTTTTAGTGTTAACTGGAACTGAAGGTTTCCTTTTGTTGGTTTATTCAGTAACATCTCAGAATACAGCATACTAAATCATCTGTTGCAGTCCAACTTTACTTTAAGGTTTAATCTTTATTTAATGAACAGTGTACAGAGACATTAATCTCACAGAGCCAGATGTACTGCACCAGATTATAGTTTTCGTCCATAGTCCCTGATCGAACAATCTTAAATGATAGAGATTGAGTTTACTCACCACACACATGATGTAGGAGAGGATAGCACCAGATGACCCGATCAGAGCGCCCACAATGGTCATGAGGTTGTTGTCGAGGAGAAAGCCCTCAGCACAGAGCGCCCATCCAGAGTAACTGTTCAGCACCGTGATGACCACGGGCATGTCAGCGCCCCCTATGGCTGCCGTCAGAGTTACACCCTGGAACAGAAGAGAGCGAGATGAACAAAACAATTTCAGTATCTGATGAATACATGTCTTTGCCATCATGTCAGATAAAAATGTGCTGTATTTAGATCTAACATGAACTAGTTAAAAGCAGTGCATTTTATTTCTCAGGCAGCGCAATCTGCTTCACTTCATACTCTCAAAAGTACTTATTAAAAATGAATTCACTGATTCACGCCTGGTCTTATCATACCCTCGTACTCCTTTCGTACAGTTGGTCTGGATCTTCACAATTGAGCTCCGTTTTCAGGTGGGAGAGATGAACTCCTTTTAAAGTTTGAAACGATTGGACCGGATTTTACCCAATCGCTAGCGTTTGGTCGTGAAGTATGTAATGTGCCCGAGTGAGTGAAGCATGCTATCCAATGCTTGACGTCACCTACAACACCCGCCTCCTCCGCTCGCTGAATGGTAGGTTGAAATTCAACCGATGTAACGCGGCCTCCGAGATCAGACCCGGACATAACATGTAGGAAAATAATTGACCGGAGTTTACGGATGGCTAAGGCCAGGCGATCTCCTCTACCTTTTAATATATATTAATCATGCAATTTTTAAAACATCTTCAAGTATCTTTAAAACACTTTTGTTATTATCCAATATCAGTTTTGCAAAGTCATCCTCACCATGACGGTGGAAAGCCCGGAGACCCCGACCAGGCAGCCCATCCCGGTGCCGTAGTCGTTTGTGAGCATGAAGGGAATCATGCCGCCCATCGACGCCGCCATCAGACCCGCGTTCAGAGCATGTCGGCCCGGCAACATCAGAGGGGCGGAGTTCAGGAGGCCTACGAGTGATAATACAATCAATAAATTGTGGTACATACTGTACTTAAATAGGGCAGTAAATCAAAAGATGCCTGAAGTATCCACTACAAGAATTACCAACGGAGTTCCATGCGTCACAAGTTAAACTCATGCTCAAGTGTTCTTCCCCACCCATATGATTTGATGCCTGGTGGTGGAATGACTTTGTTGTTCCAGCGCAAATAATTATGGGATTAATTTAACATAATTGTTTTTGTTTGTAGATAAGACATATTGTAGTATAGGTATTGTTCACATTTACAGGCATCATAACATAAACCAATGTTTGATTTGTTTTGACTAATCATGTCGTACTAAAATTTGTTACAGGTTCTAGACCAAAAATCGCCATGCTGAAGTTTGAGCCCCGAGGTGACCCCCGACACCAAACTGGCAAACACTTTTGTGGACTGCAGTAATCTTTTTACATTGTACACGAAAATCTCTAATAACCATAATAAATTATTTGATACAAGTAGTGACACAATAACATCAATACTATTTCCACTTGTGTGCGGCATAGTCGACTATAAAACAAATGCAGTTGCCTTGAGTGTAATTTTAGTGACTTTGAACTGGAAATGTCTCCACTCAGTCTGTGCCTATAACAATTTAAGTTTTAACCCCAAACGCTGCCCTTGTAAATCAACGTCTCTTACAATCCTGTTCAGACCGGAGACTGTGTACATGGGCAAGAGCCGAGGAGGCTTCATGGATGTTGCTTTTAAAAAAAAAAAAAAAAAAAAAAAAAAAAAAAGGATGAAATGTGATTTTGGATTTGGTTTATGCTGGGTTTACACATAATGACGACCAGTCACGAACGCCACGAATCCACATTCGTGGCCGAGGATCACGAATGTGATTGGAATTTGATGATTCGGAGTAGAGGTTTCACACACCGCCACAAACTATTGCGACCTGTTACTACGCGTTACGATTAATGGCACGAATTATTACGCACGGTCACAAACATGCACTGCTGCGGGTCATTGGGAATTGTAAAGTTCTGTCAGAAATCTGTCAATTGGTTGAATGTGGACAAAACCGCCCGCCACACACACACCGGGTTGGAGGCGGAGCAGAGGAGTCTTGCTCCGACGTGCTCTCACCCGACTCACTGGGCTCTTGCCAAATCGGGTTACACAAAAAGCAAAGACCAGCCGAGCATCGGGCCTCTCCATATATTGTAGAATAGCCATAGTTTTTCATAGTCTATGGGACTGTCACAACAGTTCAACCCTAAACTAAGTCATATGCTCCTGTCACTGTGTAACACGGGCAAACGCTGAATCTATCAAGACAAACAATAGCAATAAAACACACACGCTTTATGTCATCCAGTTGCCTTGTGTACAAAATGCACGGTAAAGTTGCCTTGCCTTATGTCAAATGAGTATGTGCAACAGCGGCTCATTCAGCCAGACTTTACTCCATAGAATAAGCATAAAAACGCTACACTGACTGCACTTGATCTTCTGGGGCTCTGTCGTAGAACTCTTCACCGCTTTATCCATGACTCTCACTCGTCTGGTCGATTAGCTCCATTTGGCAAAACACATTTTGCATAATTTACAACAACAAGCCTGTCTCCACCTGCCCCGCGCTCATCGCCGCTTGTTTTACATGTCAAAAGTTGTAAATAAGTCTTAACACTTATCCATGTTATAGCTACTGTAACCACGCGTTGTGTGGGTCAGTGCGTAAGGCAGTGTTGGAGATGCATTCAGGGACAGTAAGAAGTGCAGGAAAGGTGCACCGCTTACTGTCCCTTTTCTTTTTTTCCACAAACGCGCGGAAAATCAGGACAAATATAGAACAGTCGGGTCTGGCTCCCAAACATCAGGAGGAAAGAAAAGTCGGCGGTACAACTTCAGCTCCTGAGGAGCGGCAGGTGCTGTCCCTGGCCTGGACTGGCCGACTGTGTGACTTTTCTTTGGCATAGTGCTGGTACGAACATTAACTTTTCGGCGTAGCGCGTGTTTCTATGAATTTTGAGCGTGAAAACAGTGATTCTGCACTACGAATGCCCTCACGCTGAATTACAAAGCGCCACTACTCATCACAAAAGGACACGCTCCGTTGCAAACAGAGGGTGAATCGTGACATTCATGGAAGATTTTTTGACAGACAAAAACTTTCTCCACGAATATAATGAGCTGATGCGTTCTGTTAAGAATCCCATTAAGATGCGTTAAGTCATGTCACGAACGCCATGAATGACGGGAAAAAAACATTCGTAACACATCGTGCCTATGTGTAAACCCAGCATTAGTCAATGGATGAGCACAGTCCATCTCATTGCCCGTATGAAGTCAGATGTGCAAATATCTGGCAATTACTGGGGTCCCACTTCCATCACTTTCAATCACTGCTGCGCCATTTTTGAACTTTCATGAATGCAAGTCCCCTCCTGGAACCGCCACCTTAACGTGGTGGAGAGGTTTGAGCGCCCGAATGATCCTGGAGCTCTGTTGTCTGGGGCTTCGTGCCCCTGTAGGGTCTCCCATGGCAAACAGGTCCTAGGTGACGGGTCAGACAAAGAGCGGTTCAGAAGCCTCTTATGAGAGACCAACAGGCCTGGTTAGAACCATGAGGCCGTTCTTCTGTGGACCCACCACCTGCAGGAGGAGCCATAGGGGCTGGTGCAATGTGATTTGGGCAGCTCCAACAGCTGCCCCCACGACCCGCCAACGGACAAGTGAAACAAAATGGATGGATGGATAAATAAAAGTAAAGTGATAATTTAGAAGATAAAGTTGACCAGTTAAAAGTATTAAAAGGTTTATGAAAAACGAGAAGCCTAGTCTGACAGTCACCTTGCAGTTTGCCGTAGGCGACCAGTGACCCGCTGAAGGTGACTCCCCCGATGTAGGTGCCCAGGTAGGCCACAGTTTTGATCATCCCAGCGGCAGCATGGGTCTCGAGGTGCGGGAACTCGATCATGTACTCCGCGACACAGGTAAGCACCGCGGCCAAACCCACCAGGCTGTGAAAGGCTGCCACCAACTGGGGCAGGTCCGTGATCTCAATGCGCTTTGCAATAGTCAGGCCTAGAGATAAAGGAGAAATTAATACATGCTCCACATGAACATATACCTGAAGTAGGGCAGTTTCTAGCTTTACATTTTGAGGAGATTAGCCATTAGGTAATCTCTCATAAATGTACAAAACAAATGCTGGAACCACATCTGCAACTTCTCTCAGCTAAGAATGCTAAAGTAGGACAGAGAGCGTCTTGATCAAAGTCTTACCCAGAGTTCCTCCAGAGGCCATAGCCAGAGACATTTGGGACAGCAGCTCTGGGGAGGGTTTGAGGGCTCCCAGTGTCGCGGCAATGCCCCCCGCGACCCCCATCATCCCGAGAGCGTTACCGAGGCGACTGGTGCGTTGAGTGGAGAGACCAGCCAACGCGCCCACGCAGCACAGACCAGAGCCAAGGTACATCATCTGGAATATAACAGATGAAAAGTTAGAAGAGTTCAAGAGACTGACACTTTTGAGGCTCGTGTCATTTCAAGGGTTATTTTAAGTACATTTCTCTTATTTTAAGCAAATTAATGCATGTTCGATTGGCAATCTTCAAGACTAGGCACGTTTGTGCCACGGTAGAATATTCATATACAGAGTCATAGCCCTTAAACCTGTTTGCACTCCCTTTATACAAGTTGAGCTGCCTTTGAATGTATTCTCCATGTTCTTATTCTTGGTGTTAGTTTTATCATACCCTGTTTCTGTGGCGTTGTAAATTAGCTATAGAAATAAAGTTGACCGATAGTATCGTTACCTAGCACAGCAACAAAAATGGTCTTGAGATTTTAATTTTCAATCCTTTAAAATTCAAGCTCAATCGAATATCTGAATCAAGCAGCTCACCATTAGTCTTCACTCGCGCTGTTAATGCTCCCGAGTGTGTAAAATGTGCACTGTTGATATCATCGATATCTAATCATAATAGTTACCCAAATCGTGCAGCCCTTGCATACTCTAATATACACTTCCATTTATACCATCTCAAGTTGTACCTGCTCAATACTGTATCCTGCAGCAAGTGAAGCTCCATATCCACCAACGAACGCGCCTCCAGGGAGGAGGTAGAGATAGTTGTACTCTGGGGGGTCAGTGGGACGCTTGAACATGTCCAACATCCTCTGAGTGATCAGGAAACCACCTAAAAACAGGGGTTTAAGGCTTTAAAGACCAAAGCTGCATGAGAGGCTGTGAAAAGTTGCTTTCATAATTACAAAACTAAGGAAACCATCACCACCAAGCACTCAAAAGGTGGGTAAATGAGAGTCTGAGTCTGGCTTAAACCTCCAATCCATTTTGGATGTTGTTAAAATGTTCAATAATGTGATGTCAGACCTGCAATATTGATGGAGGAGATGAACGCAGCAGCCAAAGCCAAAGACTGTGGTACTGAGGAGGGAGTGAGGCCTCCTCCCATCAGTGCCAGACCACCCACAGCCGTCAGACCTGTCGGGCACAAGAATACGATGTTTTATCCTTTCACAGAAGGGAAATGGAGAGACATTCATCAACAAACCATGTGTGTGCACTCTCTGCCACTATAGTCTTCTCAAATGTTATGTTTCTTGGTTTTAAACTTCAAAATATTTACATTTAATCTTTGACTTAGGGCGTTTTCACACAGGCTCTAGTTAGGTCGACTTAAAGGGACTTTCGGCCCGAGAGCGGCACTTTAGGGTCAGTGTGAATCTAACTGCAGCACTTTAAGCCGGTCTAAACAGCCGCTCCGACTGCGGCTGAAACAGGTGGTCTCGGAGCGGCGCATCTCGCTCTCTGTGCAAAAAAGAGGCATCAAAGCGAGAATAGTTCCGACAAAGAAAGAATGACTACGAGCTGCATGAGGACGTTTGGATTACTGCTCTGACGAGGCAAAATGGATCAACTTTAAATCATCAAGGTAAGCCTCTTTCTCTTCCTGCTGCAGTGAAACTTTCCTCTCCATGTGCTGATATATTTCTCCGCGCATCTTTAAGCCTCAGTGCATTTAACCATGAGGGAGAGGAGTGACCCCCGCGTAACATCGGGGAAATGTGCCTGTGCTGCACGCGTGTCAACACATTGACAGGTTGATGCCCGTTGTCATGGGAATAAGTTCGTTGAACAGCTGATCGTTGTTACGTGGCTGATGTTGCGATGTTTTGTGCGAGCGCGTGTGAACACGGACTTAACTTTGGAGTAAATGCAGTTGGAGCTAAGGCGGCCTCGAGGCGACCATCATGTGTGAAAACGGCCTTAAGGCCACACGCACACACACCCATTTTATTTGATCATTTACAGTATATGTGGCCCCGACATATGAGCCACAGATGAGAATACCAGTAAAGGCCCATGGCCTTTTTGTGTTCCTACATGTAAACACCATTAAACCTCACCGGAGATGGCGTTGGTCACAGACATGAGGGGCGAGTGTAGAGCAGGCGTGACGCCCCACACAGTGTGATACCCCACAATGCCAGACAAACCAAATGTCGTCACCATCTGAGTGAAGCCAGCATTTGGAGAGATGAGGCCCAGACCCAAACACGTGGACAGGCCTGTGGAGAGGGGATGCGTCAGTGCAGTACAGGGTCTATATAACTGTTGCAATATCAAGGTCACACAATATCATGGACCATGGATCATTATGTAAATTTGCATGCAAAAATACTGACAGTACATGTTTTCTTGCCCTGTTTCAGTGCAGGCAATATGAATATATTCTTTATTTCTTTGACTATGCATATAATGGCACTAAATGAAAAAGCACTTCTATATTATTGTCCACTTCACCAAAAGAATTTGTCAATGTCAACAATATTTATTATGTAGCATACTTACAACACCACCAAGTGGCCAAAGTGCTACACAGAGATAAACAATAAAAAGGCACAATATAAAAATAAAAGTGCGTTTTATTACGTAAATTCTGCACCTTTTTAGGTCATTCACCCTTTCCATATATTTGGGCTTAAAGAAGAAATATGGGTACTTCTCAAAAGACTTCACCAAAAAAAATTACAATAAAGTTGCATCCAAATGTTATGTCAATTTTTCACACTAAAGAAAACTAAGGTGAATGTCATACAATGGGGCTGGGACTGACCTGCAGTGTAGATGCTGGCCGAGGTCATAGTTTTGGCGAATGGAGAAACAGACGCAACTTTTGCAGCCTCAATCTCAGCGACCGACTTCTGTTTGACGGGAGCTGGAGGAGCAGTTTTAGGGAGAGGAGACGGGAACATGTTCTGACCCTCCTGTGGGGAAAGAAATGGATATTATTACAGTAAGCAAGAGACTTCAAACTGAGACGTTGACCTTTCTGGATGAACAATGCATTAAGCATTTATTGAATGAAAGATGAAAAAAAAAAAATTTAAAAATTTGACTTGAAGGTTTTTTTATGACACAACAGAAAGCTGCATGAACGACATTCTGAAAAGTGCTTGAGCAGGGATCCAATCTCACTGCAGTACAGTATGCTGCAAATAAACCACTTGGCCACTGTACAAGGTTAAATTAATTTTAAATATACTTTGGAAATCATTTTGGGAACTGGTTTCTTTGATATTTCTGGCAAATGTCATTTTGAGGTTTATATTGAGCTAATTTTCCAAGTTCATATCACATATCATACAGTATTCAAATTTGTGGTATGAAAAGTTTGTAGAAATTAAAAGCAAAATAAATAATGTACATTTTAAAATTTATTTATTTCAGGCAATTAAAAACCGGTCACAGCAGAAATAATCCCCAGAATTACCAACTGTGTGCAAAAAGGAACTGGAAGAAGAAAAAAATAATGTTTTTGCCATTTAGTCTTTAAGACGTAGAGAACAGATCCAGTACCTTCATGACAACTGTGCCCCTAATGACGTGATCGATGGTGCCATAGTCAAACTCCTCCACGGGCTCGTAGTGGAACACGTCTTTGTCGGGGCTGATGGCTTTGAGCAGCTTCAGGACGTTGTTGGAGTACAGAGTGCTGGCCTGAGTTGCCATCCGACTGGGCAGGTCTGTGTAGCCGATGTGGGTCACTCCCTGGAGATCAAAACGTGGGCAAAATAAAAGAGAAACAGTCATGCTTACGCTCGACATGGCTGAATAAAAGTGCGTTATGTTTAAAATTACAAAATGTTCCATAGAAGAAATTTTAAAAATTACAGATTAAATTAAATGCAATGAGAGTAGACAATACCCTATTATGCACAGCTACAGTGGGTTGCTAAAGTATTGGCCCCCTTTTAACTTGACATTTTACCATACTATGGACCATAAACAAATGTATTTAATTGACATTTTATGTGAAAGACACAATCGTGAAATGAAATGTATACATGATTTGGATTTTTTTTTTTATAAATAAAAACTGAAAAGTTGGATGTGCGCAAGTACCGGCCCCCCTTTCCTTTTAGTGCAACCATTTGCCTTCAGAAGTTGCCTGATGATTTCTGAACATTCTCACATCTTGACCCAATGCCTAAAGAGAGTCTACCAGTGTGTAATCTAAGGCGCATTGAGTTGCCTTGTGTATGAAATGCATGGTATAAATAAAGTTGCCTTGCCACTTCAAATACAGCTGCTCTGTGATGGTCTCAAGAGGTCTGTTAAGAGACTATTGGGGAGCAGACGGCATCATGAAGTCCAAGAACACACCAGACAGGTCTGGGATCAGGTTATTGAGAAGTATAGTTAAGGCGAGACACTGCAGGTGAATAGGGGAACAAATTAGAGATACATTTGAAACTTGTGCTGTAAATGACTGACATTGAGAGAAAAAAAAAATGTATTGGAAGTTTGTCATTTAATATTTGAATACAAAAATACAATTTAATTGCAAAAAATAGCCAAAATTGCCTATATTTTGGGCAAAGATTTAAACTTTAACAAGTTTTATTTTGTTGATTAAAGAGGGGATTTTAGCTATTTCATAACATGTTTTAATTAGCTAGTTATTAGTGAAAAAATATTACAAAAATTAAGATTTCGTCCCGTTTTTTCCAGGTTTAAAGCTCAATCAATCAGGCTAGGAATTAAATATTTAAAAATCCCTCTGAAAAAAAACTTCAACATATCGTTAAGTCCAAGACTGGAAAGATTGGAATCTGCAGGAGCAACTAAAGTGGAGATGTGGTTGCAAGAGTGCAATAAACTCATTTCTCATTTTGAGATAACAGGCTTCATCGTTTTGTGATATGTAAATGTATACATTTCTATTAAAATACTCAATCTGATATATAAAAACACTAAAACAATATTGATAACTATAAATTACAATATTTATACTTGGGGAATTATAGCCTAATTCTGTAAGCTTAACGTCAAACATGAACAGTTTCATATTATTTGTTCATTTGACATGTTTCAACTATAAAAGGCCACTCTCTTATCAATGAATTACTGTGGGTTCAATGTCATAACTTAACATGCAGTCTAAATGTCCATCCCTGCACCATATGTAGGTCCCTCCATCTCCTGACGATGTCGTTTCACCTTTTTAGCTGTGCTGTGGCACTTGCGTTTCACACGGGTTAAATGGTGCCGTTTGGCCTTTGAAAGTCTTACCATATCAGTCTCATTGCAATGGTTTACAGTGATAACTGTTTGGAGCCATAACCTTTCCATGACTGCAAGCATGGTTGAAGCCCCTTCATTATAAGTAGAAATGGCCATGCTTGCTGCAGCCTCAACCCTGCCCTTTCCTACAAATACAGTTTTGGGGCATCGGGACCATATCACTGAATTTAGGCATTCATTAGCACTTTGGGCGCCTCCATGCAGCATTCTTTGCAACAGACTGTCAATTGACTTGCGGTGGTATATTGGAATGAGCTTCTTCCCCACTTCCCGTGACAAAAAGTTGTGTGTGATGCCTATGCGATTCGGGTGTTTGTCCATTCTCCTCTGCTTTGATACCAGCACCAAGATGGACTGCATCTGGTATGTAAGGGAGTGTCATCTGTGGACATGTTGTGAAGGAGACCTGGCCCAGATTACATTGAACATACTTTCACCTGTGCCGTTATAATATCCTGCTCACCATTTTTATTATTCTGCCTCAAACATAGCCTACCTGTCACTTTCCTGTCATGCCTCTAATAGGAATTCCTGCTCTTCACCTGAAAACTTGACGCCTTGCTTATTTTTCTGAGAGCTGCACATCCCATCCCTAACTCGTGTGCTAAGAGCACCATTCTGATATTGCGACATCGCCCCTGGTCTCCTCCTGCAGACGCGTTGATGTGTAAACACTTTTGGTGTACTTGTCATCCTCCTTACACAGACGACATTGGAGCAAAACACTGCTACAGAAGCCATGGTTCTGAGGAGCAATGATAACCTGTAGCCCGAATCCTGCACATTTAGGACAAACAAGGCCACTGACCAACTCATTCTGCCGTGCTACGTGAACTAAAAGCCATTCACACTCGCCGCCCTGCTCTCCTCCTCTCCATCCGTAACAGACTGTCCGTTTCCAAACGCTAGTTTCCGCAATGAGGCAGTTGCTGCTGACTGTTTTTTTTAGCAATAACTTCGGGGGGGGGGGGGGGGGGGGGGATCTACTTCGTACCAGCATGACAAGGTCGCATACATGACCAGGCTCCTCAATCTGGAGCTTTTAAACCCCGTCTCCATTTCAGCGGTATTTATGGCCGTGTCTTTCCCCGTAACGGCGCTGCTCTGCGTAGATCGCAGCGTGTATTTATTTATCTGGCGACACATGCGAAGAAGCGAGTGTGTCCTTCGTCCTTACAGTTCTGTAGGCGCCACATCCTTCTCATTTGTTTAATTTAAATCCTGGACCATGTTCACAAATGCGCTGATTATCCATGTCTTTGAAAATATAAGACTTGTCCAACTTTGGTGAATTATTTGGTCAAGTAATAACTTAAGGTAACTATCTGCTTCCGGTTAGCCTTTTACACAATAAAAGACACAGTACGTTATCGCTTCAGTAAGACTCTTATTGTGAAAGGGTCAGACATCAACAGAGCGCTGTATCACAGCAACTTGTCATGAGAGCGACGTCTCAGAAAATATGCTTAACAGCAACAACAAGCCTTTACCAAATTTAGTGTTACTATGTTACTTTTATTGTCTTGAGTTTTATTGTGTTTTTTAATGTAGAGTTAGTTTGCTGTAGTTCCAAGTCTAGTCTAAGTTCCAAGTCTATTTTTGCTGTGTTGATTATCACAAAGTTGAATAAATTAGTATATTAATTCAAACTTTTTCTTCTTCAGTGTGTAATTTAAGTTATTTTAGTTACTATTAAAAAAAATTAGACAAAAATCGGGAGTTTATAATTCAAAAATCGTGACATTCTATTTTTGTCATATCGCCCACCCCTAGCGTGTCACGTTTGAACCAACAACATTACCACAAATTGGCATCAATATGTGGCACTATCAGATCAGATGGCACTAACTGCGGAGGATTTCCATACAGACTTTCGCGGTTAGCTTTTTCCCCACACAGGAAATGACCATATTTGGATTACATAGCACTGGACGGGGGTGACCGCTTTACATTGATACCACACAAGCAGTGTTTGTGAATGGGGACAGCGTGAGAGACGGGCGAAAGTGGCGAACTTTTAGAGATTTTAGGACCAAAAAAGCGCACGTCCCCATAAAATGTCACCAAATAAATGTGTTAGTGTGTTTCCGGTCTTTTTTTGACTTTGACATTAAAAGTAAGATGTTAAGGGAGAAAACTAGATCCAAATCTCAAAATTAACAAATGCGTGAAAAATCAATACTTTCACCTGCCGTGTCTCGCCTTAAATACACCATCCAGAAATGGAAAGAGTACGGCATCACTGCAAACCGACCAAGGCCGTCCTCCTAAAGCTTACTGACTGGACAAGGAGAGCACTGACCAGAGCTGTTACCAAGAAGCCCATGATGAACTGCAGAGAGCTCAGGTGGGCGAAACTGTACACAGAAGAACTAATAGTCGTACAATGCACAAATCTGGCCTGATGGCCACAAGGGTGGCTTCTAGCAAACGGGACTTTGAAAAATGCCACTCTGCCATAAGGCCAGATCTGTGCAGTGTACGACTAATAGTTGTTCTGTACTCTTTCCATTTCTTGTTAAAGGGGGACCGATACTTATGCAACCCACTGTACATTGTCAGTACAAGCCTACCCCAAAATTAGTTAAGCACAATAGTGCTAGTGATGTCACAACATGGCAACAAGAAGCAATGCCACTGCTATGCAAGTCCTGACAACAACAAACGTAAAATATGTAGACCCAAAAATCAAATATATAAAAATGCTGTTTTTGGATAAACATTAATTTCAAATGACTAGTTTTAATTAACAGTTGTGTCTCACACACTATGGAGGATTGAAAGTGCCACAATTAAATAAATAAATGCACCATTAAATAATTAAATAAATGTGTCATTAATTAAATAAATGTGTCATTAATTAAATAAATGTCATTAATTAAATAAATGTGTCATTAATTAATTAAATTACCAATGATTCTGTGTAAAAAATATATATAATTATTTATCTATTTAATTAATTATTTCATGGTCCTGTGTTGCAGTGTTTCATGAATTAATTTTATCTGTCAAACTCGCCCATCAAAAGTTGTGGGCGGGCTAAAGCCTGGTTAACTCAAATCTAGTCTAATCCATTGCTTTGGCCTGAAGTGTTTTTTGGAAACATGGCGGCTACGCTGATGGAGGACCTTCATGAGGTTTCAAGGGAGTTGGTGCGAGATATTTTCGACCTTGCTGAGTATGTGGAAGCAGAACCTGCAGACCCCGAGCATACAGAATAAAGCGGAGGAATTTATTGAAGTTCTTGGAGTTATTTCCACACTTTCTGACCAAGGCATTGACTGTAGAGTGACCGAAATTTTAGAAGAAGTACTCTACAGGGGTAGTTGGAATGTGCCGTTGCCTCAATGCCCCGGTCGCAATGTACCGCATCCATTGGTTTTACCGCCACCTACCGGGCGGATGAGTGCTCTTTACGATTATTGAGAAACAGCAGATATTAATTTAAAAAAAGTTATTTCTTGACATCCCTTGATAGAGTGATCGAGGCTTGTGTTTAGTTGTTTTTGCTTGAGTATTCAAACCTACGTAAGGGAGAATAGCGCCACCCAGCGTATCGGAGTATGTTCACTAGTCTGCATCAATCCATTATTCTGGAATTGATTTGCCTTGACTCGATGAGCTGGATGACCAATCAGGTGTTAGGACCCACCCCTCAAACTTTGATGGGCGAGTTTGACAGATAAAATTAATTCATGAAACACTGCAACACAGGACCATGAAATAATTAATTAAATAGATAAATAATTATATATTTTTTTTTACACAGAATCATTGGTAATTTAATTAATTAATGACACATTTAATTAATTAATGACACATTTATTTAATTATTTAATGGTGCATTTATTTATTTAATTCCATATTTAATTAATTAATTACACATTTATTTAATTATTTAATGGTGTATTTATTTATTTAATTGTGGCACTTTCAATCCTCCATAACACACACACACACACTTTTTATAAAATGAAAGTCATGGTTCAAAGTATAAAACGGTACATAAAGTGAAAGCAGGCCAACCGGTGTATTGCTGTTGTAAAGTAATTCAGGTAGTTAAACTGAGCTAAGCCAAGGTCATGGCTCACGATAAATGTTTGATCTTAAGTAGAAACCAATAGAACCATGAATTGAGCATTGTCCTTACATTGTAAACGTACAGCTCTCCTGGTTTGGTCGTCTCGATGTTGCCTCCGGCTTCAGCTGCAAGATCCACCACGACCGAGCCTTCCTTCATCGAGTCCACAAACTCCTTTTTGATCAAGATCGGTGCCCTCTTTCCTGAAAAATAAATATAAAATGTTGAAATTAAAACACAAATGTCAATAGGAACACTGTAAATTGAAATAAGTAAGGTTTACTTGGTAGAAACCGGATGCACAAGAAACATCTTGTACAGGAACACTTGTCTTCAAAATTCAACTATACTGTTAGCATACAAGTATTGTGAACTCAAGGTACACAAGTTAAAATAGGATTTACCATTTTATTTTACATTTTAATTTCTTTAGCACTACTAGGATATACATAGATAACTAAACTAGTATATTGTATACTTGGACATAGTAAGCTTGTCTAAGTGACAACTGGACTTGCATGAAATACTCTACAGATAAGTTTACTTGTTTTTTTTTATCATTCACATATTGCAAATAACAGGACACACTTGAGTAGAATGAATATTTTTTATTACACTCGGACACTTATTTTTTTAACTGGGAACTAACATCAATAAAACACATTAATTACAAAATAAAACTTAAATACTTCATTATTAATTAAAGGGTTTGTAAAGTTTAGTATTAAGCTGGCATTAGCAGTATCAAATTCAAGACAAAATAGTAAAAAAATAAAAAAAAATCTAGAACTAGTGAATTAAAACAAAGACGTATTGTGATGTATTGCACTGAAATAGACACTATTAGAGTTAAAACATGTGAGAAGATACAATGATTTACACTAGAAATGTAACCATTTCCAAAATAGTGCATTTGCACAAATCTTTGTCAGGTGCAGGTGAACGGTCTCTTCAGAATTCAGTAAACTGTAGTCTTTCATACCTTGGTCCATAATGAGTGAACAAAGTCCCCAAAAGATGGTGAAAAACGTGGTAACGCATAGTGTCCATAACATCAGGTCCCTCCAGAAGGTTTGTCAAGGTCTCATGTGTCGTAGCTGCACTTCAAAGTCTGTCACGTGTCTGAATCCTGTTGTGAAAACACAGGTTTTATTAAAATGGTATGATCTGATGCATCAGGAATATCCCAGAGGTTGTAACAGAAATAAACCTATTAACATATAGGTTCATTTATTTATTCCCATTTTGACTGAACAGTGTCAACTGTATAAGATCATGAGTAAAATAAATAGAGACTACAGGACTGCAGTGTGGCGTCCTGGCACTTTCAAAAAACAAGACAGCCAAAAGTCAATTCACTTAATATCAAAGTTATTTCAAATTAGTTACACCGATGCAGAAAACCCCTTACTTGTTGATTAATGTGCTGGGAGAAAATCATGACCGTTTACAAGCAGAATGATAATGATGCATTTGTTTTTGTTTCATTTTTAACTGCTGTCCAGTTAAAAATAAAGCAAAAACAAATGCAGGCAAAGTAAAATATTTTCAAAGTTTAAAAAAAGGTCAGTCATAATAAATAGTTAATTTTAAGTGTTTGCATAACGTGTACACAACATTGAATACTGTACCTTTTAATAAAGACACAGAGCTCAGCTTTGGGGTAAACCACTGTCTCTTTATTTTTGCACAGCTCTTCTGTAAATTGCTGCGTCACGTAATCCGGTCCGTATCGGGTGTGGGCCAGTGTTCTCCAACATAGTCTGGAATTTACTGTGGACACCAAAGGAAATTTTAGGTTTTACATGAGAATTAAACTCTTTGAAAAGAAAGTACCACTGAAATCACAAACTCTGTTGTTTTCATCAGGTTCAACTTCATACAAAATATGGAATACTTGCATCAGTCACCTAAAAGAGAGAACATAAAGAATATGTTTAGATAAAATAAACGAAAAGGACATACAAAGCTGCCAACAATACAACATCTTTGACTTACTGTATATTTGTTTCTGAAACCAAGCATAAAAGAAAACAGATCTTTAAAAATAATGTTCCCAAATGAAATGTTAGTAACTTTTAAAAGCTCTTTAAGATGACAGTAAAAATGCACTGTAGTCAAAAATCATTGTTAACTATTATACTTGGCCTAATCTATATAATTTGTGTTTCACTCATAAAATGCATCATTTGCACAAATAAAGTTTCATTATCTTACTTACATGGTCAAAGAGCAGTTTCCACCGGGTTTTCCACTCCATTTGAAGAGACATTTCTGGTTTTCATATTCAAATACTAGTTCTGCACTTCCACAGTGGGTGCAGTACAAACTAGTGACAAGTCGGTACAAAGAATGATGAGAACAGAGTCTCACAAGTGCGCCTTTTTTTTCCTGATTTTTAGTGAAAAATAAACAATGCGAATACGCGGAGCGCTGATACGTTGCAATGTCGGCCTTTTCCACGTGTACGAGCGCATTACAAAACACAACTAAAGTAGAAGTAGAGCAGCTACAAACGGCGCAGGACCAGGAGCGGAGCTGACACAGGCAGCAGAGGGACTGGGGAGAAGCTATGGGAGAAACACTAAGCATTTTGACTGTAAATAAAGGAGTACATATATGTACCAGCGTTAAAAGTGCATGTGTTGCTATAATAAACAATGGCTCCACCACCTGGAAAAGTCAACTTTGATCCCTGAAGACAAAACACCACTAGAAGCCAGTATCACTTCATTATAGCAATGGAAAAAAAGAATTCTGTTTTGTATTTATTGATTATAGTTACTGTGGGCAGGGAGTAGTTGAAAAGCTCAGTTAACAAGCCATAAATCAAAACCTCTCCTAAATTTAAACTGTATAAATGTAAAAAAAAAAAAAAAAAATGTAGAGCAATTTGGGAGCCAAAAGAGCCAGATCTTTTTGGTAAGCCGATCCAAATGATCCAGTTCACAAAAAGACCCGAAAATCCCTAGTCCCTAATCACTAGTACAAACTGACTGGAGTGCTCCATATCACCACCTAGCGACATGGCATGGCATAGCGCTAAAACAGACTAAAGTAGAGTTTACTCGAAATGGTCCAGTGCCTCTCAATGCCTTTTCCAAGTGTGGTGTCTAAACAGGTTCTATACTATGTTTTTGCAAGTAAGATTAATTATTTGAGAGAACAAGTAATATTTAAGATGTATATCCTAGTAAGCTCAATGTTTGCATTTACAGTGAAGCTCATGAGTGAAGACTTAGTACTCCGAACTAATGCAGAAATATGTCATGTAAAAGTCTCCTGACCTGGGATGAGTGCAGTGCTGATGAGGATGTCTATCTCTTTGCACTGTTTTGCAAACAAAGCCATTTCAGCCTCAATGAACTCCTTCGACATTTCTTTGGCGTAACCTCCGATCCCGTCACCGGACTCTTTGACATCCACCTCCAGGGGCTCCGCTCCGAACGACTTAAACTGCTCCAGAGCTGCTGGTCTGAGGATTAAAAACATGTTCATTATACTTAAAGATCATAATCTTATTGTCCTGAAGCAAGGTTGAAAAAGTTCTACCTTGTGTCAAACCCTCTAACGATGGCTCCCATGGATTTGGCTGCTCCTGCTGCAGCTAAACCTGCCACTCCACCACCAATGACCAACACCTGGGTACATCAAAAACCACATTACAGATTCTGTTTTCACATAGGTTACTGAATAAGCGGCACAGTGGTGCAGCTGTTAGCGTTTCACAGCTAAAGGTTCCTGGGTTCAATTTCCGGCTGGATGGGGCCTTTCTGTGTGGAGTTCGCATGTTCTCTGCGTAGGTTTCCACCGCCACTAATAAACAATAGGAGTGAATGGTTGGTGGTGGTCGGAGGACGTCAAAGAGTCCAATGGTGCAGATTGGTAGCCTCGCTTCCATCATTCTACTGCCGGGGCGGCTGTGGCTACGATAGTCACTTACCACCAGAGTATGGAGGGAGTGAATAATGACTACAGTATGGTGCTTTGAGAAACTTGGTTACACGGGCTTGAAAAGAGCAATTGTACAGTAAGCCATTGTAGTTTGGATTTTAATATATTTTTTTAAACACAATATACAAAACTAAATACGAATCATGCAATCCCGTTTCCAAATAATGCCACAAGCCTGTGTAAACTGAAGTGTGTGACATGTCTTAAAGTATTGCTCACAGTAGATCTATTACACCAGCAAAAACGTAATGCTAACCAAGAAATTACCAGATACGTCGTAGTCATGGTGATAAACGCTCATGTGGTCACTTGATCTCCTCAATCTAAAGCGCACATGAACTAATGAGAGAGGGGGGGGGGCACAAGGTGTTTTGAGGTACAGGGCGCACGCAGACGTCAGCTGGACTCCTTTGTTTTGGCCAAATGGCTGACCGTGGCTCAGCATTAGAGCAGTCCAGGAGTGAAATATGGAGTTTACATGTGACTCACAACCAGGTGACTGGGTGATAGTAGCAACGGGTTCAACGTCAGTGCGGAGATTAAATGGTTAACAGATTATTCACCGTTAAGAGCACAGACTATCGGTTAAAGAAAAAACGTGCATCTCTAGGAAGAAATGGGCCACTCTAAACTTGATCTGACCTTTGATTAAGAAAGTCCCAGATTCAAAAGAGCTCTGAGACTGAGAACATGCAGGTCGAATGTGGACAGCTATTGTAGCTATGCTCACCTTGGCTGGAGGTACTTTTCCAGCTGCAGTGATCTGTCCTGTGAAGAACCTCCCAAAGTTGTTTGCAGCCAACACCACCGCCTTGTACCTGTACAGAAGACAGCTTTGTTTATCTGAACACAAATGATCAAATCTGATCAACTAATACTCTATGAAACACATTCTTACCCTGCAATATTAGCCATGGAGCTGAGAGCGTCGTAGCCCTGAGCAATGGTGACTCGAGGCACCTGGTCCATGGCCAACACTGTGCTTTGCCGCTCGGACAGTTTACTCAAGAGCTCCGGGTTCTGGGCCGGATAAATGAAACTGACCAGAGTCGACTTGGGCTTCAGCAAATCCACCTCAGTCAGACTGGGGGCACGCACCTGTAGAAGAAGAGATGTTGTGTGTTCAGGTGTTGGGTGGAAACAATCATGAGTCCAGCTTATTCTTGTTAAAACCCACCTTGAGAACCAAATCAGAGCTCAGTGCCCCGTTGACGTCAGTGATTCTGGCGCCTGCGTCTTTGTACTGTTGGTCCGAGAACTGAGAGGCCTCTCCGGCTCCAGTCTCCACCTGGACCTGAAAGCCCTGTTTGACCAGAGCCTGGACTCCGGCCGGGGACAGAGCCACGCGCCGCTCATTCTGCAGAGTCTCCTTCGGGACGCCTACCACCACGTCTTTGTATGGGACACCTAAAACAAATGAGTCATGACACAGTGGTCAGAAGACGTATACAACCAAGAAGAGGGTCATGGCTGTTATGATGCAAACGGTCAATTAAGCAGATTATCAGGATGAACATTTGTGAATATTACCAGTTAAACCTTTATTTAAAATCAGGAGCGTTCCATAGAGACTATTTCAGAGAGATCTGGAGTCAAAGATTAGTAATATGGGAAATTGGAGCAGCCCATGCAGATACAGGTAGAGGACTACACACAGAAAGGCCTTGGCATGTCAGAGAATCACATCTGCTACCGTAGGGAGCATGAAAATACTCAAGACCGATACTGGGAGATTGGCTCATACCATCTAGGAGAGATGGTATGAGTATGGTCCGTATGGTATGAACGGATACATTCCTCCACAACAGGAATGGAACCAAGAGGCATTCTGGAAAAGTGAGTCAAGTATGCATTAGTGAGCGCCCAAGGAGTGTCCATACTGCATTACAGGTAGCTTTTTACAGGGAACTTTTGGTGTGTGACAGCCCTATTTCAGTCCACTTCACCTAATCCAGTGGTTCTCAAATAGTGGGGCGTGTATGACCGTGTCTAAAAACGTGGGCAGTGTAGACAGCCTGAAGCCAAATAAATGAAGGCGTCATGAAGACATTACTCCCAAGATAATGAGTCCTTGGATGACTACGGGTTTAACAAAAGCATGCAAGGAAAAAGAATTCACTATACAAAGTCTTTTTAACAAAAAATGAAACTGCAAAAAAAAAAAAAAAACAACACTAAAGCTCTCTGGTGTACTATAAATGATGTATTTCGAAGGACTCCAAAAGGAAATGCATTACCACAGAGCTTTATGTCAAATGGTCAGAAAATTCAAATGAAATTGTGAGCGAGTTCAATAAGTACTTCATAAGCGTAGGACCTCAATTATCCTCCTCAATAACTCCACCATGCACAAATCATAATTATGACTGTGTCCAGGAAAACCCAAATACAATGTTTCTTACGCCAACAACAGGACAAGAAATAAACTGATATAGTTAGAAATTTCATAAAGAAATCCTTGGACTGTGATGAGGTAGATATGAGTATTGTTAAACAGGTCATCGATCACATTGTCACACCACTGTCCATGGGCGTCGGAACCATTCATTGTGAGGGGGACGTGTCCCCCCCCACTTTTCAAAAGTGGTTGTTTGGTCCCCTCCACTTTCACAACGTGAATTTACATTGACTTTACATTTACTAGTTTAGACTGGACCTTTTCAATAGGCTCCCAGAGGGCAAAAAATGAGTTTATGCTTTTAATTACACAATTTTCCATGTCATACTTTTTTTTATGCATAAAATACAATTGTAATTTCAAGGCGACATATCAGTTCTATTCCAATCTTATAATTATTCTAGTATTTCTTTAGTATTAACCAGAAAGAGATGGAAGTATGCGTGTCACGTGACATGATGTCACACACTGCGGAGACTTTTTTCTTTTCACGAAAACACATGTGAAGATGGATGACATGCGCATCATCGAGGCCGTGGAGGGCTTCCGCAAATTGTATAGTAAAGGACACCTGGCAGGTTATTGGAGCCATGCTAGGTTTAGACGGTATGTATTGTGTTCACAACATCGCATGCATAAAGTCGAGCTCCAAAACCTGTGATAGGAGGGTAATCGCAATTTAAACAGCTAGGTTAAACCTGTTCTGTTTTGGGGGAGAGGGAGTGAGGAGGGGTTTACATTGGGCAGGTCCAATACACAAAAAACACCCCACCACACTATGATAATGAAACGACAATCAAAATAGGCTACAAGATACATTATAAGGAAATGATAGCAATTTATTTAAGGTCATGTGCTATTTTGATTATTGGACCTGTTATTTCGGACAACATATGTAAATATACAACATGTTTATTTGGAGTACAATACTACTACTTTTGTGCGTGCTACTCGTCTTGGCGCGTCGCCCACGCTCGGCGGCAGTCTGAATACATGCGCTCGCCGCGAGGTAGTTCGGCTGGAAAGGGCGCTCGGCTCTGGAGTCCGCGTGCGGTCTGAAACAGGCCTAATAAATACACTCGAGAGCAAACGCGCCGCCACGGGTTGGCCCGTTATCCGTGTCCCACCCTACGGTCCACATCATTCAGTGTTCACCGTCTCTCCCAGGACAGGGGCAGCTGCAGGACCTAGCGCGCACACCTGTGTATCTGTGCAGAGTGCTGCATGCGGTCTAAACTGTGTCCCCCACCTGCGCCTTATCCCACAGCGCCGTTTGTGACCGGTACGAATCAGACTCAAGTTGGTGATCATTGATCAATGGTGGGAAACTTATTTTTAACCCAAAGACGCGTCCAGAGAACACTACAGGCTGCCCACAAACGTAAAAAAATAAATAAAATTAATATATACAATTTTTCCCGGCAGGTCCATGCAGGGTAGTGAGCATATTTTGCGTGTGTCGCACGAAATGTTTTCTTCTTCTTCCTAATGGGGGCGCCGCAAAAAAAAATTAATAATAATTAAGCACTGACCTAATCAAAGTTTCTGCATTTTATATGGACTAAAGTGTTGATTTCAAGTCCTAAAGTTACAAAGTGTTGTTCAAAGTCTACATCAAACCCTTTAAACTTTTCATTTGCATTACATTTAGCAATTTTACTCTTTAGTGATTTTGACATTTTAGTTTAAGATCTGTCCATCAGTGTACGATTTTCCAGCCTGTAGCTCTCAAAAGCAGTTCCCAAAGTCTTCAACATTCCTACATAAGCTTGGAGTCAAATCTGATTTGCAGTCTCTGTGGACCAACTCATGTTTTTTTACTTGGACACAATGGACATTAACACTTAGGTCAATATAGTAAAGTACTAAGAGGAAACAATTCATTTTGGTGACCAACTTTCCAGAGCACCTTAAGTATAGTCAATGCAGAAGCTGCCCTCTCCATTATGATTTTTTTTTTATTTTATTTTTTTATTATAAAGTAGATCACAGGGTTACTGTCATAACAATGGGAGCAATATTATTTACAAATAGGTCAGCGTGTGTCTGTCGGTACCGGGTCATTGCAGTGCTCCAGTACTTGAATTTGCCGCAACGAAGTGAGTGAACAAACATGAAACACATCTTTAGCTCGACTGAATTTGGAACAGCAGAAAATTACCCGAACACATTTGCACAGTGGACAGTTTGTTTGCATTTCAAGATTGAGGTGGTAAAGACTAGTTCAGTCAGGGAAAAACTACACGCTGCCAGACTTCTCTAGATGCCAGATGGGCATTTAAACACTCAAATAATCCAATGATACTTCAGGTTTATTGAGAAAAAATGTGTTGGTTTCAGAAAAGTAACATTTACAGGGAAATTGAGTACGGTACTTAAAGTGTACCACGTGATTATCATAATTGTTGGTGTACAGGGCAGGCAAAGTTCTGACTTGCAGTATGCCAAGCATTGTAATGCCCCAAACACCAGGGCGCAATCAACTTTTATAGATCAAACTGAATTTAAATCACAGGTAGTTTTATCACCAAACGCCTGTCCGTGCACATACTGTGAACTGAGCCATATGTGCAAAAACTTTAAACATTGGGTATGTTTAATACAAATATGACACGTAAATCACTAGGGTAGTTCTTAAAAAAAGTCCCACATTGTAATTTTTCAGGTTTTGCTTATATTCTGACCCCCTAAAATTAAGTTTTAAAATAATTCTGTATTGGGGCGAGTTTAGTTAAGAGCACAAAAAATATATATATATATTATTTAAAAAAAGCCTGGACTCGACATGCTGGCACAGAAGGGACATTAAGTGGAGGTAATTCGAGCGCTGAAAATGATCAGATGCGTCTGGTGAAGCAGCCTAGAATTTCATAACTCAGAAGCACAACCTCATGACAGCCGGTGGAAGCTTTCACAAAACACAGATGAATGACTCAACCACTATTCCAGCTTTCCTAAAACCTGATGGCAAGAAATGAAAGCACTAGTGGTAGTATTATCTGTGTAAAGCCGGTGCATGAGCAGACTGGTCGCGTAGCATCAAGTTTCACATTTCTGTCCAAACAAGGCAGAGTGACCCCAACCTCGTGGAGACGGCATTAGCAGGTGATTGGCTGTGGGCCAGACTCAGAGGAAAATCGCCTTCATACAGACACACATGGAGACCAAACTTCTAACAGCATAGTTTCAAGTCAAATATTGCTCTTGGATACTCAGTTATTGTCTTTAGCCAATATGATTAACACTTTTCTTATTTTAATCATGCACAACATCAAAAAAATATTTGGCCATCAATGAAACAAATATGACCAAATCCAGTTTAAACCAGAAAACCATGCATGAAACTGGACTAGACTTTGGTCTAGGGCTGTACTCTGAGAAAGAAAATATATATAAAAAAAATCTTATAAAAAGATAAAACTCACTGATCCAGGAAAAGAACAAACGTCTGCTTTAACTAGTTGGAAAAGTTTTAGGAAATCAAACTCCCAATTAATACAAAATAAAACTATTGATTATATCGGCCAATTGAATACCGGTCTGAGATTCGACTCGTAGTTTATTCAGATGCGCGTTATTGATGGACACGGAGAGGCCAGATGGAGCACACGCCACAACACAGTGGAATTAGGAGCAGCGTTTTGGTTTTGGGGATGTAACTTTGGACAATATGAAGAAAGAGAAGAACATTGACGCAAGGAGACGGCGACATGAGATGCCAAACACAGACACGATTTACTTTCTCTTTAACTCGCAGCCATTGAGTAACATTTCAGCTTAAACAGCACATTTCTTCAGCAAAATAAGACATGACAAGGACTCCTGCCTCGGATCGTAGTTTCCAACACTTTTCATACAGCAGTTTAGTGTTTATATCTTCTAGCATCTGTACTACCTACATACGCATATGCGGTAGATGCAAAGGTAAATAAAAGGCACATAGACTCCGGACACTTAATGGTCACGAAACGTCATTATGCTTTTGAGAAAAGTTCTTTATCCACAACATTACCTCCTAAACTGAGCCACAAACGACTCTTTACTCCTTACAAGCAGCACAGGCTCACCTATATATGTCTGTGGAGGCAGAGACGTGTAAATCTCGAGGTGAAGGAATTCCTGTGATCAGAGCGCGTAGTAGCCGCGAGAGAATGGCGTGATGAGCGCTGCGGCTAACGTAATGGCTGTGGCTGCATGATAAACGCTGATATTTTCCCTGTACATCCACAATTTAACAATCCAACTTTAACTAGACTGAGACGTAAACAAAAGCACGCGGAAATACAGAAATAAAACGAGCCATTTGAGTTCAAACTATTATAAAAATGTATCAGTCACGGTATTGCAACCATTTTGAAGATTGACTTCATGTTTAGCACACATCTCCCGCTGGTATATTACGTTAGAAAACGTTAACGCCAAATTAACCCCGCCCACTAAACATCCAGCCAATCACAGCGAGAGTTCTCACAGCCCTGCCAAACAAAGTTCTGCTGAACCGAAGTGTCAGCAAGAGCTGCCGAACACGAGCAGCGAGAACAAACGTCTTGTGGAGTATGAACTAGGGCTGAACGATTTTGAGAAATAATCTAATTGCGATTTTTTTTCTTCAATATTGCGATTGCGATTAAATATGTGATTATTGTTGCAAGGTCCTCTTCTCATGTATTTTTCACCTAACACAAGCAATAAATCAGCCTGTTTCATAATAAACAATATTTGAAGTGAAAATTGCAACAAAATTGTTGCTTGACCTATTCAAAATGTGTGTGGACTGCACTAATTAAACTGTCTGAACTTAACAGTACAGTCTATAAATAAATGCTAAAATATATAGATATGAAAAAAAATAACTCACTGATCCAGTCAGTAACATCACCCAGACTAAAGCGCAGGAAAGTAAGAACAAACGTCTGCTTTAACTAGTTGGAAAAGTTTTAGGAAATCAAACTCCCAATTAATACAAAATAAGCTATTTAATTTATTAAATAGTACTTTATTATTTCGGCCAATCAAATCCCTGTCTGAGTTGCTTCAGATGCGCGTTATTGAAGGACACGGAGAGGCCAGATGGAGCACACGCCAAATCACAGTGGAATTAAGAGCAGCATTTTGGTTTTGGGATGTAACTTTGGACAATATGAAGAAAGAGAAGAACACTGACACAAGGAGACGACATGAGGTGCCAGACACAGACACGTCTCTTTGACTCGCAGCCATTTAGTGACATTTCAGCTTAAACAGCACATTTCCTCAGCAAAATAAGACATGACACGGACTCCTGCCTCGGATCCTAGTTACCAACCCTTTTCATACTGTAGTTTAGTGTTTATATCTTGCGTCTGTACGACCTACGGAGCGGATATGCGGTAGACGCAAAGGTAAATAAAGGCACATCGCCTCCGCGGATACTTAATGGTCATGAAACGTCATTATGCTTTTGAGATAAGTTCTTTATCCACAACATTCCCAAACATAAGCCCCCTAAACTGAGCCACAAACGACTCTTTACTTTTTACAATCAGCACAGACTCACCTATATATCTCTGTGGAGGCAGAGGCGTGTGAATCCGGAGGTGAGGGAGTTTCTGTGATCATCAGAGCGTGTAGTAGCGGCGACGGAATGGCGTGATTAGCGCTGCGGCTAACGCAATGCTAACGGAGAAAAGCAATATTCCTTCGCGGTGGCTGCATGATAAAAGCTGATATTTTCACTGTACATCCACAATCTACCGCGCACCTTAACTAGACTGAGACGTAAACAAAAGCACGCGACGGAGCGGACTTTGCTGCCATATCTCGTTGCTCTATTTACTTCCCAAATCGCGTGCCCTGGGATTACGAAATCGCGTTGTGTAATATCGCGATAAAATTGCAAATGCAATTAATCGTTCAGCCCTAGTATGAACAGGCCGTTGAACTGGAAACCAAACCCATGCACTAGACATACATGCAAAGCAGTTTGATTAACACTGACAAGGTCAAGGGGCTGTGGTCCAACTTTCTTATGTCACCTCCATCTGACCTCACTTGTGTGACATGCTAAGTGGGTCAAAGGCTTTCCACTTTGGAAGCCATTCTCACAACCTCAAGCAAATTGTTTAAAAATGTCAACAACCACCACTGACCTTGAATTAAGAAAACAAGTAGGTACCTATTTTAGCCAACAGCAGGTCCCAAGTTTAACCAATGTCAAGGTGTCCTCTATGCACAAAGTAATGCAGGAACACGTAGATTTTTTTTACCTTTGGAGATGTTTTGGTCCCATAAAACTGGAAAGGTCCTGAACTGTCTCCTGGTGGGAAATCTCAGCCGGGGCCCACGCCGAATAAACCCGGCCGAAGAGGAGACGCAGCGCAGAAGGGTCGACATGGCTGCTCCTCCCAAAGCCTCTGGATTAAACCACAGTAAAACACAGCAGGTTAGACCGACTCTACTACCCCTGGCAGCATTATATATGAAAATGTGCCCCCATTCCGTGCGTTGAGGCCTAGGAACAGGGTGACATTTCAGCGCTCTCCTCTTGCTCTGCTCTTGCTGAGGGCCAGGGTTAGGTAAAGACTCTGGGTCTGTTCGCGAGACTTGAGGAGGGTTATGACAGAGCAGGGAGCAGTGCCAACTTTGTGTAGGCAGGAGAGCTCGGATCATCTTTGAATGAACGGAGGGTAGAGCCAAAGCAGCGAAAAGTTGTTACACCACCCAAGTTATGCATTAAGCATTAATTCAATCTGCAGGTGAAACTGACAAGGATAGAGAAACTTATTTTTGTGCGTGGGTCACTTTCTTAAAAGGATCTGTATCATGCCATTTTAGCCATTCCAAAGTAAACTAGGCATTTATATGATATATTGTACCTCTATCACTATGGAGTACTAATTTTTGAGAGAAGTATTTTCTGGGTCTATTTTCCAAACCCGGAAGACAAGACGCTTCGATTCAGTCAACTCTGCCCCTCTCTTTGCTCATTCCACATTTACAGTATTATAAATATCGCTGCAAAAAGTGAAGTTACTTCACATAATGCAGTTATAAAAGGTGACATATGCAACACAGTTTCATAAATGGCTAACACACGCACACGCCAACACACATTTTGATTGACTCATCGTTCAGCCTGGCCTCCCCATCATCGGGTGTTTACATTATGGCACTCGCGTTGGTTATAAAAATTAATTCACTTTGATTCTGGCCAAGGTTCACCAAGCATCCATTAGGTTGGCTGATATAGTCGCTGAATCCTGGAAATAAATTACAACTTCTGGCGAGTGCACTCTTCTTTAGGAAGGTTGAATAGTCCTGTTCCTCTCGTAGCCAAACGCGCATCTGTGACATTATCGTTGGGTAAGAAAAACAGAACAGGCGGTGTCCAGAGTAGCTCCGTATTCACAAAAATTACTTCTGTTCGGATCCTCCAGCGGTGCGTTTGTTTACTCTCCCGGGACAGCACAGACTTCCTTTTTATTTTTTTTATTTCGCTCTTACAACAAAAAAGAAAAAGCTGCATTACAGAGGTCTAGCCCTTCCTGACACTCTGACGTAAAATACGTCAGAGTGTCACAACTCAGTCGTTCAGAGAGCAGGATTCAGGAGGATTACTTAGAACTGCGTGAATGAAGCCAAAAACCGCTCTGGGGGTGTTTTTGAGAAGGAAATAGCATAACAGCATGGTTAAAAGCTCCAAACAGTCAATTTGATATAGGACCTTTAAAACATGGATAATGAAAGACGGGCCCAGGTCTACAGCGGAGCAACATAGCCTGGTTCTACCAGACCCTCGTACTCATTTCGTACAGAGGGTCTGGAACTTCACAATTGAGCTCCGTTTTCAGGTGGGAGGGGTGAACTCATTTGAAACGATTGGATCTGTTTTCAAAACTGCAACCAGCAAATCCGGTGCAAATGCGCAACGTCACCTACAACCCCCGCCTACCCCGCTCGCTCAATGGTAGGTTGGAATTCAACCGATGAAACGCAGCCACTGAGATCAGACCCACACGTACATGTAGGGAAAAGATAATTGACCAGAGGATACGGATGGCAAATATGGAGGACCGTGCCTGCCAAAACAATAAAAATATATATAAATAAAATAAAGATCAAATTTGTAAATGCATGCATTTACTGTAATAAATGCATTTATTTATTTCTGTATTATTTATTTATTTTTTTATGCCTTTATTTTAGTTTATGTTTTTATGTTTTCTGTATTTCTCTTAATCTATGCAAATCATGGGGTGGGCCTGGATGCCGCTGCTGTAAGGTGATTGTTTTATTTATTCCAGTATTTCTCTTGGAGAAAGCTTAACCAAACAAAATAAATAAAAAAAAAATAGATAAATATATACATAAATGCACTTATTACAATAAATGCATGCAATTCTTTGCAAATTTGATCTTTATTTTATTTATTGTTTTGGCAGCTACGGTCCTCCATAGGAAGGCCAGGCTAGGAACTACATGGTACATCACAACCTTCAAATGCATTTTAATGACAGGATCTCCTTAAAACTTTGATGCACCCTTTACAGAACTGGCCCTTTAACACAAAAGGTTTTATATGACAACATATACATTATAGTCCAATATAACGAAACTAAGAATATACCACAGATGGTAAAAAAGTTCCAACATATTAATTGCACAAATTAAAAACAAAACAAAAATAACCTTTGAACTGGCAACACAAAACAAAGCAGCTGTCCTCTGTGAATATATAAATATATTTTGAAATTGCTACAAATATTTTGAGTTTTTTTTAATAAACATGGCGCGCTTTTAACTCGCCCGCTTCCGTCTGTGAGGCGCTTAAAAGTACATATGATTTGGGTACACCGAGATACTGAAAAGCAAGCAAGCAAATAACAAGGGCAAGACTGTCTTGGGGTTTTGGAAAAGTAGTGAGACCATCGATGCAGATATTCAATACGAGAGCAAATGTTGTGGGGGCAGCATTTGATGCTTGCACAAAACAGAAGCTGGATTTGACGTGTCGTGGCTAAATATAGTGATGTGTTGTTTGGAGATTTGGGAATACTGTGTGCTTTTCGACGCATAATGCGAGTTTTGCAGTGATTACACTTCCGTTATATGTGACACGGATTACCGACTGCAACGATTCCCCGGGAGCCTCCGCTTTGTCATTCATTGTTCACCGAAAGTCGCCATGCGCCCTTGTCCTCTAGGTTGCACAGCGCGATCCGTTGCTAATGCACTCACAGCGACCCACATAGCTGCAGTACTGTCCTTATCTACAGACTTGCCTTTGAGCGTCGAGACAGAGCGGGTTTACGGAGCACTTTCACCTCTGTCTGCAGCTGTAGGTCACCGACGAGACGACCGGCCCAGTACAGAGTGGTCGGGAAGCTGTTCCTGCTACAAGGGACGAGCGCACAGGGCCTTCCGTAGTTTAATAGCGCTGCTGCTGCGCTATTTGTGGAGATTTGGGAACCACGTGACGAGACAGGCTGACCGAGTACTTACAAAGTACCAGCCATAGTCCGATGAGGATCGTCGATTAACGTGAACCTGGCCCCCCATCATACTCAAATTTGTATAAAAAATATGTCAATCGTTTGTGCTGTTCTGTGCTGTAAAAATGTTTGTTTGTACTGTTATCGTTTTTGAGATATTGAGGATTATTTTATAGGTCAATCTGAGGTCACCCAGCCCCTCATTCTGCTAAAAAATGCTCCAAAACGGACGAAAATTGTGTCATTCGTTTGTGCTAGTCTGACAGGGCAGAAACTTTTTTCCTCGCTCTTTCATTTCCTTTTTCCCCCTCTAAATGTAAAAGTGTATTAAAAAACAAATCAACAACATTTCATATTTCAAACATCATATAAACATATACATTCATATATAAAATCAAATTTCTTATCAGTGCCTGGATTTTTGTGTGGCCTTTTCTTTGTAGGCCAGATTGATGTCATAAATCTGTAGAATTCAGAATTAATTTGTATAATTTCATTCAGTATGAAATTGTACTTTCCTATGTTGACCACTGGATGGCAGCCGTGCTTAATAAACGGCCATGTTGGAAGTTATGGCTTTGAATATCACAGTCAAAAAGCCAAATTAGTTTTATTATAATAGCGTGAGCAATAGTGGTATTTTAACGTGTGTTTTATATTCTTTATGATTAATAAGTCAAAATTAGGAGTTACATTTTGAGCGGATGTCGTAGTTGGTTGTTTCCGGAAATTGCTGTTTGGCCAACCTCTTCCACACACACGCATGGACTTTTTGTAAACAGTCGCGTTGCTTCTGCCACAGCT
The DNA here is from genome assembly GCA_021464625.1 of Proterorhinus semilunaris. Classification (NCBI taxonomy): domain Eukaryota; kingdom Metazoa; phylum Chordata; class Actinopteri; order Gobiiformes; family Gobiidae; genus Proterorhinus; species Proterorhinus semilunaris. The sequence continues at coordinate 31,396,888 of CM038346.1, forward strand.
TTATAACTATGTCATTACACGGTTAAGGATCAAAACCCACGCTTCTTCATGCGAGGATCATCCGTTTTCATACAGGTCAAATACATTTAATAATGAGGGACAAGAGGTTTAAACTAGCATTTAGCCTTTAGCCATATTCCTCTGATCACTTATGATATTTGATACAAATTATTCTTCATCTCTCAAACAAACAAAAGCCATTTGATTCATCTTTAAAAAAAACAAATCACTATTTTGGGTTAGTATGAATACTTTACATGGTCTATCAGTCAGCATTTGAAGGTATTTCAGTCATCAAGCTTTGTTTAATCATCTTTAACTTATGTGTTTAGATTAGCATCTTCATGGGCTTTTTTTTTACCTTACCTTTTTACCAGCAGCTCTAAAATTCACCTCCAACTTAAAGCTAAGTCCAGAAGGCCATACTTTTCCACCCCTTTATTTGCTACATTGCTATTACTTCATTTTTAATACAGAAAATGCTTGAGTACTAACTAAAATCTGTATTTTCTAGCTTGCATTGACGTCTTGAAAATGGAGACTTTACGGCTGCTGTCCGTGGATCCGTGTGATCGAGGCTCTCAGCGGTGCAGACTGGGCCCAGGGCTGATGTCGACTTTAGGCTTAACCTTGGGCTCCCCTCTCCTGGTCTCTGTTTCTGGCTCAAGCTGCCTGTGTACTGCATGGCCCCGTCCCGATTGTGCAGAGGGCTTCATTCAATTGGACCTTAAAAGCTGCTCCTCCAATCTTATTTTTCGTCCTACCTCAAACCTTAGTGTAAACCATAGCCAAATATCCCCAGTACAATGTTCCAAACTTAAAGGCGTCAAAGTAACAACAGTGGTGCAAACTTCAGATTTTAGAAGAAACACTCCCCCACGTGTTGTTCATGAACTTGTAAAAGACATGTTAAAAGGAGTGTACGTCCGTAAGAACCACGTGATTAACCTGGGAGATTATGGGACAGAGATTAAGTATGTGGTTATCGAAGAAATGAATCTAGACTCAGAAAGCTGTGGACTTGTGACGTCTAAAACCGGCGTGGAGATTACTAGCATCAAGTCGCTCAGACACTTCAAGGGAGGACTCGAGCATCAGAACAGCACGATCCGTTTGGGTGGTCTGGACGAGGTCAGTACTGTTGTTGTAATCATTGAATGAGAAATATACATGGTTGTCTGTTTCTGTATGCTTTATTTTCATTTTGTCAGCCCTGCAAATGGCTAAATCCACTTTTGCCTTAACCACGTCTTAATTTCCCTGATGGAATTTTGTTTGAGGATGACGTAAACCTCAAATTTAGATGCTAGATCTTAGTAGTAATAATCAAAACTCACCTGACAGTTGGATATCATTAGTTACATCTTAGTAATGTGAATGATGTGTAGAATACTCACATCATTACTTAGTGAACAACACTCTTCATTCTTCGTATTTCAGGTCCGTTCGTCTCTGAGGGAGATGCTGCAATTGCCGTTGGTTTATCCACAGACATTAGGCTCCCTGGGCCTGTCCTGTCCCAGAGGGTTGCTGCTGGTGGGACCTCCCGGGGTGGGAAAGACCCAGCTTGTTCGCAGCGTGGCCAGAGAAGTGGGAGCCAGCCTCGTGGTGGTCCATGGGCCTGAGGTACAGCATATGAATAAATACTGTAGTAATAATGTGTGCGTGAAATGAGACGCAATGGTTCCTTTTGTCTTGCTTATAAACATTAAATATAGATACAACATTGTTTTTTGTTCTTAATTGTTTTAATAACTGGTTTAATATTACTGACTTTCTATATAATCAGAATTCATCAAATAATGCATAGACAAAACTAAATTAGACAGACCCTATGAAACTTGAATCCTTCATCCCCACAAACCGCAACATTTAAAATGGCTCCTTACTTAATAAAAAAAAAAAAAAAAGTAGATTTGTAGTATGTAATAATAATAATATGATAATATGGGCGACAGTGGTGCAGGTGGTAGTGCAGGTCGTCTCGTGATCGGACGGTCGGATGTTCGAATCCCAGCTACAGCGGGTGCACACTGTCGTTGTGTCCTTGGGCAAGACACTTCACCCACCTTGCCTCCAGTGTCTGCGTACATTGGTGTATGAATGAGAGTGTGAATGGGTGAGTGGTTCCTTGCTGTAAAGCGCTTTGGGCCTAATGAAGGTAAAAAAGAGCTATATTTGAGACCATTTTATTTTTTCCTGTCTGCTTCAGATTGTAGGTACGAGACCCGGTGAGAGTGAGGAGAAACTCCGCGGGGTTTTTGCAAACGCTCGGATGGCGGCGGAGGAGGGTCCTTGTGTTTTGTTCCTGGATGAGCTGGACTCGTTGTGCCCCAGAAGAGCGGGGTCCACAGCAGCAGAGAACCGCCTCGTGGCTCAGCTGCTCACGCTCATGGACGGAATGGACCAAACCGACCGCTTTCTCATCGTAGGAGCGACGAACCGGCCGCAAAGCCTGGACCCAGCGCTGAGGCGACCGGGGAGATTTGACAGAGAGGTACAGGATAACATGGAAAAGGCTTAAAAAAAATTCTATTACTATTAACTCCCTGTGGGTTTTTTATTATGAAAAAGCCTCAAGGAAGTCGAGGCAAGGCATGTTTATATACCGCGCATTTCGTACACAAGGCAACTCAATGTGCTCTAAACAGAAAATGCACAAATCTCTCTGCATGCTTTTCTAACAGAGTTCACAGAAAGAGGTCTTGGGATTGCGCACATAGTTTTCTTACAGTTCTCATAATTAACCCATATAGTAGAAGGTAGAAGTGGCAATAATCATAAACTTCAGGAATAGACTCCTCTTGTTTGTGTGGCGTTTGCATGTAGTTTCTGTGCATGAATAACGTTTCTTCTTTCTTCTCCGTTCCTTCTTTGTATACAATATAGAAACTACATGTATGTGCTGTCTCTCTCAGGTGATCATTGGTGCACCCACGCTGCAGCAGAGGAGACAGATTTTGTGTGTCCTGTTTGAGAAGATGCCAGTTTGTCCCTCTATAGACACTGATGAACTCGCTCAGAGGACTACGGGATTTGTTGGAGCCGACCTCAGCGCACTGTGCAGAGAGGCAGCTATGAACGGCATACGAGAGATGGCAAAGGTGATTCATCTATAAAATATTCAATATGTCTTTTGGCAGAAAAGACTGTTGAGTTCTAGTGCCTTAGTCTTGTTCATTATGAACCACAAGAGGGCGCACACTCACTTCATACAGTTATACATGTACATTAACGTATTTTACCATGTCCTTGTCATTTCAGGGTTCTGAAGAGCCAACACTGAATATGAAGCATTTCTATGAAGCCCTAAAAACTGTGGGCCCCTCGTGTTTAAGGAGCAGTCTGGGACGAACAGACCTCGCCCCTGTGTCCTGGGAACAAATCGGGGGACTGGAGAATGTCAAACTCAAACTTAGACAGGTACAATAAGCGCAAACTAATTTTGATCCAATTCAAAAATAAATCTAACTTAGGGTTACTTACACAATTTTGTTTGTCTGTTATCTGTAGTTTGCAAGCGATAACTTCACTTTATTGTTACTTAACGCACACATTTTTAGATAAACCGTTTAACTGTCTTGGCTGTCAATCTTTGTCTTCTGCTTGAACCAATTTTCCCGCCTAACTACAAAACTATTTCCTTTTTTCATCTGTGCTTGTAAAGAGTATAGAGTGGCCTTTGCTGTACCCTGAAGCGTTTGGGCGCTTGGGACTGTCCCGTCCTCGTGGGGTGCTGTTGTATGGACCTCCAGGATGCGCCAAAACCTCCCTGGTACGAGCCGCAGCCTCATCCAGTCACTGCGCCTTTCTGTCGGTGAGCGGAGCAGACCTCTACTCACCCTATGTGGGAGACTCCGAGAAGGCACTGGCTCAGGTAAGATACACGACGATCAACAAAATAGTCATGTCACAGGGATTCATGAAAATTGTTGATTTTACTGGCATATATTACAATTTCATGTAGCCCTATATCTAAAATATACACATTGGCCCTCATTTATCAAACCTGTGTACGGTGAAATCAGAGCGTATGTGGGGTATACGAAAAATCATCGCTTGTTTTGGCATTTATCAATCTGATCCTACACCAAGTCAGGAGGTGGTACATGATACACCAATTTTAGGTAAACACTAAACAGCACAGGAAACAGTTTTTAACAGCGTGAATCGCATCGCCACATCGCATATGATCCTCATTAGTGATTTAAACATGAAACAAGGCGACAGCGTTAATGTTTATGTGCAGACACTAGAACCTGGACTGCAAGCCACAAAGACGCTTATGGTGTTTTTTGTATTTATGTTTCGTTTTTTGTTTTTAACAAAATTCTGCAGCTGCACAAACTTCCGCGGCCGCTGCCGTGTACCGGGACACCGGGCCTCACCTGGCTGTACGAGGCCATGCTCCGTGTTCTGGTTGGTTTGAGCGCTGAGTCTGTGGACCGTATTCCGTGCTCGCGAGTATCCCGGGCGTCAAACAAATCCTTCGACAGCTCCACAGCTTTCTTCGGTCCGGACGGGTTCGTAAAGTCTGGGTTTGAGCGGCGCACAGGGTCTGCTGACCGCGCGCTCTCCTCTCGTCAGGGCAATGATCGAAACGCGTCTCGTAGGGCTGTCTTTGGTCCGGATGGGTTCGTTAGGTTCCGGTCGGCTGTCAGCTCCGTGCACCTGTTTCCTCCCGGAGGAAAGCTCTGCTCAGGCCGAAAGACGCTTAGTTCTGCCCCGGTTCCAGCGCTGAGTCCGTGGAGCTGAGAGCTGCTTTTCGCTGGTTCAGATCATGGTCCAGAGTCTGTACTGCAGTGTTGTATCCACACTTTTTTTTAATGTGGTCTAATTTTATAGTCTCTTTTTTATATAGGCTTTTTAGGCCTACAGCTTATTTAATAAAGGTCACTTTTTATTATTAGCCTAGTTCTTTTTCCCCTCTTTTTTTTTTAGTAAATATGATCTTGGATTGGCTATAAGGTTAACGTTGGTTACTGACCGATTTTTTAATCTTCCTCATGCGCAAAAATATCATATTTGTTGTGTTAAAAACAACTTTTTATCATTTCCTGGTTGGAGAAATGTTCTTTTTTGCCGTGTTTCGTGCGTGCGTGCCGTAAAACCCATGGGTGAGGCCTCCTCATACGTGAATATTTGTGGGCGTTTCATTTAAATGACGCTAGGATTTCTCCGTGGCATTTACCATCAGCTGCGCTTGCGTACGATAAGATCTGAGCGGAAAGCACAGGTTCATAAATGTCACGCACCCTCTGGCGTATATCGCAAATACACCTACGCATACACCATTTTTTTACGCATGGTTGATAAATGAGGGCCATTGTCACACACTGTCGGACCAAAAGAAAAAAAGAATTGCTACATATTTTTAAAGTTGGACTGATTATGGTTTGTTTTGATTGTTTTAGCTTTAAACAACGTATTTTTTGTCAAGTTATATAATTTAAGGAGAAGATACAGTTGCAGTCAAGAGCACAATTAGAACCAATGTTGTAGTTTGCTACAGTCTTACCACCACTAAAAGCCCAAACAAATACCCCATCAATGGCAGATGATTAAATGGTCTTGACTTAGTGTTACAGACATTTTTGTAATGTTTATTATAGGTTTTCTGTTCCACTCTTAGACAATGTAACCAATGCTTTTTTGTTCTTCTGTTTTCTGCAGTTGTTTCGTCAGGCCCGCTCCTGCGCCCCCTGTGTCCTGTTCCTGGATGAGATCGACTCTCTGATTGGCAGTCGGACCGAGGGTGCGGGGTGTAGCGGGGTCCAGACTCGGCTCCTGTCTGTGCTCCTGAACGAGATGGACGGCATCGGGCTGAAGACGGAGGAGAGGAGAGGGGGAGAGCGAGTGCTGCAGGTGGAAGGGGAGGCACAGAGGCCTCCAAGTGAACAGGTGTGAAAGTTCAACCATGGCGCAAAACCTTCTCCAGCACATCCCAAAGATTCTCACAATTTCCCAATTTATTTCAAAGTGTATATTGCAAGTGGTTACACACGCCTTATGTTAATTCACAGCCCAACTTTGAGGAGGTTTGTAACTCTGAGGTAATGGTTGTTGCTGCCACAAATCGACCAGACGCCCTGGACTCCGCCCTGCTGCGCCCGGGGCGACTGGACCACATGATCTACGTCCCGCCACCCGACCTGGAGGTACTGCTACTACTTCATTACCAGTCATTTATTATACGTAGGTGTTTCTATGCACTCAAGATGGTTATACACACATTATACGTACATGTCACAAAACAATTGCAGTAGGAACTGTGTAGGGGCAGTTATTATCCAGCAAATAATTCTTTGTTTGGACATACATTTAACTGACGCTTTGGCTGGCATGTACAAAACCTAATTTCTTTTTGAATATCAAGATTTCCCCTCATTCCTCTGTTGGATGGAATGTTTGCAAATCTTAAGGGAAAAAAAATAGCCATTGTTTTTGTGGCATTAAAAGCAGTGAATTTGACTTGATGCTACTTGTATGAACCCTGCGTGGAGCACTGTTGATAAATACTGACTGAAGACCAGGAAGGCTCCCAAAGGAGATGCACTTTTGGAGATTCTGTAACCTAGCTTAGGCTCAAAGGTTCCCTAATAAACCATGTCCCTGTTTGGGCGCCATGACGAAATTGCTCAGACAAAAACCAACAGACTTTTAAAATGTAAGGGAAACGACCCCAGTGGACTCCCTAATGTTGAGACCCTTAAATCTTTTCTTCACAAGACTGGAAGACATCCCTTTACTTGAAAAGTGCAAGAAAGAGGGATTACTCACCAACAGAGGAGATCTTCAGGCAGATATTTGAAATAACTCTAGAATTTGAGAGGTAGTCTTTCTACAATGAGCACTGGGCAACAAAAAAAACACCACACTTTCACAAGGTCGTAAGTTCAAACAATAGGGGTTTATGGTCATGAACTTTTACACATATTACAAAAAAGTATTTTATAAAATCATAGCATTGGCTTAGCATAATATAAGTTTACAACAATTGACTTTGTCAAAGTACTTATAAATGACTTCTATGATTTCTCATATGTCTAAAATGTACTTAGCATTTACATATTGTTTCTTATAGCATGTAAAACACAAAGCATATGAAAATAACTGGAATAATACAAATAAAAGCTACTATTTTATGAGTACTTATTAGTAGCTGCTACGGTTTCCCATAGGCCTATAATGTACTTAACAAGCAATATAACATTAATGTACGTGACATATGCAAATCCTCTGCAAGCATACTTTATTTAAATCAAAACAGTTATCATATTTCCATAACACCATGACCAAAGACCACTAAGGGCCCCGGCCGTCTCGACAGTATATCACCCACAAACAGGTCGCAGGTGCTATTGTATGTGCCACAGATGAGACTTAGGTGCATTTCTTTTGTCTTTCTAGAGTCGTCTGTCCATACTTAAGTTGAGCACAAAGTTGATGCCAGTCGCTGATGACGTTTGTTTGGAAGAGTTGGCCCAAAAGACGGACCTCTTCTCGGGAGCAGATTTGGAAAATCTTTGCAAAGAGGTCAGATTATTATATTCTGCACATAAATTAAATAACAGGTAAAATGTAAGTGGTTTATATACAACTGAAAATATTGTCATGTATTTCCTTAATGCTGTAAAATATAGCTACTACTTACTGTATCACCAAACGTGCACTGAATCCTATTGCATACAGTTGCTGATTTCAATTAAAGCAGTACTAAGTAACTTGTTTAACTTAATAAATCCTTTTCATTGCCCCTCTGGGGGTAAAACAAGTGTTAATGGGATGATTGGGGGGTCTTTCATCTCCCCCTGGTCTCTCTGGCCAGAAAACCACAATTGCAACTTTGCCTGCCACCGGGTCGGAGCCACCTTTACACACTAATGGAATCATGAAGAAGAAGCTATCAGGCTAACGGGCAAAGCTAACTGCGGGCCAACGCCACTTTAAACAGTATTTACAGCCAAGTTTGAGTGAAAAAAATATATTTCCATTGCGTAATCCTTCGCTTTTTTGTCAGCGTAGTATTTACTCTCACGGACAATTAATCAGTAAAAAAAAATCGCAACTTGCAACGACACCTGCAGTTGCGCTTATGGCCTCTAGGGGCAAGAGTTACTTAGTAATTCCAATTCTCCTTTTCTCCCCAATAGGCGGCGCTGTTGGCTCTGCAAGAAGAAAACATGGAGGCTTCTCAAGTTGGACACAAATATTTTCTCTTGTCTCTCAGTAAAATGACTCCATCTCTGATATTACAGCAGATTCAGATGTACCAAAATCCACCAGCATAACGCATCAACATTAAAATAGTACTAACAATTTAAATTTGTATCTTGCTTGGCTTTGTCTAAAATTTTAATTGATAATTTTTTTTTATAAATGCCTACACCAAGAATAAACATGTTCTAAAACAACAAAACGAAGATGGTTTATACACGAACATGTAAGCATGTAAAATAAACCTGGAGTCAACATGATAAAAATCAGGACCTTACCCAATGCAAAACCTTCTTCTGTTAGTGATGTTTGTTATTTGTGCGTTTGGATTGGATATATTATGTGCATCCTGCTGCTAATAAAGACTATGAACCTTGAACCTTGGTTTATATAATAACATAATATAATATAATTTACTCATTTTACACCTTTATTAAAGTTGAAGAATCACAGTCAGGGACAGGCCAAAACTTTTTTTTAATACTAAATATTGATTTATTTTTTATTCAAAACTTTTAAATATTAGGCTACCAAAAAATATCTAAATAAAGACGCATGGGAGGGTTTCCTGTCTGATGAAGGGCGCAGAGCCCGAAACGTCGCGTCTTTTGGTGTAAAATGGAGTACAATTAAAACCTAAGTAGGTCCGTGTATGATTCGTTCTGCTATGAGCATTTTTCGTTTTATGTAATGAAACAAAATCACTCTAAATGGCTTTAATTTTGAGTTTTCAATCTGGTACTAAAATAGAAAAAACAATATTTGAAAGTAAAGGCTCAGAGCGTCAATATGTCATCAATTATCTTTTATTCGTCTGCAACAACAGAAGTTTTCTGTATGGGCCATATTATTGTCCGGCTGCAACACTGACGGCACCGATGAAACTGGCCATTCTATTCAAGGAGGAGATTTCTATAAACGCTGTAATATCAGATGTATGGACAGATACATGTGTCTGGGTCACAAGCACCTTGTCCACTGCGCTGCTCTGGCCCGCACCTTCCCCGGTCCATGTGTCCGTCCTTGCCGCCCTGACCTGCTGCTTGTAACCGCACCTTTCTCTGGGTTGAGGTCTCTCTTCCACCTCCTCCTTGCACTTGTTGTCCTCATACCGCTCCAAGAGCAGGTGCGCTGCATCACCGAGGTTTTGCACAGTCACGTAACTAGGTTAAGGTGGAAACTGGGATGTGCTATAAAAATCATAATAAACCAAACCCATGCAAACAGACTAAACTCGATGCCCGGCGCGCGCCCATGGAGAAGCTATACCCACAGCTTAGAGGAATAAAAACGCTGCTTATCTGTCCATACATCTGATATTACAGCGTTTATAGAAATCTCCTCCTTGAATAGTATGGCCAGTTTCATCGATGCCGTCAGTGTTGCAGCCGGACAATAATAGTACAGAGAACTTCCGTTGTTGCAGACGAATAAAAGATAATTGATGACATATTGACGCTCTGAGCCTTTACTTTAAAATAGTGTTTTTCTATTTCAGTATCAGATTGAAAACTCAAAATTAAAGCCATTTAGAGTGATTTTGTTTCATTACATAAAACGAAAAATGCTCATAGCAGACGTTTCTAGGTAATTTCGTTTTTGATTGAACGAATCATACACGGACCTAACTACGCAGTTGTGGGGACTTTTTTCTTATTGCATTTGTTGTCTCTTTTTTTGATCCAGCACACTGCTTCAAACGGGATATGCGTGTTTTTGTTATATATTGTGCGACAGGGTTTCAATGGGTACAACATGAAGTATCTGTGCAATAACATCTTGCACAGATCCTCCATTACATGTAGGGAACCGAAAAGGTTTTCTGTCATTGTTGATTAACCTGAACTGAAAGTCATCTAACGAACATCACCACAGCAGTACGTGTACATTTAGGCATCCCACTTTGACTGCATGCACTGCCCCATAGTGTCCAACAGGGGGCGGAGTTCTCCATTGAAATTGGTATCGATCTTCTTCCCCAAAGTCCTGTGATGAGCGCAGTTTGGTCTACGTGCGTCTCACCGCGTGCCACTGTCTGGGAGGGATGCTGAGTTTAAAAGGGAGGGTCAACTTCATCCTCGAGACAGGTGCGAGCTGCCACTGACACATGACGACTCTCAAAAACGTCTTCAGACTTTAAAACAACAGGTCATTGACGGAAAGCGACTGACAACAAGGAAAGATGCGCGGCTTTTTTCAGCTTTTGAAGAAGAAGAAGGAGGTAGGGCTTTTTTTATCATTATCATCATCATCATTATTATTATTATTATTATTATTATTAAGATTTGTCCTGAGTCATTTCAAGTGGTTGCTATAAATATATATATATATATATATATATATATATATATATATATATATATATATATATACATTTGCTTTGCCTGTTTTCATTGTTATTTTTTTTCATTGTTTGATTTGCTTCTGTTTTTAGCTCCTTTATACTGGCCTGATTTTTTTATCTTCATATGTTGTGGTTGATTTAAAAAGTAATAATCCTTTATTTATTTAGGCCAGTGTTTCCCAACAAGGGGACTTAAACTTGCAGATTAAAAAAGGTGAAACTGCGTCTTTGAAAGTTAATTTTCAGGATGTTTTCATGTACAATGTTTAAATTTGGGGGTATTTTTTGCTTCATCCTGAACACAGCACTCTACTCACTGAATAATTTTAGTTTAGTTGATCACTTTGTAAGAATATTGACAGGATCCTCGAGTTAGGGGATACTCTGGGTATGAATTGGGGTGCGTGGGACAAAAGAGTTTGGGAAGTACAGATTTAGGCCTTTATATCTGATTATACTACTTGCTTTTTCATTTTGAATTAACTCTTTAATTGAGTCCCAAATTGCTTGTAGTTATATTCTAATTAAATATGATCTTTCCCCCTTCTAGCTGATCCCCTTGATTGGCTTCATGGGTTTTGCTGCGACTTTAGCCACCTCTGCCTCGCTGTACTTTCTCTTCACCAAGACAGATGTTATGTGAGTGATCAATTGATGTTTTGCCCATTGTCTCCTCCGCATTTGCCGGTGTTTTACTTCAGTGAAAGCAGCAGGAAGGGACAAAATTAAATAATGTAAGCATTTCCAGATTGTGAACGCTGCTGGCAAGTCATTTTTATTAGTATTTCAATCTTAAACTGCATTTGCTGACGGACAGTACTGTGATGTTGTTATTTTTAGCATCAATAAGACCGACAATCCAGAACCTTGGGAAAGGGTGGACCCAAGCAAGCCGCAAAAGGTAAAACAAATAAAATATCACAAATGTGTGTCTTATTTGTGGATGGAAGATTATGTTTTCTATTATATGAATTTATTGGGGGGCATAGTAAGTATAAACAATCCCCTAAAAAGCGTGAGGTCACCCATTTTTTTTGTCCGAGGGTGAAACTGCGTCTGACAGCAAGAGAAAATGTCTTGCAAATCTCAATGTAACATCAGAAAGGTGTTAGTGAGACATATCTTCGCACAGTACAGGAACATTTCATAAACAACAAGCTGCAATAGGAAGTGTCTACTGATAAGATGTTTTAGAATAAAATGATCATTATCACGCTGCAGAATAATTGTGAAAATATTGTAATATTTGGCAGCACTCTTGCCGCACAGCCCGCAGGCCCCCCTCTCCTCATGTGGGGAATATAAAAGTCTGTTTTACCTAACCCTCCTTTATGACATCTCAGTAATAATTCAGTTCATACTCACAAGTCATAGACAAGTATATAAAGAGGTGGCAGTGGTGGACGAAGTATTCAATATTCTTACTTAAGTAACTGTGCAGATACAGGACCAAAAATTTACTAAAGTAAAAGTATCTGATAACATTTTTACTTCAGCAAAAGTATGAATTGTAAAATGTACTTTATAAGTAAAAACTAAAAGCATTTAAGAGTTTAATGAGTTGGATTTTTAAAATCATTTGAATCAAACCAGGTCTAAACGAGGAAACCACTAACTCAGGTCAAAAACAAGAACTAAACCAGGTCTAAACCCGGACTTAACTAGGTCTGAACCAGATCTAAGCAAGGTCTAAAGGAGTAAAGCACTAAACCAAGGCTAAACGGGGACTAAACCAGTCCTTTGAAAATAAAATACTTTTACTTTTAACCCAATTAAAACATTTAGCTGAGTAGAAAATACAGGCTCTAAAATGTAGTGGCGTAAAAGTAAAAGGTATTCATCATAACATTTGCTTAAGTAAAGTAAAAGTACCTATTATTTGTAATTTTTACTTGTACTTGTACTTTTTACTTAGTTACTTTCCACCACTGTTTAGTGGTATACTTGGAAGGGCAAATGTTTCATCAGGTGGCACGTATTTTAAACATATTTAAAATGTGTTTCATCTAAGGGAAAGGTTTTGGACGTAGCCAAACCCGCTGAGTCACTGTAGGAAGCACTTACCAGAATTGCTTCGTTCATTTTGTGATATCAGGCAAATTAATGGTCCCCTCCACAAAGGCTCATGTTTCCTCTTATCTTAAAGGGACAGGCTTGGTTTTTTTTTTACGCTGGCGACAACATGTTGAGCCCATAATTTGATCTGTAAACAGTGATCAATATACATCATATTTTCTATTACCAAATGTAGAAACTTAATTGTTTGGGTGTTTTTTTGTTTTGTTTGTTTTTTAGACCTTAAGGCAAGGCAAGTTTATTTGTATGGCACATTTCATATACATGACAACAGAATGTGCCTCACAGCAACACCAAACACAATAAAACATACTATAAAAACCTTAAAAACACAATAAAAAGCATTAAAAACACAATAAAAATCAATAAAACAAATCAATCGATACAATTATATTAATATATATATATATATATATATATATATATATATGTGTGTGTGTGTGTGTATATACTAAAATGTGTTAAAATACAATCAATCTCCATAGGCAGCAGTAAAAAGGTGTCATTTCAGCCTGGACTTAAAAATACTCAGGGTTGAGGCCTGTCTCACGTCCTCACTGAGGCTGACCTTAAGCATCTTTACAATTAATTTCAACATATCAAATAAACCATACAAAAGAAACATTCTATTCAATGTCTATTTTTACTGACCCCAATTCCAGAATGAAATGTCCCAGTTTGTCTTCTTTTCTATTACTGACACAATTCTACTTATCAATGTCATAAATGAAATGAACTTAAAAATATTTTTTTTAAACCTCGGTGGCACTTGGAGGGTCAAATATTGGTGCTTGGTGTGAAAAGTCTGAGAACCCTTGTGTTTGGGTTGCAAAAAATGAACTAGAATGTCCCTTTACCGATACACACTACATTGCATCTATTCTGTACACATTTATATCAATCACATTTTTATTTTATCCTTCTCCTCTTTTAGTTACTCACCATAAACCAGCAGTGGAAGCCCGTGGAGGAGCTGCAATTGGTCAAAAGCCTGCACAAGTGAACTCTCCATCAGTCCCGGACCTGCTCTACAGCGCCCCCATCAGTCTAACAGAATCCTTTCTGCACAAACTCGACTTTCAAACGCTCAGTGTGCGGAAATGCTTCTGCTCCACTGGTGGGGTTAGCCGCAGCCCGTGCACCTCGCTACTGTGTTCATCTAACGGCGTTCATTGTCAAAACCATTCATTTTGTTTCGTCTGCACGGGTCTGGATTCGACACACTCTTGTTCATAAAGTGGGAATTTTCTAAAAAAAAGAAAAGAAAAGGTCCCTGGGCGCTGCTTTATGGCCCTCTGCCTCTAACAGGTCGCCCTGGATGAAATACTCTTATCTCAACACATAAAACAGTAAAAAATTAGTAACCAGGAGGGACACATCACAAAAGATCACTGACATATTATTCCCACTTTATGAGCTTATGCGCTAAATATTTTACAAGGGAGAAAATGAGAGCAGGCCAATAAGTCTGTGTGCTGGAGGCATGCTCAAAATATTAAACCAATGTGAGTGAATAAATGCAAAGGACAGTTTAGCTCAGATACAATATATCAACCACTGGACAGAAGAATGTATAAAGCACTGGTGTAAAAAAATAAAACATAAAAAAAAAGGACAGTTGTAAAGTAGACGCCAAGGCTCTGCCACTCGGAAGTTGCAGACTTGTTCGTAGGATTGTATTAACTATTTCCATCTCAACATCCCATTGTTTTGTGTGTGTGTAAAAGGATGCAGCTTTTAAACGTATAGACGGTAATAGTTCAAAGAATTGAGATACATTTATTGTGAAATGGGGGGGTGAGTCTGTAATGCACTGATTATTTTTGATAAAATTATTGACCACTTGAACAATCGTTGGTTGATCGTTTGTTTTAGACCACTACCAAGGCGCCGATCATTATGTCACAAAGCCCACACCTCCACTTTTCATAGTGCTGATAAAAGGCCAGAGCGCAGGGAGAAGCTAAAACCAGGTGAGCAAAGTCATACAAGTTTAGGGTGTGGTTCATTTTATTGGCGAGGTAAACCAAACAAACCAAGCTTTTTTTTTTTTTGACTTGTGTTTCATTCGTCCGGCCGCAGAATTCACCAGGTCGTGTTACGCTAAAAGCCATCGTGCGCCTTCTTACTTCAGCAGGCCTGTTTCTCACTTGTCAGACGTGATTCCCGAGAAAACTATTGCGAAAATGCTTAGATAAGAAGTTTGTGCGGTTGAACTCGTGAGTCACAGCCGTAAGTCAATAAAGTAGCACACAACATTTGAATTGGGAGTTGAATTGTTCTGCAAAGGTGTGATGCCCTGCAGTTATGCCCTTGGTGGAGTGAGCCAAAACACTGTGTGAAAACTTTACTTCATATCTGTAAAGTTCCCCTTTTATGTCATTTGTTTATCCATTCGTGAATCGCATTTCTAAAAGTATAGGGCAGAGATGGGAAAAAATAAACGCAAACACTGAGGTTTTCACTGACACTAAAGAAAGTTAACGCAGTGGATCAAACAAGTGTTCAATCAAAGTGTTTTCATAAATTCCCGCGAGACTGCAACGGCAAATAATGACTCGTTCACTTTCTGCATCATGTGTGCTGTGAATGGAAAAGATCAACATTGAAGAGTAAGGGTTTGGGAACTGTGTGAAAAGTAAATGTTTGAAGATCATGCTTTTTAGATCCAACTGAAGCAAACACCGGTCACAAACATGGGCATGATTGACTTCTGTTGAAAGGACTTTTATATTAGGGCCGATGTGTTGGTCTACGTAATCCCCTAATGAATCACAACCAGGTTCAACGTTTGTGGATTTTCTGTCATCACCCTGCCCTCCATCCGCACCAGTGCAGTCTGGTCTCTCTCTGGTTAACAGGACGTCATGGCTATAACATAATTAAAGGCCGGTTCCTCCAAAGCCGCTCTGCTCAGTGTTATCAGGCTGAGTATGAGAACATACTCCAATCTTCTTTGTGCCCGTGTTCATATCAGTGAATATGAAAAACACAGGAGCCCAGCCCACTTCCAGTGAATTTAACTTTCATCAATCATTGACACAGAACAATGTTAGGTCAGGACCGGGGCTGTGTTTCCGTAAAAAGAACCAGGAAGTGGGCGTCCTTATATTGGGCCACAAAGCTGAAGTGAAGTGAAACCTTATCTTCCTGTTAGGGTTTGACAAACATGTTTTCGATGGAAGAGCAATCAATGAATTACAGCTGAAGTGTAAAGTCAGTTAAGTCACAAACACTTTTTTTCTTTCTTTTTATTTTCAGCTCTTACCATGTTTTTGAGAAAAGCATAGCTGGACTTATATCTAATTTACACATTAATCAGTTTTTAGTTTATTCATATACAACATCACTAACAAAAGGCCACACAAACCCGGGACTTTCTCGCTGGGAGGCTCGACACGCCTTGTTCCACTTGGTGATGTCATGAGGGGGCGGCGTCCTCCTTTGCAAGTATTATTTTGAAATGTCCACTTTCCTGATTTTCCTGATTTTCGAGCACAATGTCTCTTGCTAGTAGTTCTGACACACATTAAGTCATAAAATACCACTGCTAAGTCAAAATAAGTATTAAAAACTGTGCAAGAAACATCATGGCAAGATTTTTACATGAGATTGGGTCATCAGGGCATCTCCAAAAATGCAGTTCTTGGAGCGATCCCATGTTGCAGTGGTCAGTATCTTTCAAAAAAAAACAATGGTGAGCTGCAATAGGGGATGAACATGGAGATTTGAAAATGATGTAATATCCATCTAAAAGCTGGAGGAAGTGTCAGGTGAGGTAAACCTGAGTATCTATGGCAATATAGATTAATATTCAGGAGCATGGGCTGACACTGGTGAGGAGCGAGCTCAGATAGGATCCAACAGTCAACGTTAAAAACAGAAATTTATTAGAAATTCCCATCGCTAAGTAATTTTAAACTATCTAATAATAACAGTCTTTTGGGGGTTCAGCTCCCACTTGGGTTTGTGGCAAATGCCTTAAATGCCTTTCCCTCTGCAATGTGCCTGGATCTCACAGCTCTCAAAACGTATAAGTATTTGTGTTCATAAATGGCCTTGACATGTATCCATTTTAAAAACCTGTCCGTGTGAGAGGGATAAAGGGAGTGGTAAGAATTGGCACCAGGATCTAGACCGTTCCAAGCCTTCGACGCTTTAAGCAAAAATGTGAGGATTCCGAATCCCCACCAAAAAAGAGGTCCTATTGGATTCTTAGCTGGTGGGTTCATCAGTGGGTTGTGAGCCTTTTTTTATGTAAAAAACTCACTATTTGAGTCTGTTAAAATGACTGTTTTGTCACTGTTTTTATCCATTTCAACTTTTTCTTCTTCTTTGCTTATCTAGTGCTCATTCAACTAAATGTTTTGAGGATAAGACAATATTTGACATATTTTTCAAGTCCAAGTCGCCTTTGGGCTTGTCATCCCAGGGTGATTGTGGGTCCTGACACCAGTAGAGAACCACTGGTTTAGATAACCTTTGCTACAATGTAAAGTTTTACATCGCAACAAAGGTTATCCAACCCTGTACAATTGAGAGCTCACACAAAAGGTTCCGGGTTAATGCCACCTGTTTCCACAAACTTGTTAAAGCTGCGCTATCCATCTTCTCCTGTTTCCAAGCCATGAACGTCAGGGGTAGTTAAGGATGCCCCAACTTGTTTCTAGTTTGTGGCCATACCGCCTTTGCTCTGCCCGATCCCGTCAGACCTTGGAAGCTAGGAAGGCTTCCAGGCTTGGAAGGGCCTGGTCAGCAGTGATGCCAGTAACTAATTACTTAGTAACGGATTACTGTAATCTGATTACTTTTTTCAGTAACTACTAATCTAACACGTTACTATTTCCAAACAAGTAATCAGATTCAAGTTACTTTTCCAAATCATTGTGAGTTACTATTTTGTAATTTTCCTTTGGAAAAAAAAAACATTTATTTATGCATCTTGGCGAGTGACGTAACATAATGGGATAAGTCATGTTTTCAGCCTAAAAACACTCACACTGGTCGGGGAGAGACGTTTCTGAGTCTGTGTCCGCTTTGTTGATGTTACTGTTAAAACACACTTCCAATAAAGTGAGTGTTGGTAAAAGGGTTTGTCATTAGTGAGTTGGGGTGGTGGAGATGTTGTTGGCCGCAGCTGAATGTAACTAATAAAGTAACTTGTAATCTAACTTAGTTGCTTTTAAAATTAAGTAATCAGTAAAGTAACTAAGTTACTTTTCAAAGGAGTAATCAGTAATCAATTACTTTTTCAAGTAATCTGTGGCAACCCTGATGGTCAGTATTTGGATGGGAGACCGTTTCATCTACTGGCGAATGTAGTGAGTGAGTGAGTGGTCGGAGGGGCCGATGGCACAGACTGGTTTCCTCGCTTCCGTCAGTCTACTGCAGGGCAGCTGTGGCTACAAAAGTAGCTTACCACCACCAGGTATGGAGTGAATAAATAGTGTAATGTAAAGCGTCTTTGAGTGTCCAGAAAAGCGCTATATAAAACCGATGCATATTAGTTCTCAGAATACCTCCCACACATCCTGATTGCTCGTGAGAATTGTGCACATTTCGGGCGCATGTGCAGCTTTTTCAGACAGCAAAGTGAATCCGCCATAGAGATACATTGTGCTCATTTTGACTGTTAAAAATGTATCCAATTTATTAATGCAATTTTGTTTGTTTGCTTAGCTTTTCTTCCCCACGTACATTTCTGCATTTAAAATATACTAAGCCGATAGTGGCAAAAATAATCTGCACTTCAATGTTTTTTTTTTGTTTCTCCGGCTTTGATGTTTTGTCATACAATGATAAACTTGGTCAGGCTTAAGACTTGTCCAAATTCAGAGTATTTCAGACCAAGTGACTTTGCCAGCTGTGTGACATCAGCTATTACATATTGTGAACAGTGTGTGCCTTTATTGCAGACACTAAGCATCTATCAAACTGATCTGACAGGTTTATCGTCGTGGAAATCCTCGTGTTCACAGTGATGCAGCAGTTTGGGCTTTGTGTTTGCATCATGCATGTGTGTGCTTCCTGTGTCTGTAGTGTTGTGGTGTAAAAGGTCGTTGATGATGACTCTACTGTGCCTTAAGGCGGGACATTGCAGGTGAATAGGTAAAAACAATACATTTTGAGGTACCGCTTTGAAACTTTTACGTGACTTCTAAAACAGCTACTCGTTTAATGTAATATGTTTAGTTCATATAGTTGGTTGTCCTCGTGAAAGCATCATGTTAAAGAGAGCAGAGGCCCGGAAAAAGTTTAAAATCTTTACACCGGGATGTACACACTCAATGCAAATGTGCAGAGCTTGTGTCAAAGGAAACATCGTTGCTCAGTGAACGGTAGTGGTTAGATTGAGCTTTTGCAGATGCAGAGCTAAATGGTAATTCAGTGCAACAGACACGCTTAAAGGCCCTATTCCCCTTATTAGAAGAGGAAGGCAGTGCATTTTATATTGTTAGTTGTGGTCCATGGTTGTGTCTGCAAGCACTTTCATAACTTTATTCTCACAGTAGTAGGTAATACTAGCCCGCTTCACGATGTGTACAAAGCTTGATGTGAAGTTTGCTTGTTTTTTGTCCATACAAATATCGGCTTTCACAATATACTGGAGGACAAAACACATTTCATTCCACTATCAATCATCTGACCAAATTTTCTCTAAATGATATTCTACATGTTGTCATACCACATAATAAAAAGTACTCTATTATAGTCCAATCAGTTGAAGCTGCTTGACATTTACCTTCCAGTAGTTTCATGTTTTGTGGTGAAACGTCAGCGTTAAGTCGAAAATTCAACAGGTTTGATTGACTGGACTTATGCTTACTTGGATCTTTTTTTTTTTTTACTCTGCTTCTGTTGTCCTTAAAATGAACTTTTGCTTTTGACATTGTAGGTCTAGCACTCCCATCGGAGCCTACGGTGATGACATTGTGTCTGTCATGGCGGTTATTTAAAGACACAATGCAACAGAGGAAGGATATAGATAGTAAAGAGTGCTGGTGTCCGTGTACGTGACTGAGGCTGTCACGGGAATCACGTGACGAGCAGCAGGTAGCGCCACACTTCAATGGAGAGGCGTCACGAGATCACTGCTCAACAGCGCCACCAGGAGGACACGGCGGGTCCCGCAGGGTGTGAATGACAATAATGCAGGAAGAGAGGCACACAGCCAACATTGTACATGATCTTACGGGGTGCGTAAAGAACCTGCCCTCTTTTCTTATTATTGCCAAAAATATACCGTTTCCTGCCAATTTACAGTGTTGATACTGCTGAAAGCGCATACTTTAGTACTGGACGAAAGGATGAAGACTCGGTCTATTATAATCAAAAATCATTGTTTATTTCCTATTACAAACTAAAAGCACATCTGTTCAGCTGACCTATCAGTAGCGTGACCAGATGTCCCGCATTGTGCGGGACTGCACAGCATTTTCAACTCAAATCCCGCATCACGCAAATTGGAGCGGTGTCCCGCATTCCACTCTGCGGCTGCACAAACTTTCTTTTCCTCCTCAGACGCGGATCGGCAGGATCCTCCGCGTCTGTGTCATTTGTCCCCTCTCGCACTCGTCTCCGCAGCAGACTGTGACAGCCAATAGCGCCGCGTTTTGCCAATGAGAACTGCGCGAGGGATCAAGACCGAACTATGATGGGGGAAAACTTTCTTTCTCCGTGTTTTACAAACATAATGGAGTTATTGAACTGATGGCTGATGAATGTCTGCTCAGTTTAAGTAGAACAGTTCAGTCTGGCTTTAGAGTCAATTGTGTAGTTGTCACTGCAGTTACTTAAGCTGCTACAGAGACACTTGAGCTTAATGACCGCCATACACAGTTTGTCTCTGTTGCAGTTAAATAAAATTCTATATTTTATACTTTGCTTCAGACTGTTACTGTAGGCTACACATTTTTATAATGATAATTCACTGAATTATAAGCGATTATTGCTCTGCAAATGTTTGCATGCACAGTGAGTATTTATTATTGGGAATCTTCACCATGTATGCACTTTCATAACAAATGAATTGTAACTGCTTGATTTATATTGCCCATGTGATTAAAATAGGTTAATTTAAAATAATGATAATGTTTCAATGAGTGTAATTTTACGTCTTTAAAAATGTCCCTCATTGTCCTGCTTTGTCCCTCTTTAAAGTGCTTCATGTCCCACATTTGGCTGCTTACGACCTGGTCACCCTACCTATCAGCCGGGGGATGCTCAAGGAGGCCTTCCCTCCTTGAGCAGCACAAGATATAGGAGTAGGTGTGTCCTCCCCTAACCAATCAGATCTCTAGGGATGTCTTATCGTCACTTCTTCTTAAATGTTGTTTCCAGGTGAAAGTTTATATTAAGAGACCAAATTGGTCCAAAACCAGAAAATTGACTAAATAAATAACTAGATTTGCCATTTGTGTTAGACTTAAAAGAAAAGTATGATCAGCTAATCACAGCAATGGAGGAGTCAAAAATTGAGGATCATCTTATATTCTATATCTTATTATATAAACTTGCTTGTTGTACGAATTAGTGAAATGGATACTAAGGTGAGACCAATACAACAGAACTGGTGGGCTAAGTGTTAAAAGCAGCTGAACATAGTTAAATGCAAAGTGTAGATGCACAGTAAATATAGTAGGTCCATCAGTAACAAAGTTAAGGCATTGTTGTGTGGTGTCCAGTTAGAGTCTCTTCTTTGTGAGGTAAATTGAGTTTGTTATCACAGCTGGCTCCCTCCCTCTGCCTCTTGTGACATTACAGAATCATCAAAAACAATGCCACAGCGAATGCTTGCTGTAATCAGAGCTACACTTTAGTGTGAGCTCTTTTGCTGGAGGAACAAAGTGGAATAAAATCGTGTGTCCTGTTGTTTATTTGACATGTTTCAAATTGATCCTGTTATTACAGCTAAAACTAAATATCCAGCAGCGTCGCATCCTGATTTCCAAGAGTTCTCCCCATAAGCTCATCCCACCCTCCTCCTCTTGCTCCCCTTTGCTGTGCAGCTGTTTCAATAAAGGTAGAGAAGAACGATGGACCGTGCTGCCCATAGCTGCAGTGAAGCAAAGGCGAATGTTTTAGTCCGCAATGAAAAGATTAAGCTTAGTAAGAGATCGAGATGTGAGGAAAGCATTCCTTGGATACGTAGGACCTCCGGAGGAGCTTTTTGAGAGCTTTTTAAGAATATAGCCACTTGTAAAGATCCAAATATTAGCCTACTCAAAGATGCGCAAGTGGGTCGAAAAGCAACTCCAGGTATGTTTTGGATAAGAAAACAATTGTAATGTTGCTCTAAAAAGTAAATTTTGCATAATACCCCCTTTAATGAGCCAGTTTTTTAACAGTTTTGTAAATTAAATTATTATAAATGCTATTTGTATTTTATAATTGAGGGTCATGACTTGTTGGTCTGGTGATTGTGGGGGTTGCGGCCCATAAAACTTGGAACGCCTTGTAGGAACCAATAACATAAAAATGGCCACGTAATAAAGTTGTTTAGTTTCAAAATGTAATAAGCCGATAACGTAATAGCTCTGTTGAGCCAATAACATAATAACAATTTACAGGCAGATAATTTAATAATTATTATGTTATTCGCTGGTCATTACATAATTGGTCGGACAAGAAGAAAATCATTCACAAATATATGTGCTGTAATGTGCTGGTTTTTCATAAGCTTTTCTATTTTACTGCTTTTTGTTTGTTTGATTGATTGATTGATTGTTTTTATTAGAATCTTTTTTCACTTGAGTCACTTGTCGCAGTTCATATACATCGTACCACGAGGGTAGCCCAAACGGTAAAGTGGTAGCACTAGTGACGTCGCTGTGTCTTTGGGCAAGGCATTTCACCCACCTTGGCTGTATGAATGTGGTGCATGTGAGAGTGTGTGGTTGGTGGTGGCCCAAGTGGCTGATGGGGCCAATAGTAAGTTCCCTGCTCCTGTATCTGATTCTGTATCCTGTATCTGAGGACTTCTTCCACCGCTGACTAAAACACAGCTTTGTACAATGATAAGATAATGATAAAAAAAATTATATATGATGAAGCTAGTTCTCTTGACAAAACCTCTCCCTTTTACAGGCTACTATTGTAGCCACAGCTGCCGTGGGTAGGCTGCCAAACTGTGCCACTGGCCTCTCTGACCACCACCATGCACTCACTCACACATGTGCCACATTCATATGTAATGCGAGGGAAGTGCCTTGCCCAAGGACACGGCGACATTATTTGTCGGAGGAGGGACTCGAACCGGCAACCTTTCCGTTATAAGACCCCGCTTTATACTCTGGGCCACCGTCGTAGGAAAAGGCATGTGAGATACAAGTTACCGGAAGTGAAAAATATATATAAAACAGTAAAAACAGCAAAATACAATAGCTGATGAAAAAGCCATGTTTAATGTGTATGTAATGAAGCTGCTGTATGATGGCAGCAGTACATTTTGATAGTATTAAAGCTTGAAAAAGGGAAACAAATACTCCTCACTGGAGCATCAGCTCAATCGGTGACCCGTGTGGTTAAAGGTCAAACTGAGCCACAGATGGACGAGGTAGGTTCAATAAAAGAGGTGCGGGTCTAAGGCCGAGGCGACACAACAAAGGAGAGCAAACAACACAAGGTCCCTGTAGGTTTTAGTACCAATTTCCTCTTGTCGCCTGGAAACTGGGACATCCCATCATCACTGTGACAACCAAAGGCGGATATACTAAACATTAACTTGACGGTTTAGGTTAGTAGTTTGGACACATGATTTTTTTATGATGATGGTTCTCAAGTTATGGTCCAGGTCCCAGTGGTGGTTGTCAGACCTCTGGTGGTACTCGCGAGTCCGTTTGAGATTCATGTTTCTGCCCTTTGTCTGTTTCATAATGAAATAATATAGTATTAGTCTGGGTTTGGTCCAGATTTGTTTTTATTCTTCGAGCAAAAGTAAGAGAATTACAATGACAAAGAATGACAAGGGTATGTCTTGAAGTCCAAGGAGATAAAAACAAGTATAGGCCTGTGCAAATAAATAAATAAGATATATTGAAGAGGAGTCCAGTAACCCGAATCCTCATTATTTAATTCATATTTTATAAATATGTTTTTGCTTTGCCAATTGGACAGCTGTAAAGTATATTTTTTCCTTGTTCTGGTTTAAGCCAATTCCTGTAGATTTTACAATGTGCGGCCAGAATAAATTAAAGAAATTGGTACAAATATGTCCTCGGGGTTCTTAACTGCTCTAAGGCACATGTTGCGTCACAATGGGAAGAGACAAATGACATTGGCATGATTAAACCATCGGTTCCTCCGGTGCTTTAAAATAGCACCACCTTGTGATGAAACAGGAGAGTGCCGTTGAAGATGTAAAGGTAATCTGAGTCAGAAGGTCAAATCCGCTGTTTTAGCAGGTAGAGGGGCCAATGCATACTAAAGGTTTTATTGTAAACAGGTCATTATTACTGTTCCTTTTGAAATTATTTGTTCAGTGTCTCTTCCAACCTCTGATAGCGCTGCTCAAAAGTATTCTATACACTTTAAATATCTCACCACCGCTTCGCATTCCCCTGAATCAGACCGGGAGAAGGGTCCAGTTTGGCTTGCTGTATGTGTCAGCTGTACAGCGCCCTCAGCCATGGAATCACGAGGCTTTCTGGATACCACCGTCTTTCAAATTATTATAATTATATAATAATTATATTATACTGGCTCTGTTGAAATTATAATTTCAACAGAGCCAGCTCTAGTCAATCTGGTTCCCTGGGCCAAATAGTCCAGCAATGTCATTTATTTTCAAGAAATTTCGATTCAATGCCAGTTGGAAGCCACTTTTTAATGCCTTAACTTTAGCACAATTACACATTACATTCATGTTGCTTTATAACCATAATATAAACAAATATAATAGTCTGTAAAAGAATAATTGAACTGTGTAAAACTATTGGTGAAATAATGCATCATACTCAAAGTGGAATAAGATTAAATACTTTATTACTAAAACAATAAACCAGTTCTTGATAATTTACTCTGATATTTTCAGACAGAATTCGCATATCAAACTCTCTTTCTCCAAACAAAATAAACACTTGTTTAATAAATGTGCAGCAGCTTTTCATAAAAAACAAAACAAAAAAACACGACGTTTGAAACACTGGGCCTCACCACATTTTTCCTTTTTATATGAGAAATGCACTGCACGTCTCCAAACAAATCATTACTTCATATTACAATGTTAAAAGTCAGCCATCATGATTGTCAGTTGCTAAAGGTAAAAGAAAGTAGCCAGAAATGCTCTGAAAATAGGTGTACATGATTTTAATGGGGTCGGTGGACAAAGAGGTACAAAAGGTCACAATTTATAACGCCATTTTGAAGCTATGGGCTCCTGCACAAGAGCGTTAGATTTCCCCCATTTGTTTAAGACACTGCTAGTGTCTTAAAAAAATCAAGGACTAGTTCAGCAAAAACATCACATCAGACAGTGAGTCAGTTTTATTTTCTATTTAAAGAGCTTTAAAGCTTTTCTTAGATACGTAGAACCTCAGGCTGCAATGCTAAGAATAGCAACTGATGAAGATCCAAAGTTCACTCAAAGATGTGCGAGTGCCTCCAAATAACTGCTCCAGGTTTGTTTTTGATGAGAACATTGTAACATGGCAAAAAGCTCTAAAAAGTCAATTTCGCATAATACCCTATTGTTTAAAGAGACTAGATGCAAGTTGGTCATGTTATGCTCACTACTGCCACCTCAGGTCTTATGCATAACTGCAGTCTCTATATTAAGCATGACGGCCCTTCAGACCCGAATTAACAAGTATTTGAGTGATAGTGCAGGATTTTAGAGGCAGTTGTGGTGAATAGGTCTGGGCTCATTCTACACATTAGGTCATGGCTGGAACGTGTAGGGGAATGAAAATACTTAGTTTTAACTTTTTTAACTCTGTATAGTCCCTTTAAATGTAATGGGACCAACTGTGTCAAAAGGGTTTAGAAGAAGATCGCAACAATACGCAATACTCAAAAGACACCTATTCAATATCGCAAATTGTTGTTCTCACATCGTGCCTCTCTAGTACAAACTCATCCACTTGGTCACGGTTGATCAGAGAACCATTTCTATTGCAAGTTGGGAATCTTGTTGCATGAGGTAAAGGTAAAACTTTAGTAAATTAACTAAATAATTTAGTAAAAAATTAAAATGTGAAATGAAACGTACAAAAGGAAGAAACTCATGTGAGAAACAGGCTTCTGTGGTGATTCAAGAGTTTAAGATAATCCGCTTTCTTCAGCAGGTTAAAGGCTTTAGCTACATCCCAGTCACCAAAACAAAACATGGCCATGGGGACTCAATTAAGAGGAATACTGTTTAATTTTCACATTGAGGGACCAGCTGCAATTTCATACGGTGAAAATACTGTGAGTCAAATGTGTCAAAATGCAACACTGAATAGTTTGCATGGCAGCTCATGGAGTGGTTTCCTCAGCTCTTATCTGTTTTTTCATGGACAATGCCTGCAAGTACCTCTAAACATAGCATCCTTCTATAGTTGAGTTTATAACATTACAATCCTAATTCTATTGTTCTAAGTTTTAAGATGATGGGGGAAACCTGCATGCCCAGAGAAAACCGTCCCATTGCTGTGAGGTAGGAAAGGTAATCATTCCGCCATTGCAGACATTGAGAGTTATATACTGTATATTTGAAAGCTTCAGACATGCTGCAATATTGTAATTACTATTAATGACAAACTCCTCCTTACCTTACCCTGTGTTTTGAAGCAGTGACTGGGCCAAATCTAACCAGTTGAGAATAAAATCTCTTGAGACCAAACCAACCATTTTCTTTCTTAACAAACCTCCTATTTTTCCCCACTTTAGGGTCCTTTGGCACCATCTCCTCACACTTGTTCTACCCCGGTAGAGGCAGCTGATAGAAGCACAGTCAGTATATTCATACGGTCAGCTCCACAGCGCCCTCATGCGGTGGCAGACTGGCAGTTTGTACAGCTGGTGTTTAGGCGCCGTCTGAAAGTTTGGACCTGAACCGTGCATCTGTTGAGGCCGTAGGTGTGAAGCAGCAAGAGGCGAGCTTTGGACTGGACCTCTTCCCAGTTCGTGTCACCGTTGGGCGCTGCAGATTATAAGAGGCGATTAGATTGAACAATGTTAAGTTTTTGTGAGTCTATCAGTCAGAAAACATAAACTGCAATGTGTTGTGTAATGTAGCACCAAAGAACATTGTTGACAAGATTTAACAAGAACAAGGCTACTATAAATGCACAAAACATGCTAAAAAAAAAAACATGCATAGTCCACCACCACCATACAATAGTAAGAATGGGAATGTTATTTGTATAGCGCTTTTCACCAACAGGTCACCAAATGAGTTTCACAAGGGACCATTATGCATTCACATTCACTTGGTTTTGGTAAGCTTCCTGATGATACCTGGTATTCCCCGACAGTCTACCATCCTGGAACGAACTTGCCCAGGCATAGAATCCCCAAATCTCAAAAGCCTTTGGCATTAAAAAATAATCAAATATTATTATAGTAATAGGCCCCTAAAATATTATGTTTAAATGCAAAAGACTACTAGATGTGCCCAAGGATTCATTCAGATTTCCCTGTGGGAGCACCCCCCACTTAAAAACTACCCTACCATTAATTAATATCAACATCAGAATTTCCTGTCATCATGGTATCTGAATTATGTTAATAGCTTTGTTGTTTGCCATTGAAATTAACTGTTTGGGCTCTTTCTGAGTTTCATTTCATTTGAAATGGGTGAAAATTGTTCCTTTGATGTCAAATGTGGCAGACCCCTGATCTAGATCCAGTCCTGCTTTGCTCACATGGTGGAATGGCTAATAGGATTCAATAACTGGAAATAAATCACTAAACTACAACACTGGAGTAAAAACATTAGCGGTATAGCTCACTTGTTATAGATAAAGTTAGACGTTAAGGTGGTTTGGACTTTGTACAGAGGATGGACGGGGCAGCGAGGAAGGAAACACTTAGCCTCAGACCAAAGAGAAGATTAATGGATGCAGTAAAAGAGCAGTGAAAGAAGACTATACAGGGGAAAGGTATCCGAGTATCAGATTTTCAAAATGAAAGCGAAGAGAGATAGAGGTTCTCCACTCACTGAGCTGTAGATGAACTAAAGCTGCGGTTTTGTCCGCAGTCAGTGCCCAAACATTGAGCTCATCCACAGACTGGACGTCCTCTAGTTTCAGGAGGTCTTCTCTGATTCGCTGAATGTCCAAATGTCGGGGAACACCTAAGATGGGACCAAAAAAGTAAATGCTCCAAAGTCAAGACAATGTCTAAAATGTCTACATCTTGAATGAAGCCATAAAGTATTGGGACTTACCTTCAAGTACAATGACGGTTGTGTCTCGAATGATGCGGAATGTTGTGCAAATGACCAGCACCGAAAAAATATAGGTGCAAATGGGGTCAGCGAGCTTATACTCTGGCTGAGAAGACAGAAAAAAGTAGAGCGGTTTTATTAAGTTACCACCTGGTTAATTTACTTCCCAGTTGCTAGTATAGAATCATTATTACAAAGTCTGAGAAGTACAACTCAAAGTCTCAAGCTTTAAAACAACCAGTAGAGTGCGGAAAAACCTCTGATGATGGGAGTCTACAATTGAAAAAAGGTACTGCGATTGAACTTGGGTTGCCTTAAGCTGCTAAGACACCAGCACAATTTTCAGTATATGTGGACTTGGCATTCCTTATCTGAAAGCTAATAATATCCAAAGTGTAGGGCTTTAGCTGGTGGCCTACACTAGCACGGATTATGACTTGATTGGGGGACTGGGGTTCATTTCCAAACTGGATTTAGCCATTGAAACTGGCAACGTCAAGTCTGGTGCTCATTCTGTTGATTCTAATTGGATCTTGAGAGCCATCCATCTATTTTGTTCCACGCAGTCACATCAAGTGAAATTTGTTTTGTAATAGTGAATAAATCAACATTACAATTGCAATCAGTAAAACCAATATTTGATTTGAACATGATTACCTCATATATAGATGGGTCATGTTTATTATTTACAAAAAATGTACCTTTAAAAAGGGGGAATATTATGAAAAAGCTTTTTTACCATGTTACAATGCTGTTCTCTCATCAAAAACATATGTTTTGACCTACTCGCGCATCTTTGAGTACTCTTTGGATCTTCCCCAGAGGATATTCTTGGCACCGCAGCTGCAGCTCCCCCTTGAGGTCCTATGCATCTAGGAAATGCTTTCCTCACCTCTCAATCTTAATCCTTTCATCACAAAGTTAGCACGAAGACAGAGCTTCACAACAGCCACACAAACCGCATGGACTGTTTTCTCTATTTTAATTTTTTTATTTATTGAAATAGCTGCATAGCAAAGGGGAGCAAGAGAAGGGGGTGGGGAGGAGCTTGCAGTGAGATTGTGTGAAAATCAGGAAGTGAAACTACTGGATATTAGGGCTGGGACAAAATATCATATTGCGTCGCAATACTTTTTGCTGCAATATGAAGTATCAATACTTTATCAAGTATCGCAATTTTTTAAAACTTGTGTTTGGAGGCATTTTTATCAAGTGCTCCTTTGTTTTCCAGTAAAAGTTACACAGCACTTTGTTACATTTTGTGTTAATGCACTTTTCAATCTTAACACATCAATAAATGTCAAATGGCCTTTTGTTTATAAACTTTGGACACATAAATCTTGTTAAAGGTAAACGTATTACTTATCATAATTACTTACTGTGTATCATAATTACATACTGTGTACCTACCGATCGGCCCCCCGAGTATCGTAATACGTATCGGATCGTGGCAAAAGTGCATCGTCCCAGCCTTACTGGATATGTTGTTTAACTGTTTTCAATCTCAAAATCAAATTTTTCAACCAACATCATGTAAGACAGTGATAAAGATACGTTTGAGATTATTACCAAATGCAAAAAGCAGGTATTCCTTTAGATTTAACACAGTAACGATCATAAGAGTAAATCAGGTTGTACCTTAAACCGGACGACGTATGCAGCGATGAGCACCCCGACGCTCTGCAGCAGGTCTCCCAAAGCGTGGATGAAGGCGGCTCTGACAGCCAGACTCCCATGAGATTTCTGCTGCGACTGTGACCCAGAGGCCTGCACCGCTGCCAGGCCGTGAGAGTGGCCGTGAGAATGACCATGACCGTGGGAGTGCCCGTGCCCGCTCTGGTTCAACAAGAAACCCATTCTAAAGAGAAAGACACATGAAGATATGTGGGTTATTAACAGTAACGGGTACTTTACATGGGTGAAGATGAGGGGCATGACGTACTGTGTTGTAATCACGCTTTTGTTTTGACTATTTCCTGTTTTTTCTTTTACTTTATTGCGTAGGGTTGCTGTGCTTCCTGTCACAAAAACAAACATTGGGACAGTGGAATAGCCAATGTCTTGCCTTACAACAGCATGTACCCTGGTGGACTGGTAAACTGGCTTGGTGAGCAAATACACAAACCCATATGCCTGGAGAAAATTAAGAAGCAGTAGAGTACATTTTGTTAAAAAAAAATACACTAAAGACTTATAAATAAGACCAAATACAATAGGATAAAAATAAACAAGATATAGAATTATAGTAGTAGCATTTCTTATGTTCCCAAGTGTGTTTTCCTGTGCAATAAGAGCTACTAGGGCTTTGGTGGACAACATGAATGTAATAAATTGAATAAATAACAATGGCTCTATGATAGGCAGAAACAATATTCAGACAAATACAGAAAATGTTTTCCTTGTGCTGTAACAGATCTGCACAAATTTGGGGAAATACTTACGGCAGTTGCAATAAGAATTATGTTATAAAAATCAAGACTTATTTCCCCAAACACATTTTAAACATCAAGTGTATGACATCTGAGGCACTGAAATGGTAAACAAATAGAGAACCCAATGGATTTCAGGTCATACAGTACGTGTAACTGTCTAAATCAGTGGTTTCCAAACTTGTTCTGCCCAAGGCACAAAATCTCAAGACACACTTATTGTGCCAAATAGGCTTTATAACACGTGTTATCACTCATATCATGTAACATATCTGTAAATGTGCATAATTATTTACTGATGCCAAATAAAATGTGACAAATACAATTACTCATGAAATATTTATAAACTAAAAATTTCTACAATTAATTTGAAACGTCATAAATTTAGGATTCATCAAAGCAGAAACATCCATTTAAACCAGACAGGCAGTATTAATACTGCATTTGCATCTATGTTTTTTAGATGCCTTTAGCCACTGTCCAAATACAAGCGCGATAGTCCTGAGAACATTACTCAGTGCTTAGGTCTATGTTATAGAGAAATGCTGCAGCGATTTGACAAACAGTCAACAAGTTTCCCAAAAAAAGCGGCTTCACTCCGACAGCCGTGTGTACAGGAGGTTATATTTTAAAAGAAAAGGAAAAAGAACACAACATA
Organism: Proterorhinus semilunaris; assembly: GCA_021464625.1. Classification (NCBI taxonomy): domain Eukaryota; kingdom Metazoa; phylum Chordata; class Actinopteri; order Gobiiformes; family Gobiidae; genus Proterorhinus; species Proterorhinus semilunaris. The sequence goes on from CM038346.1 coordinate 31,427,982, forward strand.
TGGCTACTCTACTTTTGCAGTAATACAGTATTATCTGAATCCATACATTTAATATAAAAGTTAGTTTTTGTGAGGAAATATGTAACCAGAATAATGCAGATGAAATATTATTGTTATTGGGATATTTTTAAAGATGATACTGTATATTGACTATTTATTGTAAATGTTGTGACAGGCCTAGTTCAAACACAGAACCTGGTGAGAGTGTAAGTTATGTTAAAAGGTTGAGAAGCACAGATGGATACAGTGTCCGAGAATATGTCGACCCTTCTAGATTGCACTTTGTTTGGTATAAGGTGTTAATATTGAATGTCAGAAGTTCAATACATTTCAATTAAATAGTTGCTTACAGTTTTCTTTTTATTGCCTACAGTATTTGCATTATACTCAATATTATCGTTTATCGCGATATTTTCTGAGACAATATATCGTCCTCAAAAAAAAAAACATATCGTGGCAGGCCTAGCCCTGAACACTGTTGACTGTTCAGTTGTCTCCAGATCTGTATTACGGTAATACATTTCTTCTACTTAAGACGTCCAGACTTCGTCCCATCCTTCCGTCTCTCCGGACTCCTTTAGTATTTCCCTAACAAGAGGCGGCGGACGCGGTGCGGATTTGTTTGCTCCTCGTTTGCAGGTTAACAAAGTGCATGCTGTGATAGTGCACCCCGAATGAAAATCAGAAAAGTCAGTAAAGAGCCCGGTTTAGCAGAGCCTCATTGTAATATGACAGCGTAGACTGAGGAGCATGTGTGCCGTGGTGCTGATGGCTCTTTTCAGTGATGCGTAAAGACGCACAGGAGGCATCACCAGCTCACAGCCAAACACCCGTTACCGTGTGTCCAGAAAGTCCAGGGACAGAGGGCAGATCAGACCCAGTCTGCCCACTACATTGCATTTAAGTGGCTAAACTTCAAAGCGTTTGAGCCCACGGTCTAATATAGGCAGACTATGGTTTTGTGCTTAAGGTGAGAGACAGAGCCGGTGCTGGCCCTAATGGGGCCCCAAGCAAAAATTCACACGGGGGCCCTACAGTTTGCATCCCATGGCTATTCAACGAAGAACCCGTTTACGATCAAAAACAGTTCTACTGTGCAGGGCAGAAGTGGAACATAATGACCTCAATTCAGGCCCTGCCCCACTGTGTGAGAACCACTAACCACTTAGCCACGCGAAGGGGAGAAGCACTCGCGCCTTGGAAGTGACGGGGCGAAGGCGGTAGGTCTCTCCTGCTCATCCACTTCTGCTGACTGCTGCGTTTTAGTGTTTTATGTGGCAAAGTAGGCGGAGAGTGAGTGAGCGTCGTCAGAGAGCCTGTCCTGTAACCACGCGTTGATTCATCAGTGAAACAACACCGTAGTTTGACTGAGATGCGGGGCCCTTGCGGCTGCGGGGGCCCTACACACCTTGCGTAGTTTGCGTATAGGAAAAACCGGCTCTGGTGAGAGAGCGCTCCTCCTCTCCCTCCTGGTACGGCGTACGACAGGCAAATCTTTTAGCGGAACGCAGCACCGGTTAGTACAGGCTTACTTTCAACTGTGGTGATATAGTAAATTTTAAAAAACTATTTTTTTTTCTGTAATTGAAAACTGCAATAATAATGTATGGTTGACACAAAACCTCACAGCACACCCTTTGGGAACCACTGATCTATAACACCGAGTTACGAGGTAACTACGCAAAAAACCTGCCCATGGAGACAGGAACATTTAGTTGCAAATGACATTGTCTTGCCCGAGTAATTGAATAAAAATCAATTGTGATTTTTATTCAACTTTAATATATTGTGCATTACTATCATAGACCACTAAAATTAGCAAACAGTTTAGTTACACAGGTCTTAATAGAAAACTATATTCAAATACATGATCTCAAGTTTTACAGTACGTACATGAGGTTGACAGCGACGCCCACAGCTGCAGTGATGAGCATGACGTCTCCATCGATGTCAAAGTCCTGGCTCATGGTCCTCTGAACGGCCTCGAATAGCAGCACCGCGGTCAGGATGTAGATCAGCATCACACTGAGCACTGCGGAAACCACCTCTGGAGGAGGCACAGGAAAACGGTTTCAAGTCCGGGTTTAGTGTGAGCTTGGGTCTGAGCTACCATTGGCTCGTGAGTAGGAGGGAAAGAATAGACCTTCGACTCATAGATTTTTTTTTAATAGCATTTAAAATCAAATAAGGGCTTTTTATAGACAAGTTTGGTTTGAATCTTGTTTCTTCTAAAGGCCCATTACTTAATTTGAAAGATGGAGCACGTACATTTTAAAGAGGGGGTATTATGCTTTTAGTGCATATTTGGTAATAATTTAAAAAGACATCTTTGTCACTATCTTACACTGTTGGTTAGAAAATGCAGTAACAAAAAAATCCAGTAGTTTCACTTTCTGATTTTCACGTAATCTCGCTGTAAGCCCCTCCTACCTCCTCATCTTGCTCATGTGGCCGTAGTGAAGCTATGGCGAGTTTCTTAACTTCGCGATAAAAGGATTAACCTTAGCAAGAGATCGAGAGGTGGTGAGAGCATTTCCCGGATATCTAGGACCTCAGGAGGTGCTTTTTGGGAACTGCGGAGCCAATAACAGCCAAAGTTTACAAACATTTTGCAAGTAGGTTGAGACAACTTAGTAACAAGGTAAAAAGCTCTAAAAAGTTGATTTAGCATATTACCACCCCTTTAAATTATAAGTTATGGTCTAAACTTAATCCTGACACATTTGCAACATCCAGATCTTTCAGATAATTTTAAGAGCCCGTTTCAAAACTTCCAGGGAACAAAGATGTAACTGTATCTTGGAAACATCAGAAGAACTACCGTGACTGCACTTGTCATCACATGTTAAACTAGATAAACCAAACATTGACAAAGTAATTTAAATACTAGTAGTATAAACCGCCTGTTCAAACATGCATTTCCAGTCAGGTTCAAGAGGAAACGCTGAAAGTGTGTGCGTGGGTTAGTCGTACCGAGTCGGTGCAGTCCGAAGGTGAAGCGTTTCGTTGGGGGTTTCGTGGAGAGCCACAGAGCCAGGAGCGAAAACAGAATCCCCACCACATCAGTCAACATGTGCACCGCGTCCGTCATGATCGCAAGGCTGTTCGACACGTATCCACCTGAGGGGGCACATGATATTTAGCACTGTAAGATAGAGTAAAGTATTGTGTAGCACTGAAAATCGAGAAAAGATAAGGTAGAGTTTAAGTTTATTGGTTTATTTGGTAGGGACACTGCATGTTAATGAACAAGCCACACCGGATTGTAGCCTTGGGCTCTATCTGTCGTCCCCCATGCGCACTCTCAAACACACTCTCATTCACCCTGGCCTGTTGTAAATGTTTTTAGACACGGGGAGAACATGCAAACTCCACACAGAAAGGCCCCGTCCAGGTGGGAATCGAACCCGGACCTTCTCGCTATGAAGCACGAGCACTAACCACTGTACTACCGTGCCGCGATTAGCGGGGTATGAACAATCTCGGGCTTTTAGAAGAACATCAGGAAGTTAATCTTCTGCTGGTGCCGAGTCAGAACTAAACACCCAGAGTCAGGACTAAACGCCCAGAGTCTGGACTAAACGCCATTTGAGTGTATGACTGAATATGGGAGACAAGCATCTAATGTGAGAATGGTTAAAGCCAGGCTAAAAACTTGTTATATTTTATCGAAAACATTTGGTTTTAGTCTTTTAATTATTAACCATTTTACTGCAGTTTTGAATCTTTTATTGCAGTCTAGCTATTCTATTGCAAAGTATACTGTATAACTGTGTTGTTGTAAGGCGCATTTAGTTGCCGTTTTAAACGTTGAATATTCTGTATTTTAAAGTTTGCCTAAGCAGTTTTAGAGATACTGGACACTACGATCTCAAATTCGACATACATTCTGAAATAGGTCACTGATTAAACACTGTTATTTCCTTACATGAAAACCATATAACTGTGGTTCTCAAACTTTGTATCGTCGGTTATCATTGTAATTTGAGATAATGTGATTTATGCTTTGGTAATGTGATTAAATCTAGTTTAGACAAGGTTTACACCAAGTTTAGACTCAATTTAGGTCTATTTTTTTTTTACCCTTCTTAGACTCGGCTTATTCCTAATTTGATACTGACTCAGGCCATTTTCTGTAGTGGCACTTACTTAGTGTGATGAGACTGTGACGCTGTACTGAAAATGCACTGATCTATTGTTTAGGCTAAACACTGTTCACCAAAAACACACGTAGGCCAGTGTCTCTTAATTCTCTGCAGCCACATTGTTGCACAACTCCCGTGACGCAGATAATTTAGTTCATCTTGAGTTTGGGAGTGACACGGTCTCACTTTGTAAAGCTGAAAGATATTTTCACCACGCCTGTTCTTTTGTTGTGTTATGCGAGCCAAAAACACTTAATATAATCCTTCTTCTATAACCAATGAGGACTCGGGCTCACCGACAAGACTTACAAGGGTACTACGATCGCAACTAGTACTATAGTGTCAAATTACCTTACTATTTGACATGCTTATTTACTTAAAATCTATTCAACAGTTAGTTGACTCAACTAATCACTTGCACGTTAGGATCTTCCCCCCACAAATTCAGAGTGTTGTTTTGTTTCTACACTGAGTCTGGAATTTGGTTTGAATTTAAATACTTCATATTATAGGGCTGGACGGTATAAGAAGAAAATTGCAGTATGTGATAGAACAGACCAAAAATATTGTAATATTTTACCAAATGATCTCAATAAAGTAAATTAAAACATACATTGTAAGTCATTACTTTTTACATCAAAGTGTGTCCCAACACGATTCAAAAATACGAAAGGGTATAAAAAGGGTCAATCATGGCAAAAACTTAACTGAATTTTATTTTTTTAAAGCTTTATGCGTTTTTTGGTTTTTGGCTGTGTTGGCAAAATGTGTACGTTTGAATCAAATGGAAGACTTCAGTAAATGCAATATGCTGTAGCTCCTAGCGATAAATTGCGTCACCAAAGATTGCAATAAAAACTATTTGGCGATATATTGTGCAGCCCTACTGCACCAGGCTATTGTCCTTCAAGATGAGCTTCCATTACAGCTAGTAACATGTTTTTTTTAGTCACAGCCAGCCATTATTAGGATCAAACTTAAATACAGTCTAACGTCACTTGGCGTTGTCATTCGTGTTCCTCATCGTCTATGATTAACTGGGCAGAGTGTTGTGTAACTCATGCCCTTATGAAGTTCAGTAACCTGGATTTCTAGTTTAGAAAAGTTTAGTCTAAGCTCTGTAACTTACTATGGCAATTTTGTCCGTTTATCAAGGAGATATGCCGTTTTGCATATCTTATAACTGACTCAAACAGCACTATGAAAAAGAAACGTTTTAGAGCCTTGTTTTTGACAGATTTTAAGATATGGAGACATGTGTGATCCTTTTACCTATAATCTCCCCGGTCATGAACAAAAAATACAGTATTGCAGCGATGACAAGCCTCTTCATCACTTTCTTGTGTTTTAGTTTCTCCTTTCTCCTGATGCAGTTTTCACAGGGCAGGTCCAGGTTCGTCCCGGGACTCCCCGAACCCGCATCCAGCAACGAATCGTCGTCGTCGCCCCCGACAACCAAAGTATTGACGGCGACGCCATTGGAAGAGGCCCCCGATGAGTAATCGGTCATTTGTCCGGACACCACCACCCTCAGCTTGTTGAATTTCGGTCCGTCATCCTCCGCGAGTTCGTCCGAGAGGTCAAAAGGCGCTGTGTCACTCAAGTCCCAGTCGCTGCGGTCTTTGCGGAAGGCGGACCTCATCTTGTTCAGGAAGCTCCCACCCGACATGGCTATAAAAAAAAGCTTGGTGGGAAAAGCCTATGCAGGGGAAGAAAAGTGTGGGGTAAAGTGTGCAAATCGCTCAGTAGCCGTTCAGGTAATCATTGACACAGATGAAGCAGGAAGCAACGATGATGATGATGAGTGGAAAACAGCAACTCAGTCCTTCAGTCTGTATTTAGCTCCTGTGGGAGGGAAACAAAACATGGTGAAGTATAAGCGGAGAGTGACATAAGAAGAGTTTCCAGCAGTCAACTTCAAAACAAAGCCCAAACAGAGAAAATAAAAATTGGCATTGTACTCCCCAATATGCAACAGCAAAAGTTAATACGCCGTTTTGTTTTGAACACATTTTACTTATTCATCTTAGAAATAGCTCAAACAAAGTCTCGTTGGGAACTAATAGAATATTTACAAGGAGGTTGGAGAATTTAGAATGACTCAGTGAATTGCAAGACAGAGTGAAATAGAGCATGTGTTAATCAATAAACTGGATGTATTTTATGTGTGAGCAGCAGATTTTCCTCCCCCTGTGTACATTAATTTGCACCATTCCACGTGCGCCTAGTTAGATAGACACAAGACAGAAGATATAAATAGAACTTGAGAACAAACAGTAGATTGTCCCAAGCTAAAAAAAATAATAATGATAAGATGATCAAAAATACTTCAATAACTTGGCTGAAATGTTTTGTGACACAGGACAACTACACCAATACATAGACGCAAAAACACTGGTGTAACATGCTGTAAAATCTAAGGCAGTCTAATCCTTTATGGGGACATTTTCCATAAAGCACTTAATATCTTTGACTCGGGCCGACAGAAATGACCTTCTACTACAAAGTCAAAGGAATTTCACGCATGTAACTTTATGGAACAAAAACGTGCATGTCAGCATCTGTAAAGCCCCCCTTATCCGACCAAGCACAACAGATAGTCACAAGTGCTGAGCTGAACTTTACCTAAAGCTTTGGCTAAACAGTAACAGGCTAGTCACCATTAGCGCACTTTTCATCTCATTTCTGGCCCACAGGAAGGCACGCAAAACGCGGGTAATTTGTTTAGAAGCACAAGCAGGACTTACCTACATGTCGTTTCATCAATTTGATAAATTGTTGTCTTGTTTAGCCAGAAAACTGTCATCGTAATGCGGGAGTAAATAGACCGACCGCCCCCGACTCGCCTCAACCCGGAAGTTCCACCAGAGATTGTTTTAACGTGAGGAGATTTCAAAAAAACAAGTCAAGATATTTTGCAATGTATCTGACAAACTTCTTATGAGATATTTTTTCCCAGTTTAAATGTATTTCAAGTTTTAAGTAACGATATTTAACAGCGATGCGTTTGGTTGTATTTGAAGCAGCTTAACATTTTAGTAGCTGCTTTTGTTCTCCTCTGATTTTGCGTTTTCACTTTTTTCCCCTCCTATGTGTGAAATTAGCACCGCATGCCGTTTTGCTTATCTTATATTTAACTCAAATAAAATGTATCGTATTTGTCACAGAATAATCAAAGGAGTTTGTTATCTCCTCCCTTTAAAATATCCCTCTCACACACACGCGCGTAGTCACGTGAGTGCGAGCTCAACCGTCACATGAGGGTTTTGCCCCGACGCAGGAACAAATAACAAAATCTGTCCCTTCTCTTTCCTCCCTCTTCAAGCTACACATTTTAACTAGATAAAGCGGACAAATCGTAAGTGTATCTATCAAAAAAAAAAAGTCCATAATACATACCCAATTTATTGTCGTACTTTAGAGATTAACTTGAGTTGCGCATTGCTAGCTCCTCAGTGTAATGTTATGACAGACTGAGATCCATAGTTAAAATGCTTGTTCTAATCATATCCACGTGTTCGTGAAGATCGGTATGCCTAATGTTGACGACTATTTCAGGATCTGCAAGAAAGTTTACCCATGGAGGCAGAGGGGACAGAGGACGAGAGACTTTCACCGCCCAACAATGAGCTCTATCAGCAAAGTGAAGGTATGTGGTTCAGCTGTACATTGGTTGCACTTCACCTTTTCTCTTGGTCTTCTCCAATGATAGTGCCATCAATAATAGACATTGGACAGAAATGCATGGTAACAACGAAAAGCAAATATAAATCGGTGTTTATTGTGTTTAGCTTGTTTTTTTGCTCTTTCCAGGAGAGCCCTTAACTCCGTATTCTTTTACTCATAATCACTATCTCTTTCCCTGTACATGTCCAAACCAGTTCGATCTCTGACTTAAATTGACCAATAATTTTACATGAGCTGCAATGATAATCCCATAAGCCTGTACAACAACAAAAAACACTCTGAATGTGGTTCTGGTATTTTTCTCAAGCGTTAATCCTCCTGACCACGTTTAAAGTGTGAACTCTGGTTTTGAAAACAAAGTGTGCAAATTAGAACCTGGTTCCAATTGGGGTCGGCCCATTAGTCCGACATCTCATTATTCCGAAAATGTCCCATTGAGTAGGGGTTGAAAAATAAAATTAGGTTCAGGCAAGAGTCCACTGACCTGAAGGTTAGGGCCAATGGTTCTATATGTCTCTCTAATCCACAACACAACTGGGTTAGAGATGTCGGACTAATGGCACCTCTGCTCAATGGTACATTTTCGGAATCATGAGACGTCGGACTAATGGCACCTCTGCTCAATGGCAAAGCACCTTAGGCACCCTTACACCATTATGCCTATGATCAAAACAGTTATATGAACAGAAATATAGCTTTACTTACCCGCATAGATGTGTATAGTTGCTGGTTTGTCTCTTGTTTAGTGGAGTCTTCAGCCCAGCACTGTCTTTAGGACGCAGCTGAATAATCTGATCCCAAACACAGGTATCTGCCAAGAGCAACACTGCACTCTGCTCATCACATCGATATCAGAGAGTTGTGTCCTGTGTATTTTATGCAACCATCATGGTAAATGGTCTCAACTTCTATAGCGCTTTTCCACCTACTGCTTTATTTCTGATGGGTTTAAAGAGTTCAAACCCATAAAAGCTGGGGGATATGTTCTGGCTAAATTATATTTTTGCAAACTCTTGTCTTGAGTGCATTTTTTGTTTTGTTTTAATCTCAGAGTTTCAGAAATTGCTCCCAGAAAGGGCACTGAGCAAAGTGATGTTTTTGCAGATTTACCAATAGTTTAGTTTCATCATGTAGTATTTTATTAGCTTTCCATGAGCAAACCACAACTGTAAAACCACTGACATTAGGAAGTATTTTCAGCAGCTACTGTATATGTGCAGTAGTATTTCAACGTGGATTTAACTTGAGACAAGGGGCAGTGATCATATTTCCAAAAGGCCCTTGTTGAAACATGTAGACTAGGCAATAGGCGACTGAGGGTCTATACAAAAGGATAGTTCAGTAAATAATAGAAGCAGTAGATAATAGTGCCACATGTTTAGTGAGTATTAAGTGTCTGGTTTGAAGATAAGCTCAGCTCTTGATTGCCTTCCAACAAAATTTCCTTTCCTTATCCCTATATCAGCTGATAATGAAAAATGCATTTATACATTTTATTTCCAGAATGAAAAACAATGTTAAGTGCACCGCATCTATTTCGTATTGGTGTTGATTTGAATTGACTGATTTGCGTGTGCGTTTTATACTATTTGATCAGATCTTGGGTCAGCGCAGGATCCAGAGCCTCCTCCAGACCCAGTGCTTGAGGAGAAAATGTACATGGACCGGAGAGCAGTGGGTAGACTCACAGAGGGGCTACTCTCTCACTATCTGCCCGATTTACAGAACTCCAAAAGGGTCCTGCAAGAGCTCACGTGAGTATATTGTTATGATTGATTGACACAAATAAGGACACGTTGCAATTTTTCAGCATGTAAGCAGTCAGAACAATATTTGAGTGCACATATTATTAACCCAATAATATCAATCTGGAATGGCTTGCTCTGGCCCCACAACACATCATATATTCATATTGTGTTGCCAGAGAATACATGGGACTATGATACTGTATGAACCAGTATTCAGTGTGTTGTAAAAGCATGATTGTGCTGCTGCTTGTCATTTAAACAGGCAAAACCAGGTCATTTTATTAGACACGTTGGACCAAGAAGTGACAAAGTTCAGGGACTGTAATGCTCTTTTGGATCTAAACAGTCTGGTATGTCTCTTTCTTAACCCAGAGCTTATGCATAAATGAGCGTAATAATGAAAAAGTATAAATGCTATTGTTGTATGTGGTTACAGTTCACAGAGGCCAAAATCTACCACAACAAACTGCTGAATATCAGAAAAGAGATGATCATGCTTCACGAAAAAACAACAAAACTAAAGGCAAGTAGTAATTCAGTGTAACAGGTTTGCTCAAATATGTGAATTTACTACAGAGATTTTCAAATCTGATACAGGTAACACTGTGGTCATTCTTTTTCTGGTGGGATCATTGTGCTCAATTTGATATTTTATTTTTACGTGTTACTCTAATAGAGTTTGTTTAGGCTGGAAATTCCCACACTACTCAGTGAAATATCAATGCAAACAACTGGAATCTCTCACGGAAAAATGTAAATTTTTTTACCCTAATTTCAAGGGTCAAAAGTAGGTCTCTATTTACTTCTATTAAATGTAGCGCGCCTTTGGTCATAGGCTAAATGATTGTGAACATGCGCCAAGTTTAGGTTCATGAATTGTTTTACATGCAAAACTAGACAATTTATAAACAAAAGTGTTAAAGGAACAGGCCACAGTTTTTCTATACTGAGATATGTTCTTACCTGAGCTTAGACGAGTTAATGTGCACCTGTCTGGTCTTTGCGTGCCCGTGGAAGAGCATGGTAGCTTCCAACTTCATCCCCGTTTGGAGCTATAGGAATATGCTGGGGGAGGCCAAATGCATCTTTGGTCTGGGAGGAGTTCGGGAGGAGTTTGGAGAAGCCATGGAGGAGGACTATTGGTCGGCCTCGAAGAGATTCTGGCAAACCATCCGGCGCCTCAGGAGGGGGAAGCAGTGCTTCACCAACACTGTTTAAAGTGCGGGTGGGGGGCTGCTGACCTCGACTGGGGATGTGGTCGGGCGGTGGAAGGAGTACTTCGAGGATCTCCTCAATCCCACTGTCGCGTCTTCCGATGAGGAGGCAGAGGCTGGGGACTCGGAGGGGGGCTTGTCCATCACCCAGGCTGAAGTCACCGAGGTGGTTAGAAAGCTCCTCGGTGGCAAGGCCCCAGGGGTGGATGAGATTCGTCCCGAGTACCTTAAGTCTCTGGATGTTGTAGGACTGTCCTGGCTGACACGTCTCTGCAACATCGCGTGGCGGTCGGGGACAGTGCCCCTGGATTGGCAGACCGGGGTGGTGGTCCCTCTCTTTAAGAAGGTGTCCCTCGTGGTGCCCTGACCGCAGCAGGAGGTTGGTTCGCATTGCCGGCAGTAAGTCCGACTTGTTCCCGATGCGTGTTGGTCTCCGCCAGGGCTACCCTATGTCACCGGTTCTGTTAATTACCTTTATGGACAGAATATCTAAGCGCAGGCAGGGGCCGGAGGGTGTCCGGTTTGGGAACCTCAGACATTTGAAAACAACAAGTAGAAGCTTAAACCTTATCCTGTAATACACAGGAAGCCAATGTAGAGCAGATAACACAGGGGTGATATGCTGTCGCTTTTTGGTCCCTGTAAAACTTAAAAAGTTGGCCTCCATCCATAACTTAACTTCTTGTATATAATCCAACAAAGGATTCAATGATCTCTTAGAGCTAGACTTTAGTGGCATATAGATCTGCAAATCGTCAGCATAAAAATGATAGCCGACTTTGTGTTTCTCTAAAATCAGTCCAAGGGGTAAAAGATGCAAAGAAAATAACAAAGGGCCTAAAATAGATCCTTGAGGCACTCCACAATGAATAGGTCCACACATTAATCCCAACAAAAGAAACACAATGCTGCTTTGCACTCGTTCTCACATATGTTTTTTGAAACATTTCTTCCTTTCGGAAATTATAAACGCAGTCTTGTTTTTGGAACAATCCCTGGATATGCACAGGTAACTTGTTTTAGCTTATGTTATACATAAATTGTGCTGTTTTTAAAAATGTTTTGTTGCTCAGACATAATTTTTTCATGTTAACGAAGTGTTCCTCTCAGAGAGGTTTCATTAGACGATCCTGGTATTATGGATACATTTACATACTGGTTTTGCTGAAAACTGTATCCCACTAAATACAGTGTTGCACAGATGTGAAATTGTTCTTTCTTCTCTACAGAAAAAAACGTTGAAGCTGCAGCAGCAAAAGCAGAAGGATTTCTTGGAGAAGGAGCAGCAGAAGGAGAAAGAGCTGGAGAGAGAACGGCAGCTTACGGCGAAACCAGCCCAAAGGACCTAAAACACTCAATAATGGCGGACACTAAATACTGTGCAAGGACTTCACATGTTATTACCAAAGCTTCTGCTGCCTTTTTAGTGTCAAGTGTGAATCGTCTTTGACGAGAACAGCCAATACGTGGCCAAAATTAACCGTACAGTTCAATGAAGTGGCATGTTTGTTTAACTGTATCTTTACTTAACTCTGAGATTAGTTTTTTTGGCCTTTGACAAGTAGAACAAGTTCAGCATTTACCTTTTTTTGCCAAACTTTTTATGCCATAAAGGTGTGTTTTTGTTATTCATGCTTCAGTATTATGCTTGCCAAACATGCTAATTGTTCTCAATATTCTAACATATCACACTGAAGATACAGTACCTACTATTTTATTTGTATGTTGTCTATTGTTGAAGAGTTTGATCAGTTCATTTTAAGTCTGATGTAACGTAAATATTTATAAAAAATAGCTCTATGCACTGATTAACTAGAGGTTCAAGCGTTGACACAGTTTGACATTTATTTGGTGCAATTGCATTTTATTGGGTTATTTTCTAAAGGTGGTAAGCTGGAGCTGTGATTGGCTTACAGTTATAAACACCTTACACATGTAAACAAAGCATTCAAATATTGAAATACATACAGAATAATACATACAGAATAAGTAGTGTATGTTCTGTACTTATTCTGTCCACTAGGTGTCAGTAGTATTACATATATACAAATGGACATCTCTTCTTTTTTTTTAAGAGAAGTGTTTTTTTTTTTTACTTCAATGATAGTACTTTATAAGCGTTTATTGGTTTCTCAAGCTTTAGGCGTATGCTGATACGAAGGGGACAATTCAAAATAGAAACAAGTTTGGATTTCTTGTACTTTTTTTTTTCGCCAGCTACTTCTTTACTCTTCGGCTACTTGAAAAAAATATTTGGGTCACTACCTTTTACTTCTAGATCTTGGATTAGTCTACCTTCATTTTACAGTAAAGTTACTATTACTTGAGTCAATATTTTGGCTACTTTACACTGCAGATGCAGTAGGCTATTGTGTCCAGTAGGTGTCAGCCTTGCATCGGGTTCACAGGCTGCAAAACGCATGATCTGTCAACCTCAATCAGTTACTGAGAGCAAAGATTACGCTTGTTTATAATATATGTATATAATAATTAGTTTCTCCATGTCAAATTAAGTAGCAAAATATAAAATGGAAATAATATTAAATAATTAAAAGCAATACAACTAATAATAAGGATACAAAGCCAAAAAACAAAAACTGCAAATGCAAATTCAAACTACAGGTACTTATGCAAATCTGGCAATATGAATTTATAATACAGAATTCACAAGAAAATTAATGGATTACTTCGAAATAATATGAATCAAGCAAAAGTTTTGTAAGAAAACTATTCCCAGCAATACCTCAAAAAGTTAAAACTAGTAAATGTAACTCAGTATCCGCCACTGAATAAATCTCAAGTGAATAACTGCCTGAGGCTTTGGTCAGATTCACTTTCCACACTTGTTTTTGCCCATATAAACCATTAATTTGTTGTTTTTGTCCTTACAATTTGTCTCCTTAACAATGTAAACTACATTACAATACGCGTTTATATTGTCATGTTTACAAGGCCTGGAGTTTGTTGATAATAAACCAGGCTGCATTCCTCTTTTTCCCAGTCGCACCAATTCACATAAAACACAAAATTAACTCTAAAACCAAAAACCTGCCTGTGCCCAATTGTCTGGGGCAAAGATGCACCACAGAGGTCCCACAGGAGCAGTTTCACACATTGAAACTGGCCCAACCACATGTGTACATTTAGCTTCTGTACCTTAAGTAGCACAGGGTTTTTGGTTACTGTGGTTTTGCTACTGTTGCAACCCTTTTTTTTTTTTTTTTTTTGTAATTGGGCCAGCGAAGGGAAAAATAGAAGCCAAAGTGGACCATGGCTGGACTTGGACCGGGATGTGTGTCAAAGCAGAACGTGCAACAAAACAATGTAGTGTTGGCTCTAGATGGTGGTGTTTGTGGTTGGCACTTGTTTCCTATTGTGGAAATATAGCCACAAAATCTTCACCTTGAATCGAAAACATAGTTTCAGCAAACGCTTTGACCCCCAATGTGTGTAGGTCTTCAGGAGACTCAAAACTAACCTGTTATTCTGCTAGAAGGAGGCCATAAATCAAAATTTGTCCGGCTCCAACAATTAAATGGATTGTGTTTATGTATCCTCATTGATGTCTGAGATTTCCTGTCAGATTCACTTGAATAATTCAAGATTCAAGATTGTTTTATTTGTCAAACCATGTGACTGATTTGAAATTATATTTCTCTCATCTTGATTGTGGAGCGGGGGGTGGGGGAAGAGGGGTGGGAGGGAGGGCAGGGAGTTCAGAATAAGATACAGTACCACCATCATCATGGTTAGAATCAAAGTTTTTCATATTTCTATCTATTGCTTCCATCCATGGTTGTTATGTACCAAAAATAAATGCTTTTGATACAGATAATGATTGTGGAAACAGCCAACATGGAGTCTCCATCCTATAGCCAGTAGCTCTTGATGAGTTCAATCAAGCACTTTTAGCGTAATACAGTAAAGTAAGAAACGAAGAAGAAATTATTTTTCTTTGCTAGTGTTAACCTTGGACACTAACTGTACAAGGTGTACTCCACCCCGAAACCTAACATTTGGTGTGCAGACACTTTTTTCTTCTCATTCTTGTACTCCACTTAAGTCCCTGGCATCTATGCCATTTTTTACTTTGCAAAAGTTGCTCATTGACAAAAGGGGAAAAAAGCTCCCCCGTTTGGAGCAATATGCTGGGAGCGGTCAAAGGCTAACAACATCTTTGGTCTTTGTGCGTGGCTGAGGGCACGCACAAAGACCAGACAGGTACGTATCAACTTGTCTAAGCTCAGGTAAGAACATATCGCAGTATGGAAAAACGGTGGCCTGTTCCTTTAAGGTGTGTATGCATTTCAATATTTGAATGCTTTTTTTACATGTGTAAGGTGTTTATAACTGTGAGCTAATCACAGCTCCAGCTCTCCACCTTTACCAAAAGCCGGAGTGCAGCTAAATTGAGCCTTTATTGGGCTTTTTTAGGAGCTATTTTTGGTTACATGGCTTGAAATCAAGTTCCCATCACTAATAGTTCCATGAAGATTCATGGTGTGCTTTATCTGTGGCCACATCTGCCCTGGGACAGACAGAAAGGTGGCTGACATTCTGTAACAGCTCCTCTGACACTAAAAGTGGATCAAGTGTCCTGCCTGTGGACGCAATGGTCGCATACACTTAATCGAATGTTGGTGAATTGTAATGAGCAAGACACATCCCAGAGAAGCACAGATGCTCAGCCCTGGCTGGCACACACTGTAAATACTTACACGGTGTAAGTGCATTACCACCTGTCAAATGGATTGTTCCTATATTTACAATCGCTAGGACCTGCCCTGACCTAGTGTGAATGGGCCCCTCTGTCCCGGCTGCATGAGGTGTACGGCCGCGTGGGTTTGGGGTTTTTCAGACTGTCTGTTTTTAGAAAGTCGGACGTCGGGAAAAACACAAGTCGCCTCCTTTTGGTCAGAGCCGCAAACTCGTAACAGACACAGATGATGAGGTTGTAGCGCACGGGCTTCCTGCTTCGAGACAGCAGTGATTCAGGCTGATGGAGGGAGAGAGGGAGAGAGATGGGGCAGAGAGGAGTAGGTGGTAAAGTGGTAAAGTGGTAAAGTGGTATAGTGGTATAGTGGTATAGTGGTATAGTGCCAGGCCAAAACAGGAAATGGTCCAACACAGACAGCATCATGTTTATATTATAGAGTATGTGACTTGGTTGGGATAGATCTTACTCACTTTTAAGTGAGGGGAAAACACACAGCAGTGACAGCAACAAAAACATACTTAAAGGTGCACTGTGCAACTTTTAATGTAAAGAAACATTAAAAAAATATATTGGTGTATATCTGACCTTTTCAGTGACCCAGAGGCTGTATGGGTCGTTAGGTTAGCGCCTTTGCTTTCCATCCCGTTAGGTTAGCGCCTTTGCTTTCCATTTCCATCCATTTTATTCATGTTTTAATTTTAACTTTTTAGGATTTCTGGTAAAGTAAAGTAAAGTAAGTACAGGCGCTATGCTAACCACCCAAGCATCTGCTGGGTCACTGAAGGGTCAAATACGTATTAATATCTACTTTTCTTTTTTATATTTTTGCATAGTGCACCTTTAAAGTGGGAATTGGTTACTGTTATAAACTTTTTTTAATTTTTTTATTTGGGCTTGAAACAAAAGCATGTTGGAAGATATAGAAGAATTCTCTTTAAAATAATTCTTATTACTTCTCCGTAAATATGTTTATTTGGGGACACCATTTTTACCTAAAGGTTAGGGAACCAAGTCTCTCGCGTTGTCCTTTTTACCATTATGTACAAAAACTATGGCATATACTATATAACTTAACCGGGGAAGTAGAAGTCCTCCCTCAGGAAATGTTTAAAGAAACTGACAATACTTTTTTTTTTATACTTTCTTGTGTCCGCTTCAATATTGCATTTGCACAATTAGCAAAGACACAATATTGTTTACAGCAAGTGAGTAAAGATCATGTTAAAATTATGATAAATAAATAAAAGACAATACAAAAATAAAAATGAGGATAAATTGCATTCATATTCCAGAGTTTGATGTCTTAATCTCAATTCCACTGACAAATATCAAGTGCATGTCTCTAAACACTTATGGAAAATAATTGACCCTGAATTCAAATGTGCTGACAGAGCTGATGTCGAACCCCGCTTTTGCCCCATGTGGACCATGTGGATCAGCCCATGAAGACACCAGCTATAATCCAGCACTGGATCAGCATTTTGACAGGTACGACACCTACCACCATGGAATTCTCTGCTGCCCCACCACCTCATTACCAAACCATAGGCTCTTTACAATAAATGTAAGTATTTGGTCTTAGTGTGCAATCATAATCCTCACCAAAAAAAAATCCTCTGCAGTAAATGCTTTATACAGCATTTCGCCTGTATTGTTTGTACACTTGGTAAATCTTTTTTGTTGCTCAGGCACAACTCCACTGACTACTTCTTAATGTCACTATGGTCCATGTCACTTACTCACAAACTCAAAGGAGCGCTTTTGTGGTTTGTATGTGCAGTTCTACCTGCTGAGTCACTAAAACCTAATTACTGATGCTGTCTGCGCCCACTGATCCCGGCTTACGTATTCAGAGTTATACAAGCCTGGTTCTATCCCCACGTCACTAGGGTCTGGTCAGATGCCACAAAGATCTGTTTTTGCCTCACATTAATCACTGAGTGGGAGCGCTGTCCCGTCTGGTAAGAGGCCATGGGTATAATAATAGAACTCCGAATAAACTTATATGTAATGGATTTGGTTTGGATTTTACTGACTTATTACTCCTACCAATGTGAACTATTGCAACGAGCCCTACTGCTGTGTCTTGCTCAGGGGCACAACGACAATGCGTTTTGGTTGGACGGAGAACCTGCCATCAGTGATTTCCCCCAAGTGCCCCATCCCCTTTACTGATCTGTTGTGTAAACACATAATTCACATCGTTTCTCCAAAAGCCGCAGGGTCAAAGCTCTTTTTAGTGTTTGTTTTTCAGTCTGGGTGTACACATCGTATAGAGTAGGCCACCGGTATATGTGACTCTGTGTCACTGGTTCAGACCCGTGTTTACACAGACGGCCTGGTGGTGGAGGAGGCCAGACTGTTCTATGCATTTGTTTAGAGCAATGAAGTTAAAGTCGCCCCGGACACGCCCCCTTGGTTGTCCCTAACTCCTTAATCACTGTGTAGAGTTAAGAGTCTAGACTAATGTAGACTTGTACTTTAAGGTATATACTTTATCGTGGGCGGCCACAGCGCAGGACCCGGGGGAGCAAACTCATGTCGTCACATCATTCTGAAGAGGGTGCGCTGGAGAAGGCTTTGCACTGTGGTCGCACTCTCCCGTCAATGAATGCAACACTGGATCTGTTGACGTTGCAGAAGCTTATCAAAACAATGCCATGTTTCTGTATACCCTAAAATCATTACTTATATACTTGTTTCCACATCATTTCGAACTGGACATTTTTATTGTGGCCTGTGGGGGACTTTAGCTGTTACAGCGGGAATAATCCTGAGGAACTCACATAACGCTTCTTTCAATCCATGTTTACTTTTCAGTCTGTTTGAACACTCACAGAAAGCGAGGGAGACAGTGGGCTCACAGTCTTATCTTCAGACGGGACAGTCGTGGTCAGTGACGGGCCCGCGAGGTGTGAATCCAAGACCCCAAAACACAGAGCTCCGCAGCCGCAGCAGGATTTATAGAGCTGTTTATTTTGACTGTTTGACTTGAACCGCAGCAGACAGTGGCTTCCTCCGGTGCTTTGCCCGAGTCCACGGTGAAAGAGACGTTACTCAAAACTCTGCACAACTCTCGAATATGCACGCGCCAAAGGACAAACAATGGAGCGGTTTATATCTGCGACATTTTAACAATGAGGTGCAATAATCCGAGCTCAGGGAAATTTGACCAATGCTTCAATGCTGCTGGGTCAGCCTCCAGGGGCCCGTGTCCGGATCTTGAACCAGGACTTTACTCTTGTCCCACCAGGACAGAGCAAAAACATACAAACTGCACTCCAAACAGAAAGGCCCTATAAAAGACACTAATGAAGACCCCAAGCCATATAGGAGAATCATGGAAATGAAAGTAAATTGAAGTTAGGAACTAAATTGTTGTCATTATAGTTCTGCAACTAATGCCTCATTTATGTAGGTACGTAAACCTGTGGAGGTTTAAACAATGTAACTACCTTAATTTTGGCTGGAACCTTGATGTCCGCTCTTTTTCACAGTAAAATGTTACTTGCAGTGAAAAGTACCATCTCTGTGTGTGTGGGCCAATATAAGGAAGCCTGAGGGCCACTATAAACTGGTCTGACAGCTGCATTTGGACCTTGGGCCACACTTTGGGCACGTGCAGCAGTATAACTTTGCACACTGCAAAACGTAATCTAGAAATGCGTTTGCCCCTGATTTGAGAAACAAATTTCAAGAAATCTGCCCATGGGGAAACTTTTTTACACTTAAAATGAGAGAAAGAAGATCTTATCGCATTCAACATTAGAAAAACAACAACAATCTACGTTGATGTTTTTTCTTAATTTAAGCATAAAAAACCTGCCCCATGGACAGATTTCTTGATATTAGTTACTCAAGTAAAGGACAAATTCACTATGATTTGATTGATTTTTTAAAAACTTTTTGCAGTGGAATCTGTCCAGAATGTAGTCCAGTTCCATCGTTTTTAAATTTAGAAGATATATATATATATATATATATATATATATATATATATATATATATATATATATATATATATATATATATATATATATATATATATATATATATATAAATATATATATAAGATTATTGCTTTACTATTCACATTCAAACATTCATTTACTTGTCTTTAGTGAATCCTTCAAAATTGCTAGACCTTCTCAGCCACCCACAGCTGCGACACTATTTTCTTTACAAAGTACATCAACATTATTGTATCTGGATGCGTGGGACCCAACCGCCCAAATGTAGCATCTGCCTCGGTTAACGTCCGTTTACGTCAAAGAAATAGGAAAAACAACTCACTCTGTACACATTTAATCAAATCATCCTCTCCCTTCACCACAACTAACACAACCTCCAACTATATTTAGCTTTACTACGGTCCCAGCGGAGCCGACCAGACCAACGCGTCCGTGCCATAAAACCAATTGTGTCAATTACAGCTCGTGTTGTTTTGAGAATGCAACTCGCGTCCCACATGGTGTCTAGTGTCTGGTGTCCCTGCACCTGCGCCCCGCGAGTGAAAGTTTGCCCCGAGCTTTTTCGTCTGTGTTTACGGCGCGCAAAGGAAACCACAGGCCAGACACAACATGCCAGCTCAACACCAAAATATTCACACGGTAGGATGTAAATTTAGTTCAGGAAGCCGGAAAATAAACATAGCCGTGGTAGCAATAAAACTGGCTCCGTATTAGATGTAAGACTTTGGTAGTGGTTCAGTACAAATGCATTTGATTAAACTTCAAGTGTTTGTGGGAGTTTTTTTCTTGTTTTGTTGTATTAAATCTGCGAGTGCATGTTTGTCTGACTATATCACAGTTTAGTTTGGGAGCGTTGTAATATGAGGTAACACAATATCCCTATCTCTGTGACCGAGACTGACACATTTGTTTTGCTAACACAGTCCAAAAACAAAAGTGCAGAACATGGGAGTGAAGTGAGAATCTTTGGGATGCGCTGGAGAAAGCGCAGTGGTCACACTCTCCCACCACCAATACAAGATCTTGGAGAACAATTAATACATCACTGGATCTTTTGATACAATGCCACAGTGAATGTGCGCAGCAATCAAAGCTAGAGCGTGCATCTTTTTCTTTGTGGCAACAGTAGAAGCAGAGCTGTCGCAATGGGGTAGGCAAGGTAGGCAACTGCCTGGGGCCCCCAGCTGGAGGGGCATTATGGGACGTGAAGTTCTTTCCTTCTGACACTTCCTGTCACTGTAGCTTCTGCAGAGAGAAGCTTTCCAGCTTTGAAACGGATAAAGTCTTACCTCAGATTATCCATGAGCCAAGAAAGACTGACAGGACTGGCACTTATATCAATAGAGCAAAACATTAGGAGATTATAGAACATGGAAGAGTTGGTCACTGCTTTTGTGCGAGCTAAAGTCCACACGCGTTGCTAAACCTCTTAATTTTGGATGGTTATTCCTTGACAACAAAAATCCTTGTTGTACAATGTTTTTAAAATAGTTTGTGTTGTACACCATTTTAATACCTTTCTTTTAATTCTACATAAATTGTATAGTTAAAGAAAAAAACACTACTCTGTATATAAGAGAAGACAGTTTTTTTAATTATACGTTTTTACCTTATTTCTGCCTTGTTGACAACAATAACGATGCCATTGAAGACACTGTGTCCTTTACTACACTCTAGTGGCCACTTTTTTGTAGCGTACTACAGAGTAATTCATGACTCTAAAAAATCCCCAGGATACAAGGAATACCATCTGAATTTAAAACAATTTCCCGAGGGAGGGCTTGGGGCCTCACGTCGCTGTTTTGCCTAGGGCCCCAAATATCTTGAAACGGCCTTGAATAGAAGTACATACATAAGACAAGCAACGCAATACTGTTCATCCAAAGACAACACATAATGTTAGACATAAGACAACAGACAGAACAAACTTTGAAAATATAGACTAGAAATAATCATCACGTAAATAATTAAGACGTTAGCTAATGTTGTAGTACTAAAGATTTGGTTCCCTTCTCTTATAGGGCTTGGATGTAAGACCGTAAAGTTTCACACCACAACAGTTAAGAAGAAGCTTCTGTGAATAGAAGTGAAACATTTTCAACTCTGCCAAACTAATTTCAGCTTCATCACGATGTAGTACAAAAGAGGGTCTAAAATGTGGGTCAGGTTTGTTTGTAGCATTGGGGTAATGAAAGTGAATGATTCAGGAGTCAGCAAGGGCTTCTGAATACAGTATCTTTGGTTAAAACGTGATCAATTGGAAAATAGTTGTAACAGTGGTAAGGAATTGATTGTGCTTGTTATTAGTTGTGGCAATTATAGAAAAAGTAGAAGTACTAAATTGGACTGTACTATTCTAAAATAGCACAGTTCAAATTTAGTAGTTCTACAGTAAAGCAATCAACTTTTTTATTGAAAAGTTAAAGCTTGAGTATCTCACACACTTCCTTATAAGAGTCTAATTTCACAGTGGTTTAGTGCAAATGTTATTAATAAAACTACATGTTTGTAGGGGCGTTTTTCTTTTGTTTTGTCGTGAAATCTGCATCTTTGGCAGCGAGCAGTTGTTTGTCTGAGAATTATGATGATTTTAGGCGCTGGATTCTTGAGGTTACGCACTCACTTATCAACTTCTCAACACCTCCATCGTGCCAACTGCAAAAGACCTGTCTAAAAGCACACGCGGTTCTCAACTTGTCTCATTGTGGCGCCCAATTTCCAACCTGGTCATTGTTTTGTGACCGTTTTTACCTAAAACTGTATGAAAGTTCACATACAGTTCATTATTTTTGTTTTTCTGTGTAAATCATCTTGTACCTGATGTGCAGAATATTGATTTTTGTTTTAGCAATATGATTTCACTTTCTTGGGCTGCTCCCTCCTTCTTTCCACCCTCCACATGTTATTAAATTTGGCCATTTATTCTGTCTGCACCAAGGTGGTTTTGAGAGTAACTTAAATTCTCTGTATGAAGAAGATGTGGTGAAATTGATAAAAAAGCTGCCTTTTACCATTACTATTAGTCAGAGAGAGTGCGTCATAAAAGCTCCTCCTCAGGGCGTACATATACAGGAAATTATTTCCTCACCTCTTAATCTCTTGCTAAGATGAATCCACTGAGAGACCATCCATCCTCCATTTTCTTCCACTTTTTCATTGCCAGGTCGTGGGGGCAGCTGTTGGAGCTGCCCAAATCACATTGCACCAGCCCCTATGGCTCCTCCTGCAGGTGGTGGGTCCACAGAATAGACAGCCTCATGGTTCTAACCGGGCCTGGTGGTCTCTCATAAGGGGCTTCTGAACCGCTCTTTGTCTGACCCGTCACCTAGGACCTGTTTGCCACGGGAGACCCTACCAGGGGCACGAAGCCCCAGACAACAGAGCTCCAGGATCATTCGGGCGCTCAAACCCTTCCACCACGTTAAGGTGGCGGTTCCACTGAGAGACCTTCTTTCTCTTTTTTTTTCCTGTATTGCAACAGCTGCGCAGCAAAGGGGAGCAAGATGAGAGCGGTGGAAGGAGTTTATGGGGATATTGTGTGAAAATCAGGAAGTGAAACTACTGGATATTTTTGTTTCAGCCATTTCACCTCAATGTTGCATTTTATTAGCCTGGAAAAATCCAGACTCACCGCTGTACCAGCCGGTGAGTCTGGTCACCGTTGCGTCGAATCCATTTCCCACAGCGGTAGAGACGCAAGCAAACAGGAAGCGGAGTAAACCAATCAGCGAAGGGCGGGCCTCTGCTGTTGATGTGATGTTATTAGCGGTTTTGCGTTAATATTTGCGCAGGATTATGAATCACGAAACTCACCTACTGTCCATGTGTTTTTTGGTCGTTTACCGCCGACTGGAGACACGCTTTCTCTCTTTCGTGCATCGTTCGTAGATTGTTATTGAGGGGACTTCCGCGTCCCGTGAGTGACGTTGCTCGCTAACAACACGTCACGGCAAATAAACGATTCAGATTGGACGTGAACGGATTAATTTTGCGGAAGGGGCGAGCGTTGACTGGGTGACCAGACTGATCCCCCGCTGGATAAAAAAATACAGAGGGGAATCATTCTGGTCTCACCAGGCTAGCATTTTATAGCCAACAAAGACAGAAATAAACTTGTGCCTGAGATTATTACCAAACACCTGCCAAAAGCATAATACCGGCAAACCGATCTTCCATCCCATAAAACATTTCTGGGTCCGCCACTGCCAGAGAATACAAATAAACAGGTGTGAATAAAACACATTAAGCAAAACATGTAAAAAGTGAATTGATACTTGATAAATGATAAAATGTTAAGTGGTCTCAATCTATAGTGCTCTTTCCCACTTAAAGTGCTTTCCCATAAAGCCTTTAGTGTGTCTCTCTTTGCTTGTAGCGCTTCCTCAGACTTGGCTCAGTCAGTCCCACAAAGCCCCGTAGATCTGGTTAGATCCAGAGTCCTCCTCCGTGTGGTCTCGGTCTGTTCACTGGTCTGCGTTAAATCCTGGGTGTGTGGAAGTCCTGGGGCGGTCTGGGTGCGAGGATATGGCGTGCCCGGTCTCTCCTGTTGACAATAACACCACTCTCAATAACCCAGAATTACGGCGACTTAAAATGTTGTTTGTGTCTGAAGAAACGGCGTGGAGGTCAATTTATATAGTTGTTCAGGAAATACGGTCATTATGTTCAGAGAAAAGAGAAAACACCAGAGAGAAAAGCCTGGTGCCAATGGATTTCCATCAATGTTTGCATACAGCAACAAGGAAAAGCTGGGGAAATGCCCCATACAAGTAATTAGTGTTTGATCCAACCCCCACCTCCAAAAGGTGCAAACCAGTTGTTACTCTTCTTTGCATAGGTTTTCAAATGGGGCACTACCCCAGCTCAGTGTCCCGACCAACACTTTGGGAACCACTGCCATAGAGCACCATTTGAGAATAATTTTTTTTTTTAGCGGCCACTCTAAAATCTTTTGGCCAAGTCCTGCAGTACCCGGTCACAATCGGGTCGCCCCCTCCTCCAGGGCAACCCCGCCTGTTGGGATTCTCAGGAAAAACAGCCTGATGCAGTCAACCATGAGGCAAAGCTTTTTTTCCCCCGTCTTCACTGGCTACGTTTACATGATGAGAAAAATCAGATAACTGGAGAAATCAGATAACCCAGTAATCCGAAATCAGAGAATCCAAAACTCTGGCTTCTATATGTGCCAGCGCAGATTTGGATTTTTACAGCAACTGAAATATCTGCCCACCCCGTCCTTCAGTCAGACCCACTTGCAGAACCAGATGGAGAATGACTGCGCCTCCATGTTTGGACTTGGAGTCAAAGTGCTGTCCATTAGTGCCTTGTCCTTGGTTGCCCAGTGGATACAGCACAGGTTTAGGAACTCAAAGGTCAGCCATGTCTTATTTTCTTTTGTTGTAAAGTAATATAAAATAAAATCTAAATAGTAAATAATCAGATTAAACAATAAATAAACCGTAAATAATCATAGCTGGGACTCAAACTCACAACGCTGAGGATGGAATAATATTCTGCCATCAGCCTAAACGACTCAACTGTTGGAAACACATTGTACTTTTTTTACAAACAAATGAGAGATTTATTTCACGGATAACTTTTGTGTTTTGTATTTCTTTCAAATAAAAAAAAGTATTTTCGTAATATATTTACTCTTTGCTGTATTTTCCTGGTTAGTTAATGCACACGTGACGTGTGATCAGAAAGAAATCAGATTATATCAATTAATCAGATTATGCTGTTTACATGCCACGTTAATAATCTGAGAACTCCAGGAATCAAATTATGATCAGATTTGGGTCTGCATGTAAACGTAGCCACTGAGACACATAGAATCTTTTCAAAAATGGGTATGAGACTGAAGGGGTAAATGATGCTGCCAATTATCAGTGCCCAAGCAGAGTATTTCATTACGCAATGAAATTTACGTAATTTCATTGCGTAAATTACTAAAAATCGTCCTTAAAAAAAAATAAAGCATTATGCAACAACATTTCTGCTGGAAACGTATTTCCTCCCCCTCTGCTTATATGATCTGAAGTACTACTGACCTGCATTACAGAAACGCCAGCAGTGCTTCAAATGTGGGAGGGCTTAACACTTCCCCCCCCTTTTTTTTTTCCAGGTTGGGGCCTTGGTGGCAGCTTATCTGTCCCTCCATGCCTGCACCAGAGCACGACCTGGGAACATCATGTGAAGTGGCACTATACTTTTACAATGACGCGGCTGTTCTTTGCACCGTCTTCATGTTCGTGTATGACATCAGCCCTGTGAGGCAGATAGGGGCGCAGTGTGAAAATGTGTTGGTTATGCAAGTTAAAGAGGGTCTCAGCTGAGAACAGCGAGAGAGCAGTGAAGGTTTATAATTATGGAAACAAAACAAAAAACGTATTTATGAATAACATGTTATTACATTTTATACTTTTGTGACAGTGATTTGTGAGTTACAGTCATGGTTACAGTGGGTTTGAGAGCACCACCACATTGTATGGCTAGAAAGTATGCATGCCGGGGTAATCCTGCATATTCAGTCCATCTCCTTCTCGAGAGCTAAAACCAATTACCTCCACCTTCTGATGTCACAAGGTGGTATTCCTCATAGCTTCATGAACACGCTGAGTACATTTCAGCTCTCAAATTGCCTGCACATTACACTACAATGTGCCAGATTTTTTTCCCAGCAGTGGAATAAATTTATTTATTATTTCTTTATTTTCTTTTAGTATATTGTAATTTTAGCAAACGTGTGGGAAAAAAGTCGTTTGTGAGCAGTACATCGAATTATCTAAGGAAGTTGCTGTTAATGCCAGGACATTATTGTTCTCTCAAAGTTGTGAAAAGTGCTTATAAACTGTCAAGAATCGGGATATAAGGAATGCATTAGGAAAGTTACAAATGAGTTTGAACTATGGGGCTGCACAATAATGTTGCAAAATATATTGTATCGCGATATTAGGTGATGCAATATTATAAAACATGCCATTTCTTTTCATTTACTATATAGGATTTTGGTGTAAGAGTGCAGTGAATATTCATCAGCCCTCGTGTTACTGTGTACAGTCACTAATCCCAACATGTGTCTCCAATGTTAGCTTACCATAGTGCGACTACATCAACACTCCCCTTCACCACAGTGACTCACACTGCGCCAAAAAGTGGAAATATGCTCTAAAAATAAATCCAGAAGTGAATAACAGTTGCAAGACTTAAGGCACCATTGCATTTCTTTCATAATTTGCACCCCAGGCCTTCAACCACAGAGCATATTGTGAGGTTTTTCAACAGCTTTCACTCTTTTATGAACTATGGCACTAAAGTGTAGTTTAAAGTCAGGTCAAGACAAGCCCAGTGTGAAAAAATATATATAAATCGAGGGTAAATGGTTAAAATCCCGGCTTCCACTGGTGGAGATTGTCGTTATGTCCTTGGGCCTTGGTTAATGATTGAAAGTGTGAGTGGGAAAATGGTTCCTTAATGTAAAGCGTTTTGATTTCCAAGTGTAGGTAAGCGCTGTCTAAATGTAATAATAATGCCCTACACTTGTATTGTTCTTTACGAGTCTGAGTTGACAAGCTGCTCAAAGTGCTACACACTGTAGTCATTGTTAATTCACTTCACAGTGAGTGATCCAACCACTAACTCACACACCATTCACAATTCACACAGGCTGTGAAGCGTCTTGCCCAAGGACACAACAGTCTGCTGCATCATTTTGTATCCGTAGCTGAATGCTCTTACCAACAGAGCCTTGTCTTCCTCATTGTAACAAATTATCAGTTTTATCATACTATTTTACTGTTTCAGGTTTGGGAGCTATACAGTACACTGTACATCATCAGAGACTACACCCATCCAGGCGGTACAGGAACATGCCGGCATTGAAGAACAGCTTCTAACCCTAACCCTACCTTCAGGTGATCAGGCTCCTGAACTCAAAGTAACAGAACAGAACACATACACAAGAGGTCAGAGCATTTTTGTGGAGTATGTTTCCTTCCTCTCTTCCTTTGCACTTTTAACTTGTGAGTATGACTGTATGAAGATTGTGCATATTACGTCTGTGTTGCAATACTACTTTTTTTTATATATAAAAGTGAGTTGACAGGTTCTTTACATCCAAGTGCATTTCATTGCCTTTTTGACTGTGTTAATCTGCCAATGACAAATAAATCTAAATCTTACCTAATCTTATTCATCTTTACACTTCATAAATAAAAATAAATCTTCTACTCAGGTTGAAAAAAAAAAAACGTGTTTTGTTTGCAACTTTTTACGGATAAAACAAATGCATTATTTTGTAGCTATAAAATATAAAACCGAAATTTTAACTATAAACCTGTGTTGAAAAGCAGTGTTGAAGTAGGGCACTTGGATTTTTAGCATGTGGTTTCTATACGTCGCCCTGACCCACTTTTCTATAGAGCTTACATAATGTGGCGATAGTAATGACAAGGATTTTTCAAGATCGTGTGTTTAGCAAATAAGATTCCATTCCATGAATATTAAATATGCCTGTATAATATTTAAATATTATATTAGTGATATCCATGATGATAACAAAAATGTAATAATAATGAAACTAATAATAGTAATAATAATAATAGTAATAATAATAATAATAATAATTGCATTGTTTTGCTTGATCATAATCCTCATTTTGATATATGCAATTGCATAAATGTAATTCATAAACAGGTGCATGCACATAATTGTGTGTGTATGTGCCTGTATGGAAAATCTAACGCATGAATTTCTTATTCTCTTGTTACGCATGCAGCTGTTGATGGTGCATGCGCCTTGTTATGATTATTATGACGTTACTTAGTCAAACTGTTGTTAAGATGATGTTATTAATGTAAATAATTCCTTCCTATGGGAAATGTAAGCAACGGAGTACATACGTTCCAGTCACGTAATCTTATTTTCTTCTGATGTAAATGTCTTTTGAAGACACTTGTCTACTTAAGGAATAGACACATGTTCTGCTTTGTTGTGGATACAGTCCTCACGTATTACTGTGAAATGTAAATGTTTATTATGTTGAATGTGGGGTAGGCGCTCATAAGCTTCTTGCTTCAGCCTACTCCTTTTGAGAATCTGTGACTGTTTAATGTGTATTTTATACATTTGGAAAATGTAAGCTGCTCAAGTAAACAAAAACAAATTAAAAATAAAATATAAAAAGTTATTTCACAAAGAGAAAACAAATAATTCCTCCGCTCGTGGTCAGGACACACCCACAACTTGGTCTAAACTTGCTGAATTACATCATAACACTATATGTGACTGATCGCCATATGAAAACTAAACAATGAGTATGTAGGTTAAACGTGTGGCATTGCAGGTTTGGCTTTGAGATTTGAGCACATGAAACTCTGAACATTTTGTCCTTGGTGCAACCTCTGACAGAAACATTTGTGTAGGCAGAGGAGGGCTGGGACAAGCGGTTGTCCATTCATCATGGAATATTAAGTTGCATAACCCCATGAATACTGTAGACTTTGCGAATTTCCCAAGATGCAACTTAATTTTGAGTAGATTGGACAGAACACTTTTAATTTTGACAACTTTTTCAACGTGTATTATGCTGTTATGCACTTTTTTTTTTTATCAAAGCAACAGAATGTACTGTTCCATCCAGCTGTCTCATGCCTCACAACAAACGGTTCCTGGGTTAGATTTTAGGATTGCAGTGAGTAAGGAGTTTTTATATCCCATATGTCATGAGTGCTCAGCTTTCCCCTTCACCCCAAAACATGCACAATGGGACAATACTCTTTCTTGATACTTCTGACCATAAGCTCAAGATCCGGACAAACCCACGACAAAAACTCACATTCAATCAAGGTTATAATTCTTTGTATTAAGGGGTTGCAAAAATTAATGGAAAGTTCCAGGACTTACTGACAATTTTTGTATTAATTGGGCATGTTATTGGCTAATACATTTAAATTTCATTTTGTACATGATCTTATAAAGTCTCATCTCTGCCTATTCAGAACATTCAAAGATATTCATGTGGTAAAATGAAAGTGAGAAATATTTTCTGTTTGCGCCAATTGATGCTGGAACATACTCCATCCATGGCTTTAAGAGATTATGCAATACTGCTCATAATTGATTCACAAGCAGAGAACGGGCCAGGCAAAGATAAAAGCAGTTGACTGATATTATAGTTTATCATATTACAAGTGTGATAGCCCAATATACTCGTTTGAAGCCATGTAATTGATACAGGAATACACTAATGGGAAATGATCCCCATTGTGTTCATGGGTTTCAGTCACTTTGTTATGGACAGCTTAAAGGAGTTTGAAGCAAATGGTCCTGATTTTACATTTGAAACCACTGGATGTCTAAAAAAAAAATTATCCAATAATTGATTTGGTTGTCAGTTAAACCTTAAAAGTATCCTCAAATCTACTTATGAATTAACATAATTTTTTTGAAAATGTGCATTAATCTGTAACAGAAAAGGAAAGTCATGTAGTTCCCTCTGCACTTTCACTTTGAAGGGGCCATAAAACACATGGTTTTCACACCAGAGCTTTTAGATAAGGAGGGGCGTTGCAAGGTCATGAGAGCACCGCTTATCTCTGCCAAACGTCGCCTGGGAGCCCGATAACGACTGTCCTAGACTCGGCGTACCCCAAGTCGCACATGCCAGATAAAATGCTACATTAGGGACATGTGTTGTTGACAGATTACTTACTTTTTATGCAAATAACCACGTGTGAATGTTGACATTTGAGGATCGTTTATTGACATGATACAGCCAAATGCAAGCCTCCTCTTTAACAAATCTCTTATCAATAAAAAGGCTGAAATTAGCAATAAATATTGTGGATATATAAAAAAAAAAAAAAAAAAGCAACATTTTATGCCGTTTTAACAATTTACAAAAAAACAGCAGTCAGCCAAAGAGCTGCCAGGTAAAAACTTAAGGCAAGCGGTGGTGTTGCTTCTTGCAAGTTGGATATGCAGGCTGTACGCTCCTCTTAGTAGATCATAGACCTGAACAGGAACAGAAGACCATTATTAATGCATTTAAAAAAATGAGCTCCAGGCCAAAAGAGTCGAGGGTTTACCTTTGTTGTTAGAGAGATTTTTGGATGTTATTGAGGATGTCCCCATAGACAAAGTTGAAAAGCTCTTCCTTTGACTTGGTTCCATCCAGCTGCACTGTTAACACAAAAGACACACATTATTTTGATTGTGATGAATATTACTGGCCTTGTACTGTGTAATAGTTTTGCTTCAACACTTTGCTATTGCTTGACATCAGATTGTTGGGGAAAAGGCCCACAGAAGGAACCCAACAAGCCAAGCTGCAGCAAGTAAGGTCTTAAAAGAATCCTAGTTGAAACGTACAAACGTCAACTGCAGATGTCTCCATGATGGTCTTGTGTTTCAGGTACATGGGCCAGACATGACCGTCGAACAGGCCCGGTGGGTCTGGCACCGTGTAGTTTCTTGAGCTGAAAAACATTATAGACAAGGCACTTCAATTTGTGGTATGTAACAATGGCAATTTGTACACTTGGCCATTTTACAGCGGTGGTTGAAAGATTGAACAGTATTAAAAAGAAGAACTTCCCCAATTTCACCTACTTATAAATTTACTAGTATCCATGTATTAATTTCTTGCAGGAAATTAAGAGATGGATTCTAACTCACAACATAGCTGCTGACCTTCCAAGTCGACTACAGTATGTTCAATGAGTGAGAGTTACTGTTCAATACTTTGTTGCATTGCTGTACAATAGAATGAAAATATAGCAATCTCTAATTAAAAAGAAGCCATAGTGGATGTACAGACACTTACCACCTCCTCTTTTTGCATTCTTCGTACGGGATGGAAATGAAGAAACGCTGGTTTAACACGTCGATCAAAGGTCTGCGAAAGGACACAGACGGTGTAATTGCAACTTTATTTTCCCGCTAAACCAAAGAAATGCTCAGGCCACACGCGTAATTGCCAGCTGGACTAACCCGTAGGTGTAAAGCAGAAAGCCCTCCACAATCAGGATGTGAGTTTCCTCCTCCTTTTGGTCAGACTTGGGCACGATCTCGTCATCCAGGGTGTTATTAATGCCGTGAGACTTCTCGAACTTCACCGGGTTTTCCAGCCACGCGTAGATGGTGCTCATCATGGCGTCCATGTCCAAAGCAGTGATGACTACATGGGAGGGGAAAAAGTTTGTGTTGAGAAATAACACCCGGTATTGAGAAAAATGTGTTCGGATAAGAGGTTACAATGTAGAGGCATGCATTAGGCGTGTTAGCCACAACAAAAACAGCAGGGATCACAAGCCAGGGCCATTATAGTCACGTGGATCAGTGGGTTTTATATCCATACCGCGGAGGCACTTTGAAGAAAGTTTAAATTTAGGTTATGATTATTTTAATTTATTTATTAATATTTTCAATTATTGTCGTTGCGCATTCAATCGTTGAAAAAGGTCAAACTTTTTAAATTTTTCCTACACATATTGTGAGATCACATCAAGTCCAACCAATTACCTACATAAAATACATAATATTAAAATCTTAGATTTAAACCATATTCATTTCCAAAATATACACTTTTCATAAGCTTTTATATTTGTGTGGTTTTATTTCTTGATTTATTTTACACTCAAAAGCAATGTGGTGAGTGAAGTGTTTATTTGGTATGTTTGTAAAGCACAGCAATCTAAAGAGGAGGAAGTCAACTAGTTTTAATAATGTACAGTATCCAAATGCACGCAAAAAGAATTGGAGGTTTATATGGCTACAGTCAATTCATTATTATCATTTCTATGATCAATTAAACCATTGATTATCAGTTATCAATGCCATAACAATGACACACAAGATAAGATAACGCCTATGTAAACAATCAACGTCTACATAGTGTTTCTCTTGAGCCTTTATTACTTGGCAATACTCATTAATGAATGCAATGTGATCACAATAATATATTTTGTTTGCTTGATTTGGTGAGTGTTCATTACAGTGTTGAATTGCATTATTGCCACAGAACAAACAAAATCAAAAAGGTATGAATAAAAAATATGGACTATGATGACCCCGGCATGCACAGGCAACAAACGGTCCCCACAAAACCCATGCTTACCATCATACTGCTTAAAGCCATCTTCGCCAACTTCAATTTGATCTTGTGGCTGAAACATACATCGATAAAATGTACCGAAGCACATACTACTACTCCTTCTCCTCCTCCTTCTCCCATTACTTTGTGTCCTTATGGAGGGCCCTGGACCCTCGAGCACATCGTACAGGCACTATATTTACTAACAAAAAGGCAGCCAAGCCTTTTAACTACCTAGCAACAATTCATTGAATTTTTACAACGCGCGACTTTTGGTGTAAACTCACCTTGAAGAAGTCATCCTGATGCACAACACAACAGTTCGGCAGGTTCTTGATCAGTCGGTTGGTGAGGGTGGTTTTCCCTCCGTTGGTAACGCTGGCGAAACAACACAATGGTCATAAAGCGTGTCGTAAAATGGTGATAATGCAACAAAGCTCAACAGTCAAAGTCGGTGCATAAATCGCAAGCCAGTCGGTTAGCAATTTGCTTTAGAAATGCCCTTCACTCTGGGGCAGCTTTTGTCTGCTTACACCTGTAAAACTGTATTCCTTTGAATTAGTGTAGACATAGTGTACAACCAGTTTGAAAATAATTTCAATCAATTTTATGTTCTTCTAATCTAGACTTTGTTTTGTTTTTAGAACGGGTAGCCCTGATTTGATCTGGATCGAGGCCTGGTTAAATTTGGGAGGTCCAATATTTTATGACATGGTTTGAGGACCACTACAGTAACTTTACACTACTACTAAATCCATAGAGGGCCTTTATACATGTATCGCACAAACTGTTTAAAGATAGTAAAATAACTAGAGATAGTCAAATGAGCAGTCTGACTATGTAGGTCAAAAACATTTTCCTCAAAAAAAAAAAAAAAATTATAATAAATAAAAGGGAAGTCCTTTTTGTGAATTTGGTACTTAATCAAAGCCTACACCCCAATGTTATTAGTGAATCTCCACGTGTCGATACCCATTCCCATCAGCTTATCAGTGGGCCAACAGGAGCATGCTGCAGTCAGCATTACGCGGGTACACATTATGTCAACAAACAGTCCAAGTACATCAAAATACCGTGTTACAACGACACAAGACTCGTTATATGATCACAAACATGAGATTTTAAGCCAACCCCATTCAAAAAACCCATGCAATTCCTGGTTGGCCAAGTAACACGTGGAGTAGGCCCGGGCAAAAGCCGGGGCGTTAGCTTTAGCAACTCATTCATCTCTAATGGGGAAGTTGACTTACCCGCCGATGCCAATAATGTACTTCATGGTTGCGATAAAAAGTCGTCAGAAAACCGGCACGGGAACAAAGGGATCGGACGTGGAACACTTAATAAAAGAGAAGGTTACTACAAAAAACGTCAACTACTCGATTCCTCCATGGTAGCTGTGTTGAGTTTTAAAGGCAGAGACGGATCGTGGCCACTCGGACGACGTCTTCCACCCAGAGAGGATGTGCGCGGCTCAGGAGCTGGTAGACATGCTGACAACCGAGCGAGGTGATTGGATATTTATGCATCCGAAGACCGCAAGACACCGCCCACACTGCGACGTACGTACACCACCCTTGTCTGCGCGCGCCAGACATGCCAGACTGCAGAATAACATAGTCATAGGCTGACCATTGATGCCACACTGGATTTTAGTGGAGAAAACGAAGCAGAGATTGATAAGCAAAAGCCCAAGAAGTTACGTAAGAGAAATTATGGGTATTTTTGTGTTGGCATAAAAGTCTCCAACCAAAACAGAACTGATACGAATAACTGAATAGATACGTTTTATTATTGGGCTGCAATTGTATTATTATTATTATTATTATTATTATTATTTTATTTGTTTAATTAATAAAGCAAGCACTAACAAAACAGGCAGTGCTGCATACCTTAGAAAACTGAAGAAAAGTGGGATAAATATGGGATTAATAATATTAATGAATGACAATATGTGAATGACAACATTCACATATTGCAAAAGAAAATGGAGCAAAAACAATGTATTGTAAATGTGTTGCCTATTTGGACCACACATATTCCGAATGCAGAAACCCATTTTTGATGACGGATATAGAACTTCACTTTCAAACACTACTGTGAGCATACATGCAACTTGAAATATAATAACATTGCTGGATTGAAAGGACTGGAGGAAACATGCAGCATTTGCAGTTATGATGAATCGGTGACATACTGCTATTTGGCTCATTTTGAGTCTTTTCTTAAACATTGCTTGAAATAATGAATTGCTCTGGTATTCAGCATCTTGCACTGTCTTAATCTTTAAATCATGATCCATTGAAAACAATCTTGTTCATAGCCCGACTAATAGGATTTTGAGACTTTTTTCCTCTGTCACATTCTTGGTCATTTGTACCACTGTTTGGGTGAGTCTTACTTCAAAAACAGAGCTGCCACAGGACTTTCCTCTCTGACCGCTGCACGGAGACGCCCTTTAATGGTTAGAGTCTGCATAAACTATTACATTTAGGGGGAAGGAATTGTGTGTGAGTCGTCTGCTGTTGGACGGTACGTGTGTTTTGACAACTGGGACAACCTGGTTATTTCCAGCTGTGAGTGCAAAAGGCCATAATGTTATTGCACTGTTGGATACTCAGACATGTTTTTAAACCAAAACAATAATAAAGAATAGCACCTGGATTCAGTGGCGAAGCTAAGATGATTCACACTTCAAAACTGCAGCACAGTAGTTTATTAGGTGGCATAACAAGGAGAAATGTGGCCTTATAGATTTCTTTCACATAGGCTATTTGCGTACTTTTACTTCTGCTTCTTTGTTCTGTTGTTGGTAAATGTAGTGAAAGTAGAAATGCTGTAGCGGTGCAAGTTTTCCAGGATTTTAATCTTGTACTAGGAGGACAGCAGTGCATTACCTTTGTAGAAACATACCATCTACAAGCGACTGGGGGAACAGCACTGTCTCAAGCGTTCATTGGGCCGCAGCTGCCTCCCACATAAACCCACGCTTTTTCACAACCCCACCAAGAAAAATGTGTACTGTAGTGACAACAGTTTTAGTTTGTTGTCTGCAAATGTAGTAAGCAAAATCAAGGCTTGAAGTCACAGCATTACAGTGTTGTATTTTTTCAATGACGTGACGTGAGGGACGATAAGTGTCGTAGGTTGGTTGACTTTTTATATCCTCTCTTTAGCAATTATTTTGTTGGCAACTTGACCTATAGGTAACCAGATTTGTGTGGCTAACAACCATCCTTTTAGCTCATTTTCAAACGTGCTTTCCTAATAAACAGAGGTGGGTAGCAAAAAAATGTACTCAACTTTACTTTGAAATAATTTTACTCAAGAAGTAAAAAGTAGTGACCTAAATAGTGTTTTGATCACGTCGCTTTACCACTGGCGCTAGAGCCCAGCCATCAATATATCTGGAACTGGACAGTGTTTAACTCACAGTGAGAGAAATAATTTGTAGCTTGTCCTTTGAGCGCTTAATAAGATGCACAAGGCTATGTGCGATGTTAACGTAGAGGAGAGCGAAGAGGAAGTGTGGTTGGTGGAGATGACCCCTTTTTTCTTTAAGTGATACCTCAAGCTACTGGCGAAAGCTCTGGCACACCGTTGTTTGTACACAAGATACCAACCTTGTCTTGAAGAATGCTGTTGTTGCGCCAGGCGGAAGATCAGGTCCAAAGATGTACTTACTCTGGGTTCTTCATTATTATATTACTCAAGTAAAATGAAACATGTGGTAAAAATCTAAGTTACCTATGTAACTATAGTTCTACGAAAGGTGTGCGCCGCCCTTAAGCTGCGCCATTGCATATCTCTCGGAAGCGCCAGCTTCCCGCCCTGAGAGGATCAAAGAACTGACCGCTCCAATCATCCTTGGGGGTCCATTACCCCTGTGCCCTATAAAAGGGGGACTCTCCCTTCAATCGTCTCCTTTGAACTCAGCCATCGAAGAGAGGTCGTGCCTGCTGGGCCCGTAGCTAAGGGCGGCGCACACCTTTCGTAGAACTATAGTTACATAGGTAACTTAGATTTCTACGTCAATGGTGTGCTTGCCCTTAGGCTGCGCTATTGCATAAAGCAACGCGCAGCCGTGGCCGACCAATGTACTCCCAGCAGGCATGGACTCGCATGATTGGAGCGGGCCCGGGGCAACGCCATGCGTCCCAGGGAGCGGCTAAACGCTCACTAGGTAGCAGGGGCCCACGGGCAGAGTAAGGGGCAACCAATAGCCGTTAACAACGCCAGCGGTTCTCACCCAGACAAAAAACCAATGGGGGACGTCCGCACTAGCCGCCTCTCCCAAGAGCGCTAGTGCAGACTCCACCCTTGATAACGAGGGTGCCCAAAGCCGCCTCTCCCAAGAGCGCCGGTCACCCGAAGAATAAGAGTGTACGTCCAGTTCGGCCAGGCCGCCTCTCCCAAGAGCGCCTGAAGCACCGAACCAAACCAAACCAGGTCATCCCTTCCCGGACCCACCCTGGGCTCGGGGGGGGATTCACGACCGTCCACCACCCAAAACAATGTGGGCAACTGAACCCGCAGCAACGTCCTGCAGATAAGACTGCACAAACGTTGAAGAGGACGACCAAGAGGCTGCCATGCAGACCTCCTCAACGCCGTTTCAACGCAATGAACGCCAGTCGGTCGTGGTCGGGCAGGTTTTGGCCGACGTCGTGACGCTTGTGTTTGGTGTGGACGGCACCGTCGGTCGTAGACGGCCTGTGGAGGTCGGTGAAGCCAGTTATGGCCAATTGCGTTTGTCAAATCAGTGTTTCCCTGTCGCCGCACTAGGAGTGCTGTGATTGGCCATAGCGTTACCGACTGGACATCAAATCGATATTAGAAGGAGAGCTTTTCTACTGTGTTTTTGAATTATTAAACTCTTTAAATTTGGCCTCGCTCTGTTTTATCAATTAGCCGGAAAAATATATGGTAAATGGTCTCAACTTACATAGCGCTTTTATACCTTTATCAGGCCCAAAGCGCTTTACTGTAATGAACCAGTCCCCCATTCACACTCTTGTTTACAATTTACTACTACGTAAATGTACACTACAAACATTGTGCACACGGGCACTGCGCAGCTACCGGGCTTGATCAGGTCGCTTCAGTGTAGATGTTGCTCTTAGCAGATGGGACAAGGGCAGACAAGAGGAGGCCTGAGCAGACAAATAATCAGCCTGAGTTAGCCACGAGGACTAATGTTCATAATCCCAGAAGAGGTTGATGTTTGCAGACAGGACAGGCCACACCACAAGCGGGTAAATACGAATGGACACCACTATTGCTTCATTCATTCACTGGCACCTCTTAAAAAGAATACAATAAATCACAAGTGTGCTCTTAATTCTCTATATATAAAACATATTTTGGAAAGAAAAATATGGCGTTATCCCTTGTAACCCTCTGTATACATTTGAGTTGAGCAACCTCTATGTTACCTTTTGGTCAGAGGGTAAATACAATCGCACTACACCACTGTTGCCCCATCCATTCACACTTAATCCATACTCGCATGCAAACTTTACCAAATTGTCTTGCATTGTCAATGTATCTTTCATTAAAATTGCAAAATGTAGGGCAGTTATCTGCAGTTTGGAACTTTTGTTGGTCAGAATCTGTGCCACTCACTTTAGCAGCACGCAAACAGTCCACAATAAAACTATATAAATCACAGGTATTACACAATCGAGAGTCTGACCTCTTTGGACGTCTTCACAGTTTCACAGCTCCTCGTGGTTTAGCCCAAATGTCACGCTGCTTTAGAGTTTTTTTACCTCAGGAATGAAACGGAAAAAGCCAAAGCTGGGTTTGAGTTTGTCATATTTATATTTACACTGCAGTTCATTGAGTTTGTGAGGCTCCGAGTCGTCCAGGGGTTATGCGTCGTAGTGGGGATTTTCAAATATCGTAGACAGGACTCAATTCAACCAACCCAGTTCAGTCGACAAAATCTCTATTTCGGAAAATCTCAATATTGTTCATTGAGTTGATTTAATCAAACCTAAAGTTAAAGCAGGCAGTCTCTTTTTAGTTAAGAAATGTATTGAGAGTGAAGTGGATGTATCGCCAAAGCCTCTCAAAGAAGATTAAAGCATTTACAATTTCACAATTCTTTTGTGTGATCAGATGGCAAATTGCTCTTTTATTCCTTCCAAGTAAATCACCTCTCAACAGGATTAAGAATCTGATTCAAAATAAAGGCCACTATAGTTGAATATGAAAGCATGGGCATCGCCAAATCATTTTCTCTATTTGCTCAAGATTTATTATGAGGCAATCTGTATGTCGAAGTATTTGTTGTATGTATGTATATATTTTTTGGTCGCTTAAGGGCTGAGTTGTTAGTCCTTTCCCCCGTAGCAACCCAAAAACGAATTGTTTTTGTCTGCTTCTGTCTTAAATGTGTTTTTTGTCAGCTACATCTGCACTATGCGCACAGAAAACATTTCCATGAGAGGAATAATAAAGTTGAATTCATTCAATGAATGCAGAGGAGATTGTGCTGTTCCTCTTTGGTCAGTTGAGCTTTTCAATAAGGGCTGCTCACACCTGGAACACTGTTCCAACTAACATCAGGAACATCCCAACACTGAGAACCTTCACTAGATCAGTAAAACTCTGGCTCCTGGACAATCAAACCTGCAGTCACAGTGTGAACATGGAGGTTTTTTTTTTTTACCAATAGTAAAATCTCTTATTTGTTTTATTTTATTTGTCTGTGTAGTCTTGTTTATAATGTCTGCTTACCGTTATTGTGTGTTCATTTTCTGTCTTTTTTTTTCACTAACCTTTCATGTCTATTGTCTTTTGTTCATGTATATTGTGTTTGTTGTTCGGTGGCCTTTCCTGTCTGAGAACAGCAACCTGCCCTGGGACTACAGATGAAAATTAGCCATTGTGGCTAACTCTGGCATATTTACATGTGGACCTTGAGGACTCATGTTAATTAATATGCACCGTCCCAGCTTAAATAAATAAATAAATTCAACCTGATTCTGATCCTGAGATCTGATTCCCCAGGCGCTGCACTGTCCCTCACAGGTTGCCCCTGCAGCGACACTGAAGGATGGGTCAGACAACAAAAAGCAATAAAACAGGCTGTGGAGCTTATAAAATAACCAGAATAAAGTTAAAAGATAATTTTTTTAACGTTTTATAACATTTTGCTTAGTTGTGTAAGAAGGTGTCAGCTACGTCAAACTAAGTCATGAGCGTTTACACCAAATTTGATTCTTCACACTTGATTTGACAACCATGAGACGCCGACAGAAAAATGATCATCTGGATGTGACTTCTATTGTGGCCTATGGTATTTTACCAGAAAATGTCAAGCATGACAAAAGCTTGCGTCATGCTTTTCAGAGAAAGTCAATGCATCCATTTTGAACATCTCATTGATCTTTCTTTCCACGTGATGCCTTGTGTTGTAGTCAAGATGCAAGCCGTTTATTTGTTATATAGTATTACATATGAAAGTTCAGTGGTGACAATGATTAGATTTTAGACTGATGAATGCATGTGGGAAAAGTCTGCTAAGGTCATTTACGCCTATAGCACTGTGCTGACTAATGCACATCCATCCCACCTTCATATTGGAGGAACAAAGACTGGAGGAGATATGGGAACATCAAAGGTAAGGTCTGTTAAATAATTCCTAAACATAACCCATTTGTGTCTCCAGATATGAGGTAAATACTAAGGCTGATCCTATGGCTTAAACCAGTTTAATGAATATGAAGTGAATCTGACAGGGCCGGCAAAGCCTGAGCAGCTGCTCAGAGACCATGAAGGGGTCCTCAAGAGTGGCTAGATTTTTATTGCAAATATTCAAAATAAAGTATTGAAAACTGTAGTTTTTAGCCTATAGCACATTTATTTTTGAAATGTTCAGGTGTGTGCAGTAAAAATGTGTGTGCTCAATTCACAGCATCTCAAAGGACCCTTCCCTTGAAGTCTGTCAAGTTAACCAAAATACTCATTGATACACAGGATGATAGTGCACCAAGAGCACCGTCATCAACAATGGCACAAGCGCCCCATGTAGGGTGGTACCATGGCACAGAGGTGATTCCTAAAGTTAACAGAAAGACTCACGGCGAGGCGTCTTTCCAATATTACGGCCCTCACCTCTGGAACGACCTGCCGGAGGAGCTCAGGACTGCAGAGAACGTTAATGTTTTTAAGAGCAGGCTCAAGACCCACCTTTTTAGTTTAGCTTTTAACTGACAGCTATTTATTTAGTCCTAATTATATATTGTATATCATGTGTATGTATGTGTGTATATGTGTGTGTGTGTGTATATATATATATATATATATATATATATATATATATATATATCTGTAAAGCACTTTGTGATACCTTTCGGTATGAAAAGCTCTTTATACATGAAGCTTGATTGATTAATTGAGAGGTTAGCACTATCGCCTCACAGACAGAAACATTCGGGTTATTTTCAGATGTGCATGGAGGGGCTTTTCTGTGTGGAGTTTGAATGCTCTCCTCATGTCTATGCAGATTTCCCCGAGTCCTATGGTGTCTCCTATAACTAAAAACAAAAAGGTTTCCGCTGGAGCTAGAACTCACCTTAAAAAGATTCTGAATGTCAAAGGTACTTTCCTGGTCACATAAAGGTCAAACATACTATTTGTTCTGTACAGTTGCTGGCATGCTGTTGAATTTGCTGCTTTATGATAATTATTCTGTTCTTGTACCTCGCAGGGAGCTGAGAGGGGCCCTGTTCCTGGACTTGCTGCTCCTTACACATGCAGTCACGCCTCTGTCACACTCCTCACTCCCATTTAAACCATGATGAAGCCATAAAGTGGAATTAAACGCTTTTCTAGCTGTATCAACTCTGATTATGGCCAATGAAGTGTGCAATGATCCGAATGCTGCAGTTTCGATCATGTGCGCTTCATATTGACATCTGCTCCACAGTAGACTGATTTGGATAAACTCGACTTTTTAAGCTTTTTACTCGTAGATAATGAGACAATAAATAACCTCTTGGAAAACGCCGCTGGGGCTCTAATACTGTAATACAGGCAATTTCAAATGCTAAAGTCGGTGTAACATGTCCACAAAAAGCAATATTCTGTTTCCCAACTTGCACCGGTCTAGTTAAATGACCCCCAATGTGTACAGTACATACCAGTCCCCAGCCTGGATAAATAAACACGTGCTAAGTCATAACAAGTCTTATCAAGCATGATGTTGTGTGATTGTTTATGTATACAGCTTTTATCTTTAAAAGGTTGATGGTGAAACAGGATGGTGCACACCAAACAGTGTCCTGTCTAAACCTATGTCTAAAATATCACATGAAATCTAAGCTTTTATTGTAAAATACAAAAACATAGTGTTCAACAAGACTCCATCCATCCATCTTCTTCCACTTCCGGGTCGTGGGGGCAGCTGTTGGAGCTGCCCAAGTCACAATGCACCAGTCCCCTATGGCTCCTCCTGCAGGTGGTGGGTCCACAGAAGGATGGCCTCATGGTTCTAACCGGGCCTGTTGGTCTCTCATAAGGGCCTTCTGAACCGCTCTTTGTCTGACCCGTCACCTAGGACCTGTTTGCCGTGGGAGACCCTACCAGGGGCACCAAGCCCCCAACAACAGAGCTCCCATCATTCGGGCGCTCAAACCCCTCCACCACGTTAAGGTGGAGGTTCCAGGAGGGGGTTCAACAAGACTATGTAAAAAGATTCAACAATAACAAGTCCCAGCCTCTGTTATGTACAACTTCTACAGAGGGACTATAGAGAGCATCCTGACCAGCTCCATCACTGTGTGGCACGGCGCCAGCACTGCCTCCTGCCGAAGGAGCCTCCAGGGCATCGTGAGAGCAGCGGAGAAGATCTGTGGAGCTCCTCTCCCCTCCATTAAGGACATGTACTCCACCCGTCTCACCCATTAAGCCTGCAGAATCACCGGGGACCCTACGCACCCATCACACAGTCTCTTCAAGGTAATGCCTTCAGGGAGGAGACTGCAGAATCTACGGCCCAGGTCGAGTCGACTTAAGAACAGTTTCATACACAAGGCCATCGGGAAGCAGATTTCTTGCCCTCCCTCCCACCCCCCGCTCCACAATCAAGGATGAGAGAAATCTAATTTCAAATCATTCACATGGTTTGACAAATAAAAATCTTGAATCTTGAAATATAATATATACAGTGTCTTGCGAAAGTACTAATACACCTTGAACTTTTGCACATTTTGTTATGTTTACAACCCTAAACGTAAAGATTTTATTTAGAATTTTTTACTGAACGTTCAAACACAAGTAACAGACAACTGTGAAGTGAAAGCAAAATGATGCAGTATTCTGTTATTTTTCAAAAAATAGAAAAGTGGAGCATGCTTAAGTATTCATACAGCATTTTCTGAGTGCATTAAATTGCCTTTATAACATTCCTAATGACTGCAGAATGTTCACACCTTACCCTAACCATTAAGTAGAGGCCACCTATGCGTAATCTACTCTCAGTATAAATCCAGCTGTTCTGTGAGGGCCTCAGAGCTATGGTCAGAGTGTATTGGTCAACATCATAAAGGCCAAGGAGCTCACCAGAGAGGTCAGGGATAAAGCTGTGGAGAAGTTTAAAGCAGCGTTAAGTTATACAAAGATTTCCCAAGATTTGAACATCTCACGGAGCACTGTTCAATCCATCATTCGGAAATGGAAAGAGTATAGCACCACTGCAAACTTACCAAGACACGGCCGTCCACCTAAACTAACAGACCAAACAAGGAGAGCACTGGTCAGAAATGCAACCAAGTGCCCCAAGATAACTCTGGAGGAGCTGCGACGTACTGCCGCTGAGCTGGGGGAATCTGGGACAACTATAAGTCGTACTCTACACAAATCTGGCCTTCATGGACAAGTGGCAAGAAGAAAGCCATTATTGAAAGGAGGCCATAAGAAATCCCGTTTGAAGTTTGCTAGAAGTCATATGGAGGACACAGCTACCATGTGGAAGAAGGTGCTTTGGTCAGATGAGACAAAAATTTTA
Source organism: Proterorhinus semilunaris (assembly GCA_021464625.1). NCBI lineage: Eukaryota > Metazoa > Chordata > Actinopteri > Gobiiformes > Gobiidae > Proterorhinus > Proterorhinus semilunaris. The sequence continues at coordinate 31,471,571 of CM038346.1, forward strand.
CTTTTTGTCCCAAATGCAAAACGTTATGTATGGAACAAACCTAACACTGCTCATCGTCCTGAATGCACCATCCCCAGTGTCAAATATGGTGGGGGGAGCATCTTGCTATGGGGCTGCTTTTCCTCAGCAGGGACTGGGAAGATTGTAAGAATAGTTGGGAAGATGGATGGAGCCAAATACAGGGACATTTTGGAGGAAAACCTGCTGGAGTCAGTAAGAGAATTGAGGCTGGGTCGGAGATTCACCTTCCAGCAGGACAATGAGCCTAAACACAAAGCTAAATCTACCTGACCTAAATCCTATTGAAAATCTGTGGAAAGACCTGAAAACTGCTGTTCACAAATGCTCTCCTTCTAATTTGACAGAGCTTGAGTTGTTTTGTAAAGAGGAATGGGCTAAAATGTCAGCCTCTACATGTGCAAACCTTGTAGAGTAAAACCCAAAAAGACTTTCTGTTGTTAAGTATTATTCATGCTGTATGAATACTTATGCACGCCCCACTTTTCGTTTTTTTTATTTTTTGAAAAATAACAGAATCATGTATTCACAGTTGTCTGTTACTTGTGTGTGAACTTTCAGTAAAAAAATCCAAATAAAATCTTTACGTTTATGGTTGGAAAGATGACAAAATGTGCAAAAGTTCAAGGTGTATTAGTACTTTCGCAAAGCACTGTATACTATTATAATATAAAAACGGCACTGCTTAAACGGACTAGATGCAAGTTGACATTTTTATACTTGCTACTGCCACCTCAGGTCTTAAGCCTAACTGCAATCTCTATATTAAGCTCGTGCATGACGGCACTTCGGACGCAAGTTAACAACTTTTTATGTGACAGTGCAGGATTTTAGAGGCAGTTGTGGTGAACAGGTCTGAGCTCATTCTACACATTAGGACATGGCTGAAACATGTAGGGCGTTGAAAATACACAATTTTAGCATTTTTAATCTCTAGTCCCTTTAAGAGAGCTACAATATGAATTCATAAGATCTCCAGACTGTGTTGACTCGTGCTCACTTAACCCCACAAGGTCAAAGAAATGCATGTCAAATGATGATCAATGAACAGATAAAACGTCTGAGAAACGTGTCCTTTAAGGAGAGCTGCTCCAAGCTCCTCTCGTGACACTGTCTCGGGACTGTCCCAAAACACAAGTGTAATGGAGAGTTTCCACACTGTCGCCAATGATGTGTCGCATGAGGACAAAAGATTCTTATAGTTTAATGTGGCATATAAACAAAACCCAACATTGTAGAGGTTTTGACCTGGTTCACAACAATAAAAGTAATTACTACTTTTGTGCTTATAAACAATTAACAAATGTTTAGGAATGATTTGTAACGGTTTTACAATTCCTGACCAAAAGACAGGTCACTCGCGCTAATATTTGTGAGACTGCCTATTGATTAGAGCGCACATTGTGCGCTCTAATCCTGAACCAATGAGTGGCTCCCTGAACCACTCATTGTTTCAATCATATGATGGGAGAGTGTGACCACTATGCAAAGCCTTCTCCAGCACATCCCAAAGACTCTCAATCAAACTTCAATCAATCAAACTTCATTTATAAAGTGCTTTTCATACCAAAAGGTATCACAAAGTGCTTTACAGAGACCAGAACGCAGGGCATTACAGTAGTCGATACGACTGGTGATAAAAGCATGCATTAGAATCTCCGTGTTGGCCCGAGAGAGAATGGGGCGGACTCTGGCTATGTTCTTTAGATGGTAAAAACCTATCTTTGTGATATTCTTAATGTGTGGAATAAAAGTCAGCTCAGAGACAAAAATCACACCCAGGTTCTTCACCTGTGAGGAAGGATTAAAAGACAATGACTGTAGTTTGGGTAAATGTTTCTCTCTCTGAGCCTGAGGACCGATGACTAAAACTTCATTTTTGTCCTGGTTAAGCTGGAGAAAGTTTTCTGCCATCCAGTATTTGATATCTAAAATGCTTCTAAAATGCAACTAAAATGTGCATTTTAGATATCTGAAATGATCTCAGAATATCTCAAATTAGGCTGATCATGCTCCCTGAACCACTCTTTCACAATGTGAACCCGATGAACCCTGGCATTGTCATCTTGGAATAAGGAAAGAAGAAATCCATTGATGGAATAACCCGGTCATTTAGGATGTTCAGCTGATTTAATTCTTTGGGAATATAGTGTTGCCGAATCTAGATCTGACCAACTACAGAATCCCCAGATCAGAACAGTTAGTTAAGACTTGTTTTTAGTCAAGCAGTGTTTAAATGAATGCTTTACAAATGTTACATACAAAGTGAAGTTAGTTTTACTGCAAAAAGTAAATTGGATTCAAAGCGCTCAATATTGACCCAAAATGCAATTTTTGAACAATACCATTTTTACATTAAAGCGATTTGCGAGATATTTCACTGCAATCATGGCCTCAGTGCTGCCCTGTCCACTATGCTAAAGATTGTATTTTTACATTATAATACAGTGGTATGCTATCATCAAGTTTTAAGCCACTGCTGCCCCCTTCTGGATGTTACAAATACACATGTTTTCAAGTCTGAGCAGTTCAGTTCTTTACTGTAGTTACTAGGGCTGAATGTTATGGACAAAATTTCATATCTCGATATTCATGTCAGAAATCTCGATATCGATATGATACAATATAACTATGGGTTAGGTGAAAACTAAGCATTTTTCTGAAAAATAAAATCATAATACAAAAGAGTGCAGTTTTATAGATGCAAATCTATCTTTTATATCTTGCTTTTTCGATTTTAACATTTTGAATGTTCACATCTCCATATACCCCCTCCTGGAACCGCCACCTTAACGTGGTAGAGGGGTTTGAGCACCCGAATGATCCTGGGGGCTTGGTGCCCCTGGTAGGGTCTCCCATGGCAAACAGGTCCTAGGTGACGGGTCAGACAAAGAGCGGTTTAGAAGCCCCGGTTAGAACAGGCCCGGTTAGAACCATGAGGCCGTCCTTCTGTGGACCCACCACCTGCAGGAGGAGCCATCGGGGCTGGTGCAATGTGATTTGGGCAGCTCCAACAGCTGGTGGAAGTGGAAGAAGATGGATGGATGGACATCTCCATATAAATACGATAACAATATATTTTTCTTTTGCGATATTGATATCTTGAATGTTCATATCTCAATATCGATACGATAACGATATATCTTTCACTGGGACAATCCACTTTTGTCACGATCCAATACGTATCACGATGCTCAGGAGCCAATCCGATACGTATTGAGTAATTATTTTAAGAAATAAAGTTTACCTTAAAATGTGTAAAAAGCAAACAGTCATGCGTTCAAAGTTTATAAACAAAAGGCCATTTGACATTTATTGAAGTATTGAGATTGAAAAGTGCATTAACACAAAATGTAACAAAGTGCTGTGTAACTGTTCCTACCCCCAAACACAAGTATTAAAGTTATTGCGATACTTGATAAAGTATCGATGATTGGTATTGCAGCAAAAAGTATTTTATCCCATCCCTAGTGGTTACAACGCAGAGTTTTTGCCTCCATGGTAGCGCTTGACATGACACTTATAACTGTTCCGAGTCCAGAACACTTTGTCACAGGCCTCGCAGGGGCGCAGCACCTCTTTCGTGTGCAGATTCATGTGGTCTTTGAAAACAATGATATTTTTGAAAACCTTCCCACAGTGTTCGCACTCGTGCCTCTGCCCGGTGTGGGTCCTCTCGTGCTGTTTGAGAAAACTCGGAGACAGGAAGACTCTGGGACAGTCCTTACAGCTGTGCACCTTCCTCCCCGAGTGCAGGCGCAGGTGCAGCCTCAGCTTCAGCAACATGGGAAACGTCTCTCCACATTTGACACAAGTGAAGATTTTACTCATCGGGGCGGGCTTGGCAGAATTGTCCTCAGCAGCGCCCCCTTCTGATGGAGCATTTATCTGAAAGAAAGGGAACAATTTTATAAAACGTTTGATATAATTCACATTTAATTATAGGACATATTCCACATGTATGAAGGCACTGTACAGTGAAAATGGTCACATACCACAAAAAGTAATCTTAAAATAATAATCATAAATAATTGAAATAATCTTAAAATAACTAAACTCAAGAAATCTGTTCATAGAGCAAGATTTGTACACAAAAAGTTGTCACCGTAATCAGAACTAGCATCATGAACAGACTTCTTCAGATTAGTTCACCAAATCAAGGTCAAATTTAATTATTTCTAAAGAATTTTGCAGTGCATTGGTTCAAATCAATGGAGCCTTTCTCCTGACACGTTTCAGAAGAACAGTAGTGAAACATGTAGATTGTGGGACACCTGGCCCGAAAGCAGAACGTTTTGTGAGAAGTGTGCTGTGCAGAGGTAGGTTGTACACCGTTACATTTACTAAATGTACTAAAAAGTACATGTACTAAAGTAACTTTTTGAAGTACTTTTGTAAGTAGTTTTTTCATACAGTAATTTTTACTTGTACTTGAGTAATATTAAAATGAAGAATCTGTAACTTGTACAACTGTGACAAATAAATCTTAATTTTGACATGTAAAATATATGTATTTTGTGTTTTGTTACTTAATTCCCCTTAATGATTTATTTGTATACGTTTTTATGGTATTTCCATTGAAAATATATATAAATATTTTTTAATAACTAATTTAAGAAATTAGTTAAAGCTGCATTGAGTTGCCTTGTGTACGAAATGTATAAATACACATGCCTTGCTTGCAGTGGAGCATATTTTGGACCATGATATTTATATTTATGTTGAACGTATGTAGTAACGCTTTTTGATGCCCTGCGGAAACCCAGCTTTACAAAGTAAATGTACCAACACATACTACACACCTCCACTGATGTAACCAGTTTGGCGGTGTGCTGCAGCATGTGCGTCCTCAGCCCAGACTCCGACCGGTAGGTTTTCCCGCAGTTTGGACACGTGCACAGCTGCTCCGGCTCGGCGTGGACGTACCGCCTGTGATTGGACCGCGTCTGTGGGCTGCCGAAACCCTTCCCGCAGAGATCGCACACGTACGGCCGTTCTCCGGAGTGCGAGTTTCTGTGCGTGTTGAGAAGGTAACTGAGATGAAAGCACTTGCCGCACTCCTCACACCTGAAGGGTTTCTCGCCGGTGTGAACGCGCTCGTGGCGGATCATGTGCGACGGTTTGAGGAAATTCCTGCCGCAGTATTTGCAGATGTTCGGTTTACGGTGGATGCGTCCGTGGATTCGAAGCTTTTTGGCATCGGTGAATTGCTTTCCACACTTGTCACAGGTCAGGTCAGTTTCCTCCTCCTTCTTAACCAAAGCTGCATTCTTTTCCTGCAAAGAGACAAAAAGAAACGTTTTGTTACTGCGCAACTACTAGAGAAAACAACTTGGAAAACATATCGAATTGTGATATGGAAAAAAACTGTGGACAACTTGCGCTTTATGTTTCAAAATCTCTTAGAATTACTGAAATAACTAAACTAACATGAACATGTTTGTACAGACTACAAACTACAGGGTCAGCAGGTTTTAAACTTGATAGACCCCTGATGGATCCTGGCTATTTTGTTCTCTGCAGAGGATATTTAACCTAAATTATTTCAGCCACTGAAATTTCATATTTTTGAGTAGGTCACAATAGATAATTATTTTATCTTTCAATGAATGACGAACAATATATTTTTGGGCTCAATATTTATCAAAAGTAATTTTAGTTGCATATTTTTCTATATTTTTTATTCTATTTTGTAATATTTGACCACATTTACTTAAGTAAAAAGTGTTTCATTGTGTTTCTTGTTTATTACAACTTGTTTTACTGAAGATATGCTAATACACACGTTTAAAACAAGGGATTACTGTGATTTCCTGTTTTTGTTTTTGGTTTGTTTCGGTGGCACAAAACGGTCTTCAATAATATTGTTTATTGCTTTGTATTATTGTATTTTGTCACAATAATAAAATATTTATTCAATATTTTGTCAGTGAGACGGACCTAATTGTGACATTTCAAATTGCAATTTGAATAACCATACCAGTGTTGCAGCCCTTTTAGTTTAGGTCTGTTGGATGAACATGCTTATAGTTTTAGTCACGTTTTAGTCAGATAAAAATTTGAAAGGTTTTAGGCAAGTTTCATTATAAAAAGTTATAATTAATTTAGATAAGTATTAGGCACTAGAAGTGTCATTGTGAACAGGACTTTTCCCAAAAGCGCCCGCTCTCGTCCTCTGATCACCGCTTCCAGATTGTTTTTTATCAACAGCGCTGTCTGCACATACCTCAACATGCTTTCTGGGTTCATACGCTACGGTATTTAAAACTGTCCTGAGTTCGATGTCCCTGTGACATCGATGTCAGACGCGCTGCGTGGAGGATGTACGCTGCAGTGCACTACACGCCACGGGGAGAGAGGGATAGAGAGGTAGAGAAAGAGGCGCGGCTGTCCGGCCTCATCATCTCGATCAATCTCGATAGGCAACGTGTTTCACGACTTTGGGGCAGCAACAGAAAAAGCACGGCCCCCCACGAAACTTCCTTTTAGTTTTTCAATTAAATTAAATTGTATTTAATTTAATTTAATTTAATTCAATAATGATTCAACTTGCAGCTTTTTGTATAAAATGATGTGTATAACCTGTAGTTTGTACTGTTACAAACATGTGATTCTTGAATTAGCGAGGATGAATAATGTATCCATTAGCAATACATTGTTATTATCAATATCTAATAAGGATTTTTCTTACAAGTATTGCTTTCAAAATGCGACTGTGAGTGATTGTGCTGCCGTAATACTTACCTTCAGAGCCTCCTGCAGCTGGTGTCGTTTTAACGCCGTTTTGCTTTTGTACGTTTTGCCACAGTTGGTGCACACGTTTGGCCTGGCGTCGGTGTGGACAATTTGGTGAGTCTTGAGGTTAGACGAAGAGGTGAAAGTGCTGCCGCAGGTGTCGCATTTGTACGGCTTTTCCCCGGTGTGGATCCGCTCGTGCTCGCGCAGCTTGAACTGTTTGAGAAACGCTTTGCCGCAGAGTTTACAGGCGTGGACTGTTTTCTCAGAGTGAACATGCTGGTGGAGTTGAAGGTCTTTGAAAGAAGTGAAATTCTCGCCACAGGTATCACAGGAGAACGAGTCCACTCTGTGTTCATCCGAATAATTCATTACTGAAGTGTAGGAAGAGATGGGAGTCAAACAATCCTCTTCTTTCACCGTGATCTTCAACAGTGCAGTGTTATTCCTCTGCAAAGAAAGTGACACACAGCAGCTGAAATCAGAACTTAAGTTAAATCCGCTTTTGGGTCCCAATCCACTAGTTGAGAACCACTGTCTATCACGGGCATATTCCAAGATGACAATGCCAGCTATCATCGGGCTAGTTCAGGGAGCATAAGACACCCTTCATCTCTCCTTATCAAAACAATAGCACAACAAATGTGAGCTGTAATCAAAGCTAAACCTTGCCCGACACATACATATATATTCATAATCGTTTCTTAACTGACCCCACTTGATGTCACAGATTGTCGTTTAGGCTCCTTCTCCTTCTTCGTGTGCACGTTGTAATGTCGAAGTACATGAGCCGGACTCCGAAAAAGTTTCCCGCAGAATTCACAGCTGTGCAGTTTCCTGCCCGAGTGAAGTAGCCCGTGGGACTTCAGTGACAGCGCATCAAGGAAAACCTCTCCACATTTGTCACAGGGGAACAGGGTGGCTGACGAGGTCTTCCCTTTCTCCATCTTACTACCGTTGGTTTCTGTGCAAAGACGATACGTAACGGAATGTAACACTAATCATTTATATGTTCTCATTTTATGTTTTTACATGTTGTTATGATATTGAACTGAATGTTTTTTTTCACTTATTAACCAGAATATGAAATCTAGGTGATTAACCAAACCAATAGTGTCAAAACCAGACTTGGAGAGACTCATCCATGCATTTGTCTCCAGCAGGTTAGACTACTGTAACGGCTGCTCACTGGCCTTTCTAAACGAGCTGTTAGAGCTGCAGAACATCCAGAACGCTGCTGCTCGAGTCCTGACAAGAACCAGGAAATACGACCATATTAGTCCAGTGCTCCGGTCTCTGCACTGGCTTCCTGTCACTCAGAGAATAGAATTTAAAACAGCTCTGCTTGTGTACAAGTCGTTTCATGGTTTAGCACCAAAGTACATCTCTGACATGTTAGAGCCGTATGAACCATCTCGGGCCCTGAGAACTTCAGGGAGGGGTCTCCTGGTGGTTCCCAGAGTCAGGACTAAACACGGTGAAGCTGCGTTTCAGTTTCATGCAGCTAAAATGTGGTCATGAGGATGTGAGACAGGCCTCAACTCTGACAATGTTCAAATCCAGGCTGAAAACAGCTCTTTTTACCCGAGCATATGAAAACTGAAAGTATTTTATCTGCACTCTTGTCTTTTACTGTAATTGATTATTTTTTATGTTGATGTTTTATTGATTGATTTTATCTGTTGTAATTTTATTCAACTGTGAAGCACTTTGAATTGCCTTGTGTATGAATTGTGCTCTACAAATAAACTTGCCTTGCCTTGCCCTAACCATGTAATGCAATGCTATACTAGCAGTACTTAAGAACCTATCATCAAGTGAATACACATTAGCCAATAACAATTTATTTTGATTTAATATAACCAACCCTGACCTTTTTGCAAATGCTTAAATAGAATGCACAATAACTGTAACCGCAGAAGTGAGTGATCAATTGAATAAATAACCAATTATAATTAGGTAGGACTACAATTGGTTCAGGGCTCAAAATAAAGGCCCCAGAATAAAACAAGCTGCTAAACAAATCAAGACATGTTCATCTAACTATGTTGTTGGACTGATATCAGCACCCGGATGAATAATAAACCTGTTTATGTTTTCTTCTACTCTGGCTCTATTTTTGGAGCACGGAAGTTCAACATTGTGCGCAAACTCTGACCAATGTCACAGTATTCATGGTTCATAGACTGGTCAATCGGCATGCAGCACCTTAAAAATATATAACTGACAATGACAAATCATAAAAACAGATGATTATAAGAGGTTTTGACAAAGCACGAACCTCACATCCAAGGACCACACAGCTGTTCACTTCTTCTTTCAGTTTAATGGCTGAGTGCGAGCGCCGCCTACTGTATTGATCGTGAATTAAAATTATGCCTTTGAGACTGTTTGACACGAGAAAAGATAAAAAGAGAAAGGAAAGCCTTTCAGACAATTTCCAGAGTACTCCCTTTCCCAACAGGCATTTCATGCTCCAGTCTCTTCCTGCTTTTGTCACTGCTTCTTCTCTCTCCTCACTCCACCACAGACTGTCCATATCTGTTGGTGCATTCAATTTGTGCATTGAAGTAATGTTGTGTCTTCTCTTCTCGCGAAAGACAAACGTCCGAAAAATATCCAAATTTAAAAGCCGGTGTAATGCCTCATTCGTAAGACCTACAACAGTTATTGTAACCTTGTCGCAGTGTTCTTGTCACATTTTTGCCGTTTTTGTTGTTGTTGCTTTTTCATTGCTTTTTGTCGCCATTTTTATGCTTTTTCTTTTCTTTTCTTTAAAGCTTTCAGATTTGGGTATAGCCAAACTGGTGAACATGAGCACGGTTCAGACGGGGCGGGTTACTGATTTACCGCTGACCACTAGATGGCGCTTTGAGTTGTGGCCGCTTTGCGATCCACGAAGAAGAGGTAAAGGCACATCCGGTGTCTCGTGTCTGTGCTAAGATGGCGGACACGTGTGGACAGGTTTTGCTGGGCTCAGGGCTCACGGTCCTGTCACACCCGCTCATGTACATCAAAGTCCTCATCCAGGTAAGGGCTGGGCTCTTACACATGGCTTTTGCTCTTTCAGAAAATGCAAAAGTCACATGATTATTGCTACTGTATGCGTTTGTTGTTTACTTAACTCGAAAGCCACCCAAACCGGAACCTACCAATCAAGTGAAAATGATCTAATAACAGTCTCATTTAGCGCTTAAATGACTATGTCTACCTTCCAGCGCAACTATGACCGGTGTCTTTGACAAATTGGCAAAGTCTCTCCAAGTCGTTAATTATTAAACACACAATAAATCAGTCGTTTTCGTAACTTTGATAATTGTGTTGCTACTAAGTGCCTTGTCCCTATGACCTTCCGTATCAAAATCCCCCCCTTTCAACAGCAGGGAGTGCTTACACGTAATAGACAGGTTAATAGATATATCATTACAATACTGAGCACATGGAAACGTTGTTTTATGGGGAAATATCTTCAACGTGTTATTGTTTGTGCAAAAGATGTCATCGCTCGACTCTTCTTGTTTCTTACCAGTAAGCCATTAGTTCCTCCGCCTCCCTCCCATGTCTATTATACAAGGGCGCAATGAATGAAAGACAAACACAAAACGTGCTAAAAGTATAGTTTGAGGCATAAAAGTAAAACAAGACACTGGCAATTGTGTGTTTTTATTTTTATTTTACTGTAAATATTGACAGAAAAGAAAATGAGACAGTTGCTTTCATTTTGTAAAATAATCACCAGACACTCTAAACCACACGTTTCAGTGACACGGGAGAAATGTCAATACCCGAAACCCTGTGTATTTATTTTTAACATTTCTGCAGGGTCATTTGTGCTGTACAGATACGGACTATTGCCCATTGTTGTCAAGGGATTATCCATCTTACTGTTTTCTTTTTTAATTGCTGACAGTTCTCATCAATTGTAGGAACTAAGTTTTTCCTCCAAAAAGGTTCTTGACATATTGTATGTATGTACATATTAATAGATGGATTGGAGAGAAATGAAAGTGGGGACTCGCATCATAAACCAGTGATGCAAGACATGCATTATACACAATGAAAAAATGTACTAATGACCTACTGTCCACAATTCTTAATAATAGAAATATGTCCCTTTCTGAGTCTTGTTTTTTAAGAATGATTTAAACTTCCATATTCTACTGCTCTGGACAATCTTTCCTTTCATAAACCTCACTGTGTAGGCCATTGTTGTTGGTGTGATGCTTCACAATACGGAAGTGAAGCCGTCACTAGAGCATTATTACAAATTTGAACATGTGTGAAAAATATCTGCTTTTATTATGTTTTGTCTTTAATTGTGTTTTGTACAGGTAGGACATGAGCCGCTCCCTCCGACTTTGGGCAGAAACTTGTTCGGCCGACAGGTCTACCAGCTGCCGGGGCTGTTTGCTTATGGTGAGTGCAGCGGCAAAGAAGAAGACGAAGAAGAAGAAACTTTATTTATATAGCACCTTTCACAGATAAAATCACAAAGTGCTTCACAGGGGCACAAAATAACAGATTATACGAAATGTATTAAAACAATTAATTAAAACAATCACAGCCTTTTCAACTAAAAGCTCGTCCTAACAGCCATGTCTTCAGCTGTTTTTTAAAGGAATCGACAGTGTCGGTCACACGTAGCAACAGAGGAAGGTCATTCCACAGTTTAGGAGCAACAGCTTCAAAGGACAAGTCACCTCTGGTTTTAAAGCGGGTCCTTGGGACAGTAAGGAGGTTCTGGCCCGAGGACCTAAGGGTGCGACCGGAGGAGTAAGGGCACAGCAGGTCGGACACGTATTTGGGAGCCTGACCATGCAACGCTCTAAAAGTCAAAACTAAAATTAAAATTTTGAATTCAATTCTAAATTTGATGGGCAGCCAGTGCAGAGAGGATAAAATGGGAGTGATGGGTGCAAAGGTCGTCTCTGTTTATCTCAGAGGTCGTAATGATTGACTGACTGAAATAATGTCCTTTTTAAAACCGTAGTTGTGATATGTAGTGTGATAGCGCTACTGTAGGTTTGTCTAAACTAAAGTCTAAAGCTCTACAGAGTGTGCAGATAAATACACAATGCCATGGAATCCATGGTGACAGTTTATGATGGTGTTTGCAGGATATATTGTTCTGCATAAATCTAAGATTGAATCGCGACCATTCAAATTGCAGTTTTTGTGTGTGCTTTGTGAACTTCACTCCAATAAGTGTTACTTTCATGGACGCAATCATTTTGCTGATAAAAACTATGTGATAACTTGGTAATGTGACGAGGTTAAAGTTCATAATGAAATGGCACAAATCTAATTTGTCCGTGCAGTGATTTACTTATATGTGAACTAGGGAAGCCAAACCTTTTAATTTTTTTCACTCACTGGTGACGTATTGGCATATCATTCGAACAAGAAAAATTGGCAGCTCCTTTTTTTTTTTTTTCTATTGGCCTGTTATGTTTAGACACTAAAAAAAGTGTCAAAATCTTGACACAACCAAACTAAAAATCACTAAATATGAATTTAAATTATTTAATAACATTTGCTTTTGTGTCTTGTCCTGTTGCAGCCAAACATATCATTAAGATTGATGGAAAAGCGGGTCTCTTCAAAGGCCTCGGTCCAAGGCTCTGCGCTGGCACCATCGGCACCTTGGTGCACAGCAAAGTGGTGACGGTAAACGACTGCTCTTTACACTGACATCTACTGTATCGGGACTGAACCATTAAAAAGAGAGTTTGGTTTCTGTGGAGTGAGAAGTCAATCGAAGAGACTTTTATTCGACGACCAGACTTGTGTTCTGGAATTTAGCCGTTAGAAAACTGTGTTTCCTTTTAAGCAAAAAGGAAGGCTTTAAATGTCAATAAAAAGGATTGCATTTATTCCATTATTCCTCTGCAATAGTAATAAATGCATAGATTTTTTTCTTTGCAACATGACAAATATAACAATTGAGCATAAAAAAGTAATCAAATAATTTTTTTCCAGAATCAAGGCATTAAATGTTATTAAAAAGCATTAAATTAGATTCAAACTAGCACTGAATATAAATGTCTTGGAATATCGCGACATTGGTCAACAATTTTGAATGTATAAGTTAAGTTATAAGCTTCAAGGAACCACTGGTCTAAAATGTGTTCAGCTGCAGTTTTGGCTAAATTTACCACATTTTTCTTTTGCTCATAAATTATCTGTTTGCGAAGGCTCTCTTTCATCCAGGGAGGATCCATCGTAGAAAAAGGTTAAACCATTGATTGGACTGAGTTTGGTCAACGTCCTCAACTCTACCAAAACCTTTTTCTACGATCAAAAGTTGCCTGTTTTGCAGTGTTAATTTCGTCTTAATTTTAGTCAAAGTGATATTTCTGACGACTAAATTCGGACTAAAACTAAATTTAAAGTTTTTCATGGGACTAAAACTATGACTAAAATGTCCAGATATTTTAGTCGACTAAAATGAGACTAAATAAAAATGGAAAGGAGAGACTAAAATCATCCAAACTTCTATTGACAGTCTGAAAGAGCCTCATATCATGTAAATTCACAGCCAAAGGAACAGCTCTGAGCTTTGTTCCTGAGGGAGCAGCTCCATGAAGCAGAGGACCTCGATAAAATATGATTATAATGAATATTATAAATACAAAGTCGATTAAATTTGTCCTAAATTTAGTCGACTAAATTGACTTGCAATTTTAGTCGACTAAAACTCGACTAAAATTTAAGGTATTTTTTTGACTAAATCTCGACTAAAATTTAATTACATTTTCGTCAAAAGACTAAAACTAAATTAAAATATCTTGTCAAAATTAACACTGCTGTTTTGTCCAATTCTCTTTCCTCTGTTTGATGAAATCTTAAGAAACTAAATATGAGCAGATTTTTTCCTGTGTTTGTGGCATTAATATATAGTATTAAAAAGCATTAAACCTAACTTGCTTCTTCCTGTATGAACCCTGTTCTCTCTGTTTCTTTCAGAAATGCCACGAGAATGACAATATTCGGGTAAGTTGAAATACAAATCTTGTTGGAGTAAAGTCTAAACTTGTAATCACAGTAGGCCTGTACAAAAAATAGACTAAAATGAACTGTACACATGGACTCATAAAAACGAATAAAGACATCCCCCTATGTGAAATAAACCTCTAATTGTGGTTTCACTAGGGATATTTTTTGTCATTTTGACAGAGGGGGTCCTTAATTAATTACATGCAGTTTATTTAGGTGTTTAAAAAAACGTAAACCTTTTATTTATAGGAAAACAATCTGAGATTACAGGATAAATGAAGCTAAACTAATTTTCAGTTAATGTGTAACCTCTGATCAAAATTCTCCTTATTCAAATCTGTTTTCCAGTTCCCTGGCGGTCCACAAAAAGCTCCAGCAGGATCTTTGGAGCATGTCATTAATGAGGTGTTGCAATGAACTACATGATGCAGTACACTTATACTGCAAAACAAAATCCAATATACTCATTTGCACTATTTCTAATGAGCTAAATATGATTTCCTTCTTCACAGACGACCAAAGAGATGATTGCTCGGTCCTGTGCCACCATCGTCACACATCCTTTTCACGGTAAATCGCAACCTTCCCTTTTCTGGCAGTTATTTGAACAAGCTTTTTTATTATACCTAGTGTCTTTCTAAAAGAACCTGAAAAACTAATTTTGTAATCAAGAAGACATAATGAATGTAATAAAAGAACGTCCCGTTTCTGTTCCTGTATTCGTGCCCTGACTTACTGACTTTCTGTTTGTACATAGATATTTAACCCAAAAACGCTCTTTCTATTGCTTCACTTCTTTGTCTAACACAACAGAGCCCTTTATTGTCCAATACTCTTTTGATTTATAATCTATTACATTATAAGGCTATAGTTTTTCTCCACGTTTAACTGTCAACCCACTGAGATGTTAAAGGGGCTTACATTTATATAAAGTTTATATTTTTTGTTAGCTTATAACCAAATGCGCGCTTATATACTCTCAGATACTTTCAGCAAACTTGTTCTGACTCTGATTAGCAAATTTCCATCATTGTTACCACTTCAATGGTCCGAGTGGACCATGTTCTCCTCCGTGCACCCCCGTGAACTGCTACCTTAACGTGGTGGGGTTGTTTGAGTGCCCGAATGATCCGAGGAGCTATGTTGTCTGGGGCTTTATGCCCCTGGTAGGGTCTCCCATGGCAAACAGGTCTTAGGTGACGGGTCAGACGAAGAGCAGTTCAAAGACTTCTATGGACAGTATACTATCAAGGACCGTGACGTCGCCCGGTATGGCGCAGCCGGGGCCCCACCCTGGAGCCAGGCCTGGGGTTGGGGCTCGAATGCGAGCGTCTGGTGGTCGGGCCTCTGCCCACGGGGCTCGGCCGGGCACAGCCCGAACGGACGACGTGGGCCCGCCTTCCTGTGGACCCACCACCCGCAGAGGGATCCGTAGGGGTCGGGTGCAGAGAGGACTGGGTGGCAGTCGAAGGCAGGTGCCTCGACGACCTGGTCCGCGTGCGCAGCTTCTGGCGTTCGGGACATGGAACGTCACCTCGCTGGGGGGGAAGGAGCCTGAGCTTGTGCGGGAGGTAGAGAGATACCGGCTAGATATAGTCGGGCTCACCTCCACGCACAGCCTGGGTTCCGGATCCCAACTCCTGGAGAGGGGCTGGACGCTCCATTTTTCTGGAGTTGCCCGCGGGGAGAGGCGGCGGGCTGGGGTGGGTTTGCTCATAGCCCCCCAGCTCAGCCGTCACGTGTTGGAGTTCACCCCGGTGAACGAGAGGGTCGCGTCCCTACGCCTTCGGGTCGGGGACAGGTCTCTCACCGTTGTCTCGGCCTACGGGCCCAACATCGGTGCAGAGTACCCGGCCTTCTTGGAGTCCCTGGGGGGGTACTAGATAGTGCTCCGGCTGGGGACTCCATTGTTCTACTGGGGGACTTCAACGCCCACGTGGGTAACGACAGTGAGACCTGGGTGGGGGTGATGGGGAAGAACGGCCTCCCCGATCGGAACCCGAGTGGTGTTCTGTTATTGGACTTCTGTGCTAGTTACGGTTTGTCCATAACGAACACCATGTTCGAGCACAAGGATGTCCATAAGTGCACGTGGCACCAGGACACCCTAGGCAGGAGGTCGATGATCGACTTTGTAGTTGTGTCATCTGATCTCCGGCCGCGTGTCTCGGACACTCGGGTGAAGAGAGGGGCTGAGCTGTCAACCGATCACCACCTGGTGGTGAGCTGGATCCGCTGGCAGGGGAAGAAGCCGGTCAGACCTGGCAGGCCCAAACGTGTTGTGAGGGTCTGTTGGGAACGTCTGGTGGATCCCTCTGTCAGTAGGGTCTTTAACTCCCACCTCCGGAAGAGCTTCACCCAGATTCCGAGGGAGGTAGGGGACATGGAGTCCGAGTGGACCATGTTCTCCTCCTCCATTGTCGATGCGGCTGCTCGTAGTTGTGGCCGCAAGGTCTCTGGTGCCTGTCGCGGCGGCAACCCCCGAACCCGGTGGTGGCGCCCGGAAGTAAGGGATGCCGTCAAGCTGAAGAAGGAGTCCTATCTGGCCTTGTTGGCTTGTGGGACTCCGGAGGCAGCTGAGAGGTACCGGCAGGCCAAGCGTGCTGCAGCTCGTGCAGTCGCAGAGGCAAAAACTCGGGTCTGGGAGGAGTTTGGAGAAGCCATGGAGGAGGACTATCGGTCGGCCTCGAAGAGATTCTGGCAAACCATCCGGCGCCTCAGGAGGGGGAAGCAGTGCTTCACCAACACTGTTTACAGTGCGGGTGGGGGGCTGCTGACCTCGACTGGGGAGGTGGTCGGGCGGTGGAAGGAGTACTTCGAGGATCTCCTCAATCCCACCGTCACGTCTCCCGATGAGGAGGCAGAGGCTGGGGACCCGGAGGGGGGCTCGTCCATCACCCAGGCTGAAGTCACCGAGGTGGTTAGAAAGCTCCTCGGTGGCAAGGCCCCGGGGGTGGATGAGATTCGTCCCGGGTACCTTAAGTCTCTGGATGTTGTAGGGCTGTCTTGGCTGACACGTCTCTGCAACATCGCGTGGCGGTTGGGGACAGTGCCTCTGGATTGGCAGACCGGGGTGGTGGTCCCCCTCTTCAAGAAGGGGGATCGGAGAGTGTGCTCCAATTACAGAGGGATCACACTTCTCAGCCTCCCTGGTAAGGTCTATTCCAGGGTGCTGGAGAGGAGGATCCGGCCAATAGTCGAACCTCGGATTCAGGAGGAACAATGCGGTTTTCGTCCTGGTCGTGGAACACTGGACCAGCTCTATACCCTTCATCGGGTGCTCGAGGGTTTGTGGGAGTTCGCCCAACCAGTCCACATGTGCTTTGTGGACCTGGAGAAAGCGTTCGACCGTGTCCCTCGTGGTGCCCTGTGGGGGGTGCTTCGGGAGTATGGGGTACGGGGCCCTCTACTAAGGGCTGTCCGTTCCCTGTATGACCGTAGCAGGAGCTTGGTTCGCATTGCCGGCAGTAAGTCAGACCTGTTCCCGGTGCGTGTTGGGCTCCGCCAGGGCTGCCCTTTGTCACCGGTTCTGTTCATTACTTTTATGGACAGAATTTCTAGGCGCAGCCAGGGGCCGGAGGGTGTCCGGTTTGGGAACCTCAGAATCTCATCTCTGCTGTTTGCAGATGATGTTGTTCTGTTGGCTTCCTCAAATCAGGACCTCCAGCGCGCACTGGGGCGGTTTGCAGCCGAGTGTGAAGCGGCCGGGATGAGGATCAGCACCTCCAAATCTGAGGCCATGGTTCTCCACCGGAAAAAGGTGGCTTCCCCGCTTCAGGTCGGTGGGGTGTCCTTGCCTCAAGTGGAGGAGTTCAAGTATCTCGGGGTCGTGTTCACGAGTGAGGGACGGATGGAGCGTGAGATCGATAGACGGATCGGTGCGGCGTCAGCAGTGATGCGGTCGCTGTATCGGACCGTTGTGGTGAAGAGGGAGCTGAGCCAAGCGGCAAAACTCTCGATTTACCGATCGATCTACGTTCCCACCCTCACCTATGGTCATGAGATTTGGGTAATGACCGAAAGGACAAGATCGCGAATACAAGCGGCCGAAATGAGTTTCCTTCGCAGGGTGGCTGGGCGCACCCTTCGAGATCGGGTGAGGAGCTCAGTTACCCGGGAGGAGCTCGGATTCGAGCCGCTACTCCTCCACGTCGAAAGGAGCCAGCTGAGGTGGCTAGGGCATCTGTATCGGATGCCTCCTGGTCGCCTCCCTCGGGAGGTGTTCCAGGCATGTCCTATTGGGAGGAGGCCTCGTGGAAGGCCCAGGACACGCTGGTGGGACTATGTCTCCGTGCTGGCCTGGTGTCGCCTCGGGGTCCCCCCAGAACAGCTGGAAGAGGTGTGCGTGGATCGGGAAGTCTGGGCATCTCTGCTGAGACTGCTGCCCCCGCGACCCGGCCCCGGATAAAGCGGAAGAAAATGGATGGATGGATGGATGGATGTTACCACTTCAATTTAAACCACTTCCCTAATCACTGTAGCATTATGAGCGAGTTGTGCGCCCTCTGCTGGCATTCTGTGTAGCTACATTGGATATCCTCTGTTTTCTTTTCTATTTATGAAAATATCCAGGCTAAGGCATCCAAATGTAGTTTGTAATGGATTCTAAAAAAAAAGCTAGATATAGGAACTAATAGGCTTGTAATTTGTTCTGTTTAAGTGATAACCTTGAGATGCATGGTGCAGTTCATTGGGAGAGAAACAAAATACAGGTACAGACACTTTAAAAATCTGTGTGATACGTATAAAATATGACAGTAATGAAATTCATTATTTTTACAGTGGCATTTTTGACTCCGTCATCACAATCTACAGGGAAGAGGGCATTTTAGGATTCTTTGCGTGAGTTTGGCTGCTGAATAACGTATTGAATCGACCTCTGCCATAGCATTTACAGTTGGTTCATGATTTGCAGTGGGATGATCCCTCGACTGCTCGGAGATGTCCTGTCTCTCTGGATCTGTAACATGCTGGCCCATATTATCAACACATATGCAATCGATGACTCGGTATGTTTTTTTACGTTATACTTTTATTCTCGGTATGGCTGCACAATATGACAACAAAGCTATTTGTTTATTCACCAAATGGTATAAAGCAAAATCTTGATCCAAATTTCAAAGGGGGTAGGGGGATTTACGCAAAGTTGACTTTTGAGAGCTTTCAAGCATGTTATAACTTTGTTCTCTCATCATAAACCTACCTGGGGTTGTGTTTCCAGCCACAAGCGCATCCTTGATTAATCTTTGGGTGATGACCGGTGGCTATTCGTAGCTCTTTATTGAAACAGGAGACCAAGAAGAGGGGCGCGGGTGCGAGGGGCTTATAGGCAGATTGCTTCAAGTGAAATTATTGGATATTTTGTTTCAGCTGTTTTAGATCTACATTGCATTTTCTAACCAACAAAGTATAAAACGGTGATAAAGATGTGTTCGACACATAGACTTAATATTTAGCCCCAGTGGCGTGCACAGACATTATGAGGGACAGGGGCTCAACCAAGATTAAAGGGAAACCCCCAGAAAAAAAAAAAGTGAATCTTTTTTGTTGTAACTAGTACCACTAACAGACCAATGATTAATACAGCAACATAAAAAAAATTACAATGATGTGGACCTAATAATAAACTAGATTGTCCTACATCGTCCTCTAAAGTCTATCACAAGGCTCTGCACTTATGATTAGCAGAAATACAAATAAATAATGCAAAGGTGCTAGCCTACACTTAAAACATCTAGTTTGTCCAAGTCATTGCTTAGTCCATATCTAAAATATTTTCAATAACAATAATCCACTGGACTGTCCATGTTCCCGTTCTCCTCCCACAGAGGTAGTGTGTCCAGAACCCAGGCAACTGTCCTCCTCACCCTTCTGTCTCCCTTAGCTCAGCTCACACTGCTCTGGCCCTGGTCTACGCCCAGCCATGACTTAGTCTGAGTAATAGAGCTCATTTTAAGACAATTTTATAGCGCGTAAAACAGAACCGCTAAAGTGACTTCTTACCGCTGACTTTGTCTGGACGGTCTCGACTCGCGGCGCTGACGTCCTCGCCCTGTCGGCCCTTTCGTTTCCATTCCCCTTAATAATCCAGTCGTGTCACGCTGGTTCGTACATAAAAGTTATTGAATTTACTCAGTTTACTTAACTCCCGCGTCTTAAATGGGCCGTACCATCTTCTCAAACGGTGGAAACACGGGGACAGTGCAGTTGCTCTTCTGTGATCAGGAGCTCATCAGCGCTGATGCGGCTCGAGAGGCAGAGGAGGAATAAAGCGCGATCTGAGGTTGTTGAGCATTAAAACTGTATTTTCAGCAGATGTTGGCTTAGTAGGGCAAATAACTAAGAACAATAAAATAAATAAGAGCTATTTTTTGGTAGAAAAAAACTGATCGTGAGAAGGGCACTTAAAGGGCACAGGGGCAGGTGCTTGAGCACCACCTGATCTCTATCTGTGCACGTGCCTGTTTAGGCCCGAGCAGAGGTTTCGCTAGACTTATCAAAGCAGCATGTTTGGGATGTGCTTGACCGGCGAATACGACAGCGTGTACCAGTTCCTCTTCAACTTCGCACAGCCATTGAAGAGGAGTGGACCAACCTTCCACAGGCCACAATTGACAATCTGATAAACTCTAAGCGAAGAAGATGTGTTGCACTGCATGAGGCAAATGGTGGTCACACCAGATACTGACTGGTTCTGAGTCCCCAGACCCCCAATAAAGCAAAAAACTGCACATTTCAGGGTGGCCTTTTATTGTGGGCAGTATAAGGTACACCTGTGCGCTAGTCATGATGTCAGATCAGCATCTTGATGTGGCGCACCTGTGAGGTGGGATGGATTGTCTCGGCAGAGCAGAAGTGCTCACTATCACACATTTGGACTGATTTGTGAACAATGTTTGAGAGAAATGGTGGTATTGTGTATCTGGAATGAATTTTGGGTCCATCTCATAAAAAATGGGAGCAGAAACAAAAGTGTTGCGTTTATATTTTTGGTGAGTGTATATATATATATTTAGGCCCGTCTCGAAAACACTTATGTTAGTCTGCTTTTACAAAAAAAGAAAAAAAAATATCCCTGTCTTGTGTCTAGATGAGTCACACAGGAGAAATGAAAAACTGCTCTCAGGCCGTGACCGGGGTAAGTCTCAAACATGATGGGCACGCATTTCAAATAAAACCCGTGAGTTACACATTTTGATGTATCGTTTCAGTTCTTTGCCAGTATGCTCACGTACCCCTTCGTTTTGGTGTCAAACCTTATGGCGGTCAATAACTGCAAGTAAGTAATAATTTTGTTACTAAATAAAGTATTTAAATCGAATCGCGCTCATGCTCTGTGTCCACTTCTTGTAGCCTTGCCGGAGGTCTTCCCCCTTATGCCTCAGTGTATCCCACTTGGGTGGACTGCTGGAGGCACTTAAGCAGAGAGGTACGTCGATGTTCTTGCATGAGTCTGAAAGTGTCCGAAACAGTAATGTGAATATGTTTAAGTAGCATTATATTTACAATCAAGGTTGACATAAATCCGTGTTGGTAAAATCTTTGACCCATTAATCAAAACTCCCTTAAATAACCGTATGGTTATTTAATTTCACTAAACTAATTTAAACTGTCTTTTTTATTTTTCACAGGGCAACATGAGCAGGGGAAACAGTTTATTCTTCCGAAAGCTTCCGCCAGGAAAGACGTACGCACTCGAGCAGAAGAGATTTTTTTAAAACATAAACACACTAAAAACTAACAAAGGAAATCTACTTTTTTTTTTTGCCTCACCTTTGCTTTGGCATTTAAATCTTCTTTTGTATGCACTTGTTTCGTTACATACTCCCATCAATATTTGGATAATTTAATTTGCAGGAATATAACGAGCCTTTACTTTTACCACATGTGAAAGAAACATGTCGAAATAATGTCTAAGTGCCCCATATTTTTATATAGATATTAATCCATGGACTACTTTTTCTTGTGGAAAGGCTTCATTTGAACGGCTCAGTCTGCATGTGGTCTGCTAATTGACTCGGTTAAATTATTGTAATGAAAATACAGAGGGGACCTTGTTGTATGATTTTGTCTCGTTAAATGTTAATTATTGTTGCGACCCTGCTCGTGTCTGAGCGGGCAGTAAGATGTTAGTGAGATGTTAGGAGTCGGTGAATTGGTTGTGGCGCATGTGTGATGTACCGAGGGCATGGAGAAGCTTGTACCTCTTAAACATAGTTGAAAAGTGCTTGTATGAAATTGACTGACCCAAATAAATAATGTTTTTGAACTTGTTTTACCGATTTGCTGTTTTTACGTAATGTACTAAATTACAACAAAAGGCATATTTCGTGGCTTCTTGCGATACGGATATTGTATCGCCTAATATTGCAATGTGTTTTTACTTAAGATAAATTGTGCTACCTTGGTTGAAATTGGAACCCGTCTCAAAGATGAGCCTGGTCCCAACATGCTCTTTGCAGGTTACGGTACAGCAACCCGTAATTGTTTAAGTATGTTGTCCTGAACTATGTTTTAGGAAATCTTGCAAAAGCACTATACAAGTTAAGATCATTTACCATTTTGAAGCAGTGAGGCTTTTCACATTGATTTATGGAATAGTTTATAAATGAAATGTGAGCAACTTCTTTGCATTTGGGTGTTATATGTATGCATTGCCTAGTATTAGTTAAGGAGAAATTACATTAAAATAAACTGATACATATTTCAAAAACCTGACAAATGCGAGACTGACAATAGAAATTCTGATATGACACATTTAAAAACTTATTTTAATACATTGGTATAACATGACGAATATTTACTCGTACATCATGGAGGGGGAAGGGGAATATTAACAACTCATCAAATCAAAGCCTTCAGCACATTTATTAGTATTTATTCAACTAAACGTGGAAATAAGCTACGCGCTGGTGGAGGCAGGGTTGGGCGGCTTTTCTTTGGCGCTGTCGCTGTGAACTGCGCTGTGCTCCGTCATGTCTCTCCTGTTGGTAACTGTGTACCCGCACTGAACACACGTGTAGCGCCCCCTGGTGTGCTGCCAGTGAATGCGCTTCTCTGGGGTAGGGCCTGAGGAGTAAAAAAGATGAACATGATTAATTGGTTGTAAAATAATTCCCCGTTTTATACATAGAGCTGCCAACCTACAACATTGAAACAAAGCCATAGATCAGAATAATCTTGATTTAATGTTTTACTTTGTTCCCAGAGGATAAAAGCATTTGACCCATAGTTCAGCGTCCACAAAGAAAACTGCGAGGCAATAGAAATACCTACAGTAATAGATTGAAGAAAAGCAATTGAAGCCAAGCAATTGAAGCCCATAATGTCTGTATTTTAATGTTGGTGACAAACTTAACCATTTACATACAACTTGAGTAAAAGGAGTAAAAGACCAACCACCTTGGCCAGGCCTCCATGCACTTGTAGGGAGTGTTTGTGGCATAATTTTGGGTGCTCCGGATAGCTCTGGGGTCTTTGGTCTTTGCTGCTGAACCTGTCCCTCAGTTGTGCTTGGTCCGGGATGAACCTCTGGGCTTGAGGTCGGAGAGAACTGTTGGTTGCTCTTGGAAAATATAGCGTTTACTGTTGAGTCGATGTTATGCTGCATTAAATCTGGCGATGTGAGATCTTGGCTTGGGGAGAGGAGAGGGGGCTGGTCAGGCAGTGGAAGTATGGGGTTCCGCTGTGGTGGGATGGGGTTCAGCTGCGGTGGATCGGGGTTCAGCTGCGGTGGAGGTGGAGAGCTCAAAGTATCCTGTGGGGGCGCTGTTGTGTTCACTTGGTCTACATCCATTGGGACAGGAGGGGCAGTGGCAGAGGTGGAGGGAGAGGGCGCGGGGTTTTGTTTTGGTCGGGCCGCTTTGGAGCAGGAGCGCAGGTGAATGAGAAGGCCTCGGTACGATCGCAGTTTGGCGTGGCAGCTCTCACACCTGAAGAAACACAGACAATGCGTTCAAGGTAATCATAAACAATTAGTTGATTTAGCATTATCTCCTGCAATGCTTTTCCAAGTGTCTAAATTATAAGTAATATCTAAGGCCTCAAAATGTAAACATTTCAAAAAATTGTTACATGTTTTTTTTATATTTGCCGTCGATGGAACTCACAAGAAGTAGATGTTTGGTTTGTGGTGGTGCCTCAGGTGCTCCATCAGTTTCTGCATGTTTGGGAACGTGCCCCCACAGCCGACCATTGAACACATCATCGTTTTACCTGCAGAGGAATAACTAAACATTTAGAAGACAGTAGCCTTCACTTACAATTACAATTATATACTGTATTACATCCCCTTATATTTATTTTTTCCAAAATTTTTATTGATTCTTTTTTTTTTAGTTACAGTGGTATTAAAAAGTAAGAATTTGGATTTTTATTACATTTCTGCCTAAATTGGTCATAAAATGTGGTCTTATCTTTATTAAAATCACAAGAATGAGTAAACAGTGTCTGCTTAAACTAATACCACCCAATCAATTATATGTTATCATATTTTATTGGCCATAACATGTAATCATTCACAGGACAGTGTGGAATAAGTGAATACACCATTGCATTCAATAGCTGGTTGACTCTCCGTTGGCAGCAAACAATTCAACTTTGGTTTCATCAGTCGACAGAATATTTTTCCAGTAGTGCTGTCGAGCGTCCAAGTGCTCTTTTGCAAACTTCAAACGTGCAGCAACGTTTTTTAATAGACAGCAATGGCTTCCTCCATGGCGTTCTCTTACGAACCCCATTCTTGTTCAATGTTTTACGTATTGTGCCAGTGATTTCTTAAAGCCTTTAGCTGACACTCTAGGGTTCTTTTTTACCTCATTGAGTATTCTGTGCTCTTTACAGAGTATTTACAGGACGGCTACTCTTTAAAGTGAAGCAGTCTACTATTTCTTATGTCTACGGCGTTGTCTTGTTGAGGGGACGTCATGGTTGGAGCTCCACTCATCATTGGCTGCCAATGTCGGCAACTGGCCAATCAGGGAGTGACTGTTTTTCCCATTCTGGGGAAAACAATATTGTGGAAGGTGCACGGGAGGGCCGGGAACTTTTTTCTAATCTGTGGTAAATGACCAAAAACACATCGACAGTATGTGAGTTTGTGACTCATAATCCTGTTGGAATATTAACACATAACTGCAGCTGATTGCCCTTCGCTGATTGGTTTACTCTGCTTCCTATTTGCTTGCGAATATTTTGCGCTGGAAATATAGTTGATGCCAACTCTTACTAGACTCAATCGCTGGTACAATAGTGAGTCTGGATTTTTCCAGGTAAGCTTTTCCCAAAAAGTCATTTCAAAATTAGTTCCTTCATAATTAAATATGGTAAATAATACAGACAAACCAGCCTGAGCCCAAGGCTGCTTGCTTGAAATATATATATAAAATATAAATAACATCCAAAAAGAATAGGCTACATGTCTGAGCTTCTTTGAATGATTGCTCAAATGTAGTCTCGAAAACCAGGAAATGCACAGAATTGTTTTATATTTATTTTTTCTCCAACTTATACGAAGTTCAATATTTCATGCCTTGCTACAGGCAGAGATAAGTAAGTAAGTAATTTATTTGTCATTATACAATTGTACAACGATATAGATCAGGTCATCATCTGATGCAGGGTTAGTCGTCTGCGCACCACTATGGGCCAACCTGACCAGCATGTTTTTGGAGGTAGGGGAAACCTGGCTAAATCCTAGTCTAATAGGATACAACCTAGATTTATGTTGAACGACCTGTATCTACTACAGTGTTATGTAGGCTAATGGTTTTTGGGTATGATTGAACCTACCAAGTTACCATTAAGAAACATTTAGTGATAAAATAGTTTCGGTTTCCTGTGTTCATCTACAGCAGCCTCGTCGAAACTTGGACATTACGGGTTTTATTTGTGTCTCAATCTCTGGATCACTTAGGGAGGATCACTTGCTCGACGCCAACGTGACTGTCCAAACCACTGGTTCCCAAACTTTTTGGAGCCGTGTACCCCCTGAAGCTTTAGGTGAAGAGTCGCGTACCCCCTACTTTGACGCGATTGAAAACACTGGGTATACCACATGTAATATTATGTTTTCTTTCCTCCATTATTACAGTGAACTCAAGCAGGTTTTCCACATTCAAAATTGTTTTACTTGTCTGGGCTATTAAGAATAATGTAAATACAAAAATATTGATGAAAATGCCAGTTTTTGATTATTTTGGAAACAAGGCTGTTAGTGAGAAGGGGTAAAGCTGAGTGTTTTGCCAGGACTCTGCTGCTTTTCTCACTCATTCTGAACATCAGACTCCGCGCTCTGGCCCCGCCCCCTCTGCGTCTCCTTCAGTCGTACGGTCACCACCGGGACAGAGTCAAATGTGCATTTGTTAAAGCGAAGCGGAGATGATGTATACGCAGGACATAACCATCTTTGTATGTGCCACCAAACATCAGCTCGTAAATGTAAACGTATGTAGGCGCATTGAGTTGCCTTGTGTACGAAATGCGCGGTATAAATAAAGTTGCCTTGCCATGTGTCAGACACAAAGCCACGGGTTTAGCGGCAGAGGAGGGGCCACAGACGCTCCTGTTGCAAATCGAAGTCGCCATCAATCTGACGGCACGCGCACAGGCTCTCTGACAGATATTACAGAAATTGCTGCTCGATCAAACTCTGGCACAGTTCACGTTAAAGGCGCTGCTGTTGTAGCGTGGGCTGACGCATCAGCCGCGCTCCCGGCCTCCGCGCGCGCAGAGTTTTACGCACTCCGGTCCAAAGCGGCTCTTGAGTCGCACATTTAGGTCCAGGACAAGCTCATCCACATCTGAATTATAAGACTTATTCGCCTGTATAAGCTCGTTTTCCGTGCTGCGACTTTAACGGGTCAATATCGATCAGATTGTGATAAACATTTATTTGTCTCCAATATTTCTTCGCGTACCCCCTGGATTAACGTGAACCTGGCCCCCCATCATACTCAAAATTCTATAAAAAATATGTCAATCGTTTGTGCTGTTTTGTGCTGTACAATTTTTTGTTTGTGCTGTTATCGTTTTTGAGATATTAATGATTGTTTTTTGCATGCAGTGTGTGTTGTCGTGCACTCCCGACACGTGTGCGCGCTTCAGATGAGGACGAGCATGGACGCCTCAAGGCTCTAAAGTTTGTAATAGTTTAAAAACCGAACCAGCACAAACGGAAATCTTTACAGCACAGGTGTAGAGGAAGCGGTTGACACCATTTTTACCCGTTTTGGAGCTTTATAACGAGCAGGGTGACCTTAGATCTGACCAATAAAACAATCATTAATATCTCAAAAACGATAACAGCACAAACAAACATTTTTACAGCACAAAACAGCACAAACGATTGACATATTTTTTATAAAATTTTGAGTATGATGGGGGGCCAGGTTCACGTTAATACCCCCTGGTCGTCCTGGGTACCCCTGGTCCAAACCATCAACCCAATAAAACACTGTACATTGGTTACAAGTCTGTTATGATCTTGAAAACAGAAAATAAAATTAAAATAAACTAACCAGGGAGAGACTGTGCAGGGAGCTCATGGTCCTTTATATGGCTTTGAAGAGCATTTGCATCAGGGTATGCACGTTTACAGCCGTACAGAGGACACGGCATTCTCTTGTTGTTTCCTGAAATTCACAAAGTACATAATAGAAGCAGAGAAGTAGGCTTCAAAAACATAGCGCTAACACGCTAACTAGCTAGCTCTACGGGTAGCTTAGCATACCACAACATATTAAACCGCGTTGTGCATACAATTGTTTGATACGAACCTTCATTTCTATGCTGTGGGTTTTCCACGGCTACATCTCCCGAAGACATCATTTAGTTTGCAAAATCTACTCCAACAACAACAGCGAAGGGGCGACAAAGTGGAAACGAGTCACTAACTACAATACCCAGAATGCAATGCGGCAATAAGGCCTGCCCAAAGAACATTTTCAGAATAACGCGTAAAAACGCCTTTTCATATTGTTGGTTAGTTTCAGAGTTTATTTGGTTTTCGAGCATTCATGTTATTGTAAAGCCTTTGGAGCACAGCAGGCCAAAAGCATCCAGTGTTTTTCCATGCAGAAGCATTTATGCAGCAGCAGACAACCATTACATTATACAAATATAGTTTTATATATTTACAAAAGTTGGAGGATAAGGATAGATAATATATTTTTACATGCAAAACAAGTCCCATGCAACATTTGAGTGCAATATACTGCAAGGCTTGCGTAAATCTTTCAGTCAAGTATAAAATGAATTGCACAATGTTTACTTTACAAAAGGTGAAAATGATAATACAAGTGTAATTAAGACTATCCTATTTATTTCTAGTTGTAGAGGACTATATAAATAATAGTTTTGTAACATTTAAAATATGAAATGAAACACACTTAACAATATATTTTAAACAGAAACTAATACCACATAAACATGTAGCCAATCTCTCATACTGTATCTTCTTACTGTATCCCTGTGTAAGAGCAGAGGCGCAGATGCTGGTGGCTTCCTTTGACGTGTGCTTTTGTGGTTTATGACTCTTACTCAAACAAAGGTGAGTCATCTGTATTTACACAGCAGCCTCAGAAAAACTGCAGCGAAAGATAAAAGTGGTCTCAACCATGTTTGTTATCCTTTATATTCAACTTTTTTGAAAGTGAATTTTTTCCTCAGCTACACAGTTACATAGTTAGTATGGCAGTTATTGTAACATATGTAAAATGAAAACAAATTAGTGTTGATCAGGTGCAGCTTCCTGGTAGCCGTGTATTATACAAGGATTTAAATTATTGATTTGGTTAATACTCATTTTAATGCATTGGTCTTACGAAGCACCTTTTAGAGTCAGCCTTTATATGTCAGTGTTGGTAAGTAATTTATCCACTTTCTCTCGGGCAGACTCAGAGATGTGACTACCACAGTCTATAATGCTTACAGCCTGTCCAAGTGATGAGAAAAAGATAAATAAAATCCAATTATCTGCTGCACACTGTCATTTGATACAATAATTTGCAATTGCTGTGTGTCCTGATCAAACTTTTGGTTTAGGTTACCACAAAAACCATAACCAACTGCCAAACACAGAGACAGAGTCACGAGAAGCACCATATTATTTCAACATAGTGTTGTTTATGTCATTATTACTGTCAATACTTTTGATCAGTTGCTCTATTCCAGCCCATAATACACTTTTTCCGCTTGAATATGTTATATATAATGTAAATTACAGTATTTTCCAACAGACTATTGTTGATTTCATCGAATTAGCCAAGCTGAATTTGTGATCACCGACTGCAACAGACTCAGGTTGTGTTTTCCAACTTTTTCAGTTGATACAAATTGAAAGAAATGATTCCTGGTAAAGGCTTGCGAGAGAAACAGGTATTGGTCTGCCACCATCTTTTCAACAACAAAAAGAAGTGTATTGCGACTCTCAAAACCTTGAACCACACTGACCGACAAAACCTCCACCGGTCACACATTTGTTCATACTGGCTTGGAGTTTGAAGTGTCTTGCCAAATGACACGACGGACCAAAGCAACTATTATGAATTTTGTGCTTCTGCTGGGATTTGTGCTTTTTAACGGCATGTGGCATACTGTATCATACCCATCTTCAGTAGAGAAAAGGTGCTTTTTCTGTCTCTTTTTTGTAGTTGAATTGAGAGTGACCAATCCCACTACTGTGCAGTAACATGGGCGGAATGTAAAACTGCTCGGTCCATAGCTGCTCTTGTTGTGCCACTTCTTTTTATTCCTTATTGGTCCGCGTGTCCACTCACTCACAGTGCTGTTCACATGGCCACGCATTTTTTGGGCGAGCTGGTGTCTGCGTTGGCCTTTTGTCGCACGGACTCTGGAGGATAATTAAAGAAAACAAAACAGTCAGCTAATGCATGGTTTGCTGCACTCCCTGCTTCCTTTCTAGAGCTGTACAAAGTTGCATAGGTTTAACTCTACACACTCACTGCTTTCAACATTTAAAGGGCTGGCCTTTTTTGTGACAGGTGTCAGGCACAGCATTCGCAGGATTTATAGCTACAAGGACATTTAAATGACTGCAGAAGACAATATATCCAATGTATGCAAATCTTACCTGCTAAATCAGTGCGTTGAATCTCTACCAGTCCTTCATAAAGGCCTTTTATTGGGTTTTCTCCAGCCATTACTACACCGTGAAGCCAGATCAGCAGCATCCGGTGCCCATGCTCTTTGTAACTCTTCATACCTGAAAAAGAGCTTGATGAGTCGTCTGAGTGCCCCTGGCTCACATAAGGATGGAGGACTTGAGGGTGCTTCTGGAACCACCATGTGTAATTTATGGTGCATACTGTTTCTGATGCCAACCACAGCTTTTGGTGGCGGGCCTAGTCTTCACTAACAAGTTTTCCCTCTCCTTGGAACTGGACCATAAGCTGTAATATCCATACCCGGAATCCAATAAGAGATTTGACTGGACTTTATGAAGTAATTGTACTTTCTAGAGTAGTTTTATTATCACATAGTACTTTTAACCACGGCCCGGTGGCACATTGGTTAGTGCTCGTGCCTCGAAGGTAGAAGGACCCAGGTTTGAATGTGGAATTTGCATGTTCTACCCGTGTCTGCGTACTGAAAAAGCTCAGTTGTATTTTCACTTTCTTTATTTTTTTATGCAGAGAGAGAGCATCAGAATGTGCTCAGTCAACTTTTGAACCGACAACTCCCTGGTACCAAGACGAGTCTACAGCAACTTATTTCATTACATTCATTTGACCTCCCCCAGTGCCTGTACCTGTCCACTGGTGCTCTATGGCTCGGATGTGAGCGTCGGAGAAGGCCCAGTGCTGAGCCAGTAGTTTCCACTCTCCTCTGCAGAGGTGCTTCGTGGCTAAAGTCCACAGCACCGAGCGAATGTGCTGTGTCTCTGGGCTCCGGTCCTGTTTAAAACCGAGGGGTCTGCACAGGCACGAGTCCGGGTCACTGCTCACCTGATCCTGCAGACAGAAAAGAAACACCATGCTACTTCTGTAGAAGTAAACTAGGTGTGCCATGTTAATGCAAAAAGACTTAATTCTTTTGCATGCGTTTAATAGAAATGGGATTAAGATCTGGAATCTTAGACCCAAGATCTTGGTGAAAAATGAATGCAAGACTGGATCTTTTGGCATTGCAGAAGCTTATTTAAACAATGCCACAGTGAATGTGTGCAGTAACCAGAGTTAAAGGCAGTCCACCAAATTAGAGCTTTTTTGTGGCGATTTATTTTAGTTTAGTTTAGTTTTAGTTTATTTGTTTATTTGAGCAGTACACATTGTGCTCAAAAGGCAGGCAGTGTGTGCACTTTAGCCAGATCCTATTGCTGAAACCAGTTTATGCATAAACATAAAGGAACTCTCTGAGAACTTCAGGGAGGGGTCTCCTGGTGGTTTCCAGAGTCAGGACTAAACACGGTGAGGCTGCGTTTCAGTTTCATGCCGCTAAAATCTGGAACAGTCTTCATGAGGATGTGAGACAGGCCTCAACTCTGACAATGTTCAAATCCAGGCTGAAAACAGCTCTTTTTACCCGAGCATATGAAAACTGAAAGTATTTTATCTGCACTCTTGCCTTTTACTGTAATTGATAAATTTTTATGTAATGATTGATTTGATCTGTTTTATTGTAATTGTATGCAACTGTGAAGCACTTTGAATTGCCTTGTGTATGAATTGTGCTCTACAAATAAACTTGCCTTGCCTTGCCTCTAATACGTACGTAAACATATCATACATTAACTCGATTGCACTTTAATGCGATTACATCAACTACATGGAAGCTAGAATTATGAGTATGTATCGCTCATGCTTTGCCAAAAAACCTCACCTTCTCCCATTTGTAAAAGCGATCTGCTTTGATGATCATGTCGACCAGGACGACGTGGTTTCCTCTGGACGCCACCTCCACACACGTCTTACCCTGCTGTGGGGAACATAGACGATTTATGAATTAACACCATTCGACCTAATTATGCATGCTCTTGCTTTTATGCAAACAAATCTGAATTCATGCTATGTTTGGGTCAAATTAGCTTAAACACCAAAACATGACAGAATCCATCAGCGGAGTAAACAATTGAGCAATGCTGATGCTTGATTGTTGCTTTTTTCTGGTTCTGCATTTGTAAAATATTTTTTACATTTTAAATACAAACTTACGGTGCTTTTGTTAATTATTCAACCGTAAAGCTGCCATAGGGGGTTCAATGTCTGCTTTAAAGTTTAAATATTATTGCCATTGGGAAACAGAGCCAGGTGAAGGAAGCTCATGCACGTAAAAAGCATGTGTGGCCGAAAACTTACCTTATCAGTTATATTGAGGTTAACACCAGAAATGAGCATAATTTCAGCCAAGTCCTGCCAGCCGTTCTCTGCCGCTATGTGCAAAGCTGTCTGTAGTCTCTATGAATTAGAATATTGGACATTGTAATAATACAGTAGTATACATCCAGATCGACGGAAATCTTCAAACTCACATTATCAGTGATGTCCAAGTTACACTCGGCATCGATCAGGATGCGGGCCACATCGGTGTGATTGTTGGACACAGCCAAATGAAGAGGCGTGGTGTTCAGCTATTTTGAAAGAGGGTAACATTTACTGTGGATATACAGTAATTGTTTGTTTTTCATGGAGTGAATAGAAACGTACATTGTCCACAGCGTCAATGTTGATCCCGGCCTCGAGGAGTAAACTGGCCTCTCGATCACAGCCGTGTTCAGCCAAAAAGTGCAGCGCATTTCTGTTTTTCTGCAGAAGTTCAGGGGTGTTGGACAATTTGCAAAAGCCTGACAATACTAAGAAAGCACCTTATGAAAAGTTTGACAATTAACAGACGTGCGGTTTACTGCAGTTGTTCATGGGGCGACATTTGCAATGATCTGACTCTGATCTTTGCTGCTGTGGTGTCATCTGAATCAGGTCTGTTTCATATTTACATTTGTGAGAGCGTTGATGTCGCAGTCGGCCTCGATCAGGAGCCGCACGCACAGAGAGTGACCTCCATCGGCCGCAAAGTGCAGCGCCGTCAGACCGTCCTGAGACACAACCACAAATCATTACCAGCAAAAACCAAAACGGTACACATTATGATCTAATGTACAATTGTTCATCTAATGTTTAAACATGTTCTTTAACAACAATTCTTTGCATTCAATTATCAAAACCTGTACAAATAAAAGTCTATCTGACACAACAAACTGACTTGCTAAAAATAAGTCTGAATGATATATAGCATTGAAACTCACTATGTTCCTCTCGTCCACGTCCAGTCCCATCTCCAGCAGCTTGTGCAGGACGTCGCTGTGGCCATGCGTCGCCGCCAAATGGATCGCAGTGTTTTCCTCCTTCAGTTCAGACCAAAACATGACACTCACTCAGCACTGCTTCCTCCGCTCCCACACGTCAACAGAGGAAGCAAATATTAACTACAGTGAAGTGAAACTCCCCTTCAGAGCAGTTTGGCCTGTCCATATTTACTTGAACGTGTTTTAGCAGGTATTTAAAGATTTATACATTTACTGTATGAGCTCTTATTAAGATTAAGATATTATAGGTCAAGGTCAAGTTTATTTCGATAGCACATTTACAACAGCCACAGCTGCCCAAAGTGCTTCACATAAAATAGATAATAAACAAAACAAAAATACAGGGCATAATAAAACATCAAGAACAATGAAACAGAAAAAACAATGGAGAAACGGCTCAACTTATTGAAATATATGAACTTATATGAATTTGTACCTTGTCCTTAAGTCCATGTCTGCAGCCCATCCCTATCAGAAAGTCCACCACCTCCAGTTGTCCTTGTTCAGAGGCCAGATGCAGAGCCGTTTTTCCCAACTAAAAAGTAAAAAAAAAAAAGTTTTTTAATATAATTGTAATATTCTTCTCAGTAAATTAACTAAACCAGCAGCACACAGCAATTGTTCACATTTATCAACTGCCTCACTATGGTACGTGCATCTTAAAAAATAAAGTATGTGTGAAATTGCTATTTGGGGGTTGCGAACATAAGATTTTATTTTATTTATTTATTTTCTTAGTCATAACTAAGTCATTTTCAAACTGCAGTGCCAGTACCACTGGTGGGCTTCTGGCACTCGGGGTCATCTGCATTTTATTGTTGTTTACTATGCTTTAGTAATGTAAGTTACAGTATGTGTTTTTTTTATGTTTAGACATGGTTTACACCCATTTTAGCCAACATTTTGTCAAACTTTGGTCTATTTTAATCCTGATTTGATCTGAAGCCTGGTGGTACTTGGAAATAGGGCTGAAAGATATATCATTATCGTATCGATATCGAGATATGAACATTCAAGACTGCAGTCTTTTGTATTATGATGTTTTTATTTTTCTGAAAAATGCTTGTTTTTCACCGATCCCGTAGTTATATCGTATCGCTAAAGAGATATCTGACATAAATATCGAGATATGAAATTTTGTCCATATCGTTCAGCCCTCCTTGGAAGGTCAAATATTTAAAGTTAGCTCATTTGAGAATCACTGTCATTTGATTGATTGACTAAAAACAGCATTTTTGACACATGCAGCTTCTTCTCATTTACATATCACATTTAGAGCACTAATACTAATACAAATACACAACATTTCAAATGGTAAATTGGGTGCAACATGCCCATAAATAGATGCATATTTTCCAGCTTGTCACTATTCAGCACCCGTCTTGATAAATTCCTCCCGTAGTGAGCATCTTACAGACCCTCCCTTTGACAGCTATTACCAACTGGTAACTGTTAAGTTGTCACAAAATGCTTAAACACACCCTACTGACAAAACAATGACTCAGTTATGTATAAATTGATCAATACTTGTTCAAAAGTCCATAGTTCTAAAGTCACCTTATCAGCTCTGTCCAAATGAATGCCCTCCAGATCTTCCATAATAAACTCCAGGACGTGGGCGTGACCTCTCTGAGCTGCACAGTGGAGCATGCTCAGTCCGTCCTAAGTTTAAGAAGAAGAGCATTACCGTTATATCACTGTAATTTTTGTTTCATCTTGGCAGATGAAGGGCTGTACTTTGTTTTCGCAGTTCAGCTTGGCGCCGCACGACACCAGCATCTGCAGGATTTTGATGTGTCCAAACCAAGAGGCGAGGAGCAGGGCATTCATCCCGTACTGAAATTACACAACTAAATGTAAAGAAAAATACACATATTCATGGACCCTTTATACAACATTATCTCGTAAATATCAGACGCACAGAATCCTGCTCGTCCACATCAGTGTCGTGCTGAAGGAGGAATCGCATGGCCTCGACACTCCCGGCTCCAGCCGCCCAGTGCATGGCTTTACGCTCGACCTGCACAAGCACAGCCAGAGGAAGAGAGGGTTAATCACACGGAAACATCGGCAGTGGTGGCTTGAGACACATTATATGCATGACTGAAAGCTCTCAAACTTACCCCTTTTATGATTAACTTGATCTACTCCACCTATAATTTATTTATGTTGTTACATTTTTAAATACAAATACAACTCAGGATCTTGGTGCCTATTTTGCTTCAATATTTACTTACTTATTTTGCGTGATTTGAGACGGTCCTCTATAATTGGAATATTTACTCTATAACTAAATACATAATATGTATTTAGTTATGAGCACAACTTCTTTGACTTGTTCCCACGCAGCGTTTGAGAAATGCCATTCCCAGCCTATTTATTCATTGCTGTTGTGGTGTGTCAAAGCCTCGTTAAACTGCGCATTAAGTCTTCATGTATTTACTTTATTCTTGGCTTTGGGGTCCACGCCCTTTTTGACGAGCTCTTGCATCTTGTTGGTGTCGTTTCTCTTGGCTGCATCGTGAAACTCCTTCTCTGAGCACAGCACTGTCGGCAAACAAAAACACACAGATCAACCGCGGCATTTGAGTCACGTTGTTGTTTGCATAGAACTGAAGCTGGATATAACATTTCGCATCCTGGTCACAGAGATCACTGAACGGACGTCCTGTTTGTAAGAGGACATACAAATAATTTGATCAGGCATGGAAATGGGCTCTAAACCCAAAGTGCACAATAGGTAGGTTGCTTTAGGCGGTGCATTCTTTCTTTTTTTCTTCTTTTCTTTTATTTATTTATTCATCCATGTTCATATTTTTCTTTACAGGGTCATACATTAATATAAACAATACATGGTGAAAAGGAGCATGATTCTTGTCATTTTTATGTGACTTTATAGACCCATCCTTTAATCAGTCCCTCAGGGCAACCTGTGAGGAGCAGTGGGCCCCAGCGCAGCTCTCGGGGGCCCCTCTCCAGAACATGCCTAAAGTTCATGGTCAGGATGAGCCTATAGCTGAAAGTTTTATGCGGGTTAATGGTGGTGACAGGAGCAGCTGGAGAAAAACTCACCCAGACACGGAGAGAACATGGAAACTCTGCACAAAAAGCCACACCAGGCCAGGAAATAAAACCAGGAGGGGCCTTAAGAGGGAACTTAGCCACTCAGCCACCCTGCTATAGGCATTTTGTTGTCCTCAGTGTTATGATTCCGCTCCTGGCACTGGCCAATTGCATCTTGTTTCCTTAAACTTTAAATAAAGGTTTGTTTGAATGACTGAATGAATGGCTCTTCTGAATCTTCACCCCCTTCCAGATTAAACTGCTCTGTCTAAAAGAGCCAAAAAGCCTATAATACTTTCATACAGTTTCAGAAAGTGCCTTGCCCAAGAGCACATCATTTCCTCTAGTCTAGGGCAAATGGGAGTTGAACCACCAACCCACTATTGTTTTATTTTTAATTTCAGCTCATTCTCACGTAAAACTGTAATGTAATTGTTGTTATAAGCAAACACTTAATCAGGCCACACGGACAGCAGCAATTTAACATGGCAACCTGTTCATAACACTTTCCTCTTCACTGTATCAACAACTACAGGGCTACCATCATCATATCACTTTCTGTCATTTATCGACAGTGAGAAATAATTGGGTTAACGCTCTTTTTCATTATTTACGCGCTTGAATGGAACAGCACACGGACATCCTGCAGCCGCGCGCTGACAGACACATCCACAACCTGCCCCGTTTTCATCAATGATAGTTCTTTTACTCACAAATATCATCTTCCGAGGCGAGGTCGTCCTCCATCTTCGAGTGTTTCAGAGACGGTCCCTGCCTCTGCGCGTCGCCATGTCTCCTCTCATCTTCATTAATTTATCTCAGGGCTAAAATCATGTCGGCGACTGGCAGCGCGTAAAACACAACCCAAACCCCTGGAGTAAGTGGGATGGATCAGTCAAGCCGGCGATTAAACTGTTCATTTAACTTCCTGTCATTCCTTACAAAATAAAATATTGCCCAGTCTTAAATTGAAATCAAAACAGTTAACTGACTGTCATTAGTCGATCAGGAAATTAATGAGTACAGTGTAGCGCCTTGAGGAGCTTCTCAAGATGTTAAAAAGCAAAGGAAAAAAACAAACAAAAGAAAGTACATAAGTACAATTATCATGAATTCATATTATTTCACAATAATGTGAGGACACACGTCTGCTGCTTACCATTGTTTATTTGGGCAATACAGGTTTTGTATCAAAGAGTACAAAATACAGTTTGTTAGAAACAGACATTTACACAGACATGGTAAGCATTTTGTCAATTCAGAAAAATCAGGTTTAGTCTCCGCTCTATTATATTTACTTTATGTACAATACTTTTTATTTTATTTTTTTACTAACGTAAGTATTCCCTCTTTATGCAAAGCAGTTATTCACATGATTAGTTTTATTTTAATACAAAACCTGAGCTAAGTTGGTAAACATTTATCATTTGCAGTAAGAGCAAATATTGCAGCCTAAAAAAAGCAATGTGCAATACAGGCAGACTCCCTTAAACACGTAATTTAAAATACTCTTAAAATATTCCCAAACTGTATTGTGATATTATTGTTTTTCTGTTAGTTAATAGTAAAACAAACTACGAGTAGCACAGTGATGCTGTTGCAAAGAAAAATAAGCTACATTAAGGCCTATAGTTCACGTATTAGTCCACCTAGTCTTCCAAGTGCCCCTTGCTATAAAAACATGTTTATAATGTTTATTTAAAATGCTATTTCCTTTTTATGAGTGATTTTCAGGAAGTGATACTTGCAGACATGGGTGGGGGCTTCCTGTTTTGACTGATTTGACCCATAGAAAAGAAAATTCTGTTACAACCAAAGTGTTTTGATGTACTTACACTCGTACCTTAAG
Organism: Proterorhinus semilunaris; assembly: GCA_021464625.1. Taxonomy (NCBI): domain Eukaryota; kingdom Metazoa; phylum Chordata; class Actinopteri; order Gobiiformes; family Gobiidae; genus Proterorhinus; species Proterorhinus semilunaris. The sequence continues at coordinate 31,509,550 of CM038346.1, forward strand.
TAACTGACTTAACCCTTAATCAAGCTGATAAACGTATTGGGGATATATGTTATGTTAAAGATGACATATTGTGCAAACCTTTTGAGCTTTTAACCATGTTAAAATGTCGCTCCCGCAACAAAAACAAACCTGGAGAAGTAACTTTTGATTCATTCACGCAGTAATGCTGTTGACTTTGGTCGTGTTTACAAAGCACTCTGATATGTATTTTCTGGACTTTTTTGTGCAAGTGTCCAACACATTGTCAAACCCCTTAACCATCGCCGGACCCGCTGGAGCAGATCTGCACTCAAACTGCCTTTTTTACAGTGCCCTTTTATTGGCTAAAAACTGTATGTCCCCCAGTTTCCAGCAGACGGTGCTCCAAGCAACATACGAGATACAGAGCTTATTATTCCATGCATGGGCATTAATTTCAATTATACAACTTTGAATATCAATAGAGCTTGTGTGTTCAATCAGTCTTACATTTTGTCAACAAGAGCGAAAAGAAGCTTCTGTAAGCGAAATGTCCTCAATGTAATTAACCCAGTCAATCATTTTCATGACTCTACTATGATGAGAGCATACACCGGGGCTAAGCAATGTCTATCTCAAGAGTTAAAGCCTCTGGTGCGGCTCTTTTGATCTTTGATGACATATACATAAAACTGATAAAGAGTATTTATAAGGGTGATAATAAGCAGCTATATTATTATCTGAGCCAGAATCCAATAAAGTCCAATAAAGAGTTGTCTTCTGGACTGGACTTCCCCTCTCACTACATCTGTCATGAATTATTGGCTTTTCCCCATTTAGTTCAATAACAATTTACTAAAAACTACATTTTATGAGTGGCAATAGGGTGTGTATTTTCCAACGATGAAAGGAAATAACCATAGATAGCTGCGTCAACGAAACTTGAGTCAAGGCAAAGGACACATAACAGGCCTACTCAGCTCCAAGCCTGTAAAAATTCTTCGGAGTGGCATCCAGCCACCAAACCAGGGCACAGACAATATGCAAAATCACTGCATGCTTTGGGGCTGACATTCGCTGTAGAACTCACTGGACGGAATATACGATAACTCGCCTGCCTTTTCATAAAACATCTGGAAATTTTGTTACCAGCTTTTCCGGCGACCTGTGTCTCTTGCTAGTTCGAGTTTCTTGACCTCTCTGAGCATGTGATCCGCCCTCTTCAATTTCTCCATGGCCTTGGCCAATAGGTTTTCCGGGTTTTTGTCTCCTCTCGGGACAGTCTGCGCTTGGGACGCCCTGTTTAGAAGCTCGCTGGTGTCCTCCATCTGCAAAGCGACCTCAGTCTCTAGGTTACTCACGTCTACGGCCCTGAAGTCCTGGGACTCGGACAGGAGATTGCTGCTCGAAGCGGATCGCGCTTTCGTCTTCGGTTGTAGCAGAGTTGGTGGCTTCAAATCCCATGACGTGTAACCCTTACTTGAGCAAATTTGCGGTTTTAAACGTATCAAAATCTCTGTTTTGTTACTCTTTCTATCCAACACATCCAAATCGTTATTGCTCTCCCCGGTTGGCGACGCATCTTCACTCACAGAATCCTCCAATTCATCTTCGTCCGAATGCTGACCACTGTCCAGGGATTTCTCCTCGGCTCTCTTTTCCTTGTCCTCTCCTATACGACCAAGCAATGGACTTAAATTCACACTTTCAGAATCTTTTAGACACACCTCCACCACCGGGACATCCCCTTTACACTCCACTTCTTCTACTGGGGCAGGAACGTCCAATTTAGGGCGCTCTTCTTGCTTAGGTGGCAATTTTGGGCTCTTCGCAAGCATTGGTGGAGTAATATGCTCTTCATTTGCGATATCTTTTTCTGTCTTGTCAATCTCTTCTTTTTCTACATTTTCAGTGGAGTCTTGGCTTATTTCAGCTGACGCATTGGGTTTCTTCTCCTTGCTTGGGGGAGTGGGAGGGTGCACAGTGGTTTTGGATGGGGACGGGTCTATTGGGGTAATGAGGGAAGATAGTGGTTTGTTTGGCGGCATTGGAGGGGTCTTCTTCTTCGAATTGGGACTGGTCTCTGAAGTCTTCTCCGTTGTAGTCTCACTCGGCTTCACGTCTTTAGATGGAGGCATTGGAGGCTTCAAAATCTGAAAAATAAAATAAATAAACAGTCAGGAATATAAGTCAATACATGATTGCGGATACACTGGCCGACCCTCAATAAGTCGCCATAACAAAAAAGCTCACATGCTCTAATATTTCGTTGGACCGCCTTTAGCTTTGACACCTTCGCTGTGGCATTGTTTCAATAAGCTTCTGCAATGTTAAAAGGCCCAGTTACATTCATTTTTCACAAAGTTGTTGTATTTGTGATGGGAGAGTGTGACCACTGTGCAGAGCCTTGTGCAGCACATCCAGAAGATTTTCAATGGGGTTAAAATCTGGACTCTGTGGTGGCAAATCCAAGCGTGAAAATGAGATCTCATGCTTCTGAACCACCCTTTCACAATCTTGGCACTGTCATCTGAAAAATAACCTGGTCATTTAGGATGTTCAGGTAGCAAATTGCTTGGAAGCGCTGCACCGGAGCGCCTTTTACTACAACTGGTCACGTGAATCAAAGTGTCCATTGTCTCGATAGGCACACTAGGTATCAGTGTGTCAAAGCGGCTCATTGGCTCACCTTGAGTCTCACTAGCTCAGAGCGTTTCAGTGTGTTGCCTTGGTTTGACTGATTCAAGTTTTTGGCACTGGGCCATGGATAATTTTTGGAGCTCGGAAGCAAAATTACTCTTATTTATTGGCCTATGATTGGTCTGATCATTCAAACATCAACAGCAGGTTGTCTATGGAAAATGCCTTTTTGAAACGTATATTGCACACATCGATTTGGTTGTGTTGGTGCTGCAGTCACGTTTATGAGAAGTCGCAATACTAAAGTTTGTCCACAAGATGTCAGTGTTCAAACAGAATGAAGCAGCTCTGAAGCTCAGAGTCTTTAGCGAGTCTTATGCAAGGAAAGCGTTGAAGTGTCACACATGAAACAAGTAACAAAAACTAAAGAAAATATCAATCCTTTAGTAAAATGTTCTTTACCAAATCTATTTCCTAGACCTACTTTATTAATGAGAACTATGTTTATTGTACACCAAGTTTATTTGAACATCCTAATTCTTTTCACAAATGGTTTTACGAGCACGCTTCATGCCTCCCACCGTTTTATTGTCACCGCACAATCATTCAACAAGAGGGCAAAATGGTGATAAAAAATCTAATTCAGACACTAGGCTTTCGAGTTCTTTTTTGGTGTGAATAGGTTGCGCATTATGGCCTATTTAGTGGGACTGGTTTCAGGACTTTTTAATCATTTTTTCAACAAATCTGTTGCATACTTGACTTTTGTAGTCTAGAAGTAAAAGATGATGCATTTCAGAAGTTAACTGACAATATCCTTGCAAGTTTCCATGGTCTTAGTGCCTTGTTTGAACCAAGCTTAGGACCATCACAATACAGTACAATGTATTCCTTGTTGATGCACCAACCTTCTTCTCAGGCACCTCCTCCTCCTCCTTCTCCTCTTCCCTTCCCTCCTCAATGATTGCAGTCTGTTTTGATGGTGGCATGGGAGGCTTCAGGACCTTGGTCTGACTCGGATCCTCACATTCTGCCTCATTTATAGTGGATAAAGCTTTGTCCTCGGTCGAGTCACTGGAGGAGGGAGAGGGAGCTGTTTTCTCATGGTTCTCAGTCCCATCCACAGCAGAAGAAGAGGAGTGGGTCCCGTTGGGCATCATGGCGTTTTCAAGATCCAAGTCCAGACGCAGGATTCCGTCTGAAGAAACATCTGCGACCTGGAAAACAAGCAAAAGGCGCTGATATTAATTCAGTCGGTCAGTTGAAAATAATTCCGTCATTAAAGACACGTATTACTGATAGATTGTGCTAGTTTTTTTATGTGTCCTACACAGACCTCTTTCATGTGAATGCGAGTAGGGGGGCGGCGGCCTCTGTTTCCTTTGGGTCTGGATCGAGTGACATGCTCCAGGTTACTGCTCTCGTCCACTTTCACCTGTTGTTGTGCATAAACGAGAACATTACAGAGGGGGTAATACACGGGATTAAGAAACGAGAGCTGCATATGAAACAACCATCATGAGAAACGCAGGCAGCGGTGTATCCAGATTTGTACTAACCACCACATAATGTATCGAAAACAAACAAGAAAACAACAAAAAGGGACAAATTATCTGTGTGTTTTAGACAGCTGATGCAGGATGTGCAAATATAAAGATAGATGTGGATCTCAAGTTTGATAGTATCAACAAGAAGAGACCGTCCTTATCTAATTATGCAGTAGTGGTCTGTAATAAAGTTAATTTACTTAAGTACTGTGCTTAAGTACAGTTTTTGAGGATTTTGTGCACATTACTTGATAAGTATTAAGAACTTATACTTTTACTCCAGTACATTTGAAAGATAAATATAATACTTCCTACTTCCTACATTTCTATGAATTCACTAAAGTAAAAAGTAAATTTGCCATGTGTTGCTAATTTCAAAAGTTCAAAATTTAAAATGTACACTCCAGAGCAGTAGGTGGCATTGTGCAGAATGAGGAAGAATGTTTGTCCCCTTTGTGCTGCCAGGGGTAGTGAATTAGGGCACACATTTCATTTTCACACCACTGGATACATTTCCCTCACTCGAAGGTAAACAGCACTCACCCCCCGCTCCCCCCTCACTGGAGGCAGGGCCAGGGCTAGGGCGCTTTTATAGCCCACAGCGGCAGGGCAACTGATGTCACCCCTCACGCCTGCGCGAATAGGGGCGCCAAATTCAAAAATCAAATGCAGTACAGACAGTTCGCCTGTAGAGAGCGCCTCACTTGCAGAAAGTTGATCTTTTAACTAATATGTAACAACAGGATATGTAAACAACACTATGGACAGTTATTTATACTGTTTATCAGCTGATTTGTGCTTTGCACTTTGAATACTCAAGTATTTTCTACAGCAAATGCTATTTCAGTACTTTCACATAATTCAAGTAATGAAGTATTTTGACCGTCTGATTTTATGTCTTCATTTGTTGGAGACAGTGCATAACAAACACACACTCTCTTTAATCCCCCAAATCTCCAGTGTTTGACTTTGTACACACACTTGCCACCTTTGGTCAAATAGTTTCATAATTCACTCTTGCTCCTTAAATTGACAGTAAAAACGATATTGCAATAAAATAATTAACATTATCGTACCACGTCAAATATCTTGTTCTTTGCCCGGTTTATTGCGTCACTCAGGGCTTTGATCCAAGCGTCTTTCTCCTCTGCCGACTGGGCTTGGAACTTCAAATCTTGGATCTATGGAATATTGAAAACAAATTGACAAAACGAAAACATAACACGACTGATTACATTGAAATAGCTTCTGGCATGACTGTAGACAAAAAAGCGTGGTGTACTTTACCCTAATTATACAGTATAGATGTCCAAATACAAGGTGAGAAAACTTGTAACGGGCTAATGGCACAGAACACAGCCCGTTACATCATACAAGAGACAATATGTTGAAGGTATAAAATCCTATAAAAAGGGATTTACGAGCAGCTGGATTTTCCACATATGTAATGAAAAGTGAAGTTTCCACTTTCTTTTGGGGCATACTGTACCACGAGGTTTTCGAGTGCCCAAGACCTAAACTGAACCACAACCAGGAAAAAAAAACAGGACCTGTTCCGCACCAATGGTTCCGCAGCACTTTCTATGTTGTTTTTAGCAAATGTTAGTCTGTGGACGACACTTGCTAGAACCCCCTAACATTCGATTCAGCGGTAATACTGCATTTCTAACTTTTGATCCTGAAATCTATAGGGAAAGCGTGTTGTTTGGGTCAAAACCATTGGCGCTGTAGGTTTTTGTGTTGTTCATTAAAGGCGGTTTCCACGGAGATGCGAGGACACGGCCAGGAACCGCTCACTTCATTCACAACTCTGGGCACACTTACGTAAGAAGATCAGACCGAGTCCAAGCCTAAACCTTGGCCATTATTGCACTGGTAAGAAACACTGGAGACTTACACAATAAAATGGGTAATAGAGCGTTACTCAATAGAAATATACAAGAATTAAGACCAAAATTATACAAGAAACCACTTTTAGTCATGATTTAGCCAAGCTGTGGTGCATTTACTGTGCCTCTCGAAAGTACTAATACACCTTGAACTTTTGCACAATTTGTCATGTTTACAACCATATACATAAAGATTTTATTTTGAATTTTTTACTGAAAGCAAAATGATACATGATTGTGTTATTTGTCAAAACATAGAAAACCAAAAAGTGGGGCGTGCATAAGTATTAATACAGCAGCAAGGCTTTTGGGGTTTGACTCTACAATATTTGCACATCTAGAGACTGACATTTTAGCCCATTCCTCTTTACAAAACAACTCAAGCTCTGTCAAATTAGAAGGAGAGCGTTTGTGAACAGCAGTTTTCAGGTCTTTCCACAGATTGTCAATAGGATTTAGGTCAGGACTTTGACTGGGCCATTCTAACACATTAATATGTTTGTTTTTAAACCATTCCATTGTAGATTTAGCTTTGTGTTTAGGGTCATTGTCCTGCTGGAAGGTGAATCTCCGCCCCAGCCTCAATAGGCAATTTAATGCACTCCGAAAATGCTGTATGAATACTTATGCACGCCCCACTTGTCACTTTTCTATTTTTTGAAAAATAACAGAATCATGTATCATTTTGCTTTACTTCAAAGTTGTCTGTTACTTGTGCATGGCCGAATTTATGCAGGAGCTTACAGGGGCTAAGCCAAGGGGCCCAGCAGGTTGAAGGGCCCATGGGCATAAGGAGAAAAATGCATGCTCAGCGCGGGTTGTCAAACTAGTTCCCTCTCTCTTTGCATCTTTGCATACTCGCTCAGATGTAAGGCTTCATCAGATGACTTTGTATCCAAAACTAAACCTGGTCTAAACCAGTGCTAAACAAGGTCTGAGACATTTTCATGCAGTTGACGCGGGGAAAAAAATATGTACCTATTAGTCTGTTAAAATGCATGAGAATGCACCAAATTGCAAACTGTTCTCAAATTTGTACTATGTTTAAGAAGTTACTTCTGCATGTTCAAATAAAAATATTAATTCATTTATCCTTTCATTGTAGAGAGAGAGAGAAATCAGACAGACAGACAGACAGTATATGGGGGGCCCTGAAAAAACTTTAGCCCCGGGGCCCATTTTACTTAAATCCGGCCCTGCTTGTGTGGGAACTTTCAGTAAAAAATTCTAATTCAAAATAAAATCTTTATGTATATGGTTGTAAACATGACAAAATGTGCAAAAGTTCAAGGTGTATTAGTACTTTCGAGAGGCACTGTATACTCTGAGATAGTTTTTATGTATAATAGAAGATGATCGGTGCCCTTCTCCACTCACATCAGTACATTTTCTCCGCCATTCTCATCATTGTAATCTCTGACAATATGTTTAAAACTTTACGTACGTTGTAAATACTTCACAGGAGGAGACTTGTGTGTTTCCAAATGCAAAGTGTTTTATTCTTGAAGCTAAAGTGCAATGTTAATTTGATGCATGATAAGGTAACAGAGTTCAGTTCTGTCCAACTCCCTCCACAAAAGTAACCACCAACACTTCATCCAAAAAAGGAAGTACCGAAAACAACAGCCCACATTCAGCGTGAAACTGATATCCTGCAAGTTAAAGTTCATCTCGTATGTAGGCGTATATCCACTATTAAGCAATGGCTCGTCTGTAAATGGTCTCTAAATTACTCCACATTGAGGCTTTGCAATCCCTATGTGCGTTTTAGTAAGTTTAGTCCATGTACTGTGGTCACTTCTGCTTCTTGTCTTGCGATGACTTGATGGACCAGTTGGTAATTGAGACGGACCTGTTAAAACTACAAAATGACTGCCTCCCCCAAAAAAACTGTTACACTGAGCAGCGAGAGGGAGCACCCGGTTCACCTTGTTTGCAGTTTTGGGCGACCGGATCAGGACGAGTCTGTGCTTCCTCTTGAAGGGGCTTTTCATTTCGTGGCATTTGTCGTAGTTCTCCAGATCCACTCTCTCCAGACAGTTCTTCTGGTCCTGAAAGATACGTGAAGACGATTAGAACTTGTACAAAGCAAGTAGTGAGAGCAGCTAGGAAGAAGATCCTCGTTGACCCCCTCCCCTGGTCCCTGGTCCAGCCAACTCAAGAACAAGCTTCATTCGCCAGGAAGCTGAACTCTCTCCCTTCCCTCCCTCTGCTTCCACCGACTATCACAAACAGTGGTCACTCCAGCCCACATTTTATATGAGTTTAGTCGTATGTCCAAGGGTCTGATTCTCTTTAATTCATCAAAAATAATGATGATAATCTTTTCTCAATCTTGATCCGAATGTAACGTAAAACAAATGTGCATTAAAGTATTCACAGGGGAATCAAGAAAAGCCTTGAGAGTGGACCTTATTTTTTAACAAGCGTGATTCTGAAACAAGCTGTGTAACTGCAGCTGCAACTCATTTTCAAATACGGATATGACACAAACATTACTGACATTCCTGTGAAGGTGTGACATTTGTTGTGTTCATGTGACAGTTATGATTCTAAAGTCAGAAGGCACTTGTTTATTTATTTCTTGTCTGTTTGTTTCAGGCAGAGAATGTTTTTTACGATTTTTACAGGTATATGGTGATGTCAAACACATCTTTATCGAACACTTTGTTGGTTAGAAAATGTAATGTAAAAGCTAAAACCAGTAGTTTTGCGATCTCACTGTACGCTTCTACTTCCCCTCTACTGTCCCAGTCGCACTTATTCATCCTGGCCTACTGTACATGTTTTTAGTGGTGGCTTGGGGTAACCAGGGAAAACTCCACATAGAATGCCCTGGAGATTAAACCTGAGACCTTGTTGCTGTGACTCAAAAGCGCTGGCCTCTGCGACACAGTGCCGCCATCATATAATGTTCTGTTAAATCTATCCCCAACAAAATCTGCATGTTAAGAGGGTTTCCTGACCCTGTTCGACAAAACATTACTTGTCCTGTAAATACCCCCGCACCCACCATTTTGCAAATACCATTTAAAGCCTCAATTATAGAGAAAAATAATTTGAGTTACAAGAACAAATCCTACTTCACAGCAGGATGTGATCAGTCATCGAAAACCCAACATGCATATTCTGTAAATCCAGTGCACCTCGTTCTCATAGACCAGGATCTCGGTCTTGTCCACACTGACGTAGCGGTCTTTGTAGCTGGACAGGACTCGACCGTGGGCCTTCTTCATCCACCCGCACTTTCCCTGGAACCCGGTTTTGGTCCTCACCGCAGGGTCCTCTTTCTGCGGAGTCACAGAGGAAGAAAGTCGCACTCAGATCACACTTAACAGTTTGGAGTTTTCAGGAAGATGCAGAAGATACGATGGAACAGGAGCGTCGACACATTGACTTTTCTGTGTAACTTGTTTGGTATTGGTGTCAGTGAAGCTATCAAGGACTAACAACAACATTTGCTGGTTAGTAAGAACTATCCGCCCAAACAAATGTCGTAATTTCACACCTTCTTTACAGGCAAAACCTCTCTCCCCACACCTCCTCTAAGGTACACCGCAGCTTCTTTCTTGGACCACTTTTTTGTAGATATAGGAGGGGGGGAGGGGGGACATTTTTTTTTCTTCTTCATATTGGCCAATCTCCATTTCTGATTCGATTTATTTTTTACATATTGAGATCAATAACCAGATTAAACTAATAAGAACGCTTTCCACTCCAGTGACACAAAAAGGAAACCCATGATGTTAAATGCTCTTTCCATAAAATTTTGATTGACTGAGAAGAGATTCTGTTTGAGAGGTTCTGCTGCAAACCTTTATGGTATTTTGAAAGTTTGGTACAAAACAAAGGAGATGCAGTTTTTTCGATGCACAAATGACTCACAGTCAAAGCAGCTCTACACAGTGACACAAGCTCCTCTTACCTCTCACTTTGAAACGTACATGTGACACTTCTCTGTTGGACAATTACTCTGGCCACAAAAGGCCACAGAGAATAAATAGAGAAGCTGAGAATAACATATAGGAACTGAAACTGAAGGCGTTCTTCATAGTGAAATAAATATACTGCCTGTTGACTTTTGGTAAATTGTTTGTTATTGTGCAGCCCTATTTTATACGTATAAGGAGGACCCAACGGGGACAGGGTATTCAAATGTCGATTCAATTTATTTTTTTGATTCAACAATTAAGGTGCAGCCTCCTTTTATCTGAAACATTAAGACTTTTCAAAATATGAACGTGGTAAAAGTTATAAACCGTTAAATACAAAGCTCATCCACAAGGTTAATATGACACTTACTTTCTAAACCAAAGCATTTCATACTTTCTGAATCAAAGCTTTTTTGATCAACATTAGGACAAATCCTGCTTCCATGAAACTAAAACTCTTTTTAGTAACTGCAGAATAAGCTCTTTTTTGAAGCCAAATATTGTCTTTGTGGCGTAACTAAATCTATCTTTTGCAGGTGTCTGCAACTTTCCCAGCCTTTGTTTCTGTTGGAGTCATTTCCACAGGATATACTGTATTTTAGGTGGGAGGTCATCTCTGTTTTTTCCACTTTCTCTGTTGAAAGGACCACAACATCGAAAAAGAAGTATTACTTTTGTGTGTATAGTTTCTAAATGTACTTTTCTGGGAATATGGAATAGTTATAAATAATGCCATAAAGGACAGGGACTAACAAGCCGTTGTTTACATTACAAATGAAAGCTCTTCAGAGTTGCAAGATGGTGTTTAGGCGTTATGTGAAGAAAGTATGAAAGAAAGCATGCCGGGCGGTTGGCCGACCTTAGCTTTGACAGTTTGACTCTCTCCACTCGTTCCCCCCTTCACACTTAAACTGAACTGTAATAAAGATTACAAGACAACATATCTATTGTTGTCTTTATACATGACACACACAGAAAACATGTATGATAGAAAATATTCAATAGATTCCAGATGTTAATTTCAGCATTAAATAAATACAGGTAAATCAAAATTTGACATGAACCTAAAAAGGAACAAGCAACGAATTAAACCTCAATCTTTGTTGGAGAAGCAAGTTGAAGCTACAGTAGATGCAGTTTGGCCAGCAACAGTTCTCAGAAAATAGATAGTAATGTCCGACAAAACTGGGCCAACAGTAAAGTAAATCTTCCTATACATCTTTGAAACTTTATCCTGGCGTGATATGAACTGGGCCTGAAGCCACTCCGGCTGTGACAGGAAGTCCGTTTTGAGATCGAGCACAGACTCTGCAGCCATTTCTGCCTTTAACTACTTCCTTTGTGGTCTCTTTAATATCACGTTAATCGAGCAGCTCCTAGATAGTATCTCGGCGTAAAAGCATAGAGCTAAGTATTAATGAGTTACAATATTTATTGCAGGGAAACAACTCTTTTCTACAATGAATGACACATTTCATAGCATTCAGCATGTTGATAAAATGTGCGATATAATGTGGACTGAATGTATAATAGTTTGCAACAAAGTGTAAAAGTTCACATTTTATTCAGAAATGAGGCACAAAAAAACGTGATGGGGAAAAAAGTGATGGAAAAGTGACAAAAACGTGACACAAAACACCACAAAAAAGCCATAAAAGAACAACAGAAAAGTGACAAAAAAAAGTGATGAATATGTGACAAAAAGTGTGACGTAAACAAAACAAAAGTGCGATGAAAAAAACACAAAAAAAGTGCTGACAACACGGCAACAGAGCAAGGTTGTTTTGATAAGTTTTGTAGGTCAGCCTTCAAATGAGGCGTTACTCTGGCCTATAGGCCGTAACCATTTAGATTTGGGTAAAGCTGAACTGGAGCAAATGCACTCAGTTAAGGCGGGGGTTAAGATGCTAAACCCATTGAGAGTCTTTGGGATGTGCTGGAGAAGCCTATGCACACAGTGTTCACTCTCTCCCATCATCAATACAAGATCTTGGTGAAAAATTGAATGCAACACTCGACCTTTTGACATTGCAGAAGCTTATTGTGTGTGTGTGTTGTAATCAAAGTTAAAGGCGGTCCAACTAAATATTAGCGTGTTTGTGTGACTCTTTTATTGTGACATATTGTGAATAGCCCTTCCTGCAACCGCCACCTTAACGTGGTGGAGGGGTTTGAGCGCCCGAATTATCCTGGAGCTCTGTTATCGGGGCTTCGTGCCCCTGGTAGGGTCTCCCATGGCAAACAGGTCCTAGTTGACGGGACAGACAAAGAGCGGTTCAGAAGCCCCTTATGAGAGACCAACAGGCCCGGTTAGAACCATGAGGCCGTCCTTTCGTGGACCCACCACCTGCAGGAGGAGCCATAGGGGCTGGTGCAATGTGATTTGAGCAGCTTCAACAGCTGCCCCCACGACCCGGCAACGGACAAGTGGGAGAAAATGGATGGATGGAATATTGTGAATAGCACGGCATGGTAGCGCAGTGGTTAGCCTTCTCGCTTCACAGCAAGAAGGTCCCGGGTCCGATTACCACCTGGACGGGGCCTTTCTGTGTGGAGTTTGCATGTTCTCTCTGTGTCTGCATAGGTTTCCTCCGGGTACTCCAGTTTCCCCTGCTACTAAAAACATGTACAATAGGCCAGGATGAATGATAGTGTGTGTGAATGCTGGAGGTGGTCACAGGGACCGTTGTGTGCAGTTGCGACAGCACTTCTGTCAGTCTCCCCCAGGGGAAACTGAAGCTACTAACGTAGTTTACCACCACTGAGTATGGAGTGAATATAAAATGCTCTCATGTAAAGCTCTTTGTGACCATGTCTGTGAAAGGTGCTATATAAATAAAGATCTTCTTCAAAAGGTGAAAAAACTCTTTGACGATAGATAAACTGAATTTGACGATAGATTTGTTGTGTTTTTTTCCTTGTCACAAAATATTTAATTCTACTTTAAAGCTGAATGTAGTGAAAAAGTTAGGTTAGTTACACAGTGCAACGCTAACGTTTTCAGCAAACCGGCTCTGTGCAAACCCCTCATAGTATGTTGAAATACTATATCTAGTGTTATTAAAGCAGGCGTGGTTTTAAGAGGAAACAAGCACCTCTCCCTCTCTCACTCCCTCTTCCACACATGTTTTTGATCCACATCTGGGACAGGGGAAACATCTGGATCCCATTCATTTTGACCTGAACTCATCACTGACTGCAGTTCACTCTGTGTCCAATTTAAGTAAAAAAGTAATGCTTAAATACACAGAGCAGAGTGGTAGAAGTGCTAACAAATTACTCACAAAAGTTTAAGTACAATATGTTGTAGATAAGTGACAAAAAGGTAGCAAGTACTTTTGATGATACTTGATACTTACTACTTTTCCCCACTACTGCACTTAGTAACACAGAGGCTGTTATTACGACACTTATTAGAGCAGAACAACACATTTTTCACACTTTTAAACATGTCCGGGAGCATCGCCATTTGAGACTGAAATATGAACTGCCAAACTGATGAAATAGAATCTTTAAATTACTTACACTATCACCCTAGCATAGCCCTTCATATTGGACCCCAAAAATCCAAATCAGTCGGGCCCTAGTCCTAACTTTCTGGGTTTGAATATAAATCAGCACTTGTCCGTTGCCGGGTCGTGGGGGCGGCCGTTGGAGCTGCCCAAATCACACTGCACCAGCCCCTATGGCTCCTCCTGCAGGTGGTGGGTCCAGAGAAGGACGGCCTCATGGTTCTAACCGGGCCTGTTGGTCTCTCATAAGGGGCTAATGAAATTCTTCTTTAGCAGTTCATATTTCAGTCTAAACTCAAATGTAAAATTGTTTTCACATGTTTTAAAGTGTGCACTGCGTCTGAATCTTTATTTATTTTAAAATACACATTTCAAATCAAATCACAACATTTTCCAAAAGCAAAGTGCGCGGTAAACGTTTCATTTGGAACGACACATCTGAAGGACCGTGTTTATATAAACTGGGTGGTGTTGGCTGCACATAACGTAAGACGAATCACTCCCAAAAGATGAAGTCACAGACATTTGCAAACTATTAGACTTTTTAACTGCACTCTGTATTGTTACAAAATGTGCCAAGATTGTCAAGTTTTCTAGATTTGATCTTTTTATATTTAATTGGTATAATAAAATGCTAAACTGAATGGCATGCACTAGTCTCCTTTTAAAAACAAATAAAAAACGAATAAGATCTTCCGGGAATCAATATGAGCAACAGAAGGGTTTGATCCCCGGCCGGGCGGGTCCTTTCTGTGTGGAGTTTGCATGTTCTCCCCGTGTCTGCGTAGGTTTCCTCCAGGTATTCCTGTTTCCCCTAACACTAAAAACATGTACAATAGACCAGAATGAATGTGTGTTTGCCTATGTGTGTGTGAGTGAGTGTTTGGTGGTGGTCAAAGGGCCGATGGCGCAGACTCACTTTCGTCAGTCTACCCCAGGGCAGCTTGTAGCTTAGCACCACTGACCGAGTATGGCCTGAATGAAGGATGACAGAGTGGTGCGTTGAGAAACTTGGTAACACAGGCTTGTAAAGCGCATTGCAAGTGTAAGCCATTATTCATATTTCAGCCAGTATTTTTTATGCAATTTGTTAAGACCTCAAAGTCAGCAACTACACACACCTATTACTGGATGTGGTGCGTTGTTATCTCCTTTTTCTGCTTGTTTGATGATCCCTATTACACTTAATTGTGCTGGTGTAATGCTAATTCACACGACAAACAAACCACCCTTTATCTCCACTCGCCTGAAAAAGACCTCGTGCTACGCAAACTACACCATAAATAGAAATAATAGAAGTGCCAGAGTTGCAAAAGCAGCACACTTTCTCAACTCAGCACAAAGTGGAAGGAAATCTATTTTTACAACACTTTGTCATATTCAGAGCGTGGGCACAAAAGTACGGAGACAAACACAATTTCAGTGGAACAATATTTACGTCAATAAGACACTTGGTCACAGGGTAAATGTTATATGGGGCAGTTATCTAAAAAATGGCACTAATAAGATTGTCAATCAAGAAACCCACTAATGCAGTTTTTGCTTGCAATCAACAACATTTTCTGTTGTACAATTTTGGTCGAAGGTGGCACAGTGGGGGTAAGCATCCCCCTATTATCAGGAGGGTCAGCAGTTTGAACCTGAGACCCCCCCATTCTTTTCTTACATCCGAGCAATACTTTTGTTTCTGAATATCTTACTTCTTGACACCACCAACCAAAGCTATACATTGCTTCATGTCGTGGACGTGTTGCTGGGTGTTTTACACATCGTGGCTTCTGGTCAATCTGATAATCCCGGTCATCATTAGCCCTGGATTAGTAACTCTAGTGTGATTTGTTGTTTGCCCTTTCTGCGCAGTGCGTTTCAATACCAGCTGTGCACCACTTATCTCCTCAATACTACGTTTGTCATTTCTCCAGTGGCCATTATCCGACCGCAACGCGGCCGCATGAGCCCGTCTGAATCAGCCTTTTATGGCAGGGACCTCTCACTCTACAGAGGTCTATGGAGTGACGCGTTCACTGACCCGCTGCGAGAGGAGGAAAACAGACTGCCACATTATGCGTCATGCTGCGAAACAATTAACCCTGTATCTGTTATGGGCCGCGCTGCGCTCCCCTCGCCACACAATACAATCATGTGTGTGCCCATGGAGACACTCAGGGGCTCCTCTGGGAAACAGGGACGAGATTCAATGCAAGTTTAGGGGCCACTTTACTGTTGAGATGTTCAGAGTTAGGCTAAATGTTTTCATGTACAGTAGACAAAAAATATCGGTGCCCAGATAAAAATCAATATTGATACTAGTGTCTAAACTTCATACAAGGTTATCGGTCTGCATCAAGTCAAACTGAATGCCTTTTAACTCCATTATTATTATTATGCTCAAATTCATAATAAAATTTTTTATTTCTTAAAGCAGAACTAAGTAACTCATGCCCCTAGAGGCCATAAGCGCCACTGCAGGTGTCGTAGCATGGTGAGTTTTTTTTACTTATTAATTGTCCGTGAGAGTAAATACTACGCTGACAGAAGAGACAAAGGGAGAGAGGGATACTGTACATTGTGCCACAACCCAATGGAGATAAAAAAAAATGTCACTCAAGCTGTAAATACTGCTTATGTGGCGCTAACCGACAATTAGCTTTGCCAGTTAGCCTGTTAGCTTCTTCTTCTTGATTACATTAGTGTGTTTTGCACCACCGACCCGGTGCAGAGAAAGTTGCAAGTGTGGTTTTCTGCCCAGAGACACCAGGGGGAGATGAAAGACTACGAATCATCGACTACGAAATGGATCTATTAAGGTAAACAAGTTACTTAGTTCTACTTTAAGATTGTTTAACATTACATACAACAGAGGAGTGAAGAGACATTTCTACATTCAAAAGCAAATTTGATTCAATGTACAACTTTTGAGCATAACATTGTTTACAATTTCAAAACTTTCAGAACTGCATCTGAATATGATTTGGACCCTACTTTTTTGTATTAATGACAAACGCAGTAAAAATAGCTGAACAATGACACAATTTTCTAAGAGATTTAGTTGGGTTCCAATACTATGATGCTTTTGAATGTTTTTTTTAGGCCTTTGTTTTGGCACACATCTGAGCATTTAATAGCAAACTACCATTAAAAAATATCTAGTGGTTTTCTCACATTTCCCACCAGGGCTGCACAACTTTAGAAAACTGCAGTTGGCAATTAGATTTTCGATTCATATTTTAACATCTAGATTCAGCTCATACATTTTATAGATTTATAAGAGCACTAAAGGAGTCCTGTGCAAAATACTTTGTTGAACTTTAAACCATGTTACAACATTGTTCTGATGTGGATATGTCGTTTCGTTCACACAACACAGTTTTGAGCAATCCTGTTTACTTTTGGTTGTTTCTTCTTCCACTGCTGAGGCGCTCTGAGTCATAGTGGTGTCAAGTGTCCTCTGTATTTTTAAAGTCCATTAAACATCACCGGAGCTGTACTGCTCTTAAACTGCATTCATCATGGGTGCCATAAATTTGTTAGCATCCTGTGGAATAAGAATGAAGTCTCACAAAAATGTTTTTAGCAGCAGAACTTTGAGACGCAAATGACAAATACTTGTGTGAATTACAATATAATAAATATCACAGCTGAAGTCCCTAAAACAGGTTTATATTCCACAATTATAAATGTTATGTTCACCTTAACTTTAAAGCTTTTAACATAAAACTAATTACGACTGCCATACATTGATGCTTAATTCAACTCCTCTTTACTCTTTCTATATGATGACGTCCCGTAAGGTTTGTGTAATAAACATGTAGGCAGTTTGTAAGTAAAGACAAAAAAAAGTATTCATATGTTTTTTTTTTACTACTGCACATGGTGGGGCAGGCTCATTTGAAGTACTTTGATATACAATACTTTATAAGGTCTCCATATGTTTGTGGCGTTGTAAAACCATATAGCTTTAGGTCAGTTTTACCATTTGACTGTGTTGTTTAATTTAGATGCGAAAAAGCGACTATTTCAATTTCAAACAATTAACAAATATGGTCATAGTCTGGAGTTGGTTGAAAAAGGAAAACATTAAATATGTTTCCAAATTGTTCAGCCATAAATTCTTTGAAACGTATTATCTTTATACACTAACCAACACCAGTGCAGTATCGAAAGTACAGAGAGAGGGAACTTTGCCGTTTCCCATAAAATTCCTGCCTCTGACTCGATTGCGCTGATGTCATGGTTCTGCTCTTCTCATTTCAACATCATTTCCAGTGAATCACCTCCAAAAATGTGTCTGCGACTGCTTTCTAACGCGAGGTGCACCAGCTACAGCTGCGAGTCCAGGGAGTAAACTACTCAAAGTTATTTATGACAAAGGTTTAGTGAGAGTTGCTTTATGACTTTTATCACTTGGCTCTGTCTTTTCTATGAGCTTCTTTTCCTTGGCCTCCAAATGTGTATTCACTCATATATTTATTTGTCATGGTATTAACAGAAAAAGAATGGGAGAAGCACTCTTGCCCGGACCCTTAAATTACTATTGTAAATGTTAAGTTAATTTATATGATGATACTTACTCTTTAAGACTACAATTGAATTAGTGGCAGAAACGTCTGAAAATATAACATACATCATCATTATATTCCAGTAACTCTCAACCTTTTTCTCTCCGTGACCCCTATTTTACTGGTGGACACCTCACTCTTTTCTAACCGCAGACAAACTACTGTATCTTAAGGACAATTATTAATTAAATTTAAGTAAGTTTGCAAAGTGAGCCTTTCTCAGTAGGGTATTGTATTTGTATTTGTATTGATACCGTTTACAATGATTGAAACACGTCTCTTGCAAATGAGACTTTGAGTCTCAAGGGACAAACCTGTATGAATAAAGGATAAATAAAGATTTAAAAATGAGTAGCACAGAAACTGAATTTTCAAAAGTAAACGATCAAGCTCCCTCCCTCTCCCCTACGGATTGGACCTGACAGGCTGGTTCACAGGAAAAGCTCGTCTCACTGGTCAACGCTGGAGGATAGACGGCTCTGATTGCTTAGATTCGTTAGAAAGGACTTTACAAATAGTAACATATACTGTATATCAGCCATTCCCAAAGTCCAACACATCGCGGCCCCTTTTATCGATCCAAAGTTTTCATGGGCCCCCCAACAATATGTATTCACTCTTTTCAAAGATTATCTAATGGTTTTCATCATTAATTTCTTATGATTTTACAGAAAAAAATTGCAAACACAGGCTGATTACTTTCTATAATTAAACAAATACATATAAATATCATTTTAAACCCATTATATAAATTGTTTGGAAAACGTTTGGAGGCCCCCCTGAAGTGCCCCTGAGGCCCCCCAGGGGTCCCTGGACCCCACTTTGGGAATGGCTGCTGTATATTATTACTTACTTAACATCAAAATGCAAGACCAGGTGGTCGATTTGGCCCATTTTATAAAATGTGTAATACATTTAGACTTCCAGACTATCACTTTAAATGGTTATAGCAATATTATCGAACAATTAGCAAAAAAATAGCATACTATTATAATTCTATCAACATGGACAGGTCTGTGAAACTTTTGCCCGACCCCTGCAGGATTGGGAATCACTGCTATATTTCATCTAAAATAACAAATTACATTACACTACTACTATGATTCCTCTTTTATGTCAAGTTATTCTCTTATTTGACTATCACCTTTATATAAGATTTCTGTATATTAAAAGAAAACTGTAAACATTCATTAATTTCTTTTACCTTTATTTATTGGATTTGACTCTTGGTCTTAATTCATTTTTAGTTGATTAAAATAGAGTCTACATGTGTCTAATAAAGGGTTGGGGTGCTGCTTCCTATACAGTACTTTGAAAACTTGCTGTAACTTCCCTGAAGAGGTAGCAAAGCGTGGTCCTGCAGCTTCCTTTTTCTGTTGAACTGGCTTCCTCAAAGTGATTTACAAGCTCAGGTTTAGTTATGTTTAAGATCAGAGCTAAATAATTAATATATAAGATACATAAGTTGCAACACTATTGAAGGGATGAGAAAAGCCATAATACAACGGATTTATTTGACAACATAGTGTTGTTGATACATTGAAAAATACTTACTTACTTCATTGTATAATTTACTTTTATTTACCAGGCCTCCAACATACTGTAATATTCGTACATACTCTACTAGCTATAACTACAGTATAGGATAAAATAAGATGCTAGTAATTATGTTGTACTAAGTGTGGTACCGGTAGAAGTGTATGTTAGAAGTGGTAGTAGTGGTAGTGCTGCGGTAGTACTAGCAGGAAGTAAACTTTAGTCTAAATCTTTTATACTTCATGCTGCACTTTTTCCATTACAGAGCAATTATTCCAATTCATAGTGTGCACTGTTGGAATAATTGCTCTGTAATACTGTGCACACATACTGTAGCTGAAGAACTTATAGTTTTCATACCTTTCGCCCCAGGTAGGTGGGCCACTCAAGCACCACCTATGACTTTAAGGGTGACTACTGACTAGTGACCACCTCAATAACTAGTCAGCTGAACATCTATTAAGTTGAGTGGTGGGACATAGAGGGATAAACCAATTAAAACATTTTTTTTAATACTAGACCTCATTAGAACTATTGTATCTAATGCTTTGTTCCATAAACCCACATATTGCAGATTCAAGCCACAACACCCAAATATTGAACATTTTCTACAAGGAGAGCGGAATTATGGCATTCTCAAAGTAAATCTAGCTCTCTACAGATAATGTTTGATGGTTTCGTAATATATTAGTAAAGTGTTTTTCTAGGTTATACATGGTTTACATTCAGTTTATTTTGGATTAAGACCCAGACAAGTCCTCGTTTTCTTTGATGGTACTTAAAAGGTCAAATGTTGGTGGTAGGTGTGAAAAGTTTGAGAACCACTGGCTTGGAAGAATATAAAACACTAATTGCCTCATGTAAAGACAATGCTATTAACTGTCTATTAACACTCCTGTACACATAATAAAGTTCTGCCGCTCTACATTCATTTGACAACATCATTTCTGACTAAAGACTTGTTTTTCTCCCCCTCTCCTTCCAGTCTGGCCCAATAAACGCACTTCAAATGCTTGTTTACGAGCGATAAAGCAACGCCGAAATGACTCCAGCCGCCAAATGAACTCTAGAAGTCTCATCTTTACTTGTACGACTCATTAACCTTACCCAGCGCCTTGTGAAATATTACATTATAACACAATGTTTTAAAGGGAGATTGTTTTTGTAGCGTCGCCCAATGCACCAGAGAGCAATAAAGATGCAGCAAGATTGGCAGGTGGGCAGGTGCTTGGTGCCAACATAGTCTTTTGGACATGATGTAAAAGTCTCTGTTAAAACATTGTCCAAGAGCAAATTGAGGTGTGAGTTCAATCCGATACGCCCTTCCTAACATAACGTACACAATAATTAATCTTTCTAAAAAAGTATTGCTTCAATGCAAAACTTGGGCTAAATGTGCGCGCAAAACCACGTAGCAGCTCAAGAATGGCAACAACAAATCAGCTTGGACGGCTCTACTCACATCTTCCATGATAAAGTCCGTTATATGGGCTGGATTCACTCGACGTCGCCGCTCTCTCAAGCTCCTATCCCGGCTACAAACTCTTCGCTTCTCCGCTGCTGGCTGGTGGGCGCTGGACACATCTCCAAAATGTCCACAAAAAGAGTGCGCAGAAATAAGGAACTGTGCAGCAACGAGTTTTTCAGTTCGTGACAAGGACTGACGCTCCTCCCGTGTGTGTGTGCATTTCGCTCATTTGACCCAACTGTGAAAAAAGTTCGAAGAAAAAAAGTTTGGTTTCCGGTTCGCATTTAGTGTTGAATACACGGCAAGGAGGGGCAACTCTACACCCAGCGATGCGCGCGTCTCATCATCGGGGGCGAAATAAAGCGAGGACCCGGTGGGATAGGATTGACCAAGGTTTGAGATGCACAGATAAAGTGTGGGTAGAAGATCAGTGTTGAAAATAACAGTACGTTTTGGCGATACAGACTCTAGTCGCTGAAGCATCCACGAGACTCCGTCTCCTCCAGATGTCACTCCTCAGAATCACCAATAGGCAGCAGTGTTTAGTCTATTTAATACAACTTTCTACTGAATTTCAAATTTTTGTGAAAATTGTACAGTTTAACATCACATTTTAGCAGCTGTTTTCATCTATTATGTGGCAAATGAAAAATAGGCTACAGACATGATTTTCAATACAATAAATTCAATACATTTCAATACATTTTCTGCACAAGTTCTATTAAGCTATTATGTCTGATGAGAACTGAAAGATTTCAACTATATATCGTGTGAGGAGATAAAAAAAAAAACTTTGTTCAGTTTAGCCAGTGGCTGTATGTATTATGAGTTCAGCCCACAGCTGCCAAAGTGGAACCATTTATCACTTTTATCAACAGTCGGACCAAAGCGCGGCGCACAAGTGCAACTTTGTTATGAGCTCGGGCTTTGTGGTGTTGATGTGGTTGAAGTCAAATTAATTTTACATGATGTGGTTTCATTGCTTTTAGGGGTTATTTTATTTTATGAAAAAATAATCATCATCATCTTCATACCTTAGTCGCGAGCCACATGGTTCAGTAAAACATAACCGAAGCTCAATTTTTGGGGGCTCCGTAGTTATCAGCGGCACATTCACATTTCTATCATACAGGACAATGCAGGACAAATACACGTATATGGCGATGTAAGACCATGTTTTATCGTTAGATGATTGTCATGACAAACATTTAAAGTAATAAACTCAGGGCAAAGAATTCGCTCTGCTCATGCGCAGTTGTCTTTTGACCGTGGTTGTACTTCCCCTAGGCTCGTGCCGCAACAAGAAGTAAATGCACGTGGATTTATTTTTGTCAACAACTTCACTTTCTCCCGCGGTAAGGTTTAATGACTTCTATTGGTAACGACAGACGGGTTTTAAAGGCCCGTAACATACTTTCTCAATAAAATTATTGTCGCACTTATTTTGTTAGATCTTCGGCAGTAGTGATCGATCCAAAGTTCTCAGAAGGTTATTGAGTCTTCTGTACTCTGTAGTTGAAGTGTAGGACATTTAGCCTCTCAACCAAAAGGCTTCGTCAGTGACACTAACGTTTCCAGCTCTAGGCGGACTAGATACAGACTACTGGAAGGGGGTAAGTTGGCTAAGTAGCTTAACCCCTCCCAGTGGTCTCCATCCGTGTCAGAGCTGGAAACTAGGGTCGCTGATGAAGCCGTTTGGATGAGAGGCGAAATGTCCTACACTTCAACTACAGAGTACAGTCGATGACTCAAGAACCTTCCCTGAAGATGGATAACTCCTGTACGACTGAGAGCCTACACAGAAAATGGGGCCTCTGCCTCATCCAATATACTAAATTTCAGTTTCTCCGGTTAATTGCAGTGCACTTTAACAAATTACGAAGTAAACCTATTGAGTGGATAACTTTCGTAAATCAACACACATACAATACAATTTTGTTAATTTAAATTTGCACTATGAATTTTAATAAAATAATGAACCATAATATGAGCGATCGCTGATGTTCGTCATTCAAGTGCATGAAGCCTGAGCTATTTGTTTAGGCCACAGTTCCAGCGCAAGGTAGACAATGGTCAAACAGTGAATACTGTTTTTGCCCACCATGAAATTGAACTATTATTATGTCAATCTCCCACATGATTTGATTGATTTACTTGACATGATTTACTGTATATTTCTGTGTTTGAATGATAATGCCCTACCGTAAACAAACGTTTCTCCCACAGGAAACATGTTCTGTCAGTGCTGGCAGCTGCCCAGTGAAGTGTGGACCCAGGTGTTGGGATACCTGTCTCCCACGGACAGGCTGCGAGTGCGGGCCGTCTGTAAAAACTTTAGAGACCTGGTGGACGGCAGCGGTCTGTGGAGGGACTGGACCGTTACACTGAAAAGTGTGAAGGGCGCATACAACAAGCAGTTCTGGCAAACACTCCGCCGCTGGAGAGTGTCCTCCGCGGCGCTGTTCTCTCCACGTGGCTGGACGCACATCGCCACCGAACTCCCACGGTTGACCACTCTGATCTTAGACAATGACAGTGAAGCTGCTCTAGAGAGTTTACAGTGTTTCACTAACTTGAAGCGTCTGTATCTGAGACGACCTAAAAACATGTTATTGGACAAGCTGTTTGATATCCTCCCTGCACAGCTCACGCATCTGAGTGTTTGTGAGTTTGTCAACAAGGGGAGGTTGTTTGGGGAATGTTTTATGAATGTTTTAAATTTTGTCACTGCGCCACACCTGACAAACCTTTCATCTTTGGTTTGTCACTGTTCTTTTGGTGTGGAGCTAGGAGTTGTTCTGCCGACCATCCTCTCAGCGTTACCTCAGCTCACACACCTCTCTGTGATGGGCCATTCGTACCACCACACTGACCCTGTGGACTACGATCCTCCTGGTCCTCCTGAGCCACCTTCCCTGCAGCACCGCTCCCTGTCCAGCCTGGAGATCATCGAGTTTGTTAATATTTTACCAAGCAACATTATAAAAATGGTGCCATCTTTGCACAGCCTAGCCCTGTTTTTTAGCCATAGTTATAATGTCTCAAAAAAAATTTCAATGTGCTCCTGGTTAAGGAACCTGCCTGACCTGTCCTCTCTGCTGGTGTTAGGGGGTCCACCTGCCAGGGACTTTGTTGGGTCCATCCCCTCCTCAGTGACACACCTCACCCTACGCCCCAAATCGATAACCTCTGTCGAGTTGACCGCACTGTCAGCACAGCTGCCAAACCTGCGACACTTGCACTTGGAGCCGTACGTCTTTCTGGGCCCAGTCACGGCGCTGCTTCCGCGGCTCTTTCCCGGTCTTCGCAGCCTCCGCCTCCGTCACGAGCGGGTCCCAGAAGAGGCCTTCCTCAGTCTGGCCGCACTGACGGAGTTACGGCTGCTCGAGACGCAGGACCCGGTGCCTCCTCCCGCGGCACTTGTCTCCAAACTACAGGCACTCACCAAAAAACGTGTCAGAATCTTCCAGAGACCAGAACGGGATCAACTGCTGGTCTGCGACTGCGTGAATGACCATACACAGACAATTGGGGCCAAGTGTGGACCTAAACCAGGACTAAGCAGGGTCTAAACAGGGACGGGAAAAAAACATTTCCCAGAAACATCAGTAAACCCAGGGATGTGGGTTATTTTTATGGACAATTCACACAGGATCCTTGTATTTATTGGTCTTGCTCACGCTACTTCTACTTAAGCTTAGTGTGTTTGTGTGAGCTTTACCTTCGTGACAAAAGCTGTTTCTTCCACATGATACAATGAACATCAATCTCTGAAATTTTGTAAGATCCTAGAGACTTGACTTAGATGTTGTTTGTTGCTAAAATAAAGTTCACACAAACACACTGAACTAAAGTAGAAGTAGCATGAGCAACGCAAATAAATCATTTAGTATTATTGTCTGTCTTTTTCAGAAAAAAGTCAGTAAAATATAATCTTGACGTTGCTGGTCCTGTATGGAAGAAAACAAAATGGCAAAATAATAAATTAATCAATAACGAAATGTCCATATTGGTGAATGATTATTAAAGTGTCTCTACAAATGCTGAAATAATAGAAATAGATAATTAAACAGCTTTACAATGCATGTGCACATATTAGTGCATTATTTCTCATGCAGCATTCCCTCATATACATAAGAAATTTGGGTCCCTAAACTGTACAGGCGATTTCGAATTCTACATTAATTGAAACACGTCCATAAAATTCCATATTTTATTTTTCAGCTTGCACCACTGACTGTAGAAGCCACGTATACTGTCAATGGCTTGCACACACTATTTATCACCTGTCTTGATAAATGACCCCCCCAGGATGTATACACTGAACTATATTACTGGAGAAGACTTCACACTGTTTCCATAATGAAACCCGAGGCTAACATAAATTTAACGCTAACGTTAAAATAAATAATAGATAATAAATAAATAAATAATATTTGAAACACATGTGAAACACACTCGGCTTAACGTTTATTCATCATGTGTATATATATTTTATATTTTATAATTTTTTGACCGGAAGTAGTCTTTACCCTGCATTAGCCAACAGGAAGTTAGCGAAAAACATTCCGTGCACAGAGCGAGAGCGTGACGTACAGAGACGTGTTTTAGAGTGTTTACATTGTAGTGTTTTAATCATCTTCATACCTCAGTAGCGACATGATCTTGTTCGGTAAAACATGTCTGACGATGCGTTAGAGGAAGTTTCAGTTTTGTCTTCAATTTACTGCGGGGAGGGAGAGTTTGAGCTGCTACAGCAGAGTGGTGCGGTCACAATTATTTATCATTAAACCATAGCGTAATAAACTCCCTCATATACTATCCAGATTTTGATTCAAATATATGTATTTGTGTAAACAGTAAATTATCAGTACAGTAATTCATCAATGCATAAAAGTAGGGATTTACATGAAGTACTCTGAGTAATTACCATTTAATTATGATAATACTAATGTAGCCTTTTATACCTAAAAGGATTTAAGCTTTTTTAGTTGTTCAAGTTGTATACTAAATGCACTTAGGTATTCTTAAAAAATACTTTTTTAATAGTATACTGCATTTGTATACAGAACTCTGACAACATGAAATATTTTGAATACAATTTTTACTTATTCTTTACAGCTGATGGTGTGACGGTGCAAATTACCTCCTCAGTATTCAATGGAGAAAAGGTGACTGTGCTCTTCCACCTGCCCCCCACATACCCCCTCTGCCTTCCAGACATCGCTGTCTCCTCCTCCACTCTGTCCAGAGCCCAGTGTCAGGACATCAGACAAAAACTGCTCATACACGCTGTGACTTTACCTCGAGAAGTAATGATCCACCAACTGATCGAGAACCTACAGGTAGAGTTTTAAAATTGGATGCGTCGTCTTTATAATGCAGCACAAATGCATTAATAATAAACAGAACCATCTTTAAAATGGCCATGATACATCAAATCTTGAACAATCTTATTGAACATTTTGTGCCATGTTACTTGTTAGAACTAAAACAAATGTATCTTTAAACTCTATTGTAACCTTTTTTAACTTATTTAACAATGTGACTTGTTTGTTTTTAAGCTACTTGCAGCTTTATTTCTAATGTGTTTTTTATACTGCAAATGGCAAATAAACTGAATCTGAATCAGAATCTAAATCACAAAGATGGATTTCTCACCGTTTTCCAGAGCTTAGCGGTGTCGGAGTCCAGTCCTGGAGCAGAGTCCGAGATCACACCAGACCAGGACCAAGAGCAGTGGATCTCAGTTTTGTCCCTGGACCACATCAGATCCAGAAGCCGTTACGTCTCTCTGCTCGAGCGATGGTGCAAACAGCTACAGCTCAGTGGGAGATTAATATTGGGAAGAAACATCCTGGTTTTACTGCAGGGAAACAGAGCCGGCATCAAGGTAATTGTTGAATCAAACTCACAATATTTGAGCTTGTTTCTTTCCACTGTATAAGGATGTAAAGGTAATTTGGTCAAGTTTCCCCACAATAGATCTTCCAAATGTTTTTTTCTTGCTGAATTTTCTTCCTCGTCATGGGATAAACTGCCTTTCCCAAGTCAGCTCTTGGCACAATTTAATACTCCTGACAGAATTACACTACATTCAATTGTATTTATGGTGTGTTTTCAGGAGTTCTGTTGCCTCCTGAAGACAGTCAAGGTGGATGTGGATTCTTCGGGGAGAAAATGTAAAGAGAGGCTGATGAAGGTCCTCATTGAAACACCATCAGCTTTGTCCACTGAAAACAGGTACTGGCTGAACAAAGGTTATCATGAACTCAAATAAATAATTCACCCTCTCTCTATTTATGCAACTTTATGATTGATTTATGATTTCAGCAACTGAAAAGTATTGAACATGCAATTGTTTTATAATATTGCCATAATTTTAAAGGCCCTTGTTGCATGTATTTACATTATGATTTCACCCCATTGTAAAATATTATAGACATATACATACATAGACATTCCTTCTCAAGGCATTCAATTAAGTGAGGATTTTTCTACACACTGTACACAGGGCTTTAGCTGGGCTTTAAAAAGCATTAAAAGTTATTAAATTAACTGTGCCAGAATAATGAAGTCTGTCATGTACAACACTGATGGTCTAAAACACATTCATCGGCAGATTTGGCTGAAACACATCTTTCCTTTATTTGATAGAATGTTTGCAAATCTTTACAAATTAAATAATCACAGATTTGTCACTTTTGTGCCATTAAATATAGTGTCAAAGTATTACATTGTATTTGCTGCCACCAGTATAAACCTGTGTACAGTAGGTAAAATTATAAGCAAGGTCGTTGCTTATTTCATTTATCAAGTTAAGAATATTTTTGTTTTGATATCCACCTGTAGTTAATCATTTTTATTGATCATTTATTGTTCTATTTTCTGTTTCAGTTTGCAGGATTTTGAGGTGAAGGAGTGCCCATCTCTGTCGGAGCTTTGTGCAGTGTTTGAGGAAGTTCATTTGACCGAGGTCTACAAGAAGTTACTGCCATCATTACGAGACTGAAACACAGAACTAAAA
This sequence comes from Proterorhinus semilunaris, assembly GCA_021464625.1. Lineage (NCBI taxonomy): Eukaryota > Metazoa > Chordata > Actinopteri > Gobiiformes > Gobiidae > Proterorhinus > Proterorhinus semilunaris. The sequence goes on from CM038346.1 coordinate 31,537,618, forward strand.
CCACTGAGCGAAAAGAAAACCTGCTGATGGACTTGCTGAAAACAGTATTTTTCTTTTTGAACTATTGCACTTCTTGAATTGACTCAAGGACCATATTATATTAAACTGACTTTTTGAGCTCTTGACCGGGGCTTAATGTTCTTTATGAGTTATGTGTTGCTTCATTCATACCTATTTCCTGCAGAATCAATCGGTTTCCCCGTAGACTGTAAAAAATAAATAAATAAATCCCCTCATAAAAAAGATCAGAACACTTTCCCTCCAACTGCTGATGTCATGATATCAGGTTACTACTACTTAATAGTAAGTGTCACCCGTTGACTTGTCTTATTTACACTGCTTCACTCCCGTCTGCGTGAACATAGGATCAGTTCAGGCATTTTGTGCGGTAATGGCTGTACCACAAACGGACAGTGCGTACATCAGTTTTAGGGGGTATACACTTCATCTCACATTCCCACATCAGACTCGTGTCACATAACATAATTTAACAGATTCCCACTTTTGTTGTTTACAAACAATTTCATCCAAAAATATGATTTATTTTATTCATTATCAACTCACATATTTTACAGGTTTCAGAATTGGCTGCATGCCAAGCATCAGAAAGATCAATCAAACAATGCGGAATACAAACCCATTAGATTTATTTTTAGTGTTTTACAAATCACAATGACAAAAATACCTACAATTGTAACCTAATCCTACAGTATGGGTTGATTGTAGGTCGCCCCATTGAAACATGCATTCTACTGCCCAGATTTAAATAGATTTTGACAAGATGTTCACTATTTTAATACATACACCTTTTGTGACATTTTTGTTTTTTGGGGTGCCTTGTGATTTTTCTATTGTAAAAAGGGTTCCTTGGCTCAAAAAAGGTTGGGAAACACTGACTATAGTACATTTTCTTCTTTTTATTTGTAAAAACTGTAATATGAGATTTTTAAGCACAAGTGTGAGTAAATGTGTGTAGCCATATTTAGAGGTAGTATATTTTGTAATTAAGACCATTGTCAGAATCATGATTTAATGAGAATTATTTTTTCAATCAGTGATTACTGGTATAAACATAAAAAAAACCTGTCTGTGTCACAGTTGCCCACCAGGAAGGGCCTTCCTCAGATCCACCACAGACACAGAATTCCCGTGAGTCCACAGCCCAAACCAAGGAAACAGGTGTGCAGGTGGGACAATTTTCCATTAAAGCGTACCTTATAGAAAGACAGAGCCCCAGCCTCAAAATCCAGGAACACACCCACTCTGTAAGTGGGAAGAGAATGAGATTGGTGTTTCTCTTGTGACAGACAATGTCCACCGTAGATTCTCAGCCTCCATGACCTGTCATTCTCTCCAAACTCACACTCAACCCTCTCTCCTGTCCGTCTGATTCGTCTGTAACTCACTGCTATATTCACATCCCCGCTCCACTGCACCTCCCAGGTACAGCGTCTGGTCAGACCAGAGGAGCTCAAGACCTGAGACAGCTCCATGAATCTATCCTCATGATCTGGAAACTGATGCTCCACACACTCACAGGTCACAGTGCGTTTGTTCTCAGACAGAAGAAGATGTCTCTGAGCTGTGTTTTGACACAAACACAACACATCCTACTGAAACCTTAAGCTCATCAACAACATTTGTCTGATTCCATAACTGCCTGGACAGCAGAAATATATGGCATGTCTTAATCCTTAAAAAGATACATTAATGAAACATTTGATTGTTAATGTCATAGTAAATTCTTGAAATAATGGCTAACAATCAATACTCGTTTACCTGAGACCTTCTTTGTCTCAAGTGCATAGTTTTAGCTTACTTTATTGTCCTACAGGATAAGGTTTTCTCCACAGTTCAGTGTCTGTGGGCCAGATCTTCTGCCTGGCGCAAGGACAGCCCTACTCCAAACGCGATGTTGGACACGCTCTATCTTCCATGTGGTGCAGCTTTTGCAATATGTGTCTGCGCCACTGACGAGAGGTCGTTCCTTAAAAAAAATAAAAAATAAAAGAGGTCGACTGAGGCGTGGTTTATTACAAGCAGCACTGAGAGCTCTGTTCTCCTTTGGCAGGCTTCACATTCGTTTCCTCGTTTAATATCACACTGCCTCATGTTCTTCCTTTAGAATCCATGTATCATTCATTCAATTGTCAAATTGAAAACAATGTTGCCGGGGCACTTGAAGGCGTGTGTGGTTTGTTTATAGAAAACTGTTGAAGGTGTTTTGGTGTCAGGGGTGTGCGTGCTGATCGACTGTGCCAAAGTAGGTGCCAGTCTGCACTCAGCCGTAATTTTGTTAACGCGACCCAAACAAATTTAACCAGGAGAGATGTCCTTTTCTGATGTTCTCCTGTTTCTCTTCCACCAGACTGCGGTCGTTCAGTTAATTCAGGCAGTGGAGCAGGTTGAAGCTCCTCTCTGGAAAGAGACACTCATTCAGCTTTTTCTTTATGCACTTAACAGTCTCCTGATTGCTCCATGTGCCATTTCCCATCTCATTCAACAGACCCTTCAGCAGCCTCTGATTGGTCGGCAGAGACAGCCCAAGAAGGAAGTGCAGAAACAGGTCCAGGTGTCGGTTTGGACCTCATGATACTTGATATTCTTGACTTTGGCCTGGACCACCAGGAAGTAGATGTACATCTAGGTGAGGGTGTGGGGCCGCTCTGCTCTCTCTCTCTGGTCTCCATCAGATGGAGCAGGACTGTGGAGAGGATCCAGCAGAAGACTGGGATGTGGCACATTATGTACATGCTGTGAATACTCTTGAGGTGGGAGATGACGGCTGTGGCCTGCTGCTCGTCTCTAAACGTCTTCCTGAAGTACAGCTCTTTCTGTGGGTCTGCAAACCCTCGCACCTCTGTCACCATGGAGATGCACTCAGCAGGGATCTGATTGGCCGCCGCTGGACGTGTGGTTATCCAGAGACGAGCAGAAGGAAGCAGGCTCCCCCTGATCAGGTTCACCAGCAGCACCTCCACTGAGGCGCTCTCTGTGGGCTCAGTTAGGACCCGGGTCCGGCTGAAGTCCAGAGGAAGTCTACACTCATCCAGACTGTCAAAAATGAAGAGCACCTGGAGCTGCTGCAAGCTGCAGAGTCCTTTGGTCAAACTGAAGACGTGGTACAGCAGCTCCATCAGGCTGTACTCTGTGTCTCTGAGCACATTGAGCTCTCTGAAAGTGAAGGGGAACAGCAGATGGACGTCCTGGTGGGCGCTGCCTTCAGCCCAGTCCAGACTGACATCCTGAGGCAGGACTGTTTTCCCCACGCCAGCCACGCCCTTCGTCAGCACTGTTCTAATCGGTCCCTCCACTATCAGCTCCACTTTCATTGGTGCCTTCTCTTCCAGGTCTGCTGTGATTGGTAAATAAGCCTTTTTGTATGTTGCTATGACTGATTCAAATACTTTCTTCAATTTTGATTTTTGTTTGCTCCCTGTCCTTCCGTCAGCACTGTCCGGATTGGTTCCTTCTCTATCAGCTTCGCTCTGATTGGTGGCTGTCTGTGTGAGTGGCCTTTAAACATGTCTTCACATTTGATGGTGATCTCGGCTGGTCTTCTGGATCTACATAGAGGCCCCTCCCTCTATGTAGAGCTCTGTATAGATTTGGTGCAAGGGTATGGGGTTTCCTGCTTTAGTCACAACCTCAAAGCCATGACTGAGTTTCTGCTGTAGATACCTCCTCATCTTAGACCTGCACACTCCAACAGAACTTACTGAATAGGGAAAGCAGAAAGAACAAAAATATCTCACATTAGAGGTCTCCATATACGGAGTGTCATTAATTATAATCGAACCGTCAGAATTATATATACTATAATTCAAGGAATTCTCATGCGTATTCTGCAAATTTGGATTTGGATCAGCTTTTTTAGCTCTATGCCAAAACCACTATATACCGAGCAGACAATAGAGTGACAACAAGAGCAAAGACCCTGACTGTAATGGCAGTTCATGCAGCCTGTTAAGGAACATTTCTCCTCTTCTGCATGCTTTATCTCCCACTCTAACTCCTGTCTGGCTGACAGCTAAACAAACATTTCTTACTGATGCTCAGATGCTCAGCCAGATTCTTCATGGTCATTCTCCTCAGGAAGTCCAGGGTGATTTTCAGCACAGCTTCACTGCTGCTCTGCTCCCCCTCACTCTCTGAGGTCCTCCTATTCCTTGAACACACATTAGCTGTTGTTTCACAGACTGAGGAAATTTACAGGAAATCCCACACATGCTGCGATCACTCACTGTGAATATGACGTCCAGCTGGATTTCGGTCTGCGGCGCTTCTGAGGCTGACACCCTGTTAAACAATAAACACATAGCAAATAATGTGAGAAGACACCATGCCCGTCTTTGGACTCCTTTGTCACTACTGTATTAAGGCACACAAAAACAAATATTGGACTTTACTCTTTCCGATACCTTCAGAAAGTGTAAGGCATTGTCTATCAGAGGCATGTGACTGAGCCTCACCTTAGTCCATCTTTAAAAATCCAAGGAGGATTCATGGACCAATTGCTCTTCATAGACTCACAGCTGGGGCTTGGATCCTTCTTCCTGATGGAAACAAAAGTGGTTCAGATCTGAAACTCACCCTGTAGGGAAGTGACACTGAACTCTAACCTTAGGGGAACAGGGTCGCCACCTTTAAAAATCAGAGGAGGATTCATGGACCTGTAACGCCCCCTAGGTTCCGATCACCACGGTACAAGGAGACCAAGACCATGAGAGAGTTTATGTATTTATTTTGTACGATGTAAAAAGTCTAAAATTGATTGGGGAGGAGCAGGTAAGTCTGATGGGGTCCAGCTGTTGGTTTAAGGAGTAGGAGGAACTTAATTTTGACAAAACTTAGATGGGCAAAATTAAAATCTCCCTTCGCTTTCCATTCCAAACAGCAAAGATTCAACTCTGCCCTGTAGTCTTGTGGTATCCCCATGTTGAGCATGGGAAACATTGCAACAGGTGTGAAGGCTGCACCTGTATTTGCACCGGAAGTAAACGCTTCCCTCTTTTGCAATGGGTCCACAGTCTCAAGCATGGCTCCTTGTACGCTCTGGTGATCCTGCCGACCAACGCCAAGTTGTAACGCCCCCTATTTCCAGGGGTTCAGGCTGTTGGTTTGGGGAGTAGGAGGAACTTAATATTGACATGGGTGGAAAAACTTAGATGGCCTCAGAGAAGGACTCTTTTCCAGGGGTCCAGGCTGAATGGTCGGCATACTCCGCAACATGGCTCCTGGTCTCTGTGGTGGTTTGGTGCTACAACCCCAGCAACCACACGCCGTCCCAGCAGAGCAGCCGACTTGCCCTCAGACTGGCCTGGACCCCTGGTGGACAAGACCAAACAAAACAATGAGGGAGAGCAATGTTACAATGAAGAAATGAACCATGCAGCAAAATAATCATTCATAATATATGTTAGCAATAATGTGAACAAGCATGGGTGAGGCTGCCCTGACCTGGTGGACAAGACCAAACAAAACAATGAGGGAGAACAAAAAGGTGCACAGGTGCTTTTATGATGAAAGCCCAACCCCTAATAACTGCCCACTTAACTTAAAGACATAGCCATTGGCCCACTGCAAATAAAGAAAAACACCCACAAAATAGCCACACCCAACTTAAAGTGGCAGTAAGGGAGATACATCATATCCTGTTACAGATCGATTGCTCTTCATAGACTCACAGCTGGGCCCTGGACACTCCCACTGCTGATGGAAACAGAACTAAATCAGAGCCAATCCTAACTCAGAGCGAGCGTAATACTGTCTAACCGCTGACCTCAAGGGAATAAGACGACCATCTTTGAAAGCCAGTGGAGGATCCATGGATGAGTAATTTTTCACCGATTCATAGCTGTCTGGCACTCTTTGGTCCATCCCCATCTGTTTTGCTTTCTGCAAGTATAGTACGGTTGTGGTCAAAATAATAGCAGTGTGTTTAAAAATGTTAGTTAACGTTAGTCTTCATAATCGATTTATTTCGATGCATTGGAAGCATTGCCCATGGTTTTCTAAATTAAAACATGAAGAGAAATGTATAATTTCTTCAAGTACTTTGTAGAACATTTTAAAAAATGAACATTGGGCTGTTCAAAAGAATAGCAGTGTCTGCATTTGGTTTACAAGCTCAATATGTACTACATAAAAAAGAAATTCCCCATAGGATTTAGCTTTCCTGTGAATCAATAAACTAATATTTATTTGTGTGACCACAGTTTATTAGAACTGCTTCACATCAGTGTTGCATAGAGTCAACCAACTTCTGGCACCTGTCAACAGGTATTCCAGCCCAAGATGCTCTGACAACATTCCACAATATCTTTGGCTTTGTATCAGAAACTGCATTTTTGATGTCACCCCACATGTTTTCTATGGGATTAAGGTCCGGGAATTGGGCAGGCCACTCCATAACATTCATTTTCTTGGTCTGGAACAATGATTTAGCTTACTGGTGTGTTTGGGGTCATTGTCTTGTTGAAACACCCATTTCAAGGGCATATTCTCTTCAGTATATGGCAACATGAGCTCTTTAAGTATTTTGATATATCCAAACTAACCCATGATCCCTGGTATTCGATAAATAGGCCCCGCACCCGTTAGAGAAACATGCCCATATCATAACGCTTGCCCAACTGTCTTCAGAGTGGACTATGACTTGAATTCAGCGTTTGGGACCCAAAAAGAGCAATCTTACTTTCATCAGTCCACAAAATGTTTCTCCATTTCTCTTTCGGCCAGTTGATGTGTTCTTTTGACAATTGTATCCTCTTCAGCACATGTCTTCTTTGTAACAGTGGGACTTTGCGGGGGCTTCTTGCAAGTAGATTAGCTTCACACAGGCGTCTTCTAACTGTCACAGTCCTCACAGGTAACTTCAGACTGTCTTTGATCATCCTGGAGCTGATCATTGGCTGAGCCTTTGGAGTTCTGGCTATTGTTCGATCTATTCGAATGGTAGTCTTCCATTTTTCCCCTGCGTCTCTGTGTTTTTGCTTTCCATTTTAACGCGTTGGAGATCATTTTAGCAGTTTTAACCACTCCAATCAACCTTTTAACACAAGAACACAGTACTTCTGAACAATGTCTTGAACGACTCATTTTGCTTCAGGATTTCAAAGTGAAACGCATGTATAACATGTGCTGACTTCCTGAATGATTGACCTCAGAATGATTGACCTCACCAATTGAACTCCCCACTGCTATAATTTTGAACACACCCCTTTCAATTGAATATTCAACTACACAGAAGTAAGAGCATGCATATGCTGGATCTGTCTGTGTTTCCAAGAATCTACTGCACCTACTGGTAAATTGTTGTCCATGTAGTTCTATGATTTATACCAAAAACTGTGAATAATCTGGTTAGTCATGTTGGACTGCTATTATTTTGAACACTACTGTATATACTATATATAGGGTGGTTGTTTCTTCACCAAAACCATAACCGTAATTTAGAATGTACGTATTGTACACAATAACATAACAGACTTCCAATACAAGTAGAGTCACCCTGAACATTTTCATATATCCAGGTTAGTATAGGCTAAAATGGAGGCATTTGAATCAAGTGTCCAGTGTTTTCAATCTAAATGTTTTAAACACTCTAAACTTGTGTGAATTTCTAAGGGGAAAAAATACGATAACATATTACCCCAACATAAACAATACTACCAAATGAATTGTATTATCATTGAGTTACCTTAAAAAAATAAAAAAAATAAACCAATTTGAACCCTTCAGGAATAGGGCTTTATTGAAAGGAATCTAAACTAGGACTGATGAAGGAAAAAACGATTTAACTATGGTATGGTTATAACAGTCTGAGAAACACTAACCCAGGACGAAATCAGATCTAACTCTAACCAAACCAGTACCAAACCAACAGAAAAGAAGCATTATAAACATACAAATGTGTAAACCTACATTATAGACATTTTGACCAACTTACGGTGTAAAGTGTTGACTCTCTCTCTACCTGTAAGGTTCACCTAAACTCATCTGATTCTGACCCCGCCCACTTCCTTTAGAGCTGATTAAAGCATTTGGTGTATTTTGTTTTACACCAAAAGTGTAAACCAGAGTTTCAGCGACAACAAACACTGGAAGCAGCAGCAAACACCTTCTAATACTTAACATAATAACTTTCAAACATGTTTATAATGTAGAATAAGTAAGTGAGTCCTTTATTTGTCATTGTACAACCGTACAACGAAATTGTGTTCAGGTGTTAGTCCTGAGCCGCTGCGACTGAGCCGCGCTGCCATTGTGGGTCAACCTGACCAGCATGTTTCTGGAGGTCGGGGAAACCATAGCACCTGGAATAAACCTGACTGGCTGCCTTCAGCGCTTCTCTGAAACGATGCACCGCCTCCTAGGTTAGTCCCTGTTTTTGAGCGTGGTGTCCTGCACTGGTCAGCTACTTCCTCTTCCTCCTGCGCAGCTCCTTCCGCTCCACAACAGTCTTTTACCATCTTCTGGGAAAAGATTAGCAGTTAATCTGTTTTATTCTCCAGTGAACTTAGCCAGAACACTAGTAGGGACAAAAAGCATGTCTGGCTTAGTTTTGAGTCTTGACAAAAAGCATGTGTGGCTTAGCTTTCAGTCTTGCCTGGATACCTCCTTGTCCCTTGCTTGTTTCCTGTAGCGCCTCTCGTGATGCCTCCACTGCGTTGCAGGCATGGGGGACTCTTGATTCCTCTTTAGTGTTCCAGAAAAAGAAATGTGTAGGTCTCAAATATCTTATAATGTTGAATCTTGTAGGTTTATAATTTAAAGAGACTAGATGCAAGTTGGTCATTTTATGCTCACTACTGCCACCTCAGGTCTTACTTACTTTGAGTGACAGTGCAGGATTTTAAAGGCAGTTGTGGTGAAAAGGTCTGGGCTCATTCTACACATTAGGACATTGCTGGAACATAATAGGGGATGAAAATACTTGGTTTTAACATTTTTAAACTCCGTATAGTCCCTTTAAAAGGTGCATTATGCAACTTTGTATGCAGAAAAAAAAGTTGATATTTTTGTGTATTTGACTTTCTACTGACCCAGCGGCTGTATCAGTGGTCAGCATGACAACTTTACTTTACATCACAGTGGACTCTAGGACACTCCAGGATCAATTGTTTAGTAGGTTTGTCTGGTGAGAGAGTCCGTCAGCAGTGAAAACCTTCCAAACAATTGATCCTAGAGCGTCATTATAACACATACAAAGTTGCATAATGCACCATACTTTTATGTTGCAGGTATTGCTTTTGAGCATCAGAAATGAGACATTTCAAGGAAATGGCTGTAGGATGTGCACTACTGTAAATGTTTTATAAAATACATTACGCCAGAGCTGAACATGGGTTGCCTTAAGCTGCATAGAAGACATAAGCACAAGTTTCGCTATATATGTGGACATGACATTCCTCATTTGAAAGCTAGAAGACCTCCAGAGTTTAGTCACTGAGACTGAGCAGAGAGTGTTCATTTCCAAGATGACCCTAAAGTGTGGGGCTCATTTTGCTCTGAATCTTGTTGTGAAAAAAGCATAAATAAAGCATAAAAAACGTTTACAGTATACCCTTCTAGAGTTGTGGGGAGGCTCTCAGCTGTGGATCCACTACTTTATAGCCTATAGTTATCCAGGCTCAGATCTGGAGACGGGAGCTGCACCGTGGTCACTGACTGTACCTGACCAGTAACGATTCAAAATAACCCATAACACACCAACGCTAATGCGCAATAAAGACGTTTTTTAAAGCCTTATGAAGCGTAATATATAGAACCTCATGTTTCTCATAATTGCCCAGTCCACTCTGTCTAACGAGACCGTCCATTAACAGCCTGTTATCCAGTGTTGTGTATATGGTCTTAGCATTATCAGCAGCAGTGTCCTCTTGTCATGGCCTAAATCTGCATTTTATTGTTCCTTGCTGTCAAATGAATACAAAAGACGATTGTGCCTCAGAGACAGTGGCTCCAGCTCCGAGCTACACCCTCTACTGTGTGCCTGGCAAATCTCAGATCTACTGTTTATGCTCAAAATAAATAAAGAATGGCTTATTTAATCTAATATTGTTTTTAAACACAATTCTTCAGTGGGTTATTTGTCAGTGATGCAGAAATAACATGGCCTTGGCCTCTATTATTTATGAAGTGCATTATTTGAGACAAACCATATGACAATTTTATAGAAAAAGAGTATAATGTTATAAGACCCCTTTGCATCGTCTGTCTTGATTGGGCAGCGCCAAAAATACATTACTGTAAAATAGTTTCCATGCATGGTTTTATTGGGGTTAGACTACCACCTAGTGGACACACGCTAAAGAGTTCTAGAATAAAACCAAACTAAACCAAAAAAAGGGTTTACTTAAATTAAACTTTGGCCAGAGGATTAACTTATTGTACATGTTTTTAGTGGTAGGGGAAACTGCACTACTAAAGCAAAAACCAAATTCAATATAATAAAGATAAATCAAGACTAAAATGTAGAGTACCATCAGAGTACGAACAGAAGAAGTGCCAAGTTATTTCTGCGTTAAGTGCCACGTTTATTGTGTTAATTAGACGTCATTTTAATATTATAATCTGGTATAAAGCTCTGTGTTACCGCTTCTATGACATAATTAGTGACAATGACTCTTCGGTAAATTTCATCTACATGCTTTTAATATTTATATTAACGATGAATATCACTGTTTTTATTTGTACAAAATATACTTTACACATGTAACAAAATATAAACAGTACTTTTAACATAATATTCATAGTTATAACAGATATACTGACGGCATGCTTTAGAAAGAAGCGGGGATTTGATATCAAAAGTAGTCGGTCTTTATCCGTTCATGAGACAGGTTTTGCAGCAAAACTGACGATAAAGTTTCTTCTCACACAAACGATTGGACTTTACCATCTCACAGAAAACCTCATCCGCTAAAACCAAAACGCAATTTCATGTTAGCATTTTATTAGTTACGTTTAAAAAACAAAAAACTTGATGAAAGAATAATGTGCTTCCAGATATGTAACCCTTGTGTCGATGCGCATCTCTGTCAAAGATTTATCAAATGGTCTGAATTTTCGGATATGCGTTAACATCCATGACTAATCAGGAATAAAATAAAATAAAATATGGATTAAGTGATTACAATGAGAAAGAGTTACACTTGTGGTCCCTTAGGGTCATTTATGATCCCAATTTGTTTCTCTAATATTTCAGTCATAAAATATAATTTTTCAATAAATTTGGGTTTATTTTTATTTTTTTCAGTTTGTAGGCCTTGTTTATGTAAAAAAAAAAAAAAAATCCTGAACAAACAACAGTCATAAAATACCAAAAAAACGAATTCTGAGGATAACTCAAACTATCTGGCTAGTTTCCAAGTGGAAATAGTCACAATTTAGTGTTAGTGCAATTTTTTAATTTTCTCATGTGTTTGAATGAGAACAAATAGTTACACTTGGGGTCATAAATGACCCCATTTTGTTTCGCTTTAGGCCCTATTGTAAAAAATATGTGAATTCAAAATCTGGTGAATGTGCATGTCAAGGAGGTCCTCTGGATGGATACATAATAATGGTTTTATATCTGAAGCACAAATGAAGTCAGTACGAAAGGTCAAAAACAGAAAAACATGCAGGATCGGCTCATGTCTATTGAAATCAATGGGATTTTGCTGGGGTCATAAATGACCCCAAGTGACTACGAGATGTTACTATTTGCTCTCACTCAAAAATAAAGAAATTTTCAAAAACAGCACCTGCTCTACCTTTGAGTCTCTACCAGTGTCCAATTCACCAAATACTTTGAATAATATCCACTTCAGGAATTTCAGTGTTACAAATCAAATCAAATTTTTGGCTCAAAAATCACATAAACTAACCCAAAAAATAATAAAAACTGGCAAATTTAGTATCAGTGCATTTTTATGAAGTCAAACTAAAGATAAAACCCACATTTATTTCAAAATTTTATGAGTGAAATATTAAAGAAACAAAATGGGGTCATAAATGACCCCAAGTGACCACAAGTACCTATTTGTTCTCATTTCAAACATATGAGAAAATTCAAAAATTGCACTAACACAAAATTTTGACTATTTCCACTTGGAAACTGACCAGATAGCCCGAGTTATCCTCATAATTTGTTTTTTAAAAATATTTTATTTCTGTGGTTTGTTCAGGATTTGTTTTTGTTTTTTTCATAAACGAGGCCTACAAACGTAAACAAATAAACACACAAATGTTGTATCAAGCCATTAGTCTGAAGTTACACTAAAAATAGAACCCAGATTTATTGAAAAATTATATTTTATGACTGAAATATTAGAGAAACAAATTGGGGACCACAAATGTAACTCTGCAAAAGAGGGAACACAATGGTTAAGTTAATGGAGCACACCATGTAAACTGGCTGAGTAAAATATTCCAATATCATTATTGCAATATTCAGGACAGTTAGCCAATATTGCCTTTTTTTTTCTCATATTATAAAGCACTACCGACTTGCTCCGGTATGTTACATCCGTTTACACTTAAGACATGGATTTAATTTACTACTAAATGGCCATTTCAACACAATTCAAATCAAATGAATGCTTATTTTTAATTTTTCAAGAGGAATAGGTATTACTTACCATTGTTACAGGAGGAGTTGATCACACACGTCCTGCTCACGAGAATGTAGCCGTCTTTACACCGGAGACATGTTGTTCCCTGTCCACTGCAGCTCAGACAGTTCTCCTCACACCTGGAGAGAATAGTAAAACATTTACTGTTTAGATGATAAAGATATTAGGGAGAAAAAGGAACGAATATTACAGGTCATGTGATTTTGGTAAATGTATATGTTCTCATTGGAAAGTCCCAAAACACACAAACCGTACCTATCCATGTTACTGTCGGTGAAAGTAGCAAACATTATAGTTTGTAATAGTCTGATCTAATATCACACAAGTTTTATTATTGGTAAAAAAAAAAAAAATAATACAATAAAAATCAAAACTTAAAACATATCCTGTATAGAAAAAAAAAGAGGTACAAGTGTCAGTTTAAATTCACACAACTGAAGATTCATTCCATTCATTTTGTTCAGTGTTTGACGTCCATGAAATAATATAATACATGTATTTAGTTATGTGACCTTTTTTATATTTAACCAGGAAAGTCCCACTGAGATTAAGAGAAATTCCACATCAAACACGGGACCTACTAGCACAGCTTCTTAAATTCACTGCACATTAATGATTTGAACATTGTTTTTGGCTTATTGTCATTAAAAGGGAAAGTGTTTTGTCTTCAAGCTTCACCTGTGGCACCTACTCTCCCTGTCTCCAGATGTTTGTCCAGAGTAGTATCCGGGACCACAGGAACGAACGCACCTCCACTCCTGCTGCAGGAGGCCCTCGGCACAGCGGATACACTCCTCTTTACCAGGCCCTACAGAGAAGACAATCCAAACAACAGCACTAAAAGATGGGAATAAAAAGGGGATGTAAAATTGAGATACAGTGGCTCCGTGTATTGGGATGAGTGTGTGTTGATCCTGGATGTGAGTGTTTTGCATGTGCTCTTAGGACTTATGGATATAATTGTAATTTACTTCAAGCAAACACTTTGGGGTTAGCCCACCTGTGCATGTTTGACACGATGGATGACAGTGGCTGCAGCTCATCTCCTCCAAATGAAAAAATGTCCCGTTGGTGCATTGTGGGACACAGGTCATCCCCGCCAGACTGTGAATAAAAACAATAGAGGCAGGTTTTATTCTTGTTATTTGCAGCAGGTTAAGGCAACAGAGGCTGAATTGTCATTGCATTACAGTGTCTTTTATAAACCACCAACACATGCTATTTTCACTACTTTTAAATTTACAAAATTATTGAATGTGCTTTTACACTTAAAATCCTACAAGTGTCACCTGTATCCTTGTTTGCAGGCCGTGCAGCTGTCGGAATCGTTCAAACACCCACTACACCTATCGTGGCACTCCAGGCACTGCTGCCCTGAAAAAATAAACATCATCATTGTCGATGATGGCCCTCCACCAAACAAACTGCTGAACCCTGCCCCATAATATGCGTTTTTAGTGGAAAGGGAAATAATATATGCACCTGGAGGAAACATTTTTAGACACTATGAGAACATAAAAACTCAACACAAAAAATGTAACCTCGGACCCTGTAGCTACGAGGAGTGAACACTAACTATTGAGGGACTGTATCACCCTAACAAACTGTAATAAAAGGTTTGAAACCAGGCGATTATTGCAGGAATTTAACAACAGCACAAAAGTGGGCGGGGATTTCTGTTTCTGAAAGTAAAATCCCCCATCATTCTCCTGAAGACTGTGTCCTCACTCTCATGCCCATAGAAGCCCTCGGGACAGGTGTGGACACAGCTGGAGCTCAGCGGGCTCTTGTAGAGGCCTCTTCTACAGGACACACACTCAGTCTGTGTCCGGCCCAAGCAGCGCTCACAGTTTTTGTGGCACCGTCTGCAGCGATGGGCTCCAACGTCTCCAAAGTATCCCAGAGGACAGTGACTCACGCAGGTCCTAAAAGCAAAGTCAATTTAGACAGAGTTCTACCCCTGCAGGCTAAAATCACAAAGAGGTAGTTATTAATTTACTTATTTGAGCATCAGAATAAAAGCAATAATACATTTCAGTTCATAGATAATTTTCCCTTTTTTTTATTTATAGATGTGAAGTTCAGAAGAACTAAAAGGAGATAGTACAGTCTAATGAGGTGCATTCTCGTTCTATCATTTATAATGACATCATTTCAGATGGAGGGCATTTTGATCCTAATCATAGTTATCGGATCTCCAAACCTGCCATATGGCTGTACAAGTCCTTTCTACTGACCAACAAATGACTTAAACTTTGGGCCAGTTGGTGTTTCATGTGGATAAGCCCAAACATGTTAGATGTATTAGCCATAAAAGTCATAAACATGCATTTCTAATAAGCTAGTATAAAATCTATATATATATATATATCTATATATCTATCAACAACAAACATGCACACACACAGACACACAAACAGTCAGCTATCACAGTACATGACAATGTGAATCTGCCATAAGCGGGTACCTGCCAGTCGTGGGCCGTCCCAGACTGAAGTGAATGCAGTTGAGGCAGTGTTCTGCATCAGGTCCATCACAGCCTTGGTCGCCGCACTCACTGTGACATGGGCCTTTGTTCAAAATACACTTTCATTTATTAGTATATTTCATGTTTACTGTGCCTGACACTCCCCCAATTCAAAACCATCAACATGTTGCCTTGGCTGCTGTGAATTTGTTCAGGTTTGTTAAAAATGAAATGAGGGAACAAGTCACTGATATGGAGCAAAGTCTGGCTGTGAAGGCTAATTTACCGTGGTACTCTGCCTCTTCTGTCTCTTCATCCTCCTGTAGATCCAGTTCATCTGCGACGTCTATGTCCTGGTGTTTGGAGTGCTGAAGGTACGGGTCCTCGGACGTGCCATAAAGAGTCAGTGACCACTCTTTGAGGTTACCTAAGACACAAGTTTCAACTATATTTTTTGCTTTTACTTTTTATGGACATTTTGGACCTCATTGTCTGAAGTTAAGGCGAGACGTGACATGGTCAATGTTGAGATTTTTAGCTTAGCTTTTTCCTTTAACTTTGAGGCTCGTGACTTTTCCTCGAGTTGCGCAACAACATCACCACTTAAGTAGCTCCTACAGACTCCGAACTTTCCAGGCCTGCAGTTGAGAATTTGTTTTATATCCAATTCCTTCCCGGCCCCCCTTTAACTTTTCGACAAGGACCATAAATATATATAATATTATGCAGTGCCTTGCGAAAGTACTAATATACCTTGAACCTTTCCACAACGTAAAGATTTTTACTGAAAGTTCACAAACAAGTAACAGACAAATGTGAAGTGAAAGCAAAATGATACATGATTTTGTTATTTTTCAAAAATAGAAAAGTGAAAAGTGGGGCGTACATAAGTATTTATACAGCATGACTTAATACTTTGTGGAACCCACTTTTACTGCAATAACATCAGCAAGTCTTTTGGGGTTTGACTCTACAAGATTTGCACATCTAGAGATGACATTTTAGCCCATTCTCTTTACAAAACAACTCAAGCTCTGTCAAATTAGAAGGAGATATTTTTCAGGTCTTTCCACAGTTTTTAAATAGGATTTAGGTCAGGACTTTGACTGGGCCATTCTAACACATTAATATGTTTGTTTTTAAACCATTCCATTGTAGATTTAGCTTTGTGTTTAGGGTCATTGTCCTGCTGGAAGGTGAATCTCCGCCCCAGCCTCAATTCTCTTGCTGACTCCAGCAGGTTTTCCTCCAAAATGTCCCTGTATTTGGCTCCATCCATCTTCCCAACTATTCTTACAATCTTCCCAGTCCCCACTGAGGAAAAGCAGTCCCATAGCATGATGCTCCCCCCACCATATTTGACACTGGGGATGGTGCACTCAGGACGATGAGCAGTGTTAGGTTTGCTCCATACATAACGTTTTGCATTTTGTTTGGTCAGAAAGTTTAGGAGGACGGCCGGGTCTTGGTAGGTTTGCAGTCATATTCTTTCCATTTCTGGATGGTGTATTTAACTGTACTTTATGGACTTCATGATACTGTCCTCTCCACAATAGTCTTTTAACAGACCTCTGGGACCATCACAGAGCAGCTGTATTTGAAGTGACATTAGATTACACACAGGTAGACTCTATTTAGTCATTGGGTCAACATGTGATCATTCAGAAATCATCAGGCAACTTCTGAAGGCAATTGGTTGCACTAAAAGGAAAGGGGGGCCAGTACTTATGCACATCACACTTTTCAGTTTTTTATTTATATATGAAAAAATAAAAAATTTAAATCATGTATGAATTTCATTTCACTTCACGATTGTGTGTCACTTAGTGTGTGTCTTTCACATAAAATGTAAATTAATTATGTTTATGGTCCATAGTATCGCAAAATTGTTTTATACAAAAACATACAATGACATAACACTTGTTATGTCATTGTATGTGTCTCGCCTTAAGTTACATTAAACTAGGCTGTATAGCTTTTAATAATAACAAAAATGCAGTATACAACATGTGTTACCCAGGACTTCAGTGTTTCGTAGTTTTGAAGGAGAGTCCTTGATCTCCAGAGTCCACGGACCTTCTGCCTTTTCTCCCCAAAAATGAACTGACATGAACTCCCAGTTTCTGAAGCCCTCATTTGAACTGTCGTACAGTCTGCAAAAAACACATGCCTTTGATTAGACTGATATTTTTACCCGCCACACATTGCCTTGTACATATTATTTTTCAATTGAAATGATTGACATTTCTTTTTCCTGTTTTCACCTCTTGGCCAGCAGTTGCGACCTGGTCCCGGATGGAGACATGAGGTGGATTTGGAGGTCACCACGTCGTGGGTGTGTCAGTAGGACGCCCACCACCACGTGTTCCAGGAAATTCACCTGTCGATCGGCTTCGTCTGAACATCCCAAGGACATGGAGGAGCTGTTCAGGGTCTGACCGGCGTGAATGTAACTGAGACAGCAGAGTGTTGTACCCACATTAGTCTGCTGCAGAACACAATAGCTCTACAAACAAAATTATGAATCAGAGAAGCAAACAAGAACAAGGATTATTAAAAATAAATAAATCCTTGTTCACCTCTGGTCCAGGTTCAGTAAAAAAATATATATATTTATTTTACTGAACCTGGACCAGAGGTAGGTGGGAATGTTGAGCTCTGCATACCTTACCACAATATCAGCTGTGTCTGTGTCAATGTCAACTTTATTTGTATGGCACATTTACAACAACGCTAGGTGCCCAAAGTGCTTCACATACAAAGCAAAAACACCAAATATAAACAACACGGCTGCGTTAGAGCTGCGTCCCACAGCTCCAACGCACCTGCCGCCATGCACACTCCTCACCCGCACATGTGCGCGCACTTACATTGACAATACACAGGAATCAACCGCACCGATGTATTACGCATTCAACCCTCATTAGCGTCACGTTGTTTTGTTCAGATGTTCAATAAAGTGCTTCAATATAATGCTTTT
Organism: Proterorhinus semilunaris; assembly: GCA_021464625.1. Taxonomy (NCBI): domain Eukaryota; kingdom Metazoa; phylum Chordata; class Actinopteri; order Gobiiformes; family Gobiidae; genus Proterorhinus; species Proterorhinus semilunaris. The sequence continues at coordinate 31,555,688 of CM038346.1, forward strand.
AATTTGTGTGATTTATATATGTAGTGGACGTCTGAGGGTTCCACTTCTCCTCGGGTCGGCCGTGCCAGGTGTTCAGGATGCTCAAACACACTTTGCCGTCATTATAGAGGTTGGGGTTGAAGCGCACGCTGTGGCCCCCGGTGGTAGAATGTTAACGTGTCAAGGCGGGTGCGGATTTAACTCTTGATATAATCACGGGTTTACGGGCGGGTAGGGGCTGTAGCGGATAGGTGCGGGTGGGTGCGGGTCTTCAAACATGGACCCGTGCAGGACTCTGCCCCTGGGGGGCCTTTAGAGGCACTGCATACTTGTCTACAAAACATGTAAATTGAAAAGGAAATGTTTATTTATTTGCTAAAATCTGCAACTTTAAGTCAGTATTTAGCCTACTGTCATTAGATTTGTCTTTATGTAATTATGTAGTTTTAGCAGTAAAATAATGAAGTAAATTATTCCTATTGGGAGGCCACCTGAGATATTTTGTACCCATAAGGGGGCCATGATGTCCCAGACTTTGCTGATGGCCGACATGCGGCATAAAATATAACCAGATGTTCCAGGTGCAAGTTGCCACTCATGTTTCTAGATTACAAAGCACAACTTCCTTGAACTTCACTAGTTGGACAGTTCATAGTATTTAGAGACACACAAATCCTGACCTGTTTGCTCTCACTGGTCTGTGGGAGCAGACATGCTGCGGCAGGACTGTCCTCCATTTTGACGCCTCTCGGACCATGGCCTCAGCATCGACCAGGCCAAATCCATAAAGGTGACTGACTATGATGACACACAAAACACGAGGTTTCTTCAATGCAACACAAGAGGGGGCTGTATTATGTATGCCTGTGTGTATAAAACAGCTGAAGTACTGTGTGAGTATTAAATGCCTCTGAGTCCAGCAGCGTTGCTTTTCCAGTCGTCCGCTCTGAGGTGAAGAGGTCGAGATGTTTTCACTAACAGGTGCTGCACGTCTCTCCAGGTCAGAAGAAGGCTGAAGCACAAACATTGAACACACTAATAGGGCTGCGCAAAATACCGCCAACATTATCTTTAGACTGACTTTGCCTCCAGAGCCAGCGCGATGATCCCGGCCACGATGGGAGCCGAAACAGAGGTCCCAGTGTGACCGTCAGTGCAGCGCTGGCGCAGGTCCGTGGTCACCTAAAGGGACACACAAATCATACACACGAGGACAGCAAATCAAGATAAAAAGTTAGCAGAAGAAAATTCTCACCACGCACAGGAGTTCACAAACAATATTGTCGCAATATTGTTGCTGGTTCATAAAAATAATTTGGAATATATAAGAAATGTATAAAATATTACAGTCATTATTGTTTTGGTGGTGCAGTGGCTGGTGTTCTCGCCTCACCGCAAGAAGGTCCCCAGTTCTATCCTGGGTGGGGCTGGGACTCAGTGGAACTATCCTGGTTAAATAAAGTTCAAATAAATGTTTTTAATCCTGAAATCCTTATTTAGCAAATACCAAATGATATGGCTGAGAGTTAACAGGTGAACCTCTTTTATTTTTTCTTTAATTTTAATTATTCTTTATTTAACAAGGAAAGTCCCACTAAGATTAAGAATATATTTTCCAGGGGAGCCCTGGCCCCAGAGGAGAACCTATTGCACATGTTTTAGTAGTAGGGGAAACTGGAGTACCCGGAAGAAACCTATGCAGACATGGGGAGAACATGCAAACTCCACACAGAAAGGCCCCGTCCAGATAGGAATCGAACCCGGGAACTTCTTGCTGTGAAGCATCTATACAAATGTAAAAAATAAATAAATAATGTATTTCCGGAGCATGAACTGTTTTTTTTAAATTTTTACTGGGAGCAATATTTCACAACAATACATATATTTTCAAAAACATTTGGAAATATTGTTGTATACAATAACAAGCTTTTCCGGGTATCTCCCTTCAGGCGGTCACACACCACTCAAACAAACAGTCTGTTGCCCTTTGGCCATGTGGACACTTAATATTTGCTTTTCTGACTGAGGTTAATGTCAGGTACAGGAAAATAGTTTCATTCATTGGATATTCACGCTTGGTATTAAAATGTAAATTCTGATATGTAGTGGCAGTTAATGACACTGGAAACTGTTTCCATGTGCAGCGGCAGTGATCACAAATTGATGACTTTGGAGCGATGCAAATCAGAATCAGAATTGGTTTTATTGCCATGCTTATGAACAGGTTCACAACTAGCAATTTTCTGCTGTTTATGTCCTGCCTCCAGCTCCGTTTACATTAATGTTTCAAAATTAAGATTCCGTACATTTCATCCATCCATTTTCTTCCGCTTTATCCGGGGCTGGGCAGCAGACTGTCTGAGCAGTGATGCCCATCTTCCCGATCCGTGTCCTCCAGGAGGCCGCCTCCCAATAGGACATGCCTGGAACATGTGGATGCGACCACGAGGCATCCGAAACAGATGCCCGAGCCACCTCAGCTGCCTCCTTTTGACATGAAGGAGCAGCGACTACCCGAGCTCCTCCCGGGTAACTGAGCTCCTCACCCGATCTTGAAGGGTGCACCCAGCCACCCTGCAAAGGAAACGGCCGCTTGTATTCGCGATCTTGTCCTTTCGGTCATTACCCAAATCTCATGACCATAGGTGAGGGTGGGAACGTAGATCGAACGGTAAATCGAGAGCTTTGCCCCCCCGACTCAGCTCCCTCTTCACCACAACAGTCCAATACAGCGACCGCATCACTGTGCGTGCGACCGTGTGTTACTGTGTCTAAAAATGTGGGCAGTGTAAACAGCCTGAAGCCAAATAAATGAAGGCGCCACTTGAAGACGCGCGCCCGGACAGACACACAACGCGGTAAGACTAATAAATACACTCGAGAGCAAACGCGCCCCCACGGGTTGGCCTGTTATCCGTGTCCCACCCTATGGTCCACATCATTCAGGGTTCACTGCCTCTCCCAGGACAGGGGCAGCTGCAGGACCTAGCGTGCACACCTGAGCAGAGTGCTGCATCCTGCATGCGCTCTGCACAAACCGACCTGCGCCGTATCCCACAGCGCTGTTTCTGCCCGGTACGGCTCAGAATCAAGTTGGTGATCATTGATCAATAGTGGGAAACTTATTTTCAACCCAAAGACGCAGATGTATCGACAGAGAACACCACAGAGAACACCACAGGCTGCCCACAAACGTCAGAAAAACTTTCCTGGCAGAGGGTCCATGCAGGGCAGTGAGAGGGAAGTGTGCTTTAAAGAAGGTGCAGGGGGTGGGGGGATGGTTTGGCAGCCGGTATGGGGGGGCGGGGCGCGAAATGTTTTCTTCTTCCTAAGGGGAGCGCTGCAAAAAATAATTGAGAAGCACTGCTATAGGGTTTTCTGAACTGCTCTTAGTCTGACCTGTCACCTAGGACCTGTTTGCCCTGGGAGACCCTACCAGGGGAATAATGCCCCAGACAACATGGCTCCTAGGATCATTCAGGCACTCAAACAACCCCACCACGACGACCACGTTAAGGTGGAAGTTCTCAGGGTCAGGGTACATTGGTGGACGTTGGAGTGGCAATGTACAGATTTAACCGATTGTGCACATTTTAAATAGGTCCAGGAACATTAAAGGACCTGTATCATGCTATTTTAAGCCATTCCAAAGTAAAGTATAGGCATTTATATGATATATTGTACCTCTACCACTACGGAGCACTAATTTTTGTGATAAATATAAGTATTTTCTGGAGGTATTTTTCCAACCCGGAAGACAAAACGCTTGGATTCCGTTAACTCCGCCCCCTCTCGCCGCTCATACAACTTCAGCAGTAGTAGAAATATATATATCACCGCAAAAAGTGAAGTTATTTCATGATGCTGTTATAAGGAGTTAACATGTGCAACACAGCTTCATGGCTAAATGGCTAACACACACGCTAACATGCATTTTGATCGACTCACCACTCTGATGTTTCCATTATGGGATTTGCGCTGGTTATAAAAGTTAATCCACTTTGATTCTGGCCAAGGTTCATCAAGCATCCATCAGCGACAGGCACAGACAAACACTATTGTGGCTGATAGTCGCTGAATCCCGGAGGGAAAGTCCAACTTCTATGGCCTCTTCTTTAAGAAGGTTGAATAAAGTCCAGTCCTCGCAGCCAAACGCGGTTTTCTCCGTGACATTATCGTGAGGTAAGAAAAAAGAACAGGTGTCCAGACTCCAGAGTAGGTTAGAAAAAGCTCCCTCTTCACAACTTTCGGTGCAACATGACATGACCATCTGTTCAGACCGTTCGGACGCTCAGGGGGTGCGTTTGTTTTTGGTACAGGGGCAGCGCAGCGTCAGGCACTTCCTTTTTTTTTTTTTTTTTTTATTGATTTTTTCTTACGACAGAAATAATGAAAGAAGCAGTTTTACAAATGAAAATCATGCCGTAAGGCATTAGCTTACAGACGTCGAGCACTTCCGTTCCGCTGTGACGACACAACTGAACATGTCAGTCGTTTACCAGGAGAGGGCGGATCAGCTGCTCAGAGCGCAGGATTCAGGAGGATTACTGAGAACTGCGTGAACGAAGCCAAAAAACACTCTGGGGGTGTTTTTGATAAGGAAATAGCATAACAACATGGTTAAAAGCTCAAAAAAGTCGATTTTGCATGATATAGGACCTTTAACATTTAAGAGAGGATTGAAATATAACTCCTGAACTAATAAATAAACCACAAGTTTATCAGGGCTAATAACAAATGACACAGATTTTGTCGTTTGCAACGGATATTGTTCTAAGTAAACGACTGCAGCCGTTGCAATTTACAAATTAAAACCGTTTAAATTAGGACTTTTCCTCAGTTGTGCAGCCATACTCACGATCTTCCTGTCGTTGAGCTCTCCTCTGCTGTAGGTGGTGGCGAGGATGGCGCTGCAAGGCTCCAGGTACCAGGGCCTGTTGCCGTGCTCCGTAGTGCTGGAGATGGACACGGTGTAGATGCTGTTGGTGTAGCCGTCGCAGGAGCAGTGGTCGAACTGGCGACCGCCGTTCCCCGACGCCCACACGAAGATTGAGCCCAGGCCCTTCCTGCCCTGGAGGAGGAACATTTACCTTTGTCAGTGTCACGGGTTTGAGTCCTGAATATGACAGTCTATTGGATGTTCCTTCCACAGATCTATAATAAAGCTCTAGATAGGAAACTCCGCGGAAACACAGAAAACATTTGTAAATATGTTTGTGTCAATACACTTTATGGATATATCCATTAATTGATACCTATATTTTACACAAATTCATAATAATACCATAAAAAACCTAAAATTATTTTTCTCAAGATATTTTCCAATTAGTATGGTTGAACATAATACAGAAATGAAATGATCAAAGTCCTATTGGTTTACACGAGTTCTTGAGTATAATATTACGTAGCTCATACTATATTATGTAGGTGACATTTTATGGATACCAAAGAAGAAAAATAAGGTGATTTTTTTTTGCAACAGTCTCTGACCTTCTTGATGCCCTGCTCAAAGGCTCTTTTGGTCAGAGGGCCTGGTCCGTCCACTGTCCTCCCGTCGTCTTTGGGGCCCCAGCTGGAGCTGTAGATGTCAATGTAGTCGGGTCGAATGCCCAGAGCCTTGGCCTCCACCAGATCCGTCACGTCTCCATCCAACATGCGGATACCTGCGAAGAAGAGACAGTGTGGACATGCAGACAGATATCAGATATAAGAATACTGGTCATTTATTCAATAAAATAACTATACTATTTACTGGAATAAACGAACTGAAAAGGTGTGGGCTACACTCACTACTAAAATAACAACTAAAAATATGACTAAGCCATCATGTCTCTGCTGCATTTTGGTTTTAGAAATGTATTAGTAGAGGATCCTATGAACAAGTGTATTCTAAACTTTTTCATAAGAAGCATGCACACAATATAGGGGAAAAAAGTGACTACCTCCAATATGTGCATTGAAGGCCACTCCTACAATGCAGTGCGAGTTATTGGCGGCAGCAGCCACTTCTCCAGCACATCGAGTCCCATGTCTAGTGACAAACAAGTTCATAACCTCATTGTATTGATTTAAAAATCGAATTCCGTATGGTCAATTTCGATACGTGAATTGTCAGGTCTCTGGTATATTAATTATAATTCCTATTAGGCCTACTATTGTTTGATTAAGTCAAAAAATTGCATCTGACTGAAGAAACGACATGGTTTGTGGCGTAAGGTTGATTATAAGTAAAGAAAATCCAGCTGGTTTGATTGAACTTAAAACAGTTTAGTAAAATCCATATTGTTTCTTTCTTTTTTTTGTCATTGGTTTGTGATATTGAAATAAGACCGAAAGGGATTTAGTATTTTTGCTGTTTAATCTGAGGCCTCAACTATATCGAACAAAAACATAAATGTCTCTAAATTAACGTAAATAAATATAAAAACAACTGAAAACTAGGACCAGAAGGGCAAATCGTACATATTTTCATTGCGAAAGTCATAGCGGGGTGTCGGGTCGTAGTCGTTGTCGTTCACATCATAGCTCGCCAGATGGTCCTGCAAGTTCATTACAAAGTTATAGATCTTTTCTTTTTGATTTCAGAATTGAAGTTGAGCGCACACACGTACATAGTTGGGAGCGAGGTCTGGGTGGTTTCTTTCAATACCGTCATCCAAAATGGTGACCACAACATTTTTACCGGTGAAGCCCCTCTGCCAAGCGCCAAGTATGTTCATGTCAGAGCGGCACGGGCTGGACTTATCATTGCAGTGCTGTTAACAAAATGATATTAGTTAAAAAAAAAGTACTCTGACTAGTGAGAACATCATCTACACACTTACAATGTACCACATGCTGGACCATTTGGGGTCGTTGAAGTTAAAGTTTGGGTCACTTTGAACAGATCTCTTTTCTCTGGTTCTTACTCTCTGCTGCTCAGCCCACTGCACCTGAAGATTACAATAAACTGGTCACAATGGTACGTAAGGGCACAACACTGTCAAGCCAGGGAGTCTTTTTAACAGAATCAATCCCAAAATATTAAATGTATTTAATGCACAAAAAATAATGTTGTGTCTATTTGCTTATAGATATTGAGTTATTCACTTTATCTTGTTCCTGGGTCCATTCTGTATAATATATATCAAAGCATTTTAAGATTTTGGTGCAATTTTGGAGGTTTTTTTGAGCACATTCTCAAATATTTCTTAAGACCATGAGAACAAAACACTACATATTTTGAGACACTACAGATACTTTTATTTAGTGATTAGAGATTAGAGCTGGTGAAGCAGAGCAAGTTCAGAGCACAATTTGTGAGATGCTGCCATAGGGAATCCGATTGGAATAAGGGAAAACACCAAAGACGTGACCTTTCAAAGTACACTTTGTTTTTAACCAAGTAATCAAACTAGTGCGTACTATCACTCAGAGTAGTCACCTGTGGATCCATGTGAATGAAGCTGTGTGTCCCTCTGAAGGAGTACGCCGCTCTCCGAACCACTCTGCTGTGATGGAAGTGATAGTGGTCCTTCAGACTCCCTATCTGACCCACAGGCAACAGACACATCACACAGTATTAGCTGAATGCATGAACTGCACTCCGACTCCTGATTGTATCTGGGCCTGATGGTCAAATATATTTCGAGGTTGTGCTTTGTGTTATTTCAGGTAGTTTATTCCATCTTCCAGTAGCCTAAACCGCACTTGTTTTGGTTTTGATTGTAACATCACTCTTCAGTTCAAACTCTCAGTCAAAGTCAAGTAAAAGCCATCCTCGTCCAAAGCCTTTTCAGTTCATGATAATAAACAAAATTGCAGAGGAGTAAAGACGTTTCTCTGAGTTGAGTTTGAACCAAGAATTCGGGCAGGAATTTAGAAACAGCTGAGAGTAATATCCCTGCAATGTGCACTGGCTCAGGCTGCAGTTTCTCCCCCCCTTCTACACTTGTAATGCAGGTATTTGCCTCTAATGGCTATTATAAAGAAGGCGGAGGAAAACCCTGAGACATGCAAGTATGAAAAGTATCATGCACTTTCACATTCACATTCCACTGTAAAGGAATGAATCTCCAAAGGTTCATCATGACCCACAACCAAAATGTGCTAAAAGAATAAAAATAAAAGACATGTTACGACTGGCCACTAGTTGCTGAGAACATTTTAGAGGATATACAAATGTATATTTGTTGTTGCAGATGAAGTATTCTGCAGCTCCTTGAAGTTGTTATTCCTCTGTTTGCATATTTAGACTATATTTACTCAGGCTCTTGCCAAAGTTTAATAGAAACTAATATATTTGCAAACTTCTGAAGCCTATGCACTTACAACAGCTAACCTAGAAGCGTCCTGTCCACTGACACTGACCTGCCCGAGGTTCCTGTATCCGTACTTGGCCGCCACTCGGTCCGCCTGGAAGGGGCCTCCTGTGACGCGCACAGCCCAGTGGTTCGTCAACACGTCCCTTTGCCTTTGGCCATGGACCCCAAAGGCACCCAAATAAGAAACCGACGCAACAACGAACAACCAGCAAGTCATCCTGCGGCGACTTTAGTGCGCGGCTAAAGAAAATGTAACAACATAAGCATGGTTAAAATAATAAATACATCACGCAGGTAAGTTGCTGTCGTTAATTACGCGGTTTAAACGAGCGGAGGTGCTGTTCACGCACACTGCGGACATGGGTTGCCAGGTTTAGTGCGCAGTTTGCAGCCTCGGAGTGATACTGAAGTCCATATCACAATGTAGTTACGTCTTATTTATTGGTGATTGTTTGTTCGTTCTTGCTTATAGCCTTAATTTATCCAAGCTTTGGTTTATTACACTTTTGGTTTATTTCTGCACTTGCTACTATTGGCTTTTATAAATAAATGAATGGGGCAGAATAGAAATAGGGCGATTACTTCAAAATAATGTGGCAGGGGAAGTTTTAACTGTGGAGCTCAGTTCGTACACAATCAAACTGCTATACAGAATGTACTATTTAAAGTAGGGTACATAAAAATCACATTTAGACAACAAATACATTTAAAATACAAATAATAATTATATTACTAATTATATACATTATGATAATAGATAAAACGCGTTGAAAGGATGAATAGGCTATGTGTTTGAGTTTATCCTCTCATTTATTTATTCTGATAGAAAAACACATGTACAAATTGCCTTTTACCAAGCGGTGTCTGGTTGAGAACTGGCTTGGCTCACTACTGCATTCATATACAGTGCATCGCTTTCCTCCTTCCTGTTCTCACTTTTCTTCCTCTGACAACAGCAAAAATAAACAACAATTGCACAGATTAACACAAAAACAATGGCCGTAGCGATGACTCTGTTGATGCAAACGCTGAGGCAACAGTCGGAGGCTTCAAAAATGGAAGCTGTTGGGAAAAGAGACATTTAATTTTGGAATGCAACAATTGCACAGGAAGATCTTTATTGTAATGAGATCGAGAAAAAAAAATATTTGGGTGAGCTTGATGCGTAACTCTAATGATGTCATATTACTATAATTCCCTATCGCACTGTGGTACGGAGGCTTAGTGGTTAGCCTTATCATAGTTCCTAAAGATTCTCAATGGAGTAAAGATCTGCACTCTGTGGTGGCCAATCCGTGTGTGAAAATGGGAATCTGAATTTGTCAGCTGATCTCATTCTTTGTGCACATAGTGTTGCTGAATCTGACTAACTGCAGCAACCCCAGATCAGAACAGTTACTTAAGGGGACAGTATGGAGTTTAAACATGTTAAAATTATGTATTTTCCTCCCCCTACATGTTCCAGCCATGTCCTAATGTGTAGAATGAGCCCAGACCTGTTCACCACAACTGCCTCTAAAATCCTGCACTGTCACTCAAAAAGGTGTTAATTCTGGTCCGAACTACCGTCATGCACGAGTTTAATATAGAAACTGCAGTTACGAGTACAAAATGACCAACTTGCATCTAGTCTCTTTAAAGCTGGGTACCTGATTTGTCCTGTACAAACTGACATTTTTCGTTTTGGCCTAAACTAACTTCTAGCTCTCACAATCCCTCCATCCAAATTGTTCAAGCAAATTAATTAAACATTTAATGGCGCAATTAAATTGTATTACTCTAATTTAGATTCAACATCTATCTTCTATCGCTCGAAAAAAAAAGACAATGCAACAAGTTGCTGTTTAGCTGCGTTTACAACATACTCTGTGATGACACTTCTTTCGGTCAGGCAGTAAACAAATGAAAAAAAAAAAAAACATTCCCATACCTGGGCTAACAGACAGACTGATGTTGCAGGTCTTAGCTTTCAGCTTGTTGCTCGATGTGCAGGTGTAGAGTCCAGATGTGTCACAGCTGACGTTGGTTAAAAACAAGACACTCCCCCCTGCAAGACAAGACCTTTCATAATCTAATCTAGTGAAATAAAATCAACCTCTAAAACATTTATATTCTGACCAATACTTTTTGTTTATTCCCCTGCTTTTCTTTTAAAAAGTGCCCCCATCCCCCCCCAAAATGTCCTGAGACATTTTTGCATCATTAGTCTCTCTTTGCCACCAAGTCATTCGTTGTCACAGAACTCCCAGTTAGAGGTTTTATTTTGTTAATTGCTATTTTAAATTCAATCTTAAAACCTGTCTTTCTGATGCTCACTGTGAGTGTTCCTTTGTGCATTGGTCCTTTCTGGGACGTCCCAGGAGTAAACAGCCTGTGGAAAGCTCTCTTCCGACAAACAGCTGAGGCTGATGTCCTGGCCCTGCTCTTGTTTACCTTCGACCTTACACACGGGCGGAGAGGGAGGCACTGGAAAGAAATGAAGATGTCTAAAAATGTCCTTTGGCTAGACAGTGTTAAGCATTAGTAGAACGAGTTTAATGAACAGCACCATTAACTATCAGCCTGGCCACAGCCTCCAATACTCCCTCCTCGTCTTCAGGGATCTGGGCTCGACACATCAGAAATATGTTGTCCGTCACTGTGGCATTGAACAGCTTAAAAACAAACGCTCCATCCAAACGCTCCACTGCCACACGGCCCTCATATTCAGGCTGGAAGATTGTAGTTGTCTCTTCAGTCGATAAGTGAATAAGAATGGGAATCTCCTGCAGAAGAGAAGGAACCGATTTAGTTTGAATGTTCTTCCAGTTCTCTTTCACTGCATCCGTAATTTCAGTTTTTTTTTAGTGAGAAGCCGTCCCTAGGCAACTGATCTCCCTGAGAGGGAACGTAAACTCGCCTGATTTAGCCCCTGTGATTATTTCCTTTGGGGTTTTCTCAGATCCCTGGTTTATAGTTGTGCAAAGACCCTGAAGACCTATTGAATAACATCTGCACCAAAATGTCCAATATACCGGTCAACTTGAAAAAGTTGACCAAAACTTTAAGAAATTGTCTGAATCAGTGTATTGACAATAGAGGGTGACATTTAAAGAATATTCTTTTCAAAACGGTGTAATGTGAAATCTCAAATGTTGTGTGGCAGGAAAAAAAATAAGAGTTAACAGTTTTGAAACATGTTATAATATAAAAATATATATATCATTTTCAAAAAAGTTCCCATGCCTAACCTGTATAACTATCCCATCTCTGGACATGTTCAAACCATGGCTAGTTTTATTATCCTAGTATCTTAGCCTGTAAGTTCACACAACTGCAATGTTTTATGTCTTACCTCACAGCAGGATGGTTTGCAAGTCCTTTTTGTGCCGCTGCGGCCCCTCTCCAGAAACCCCATCCCAGCATCGAAAGGGTTACATTCAGAGATAAACAGGAGCATCTGACATAGAATAAAGTGAGAGCCTTGAATGTCACTTAATTGTCTTCATGTTATACAAGCGATCACTGTTATGGTAGGCAACAGCTGATGCCTCCGTCTAATGCTGTTTCATGAAATCTTTTACAGGAAGCAATGCCCTGTTTGTGAACATTGTTTTGCCTGTCAGAGAGAGCTATTATAATTTATTCAAAATTGGACAACAAACGTGACGGCCTCGTGATTGCGCGTATTGTCCATAGATATCTATGGGAGTTGGACGATAGCCATTGAGCACCATTCATTGTAATGGCATCATTTGGTCCGTGAAATGAACATGGCGCACCTTGTTCATCGTACAGAGCATGTTCCTAAAAAGGACAACGGGTGGGAAGCCCCACCCTCGCAGGGCAGCCTGACCTGCTACAAGACTCCACAGTGCTCTAGACTGTCAATAAAAGCCCCAAGCTTCAACTTTTTAATTACACATAACAAAAGTCAATTTAGTTAAAAATATAAATCCCTTCCTAAAATCATCACGTGGGTCACAGCGATCTTTAGAAAACATATATAGTATTATACATTATATATATATATATATATATATATATATATATATATATATATATATATTTGGTTCCATCCTAAATCCAGCACCCTGAGAGTGTCAGGGTGTACTAGAGAGTGTACTAGCCGTACGGAAGGAGGCCGAGGACTAGTGAGTGTGTGAGCCCTATCCAGGATGAAACATCCAAGATCCATAAGTACATCAAGGACAAGGCTCCAATAGATGGTGTCCTCAGTGAATGTCTCAGACAAAGGGGAACAGAAGATGAGGCGCTGGAGGTCCCGTCATGGGAGGACAAGCCCCTACACGGGATGTACCACCGAAACATAACTGAAGTGGCGGATATCAAGAAATCCTACCAATGGCTAGACAGAGCTGGCCTGAAGGTCAGCACAGAGGCACTCAACATGGCTGCACAGAGCAATAGAGGCCCAGATCTATCACACCAGACAAGACCCCAGGTGTGGACTGTGCGAAGAGGCCAATTAGACAATCCAGCACATAACTGCAGGGTGTAAGATGCTGGCAGGGAAAGATTATATGGAGCGCCATAACCAAGTGGCTGGCATAGTGTACAGGAACATCTGTGCAGAGTATGGGCTGGAAAGCCCAAGGTCAAAGTGGGAAACACCTCCAAAGGTGGAGAATGACCGAGCCAAGATCCTGTGGGACTTCCAGATACAGACAGACAGAATGGTAATGGCGAACCAGCCGGACATTGTGGTGGTGGACAAAGAGCAGAGGAAAGCCGTTGTGGTTGACATAGCAATACCAAGCGACTTCAACATCAGGAAAAAGGAACACGAGAAACTAGATAAATACCAGAGGCTCAGAGAAGAGCTAGAGAAGGCCTGGAGAGTGAAGGCATCAGTGGTGCCCGTGGTCATTGGGGCATTCGGGGCAGTGACCCCCAAACTGGAGGAGTGGCTCTCCAGCAGATCCCAGGAACATCAGACATCTCGGTCCAGAAAAGTGCAGTTCTAGGAACTGCAAAGATACTGTGCAGAACCCTCAAGCTCCCAGGCCTCTGGTAGAGGACCCAAGCTTGGAGGACAAAAGAGACGGAAGGTGAGGAAGAGTTGTATTTTTTATTTATATATATATATATATATATATATATATATATATATATACAGTGCCTTGTGAAAGTACTAATACACCTTGAACCTTTGCACATTTTGTCATGTTTACGACCTTAAACGTAAAGATTTTATTTAGATTTTTTTACTGTAAGTTCACACACAAGTAACAGACAACTGAACATCTCACGGAGCACTGTTCAATCCATCATTCGGAAATGGAAAGAGTATAGCACCACTGCGAACTTACCAAGACACGGCCGTCCACGTAAACTAACAGACCGAACAAGGAGAGCACTGGTCAGAAATGCAACCAAGTGTCCCAAGATAACTCTGGAGGAGCTGCGACGTACTGCCGCTGAGCTGGGGGAATCTGTATATGGGACAACTAAATGGTAAATGGTCTCAACTTATGTAGCGCTTTTCCACCTACATTAGGCACTCAAAGCGCTTTACAGCTCTCACCCATTCATACACCACTGGATGTCTGCGTACGACTATAAGTACTATACGCATATCTGGCCTTAATAGACAAGTGGCAAGAAGAAAGCCATTATTGAAAGGAGGCCATAAGAAATCCCGTTTGAAGTTTGCTAGAAGTCATATGGAGGACACATCTACCATGTGGAAGAAGGTGCTTTGGTCAGATGAGACAAAAATTGAACTTTTTGGCCCAAATGCAAAACGTTATGTATTGAGCAAACCTAACACTGCTCATCGTCCTGAGTTCACCATCCCCAAGGTCAAATATGGTGGGGGGAGCATCATGCTATGGGACTTCTTTTCCTCAGCGGGGACTGGGAAGATTGTAAGAATAGTTGGGAAGATGGATGGAGCCAAATACAGAGACATTTTGGAGGAAAACCTGCTGGAGTCAGTAAGAGAATTGAGGCTGGGGCGGAGATTCACCTTCCAGCAGGACAATGACCCTAAACACAAAGCTACATCTACAATGGAATGGTTTAAAAACAAACATATTAATGTGTTAGAATGGCCCAGTCAAAGTCCTGACCTAAATCCTCTTGAAAATCTGTGGAAAGACCTGAAAACTGCTGTTAACAAACGCTCTCCTTCTATTTTGACAGAGCTTGAGTTGTTTTGTAAATAATTTATTTATTCATTTATTAAAATGTTTAAAAATTTGTTTTTACTCTATTACATTTCACCACTGATCTTCTAAATGTCAGAAGTTCAAGCCTGGCACTGGGCAGTGAGAACATAGTCATAACAATAGTTTTGAATGTACACTAATGACATGACACAAACCTCATCGTCCTCCTTAAATGTGAGGACAGACCAGGAGATGAAGACGGTTTGATGGTTCGGGATTCTGCTCTGTAAGTGACATGGGACGGCAATGTTGTCCCCTTTGACATGTTGAAAACGCACTTGTGGGATGTTCATGACACCTAAAAACACAGAATCTGTGATATCAGCGTTGTGACGTTACATGATATTAAGAATAATATGTTAATTTGGAACTGGCCCTGGCAAATCTTACTGCAGATTCGCCCATGAGGTCAAAGTTAAATGGAATGAAGCGTCAATAAATGGTGGTAAATATTTTTTTCTTACGCAGTTTTTCCTTGAAAAAAACACACACTTAAATTAGTGGAGGAGGGTGGTAGCACATCTAGGGGTACTGTTTGGCATAAAAAATGTATGATCTGCAACTTTTTGGGTGGTCAGCCACTACTCAAATGTTTTAGTAATGCATTTACATTAGACGTTCTTCTGGTTTAGCCATAATGGTTTTGAAAAATAGTTTGCGAGTCTTACCCAGCACCACCAGTTGAGCGATGTCAGCCGGTGTCCCCTCATCGTCCCCGGGGATTTGCACACTGCACTCGTAGCTTCTGTTTTCCTCCATGGTGATGGAGTAAAGCCTCAGGTCGGCTTTTCCTGTGGCTACTTTCACGTCCAACTTCGCGCGGCCCTCGTACTTAGAGGTGTAGTCTGTGCTTCCATTTTGTGAGTAGAAGGTCGCGATCACGGTCTATAAGAGAAGGACAAGACAACTAAGATTTATGAACTATCACATATCGTTACAGCTATATGATAGTACCGGATTCGTATTTATGCAAAAGATACAATGCCCCTTTTCCATGGGTTGTTGTTATGTATGAAACCCTGTTTTTGTAGCATGTGATTCTTGTATGAGTTTAACAGTTGGTATTTCAGTCTTCTCTCAAATGTTAATGCTCCAGGACGTGTTTGAAATATCCACGGTGAACTGAAGATTGATTATATGAAATTGCAAATCTCATCACAAACATAATCATAAGAATATTTTCCAAAATCATGCAGCGTTAATAAAGACTTTTTCTTTTAATAGCAATGACCCACTGCTATCATCAACAGAAGACCACTGCGACTTTAAAGTACTCACATCTTCTGTTTCCTCCTTCACTTTCAGGGCGCTCCAGGTGACGATGACCAGTGAGGGATTGGGGTCTTGGGACTTGAAGGTACAGGGCAGAGTGATGTTGTCCCCTCTGGGGTGCTCATAAGCTTTCTGTGGGATGGCTACCTCGAGGCTGCCAACTCCTGACACAAGAGCTGAGAGAGAGACAGAGAGAGAGAGAAAATTCTAAAATATGATCAGTGTGGATAAAAAGTGTGATCAGAGTGGGGATATAGGATTGCAACACCACCCCAATATAGATATTTTTTACATTAAGAATGTAAATTACTGAAGTCATAATTTGTAGGCTACTAAACACTGATACAAACATTTCAGTATTTTAGTGTGAATCTGTCCATAAATCCACTTAAAAAAAAATCACATAAATAACATGTTTGCACTTTCATCCCAGGTATCAAGTATTCAGATTTCTTAACTCACCCCAAACAAGCAGAGTAAATTGTAAACGCAACAAAGTGTTCATGGCCTCCATGTTGCTCTCTATAAGCACTATAAGACACCAAGGACTGAGTCTACTGCAGCTGCTGAGAAAGTCGTGACCACTGAACCCAAATAGAGGAACCTGTTCATGTGACCTATAGTTCTAAAATATGTTTTAATGTGGATTGCATTGAGCAAAAGCATGTGGACTGCAACTACTACTGCGACAAAATGCAAATATTAATCAACTAAATGCCTAAAAATTGCACAATAAGGCAGGGCCAACATACAAACTTTTGCTATTTTATAACGATTTAAGCACATTGACATCAATATAGTACCACATTTCCATGTTTATGAATCATTTATTTATAATCAGGGCTTGACAAAGTTTCATTTTCTTTCGGGCCACTGTGGCTCTTTTCACTTTATATTTTTCTAGCACCAACTTAATTAGTTATAGCATTTTTCTTGTTTACTTAGGCCATGTTTAACTTTCTTATACTATACAAAGTCAGATCCATGTAAACCAGTCAAAAGGGCTAGAAAAAAATTACTACTACATATTTGGCTCAGATTAATTTCAAACCCTCACTCTTATTTGAGTAACCATGGTGCAAGAAAAACTTGTGAAATCTGCACTCAGGTTTGGCAAAATTGAAGGATAAAAACAAGCAAACTCAGACACACCTCTTTTCTATTCTTTTTTTTATTTCCAGTACAATATAATTTCATTGTATTAAACTCAGACATTAAAAAAAATACATCGAACGATAGCATTCCGTTAAAAAGAGGCATCATCATATCATTTGTGATCATGTTCAACCTGTTTCCGTAACAAGGTAAAAGGGAAGAGAAATTCAGGCGTTTCTATTGTGTTGCTATAAACTGTACAACATGGTCAACACAAAAGTCCACATAATAGAGAAGTAACCCAAACCCCATACCAATGAAATCATACATTTGTAAAAAAAAAATATATATACCAAAAATGCAAATTGTGTGAATTGAAAACTAAACTAAAATGCTAATTTTGCTTGAAAACCACATTCAGGAACCGTCGCATAATGCACACTTGTCAATATACCTAAAAAACACAAAAAACAATTTATGCTTTTTCACATAAAACGAGTACAGGCAAAGTACATTTCATAGTGACACAATCCGTTTCATTAGACTGATGTCGATTATGACCTTTACTCAAATGGGTTATATTACAGCTAAATGTGCAACAGGTGCAAAGCGGTTACAATTCTTCCTGATAGAGTTAAAAAAAAGAATGATCTAAATAAAATAATATTCCATTGGAGGTCATGAGTTTTGACCCCGTGCTGATGGGAGCCTATTTTATCACTGTCAGAGTTAATAATTACAGCCTTCAGTTACGAGGTGGATTACCTAATATGAGTCAATCATGCAAGTCTGTTGGCCTAACTATACTCTTATTTTGTTAGACCTGCTGTATTCATCAATCCAATTCGGTTTTAATTGCCGTTTGGTCATGTATATTAGCATTTTAAAATCATGTATTTATGAATGTTAGGCAGATCTTTAGCTGTCAAAATGAACTTAAAATAAATCGATAACATATTATATATAGTTAGTTGTAGTCACGAGGGTATCGGAGCATGTACTGATTGAATTTTGACACAAATCAAGTAAAAAGACCCAAACTGGAAGGTGACGTGGACATTTTTCACTTGACTTGATCTACAGTAGTTTCTTTGAGGCAGAAACTCAGATTTGGCTTACATTAAGCCAGGTGTACACTGCACAATTTGACAATCACTCGTCATGGGGTAAATCTTATTTTGCACCTTAAAAAAGCAGGTTGAAGGTCTCACAGAGAGACAAAGGTCAGATATCATACCGCTGTGCAACAAGCTGCGAGAGACCTCCAGCAGTGCGTTTATTTTTCAAATGCTAGTTGCAGAGGAAATCATCGTCTCGCTGCAGCGATGATCTCTGACAGGCAAGTTAACAAAATACATCACCAGCACTGCCAGAGTTAAAAGCAACAGTGCCCTGGCATGAATGGGACTGTATTTTATTTTTTCTGTTAAAATAAACACCACTAACTAGCTGCGCTAGCCTCATGTCGTCTAGAGCCTAACTGATTATGAAAGACTTGTCACTCAGCTGTGTTTCAGTCTTTGAACCATCGCACAGTAGAGACAAGTGCACCTCATGATGCTCATGACACTTCCCACGTCTTACAGCGTGACATTTAAAAGTCTATAAAGAGGAAAATAAACTGTGCAGTGTACACCGGGCTATAAGCATAACTGTGACTTAAATCTTAATAGTCGTAGTCTTGTCTTGGAGGTTTGGTTTTGGGCAGAGGGGGCCTGTCGTCGTCATAGTGGCGGTCTCTGCGGTCACGGTCATCATCGTATCGTCGGTCTCGGTCTCGGTCATCGTCATAGCGCCGGTCTCGGTCATGGCGCTCAGTGTAGTCACTGCGTCTCTCGGTGTAATCACTACGGCGATCATCGATGTCGCTACGGCGATCATCGATGTCGCTACGGCGATCGTCATAATCCCTGCGGCGATCTTCATATTCGCTTCGGCCATCACCGTGTTCGTCGCGGAGGTCGTCCCTGGGGTTTCTCTCAACGCGGTCGCCGTCTCGAAGCTCGCCATTCTCTGTCGGCGCTTTGTCAAGGTGCTCCCCCTCCTCCTTATGCACCCTGTCAGTCACAACAAATACAAACACAACATGTCATTGATCTGAATGCATCAAAAATGGAATTAGACAGTTGATGTTCTGGACTCAATACAATATCACTGCAGTTAATATAAACCACTCCATGGATTACCTGTGGCTCGTGGTGGAGCAGAGGATTATGCAGCAAAAGCCATTATGTTATGTCTCTGTGTAAGATCTCAGTCGTACAGGAGGTGTCCATCTTCAATGAAGGTACTGGAGTCATCTTCTATACTCAGTAGTTGAAGTCTTCGAATGTTTCGCCTCTCATCCAAAAGGCTTCCTCAACAGACTAAAGTCCCAGGGAGGAGTTGGGGTAGGCCCGACTCCTCCTCTCCAATCACAGCTACTCTCACCTGTGGGTAAACACCTTTGAAGTAGAGCGTCTCTAATGACCTGCTCACCTCAGTATCGGTCAGTACTGTCCTATTCATAGATGATCACTGCCCATTATCTGTCCATGGCTGATCACTGCTAATTACCTGCCTATTGTTCTTTTGTTGGCTGAGATGCCGTCCCCTTGGACTGGGTGTGCTCTGTCGGTTTTCCCCGAAGGAGATTGGAGTAAAGTGACGGAAGATTAAATCTGAGCCCACCATTCCTTGTTCATGGCGGGATTTTTTTTTCTTGACAAAAATAGCTTCTTTTACTCCTCTTTCAAATAAATGTTCTTCTTTAGCTAAAATACACAGCGCAAAGGGTAAGAAGACCCAAAGAACAAGACAGACAGACTACAGACCCCAGAAGAAAGGGAGTTGTAGTGCCGTATGTAGTCGGGGTCTCAGAGAAACTTCAGAAAATCTTCAGGCAGCACAGGATTCCAGTGTACCACAAACCGGTGAACACACTGAGACAAAAGTTAGTTCATCCCAAAGACAAAACTCCGAGCCACAAACAAAGCAATGTGGTTTATTCTATTCAATGCAAAGAAGAAGAAGAATGCAAAGAACATTGTATTGGAGAAACAAAACAAGTTTTACAGAAGAGACTTTATCAACACCGAAGAGAAAGCACAAGCCGCCCTCAGTCGGCGGTGCACCTTCACCTCAAAGCCTCCAACCACTAATTTGAGGACGGGGAGGTCAACATTTTAGCTAAAGAAGAACGTTGGTTTGAAAGAGGAGTTAAAGAAGATAGTTTTGTCAGGAAAGAAAATCCCTTCATGAATCGGAATGGTGGGCTCAGATTTAATCTTCCGTCACTGTACTCCAATCTCCTTCGGGAGAAACTGACAGGGCGGGGCCAGTCCAAGGAGACGGCACCTCAGCCACCAAAAGAACAATAGGCAGGTAATTAGCAGTGATCAGCCATGAATAGGACAGATAATGTGCAGTGATCATCAATGAATAGGACAGTACTGACCGATACTGAGGTGAGCAGGTCGTTAGAGATGCTCTACTTCAAAGGTGTTTACCCACGGGTGAGAGTAGCTGTGATTAGAGGGGAGGAGCCGGGCCAACCCCAACTCCTCCCTATGGTCTTTATCTAAGCTGTGGGCTGAGCGGGACTTTAGTCCGCTGACGAAGCCTTTTGGATGAGAGGCGAAACATTTGAAAACTTCAACTACTAAGAACAGAAGATGACTCAAGTACCTTCATTGAAGAATTATGTTAGGTCAATAAATTATGCATAATGCGGTCAGAATATGTTGTGTAGAGGCACACCTGAGCCGTGTACACAGCATTTCAAGAATCTAGCTTCAAAAATGATCTTTGATGAATGTGTTAAGGCATTATACTTTTACTTGTTCACCATTACACAAAAGGTGATTAACTCACCCCATGGCATACTCTTCATCTTTGCCCTTCTTCTTGCAGCAGCAGCAGTAGATGACGATGATCCCGATGGCCAGAGCGGCCACTACTCCCGCAATGATGCCAGCCGTCTGACCCACAGACGCCAGCGAAGCTAAAGGAAAAACACATGTTGTTACCGACTGGACATGATTTGCCATCGGTGTGCACTGAAAACTATCGGTCTCATATTTTCTCAATCAGGCGTTTTGGTTTAATTATATCCCAGCGTAAACATGTATTTGGTTCATGATCATTCATGATAGCTATACATCAGTTGCATTACATTTTATCGTCCACTTGAAAGGGCAGTGGAGCACAATGGAACCATCTTCTCAGGCTTTGAAGGCATAGACTGAGGAAGTGAACCACACTTCTGAGCCTTCATTGCCCCATCACTAGTTTAAGATATTGCCACAATACGTGGTCTTTTTGTTAAATTAAGCTGTTTATGGAGTTTTGCTCCTTACGTGGCATGACGGTGAGTGTGAGGTTGCAGGTGGCTGAGCGGATCTTGTTCGTGGAGGTGCAGGTGTAGTACCCAGATGTTTCTTTGGTGATATTGAACAGGGACAGGACTCCTCCCACTGTTGAGACAAATAAGACATTTTCATTTTCTGATCAAAATATGAAACCAGGGAGAAAAGTTATGTTCATCAGCAGCAATGAATCATACATTGGTGGTTAGTACAAGACGAATGGAGCCAATTGTACAACAATAAACGTAACGGGTGGGCAACAAAGACAACAGGAAACAGAGAGAAACTTGCTAATTTATTGCACCTTATTACCTTCCTCATAGACTGCTTGTTAATCCATTTTAAGCATGGCTGACACATTTAAAACACTTTCCATCCATTTTTCCAAGTAGAGCTGTTTACATGCCTTGCCGCACCATTGTAATGCCACAACTTGTTTTGTGTCCCTTTGTCTTTGGCCACTGGGTCCTGTCCGAAGTTCAGTTTCCTCAATATCAAGTACTCAGACCCCTTGGCGCTTTTCCATAGCTGGTCCTTGAATCCTCTAGATGTGAAGTGAATGATGACAGTGCGCGTCCTATGCTCTTGCCCCATGCTGACTCTCTGGCACACATCCACTATGAGAGTCAGCACGGTGTCTCAGGCCTCGGGCACCACCCAGGAGCAGATCTCCAAGACCCGCTGCTTCACGTTCTCCCCTTGCATCTCCGGGAGACCGTACAGCCTCAGGTTCATCTGGTGGCTGTGCGCTTCCATCCCGTTGGTCTTCTCCTCCAGATGTGCCACCCTCTGTTCATGGCTGTTTGGAATCTTTAAACACTAGTTTCTACGGGTCCAGCATGCTCCTCTAACAATCAATGGTGCTGCAGTGGAGAGGGTGACCAGCACCAAGTTCCTGGGTGTGCACATCACAGAGAACCTTTCCTGGACCATGCACTCTACATCTCTGGTCAAGAAAAGTAATCAGCGTCTCTACTTTCTCCGCAAGTTAAGAAGAGCTAGAGTCCCAGCCTCTGTTATGTGCAACTTCTACAGAGGGACTATAGAGAGCATCCTGACCAGCTCCATCACTGTGTGGCACGGCGCCAGCACTGCCTCCTGCCGAAGGAGCCTCCAGCGCATCGTGAGAGCAGCGGAGAAGATCTGTGGAGCTCCTCTCCCCTCCATTAAGGACATGTACCCCACCCGTCTCACCCGCAAAGCCCTCAGAATCACCAGGGACCCTACGCACCCATCACACAGTCTCTTCAAGGTAATGGCTTCAGTGGCGTCACTTTTTTCCATTCTAACCCATCATGATATTTACACTAGCATTGTTATACGTGCGTCGGACGGGCGTATTGACGCGAGGCTGCGCCTAAATTAGAATGGAGTTCTAATTTTGACGCGTATACGCTGCAAACTCTGGAATTTGACGGGAAAATGGCACAGTCTTTCAAAGTAAACTTCCGACACCCTGTCAAAATAAGTTTTCTGTTGATTTGTCGAAGTTCACAACACGCAGCATCCTTGTGTTTACGATGGATGACGAAAAGTTGATTGTCGAGGTGGAGAAATACAGCATACTTTACGATGCTCAACACAAATTTTACAAAGACACAGTGAAGAATATGCAGGCATGGCGCTCAGTCGCCACAAGTTTAAATTGCGACGGTAAGTAAACATTAGCATACAATAATAGTGCCCATCATTTAGCGAATGCTAATACTTCACATAATTTTTAAGATGTAACATCTAAACAAATTGCATAATGGCTCAATTCATATCTAAAATGCTATAAGTTTGGGGAAGAGACACCCGAACACAAGCGTAGTTTTAGCTGCTCTGACGCCGTATGTGTAAATTTGCGCTTTCGAAAATGCGCGCGTACAACGCGCCGCGTACGTCACATCCAGTAATAGCTCCTGGTGTAAATTCGGCGTAAGGCCTGCTGTAATATCGAATCCTATGGGAACTTTATATGTGTCAAAAACAACTTAAAAGCCCGGCTCCAAATACTTTTATTGTTTTGGAATAGAGTTCCTTCCTGAGGAGAAGTATCATATTTTTAACCATGTTCCACATCTATAGCTTTTTTTTTAGTTTTAGGCATTTTGGGCATTGATTGATAGGTCCTGGAAAACTGGAGGCTTGTTGCTGCTCTGCGGCAACGAGTTCCGTGCCGTTTTGCCCTTAGTAGGAACATGCTCTGTAGCTGTGGTGTTATTAATGTAAATTGAGGAAGAGTGGTGGGTACACTGGTGTTGGCCACTGCAGTGCAAGTGAGGGCAACCATTCTTCCTTGTAGAGCAGTAAAGTAAATTTCCCTGAGGTCCGAAATATATTGGAAGTGTATTTTTGGGGTCCATAAATAAAAGTTCCAGTAAAATATGTTTTAATTGGGAAAATACTATTGAGGAAACTTTTTTTCAATAAATGAATAATAATGAGCCTGACAGGACTGTAGCCTAATAAAAACGGATTCCACTTATATTGCACTTTACAAACCTGTGTCACATGTTTCTCAAAGTGCTGCATTGTAGTCATTATTTATTCACTCCACACTTCGTGATGATAAGCTACGATTGTAGCCACAGGCACCTAGGGGCAGACTGTCCATATACCACATGGCTATAATATGTCGTTTATATCCTTACTGGTTATTGTGTGGAATTCTTTCTTGTTTTTATTGAAGCTGCCCCCTAATTGCTGAAGTGAGCATTCTGGTTATTTCTCAAAAAATTCACTTTGCACAGGAAAATACGATTTGTTTTTATTTATTTTTTTACATACTCCGGGATTTGTGCCCTACCATTCGTGGGCCGGATCATCTCGCCTGTTGAAGACTCCTGTTGTAGTATGTCAGTGGCACGGCACCTGTACACCGCCACTGACTGATCTTGGACTGTGCACCATAAGGCTTTGAAAGGGGACAAAATCTGCAGCCCACTTCCCTGTCCCAATCCCTGTGACCCCTGTTGTGGTGGAGCCTGTACTCACCGTCTGTGGTCCTTGGGTCTTTTATTTTAGGCATGTTGCGGACGTCCCGACTGTCCCATTTGTAGGTTGGGGTTGGAGAGCCCTCTTCAGAACGGCAGATCAGCTTAATGTCCTGACCATACTCCAATCTACCGTCAATCTTACAGATGGGAGTTGACGGAGCCACTGTGGACAAGAGAAAATACAAGTTGATGATATACTTGCCCTTTCATCACTGATTTTTGTCTGTGAAATTGCAAGAGTGGCTGTTCAGGGTCATCCACAGTCTTACCCAGCACCACCATTTGAGTGACAGCGGCCGGTGTCCCCTCATCGTCTCCGGGGATTTGCACACTGCACTCGTAGCTTCTGTTTTCATCTATGGTGATGGAGTAAAGCCTCAGGTCGGCTTTTCCTGTGGCTACTTCCACATCCAACTTCGCGCGGCTCTCGTACTTAGAGTTGTAGTCTGTCCTTCCATTGTGTGAGAAGAAAGTCGCGATCACGGTCTATAAGAGAAGGACAAGACAACTAAGATTTATAAGGGATGTGAAGAAAATAGCACAAAACATAAAAACATTTTCTATGTTTAAAAAAAAAAATAATAATACATTTATATATATATATATATATATATATATATATATATATATAAATAAATAAAATAAATAAAGTAATTTCTTCACATTTAGCTTTTTAATATAGATATAATTAACTCTTTCCATTTAGCTAGTTTTGATTAAATATTGTATAGTGTCTGCGTACACTGGTGTATGAATGAGAGTGTGAATGGGCCCCCTATGAGAGACCAACAGGCCCGTTTGGAACCGTTTGGAACCATGAGGCCGTCCTCCCGTGGACCCACCACCTGCAGGAGGAGCCATAGGGGACTGGTGCAATGTGACTTGGGCAGCTCCAATAGCTGCCCCCACGACCCGGCAACGGACAAGTGGGAGAAAAAAAAAAATGGATGATTAAATATTCAGGGTACATTATAAGATGCACCGATCCATCTCTTTTTTTTTTTCGATACCGATACTGGGGTTTGGGTATCTGCCGATATCTGATATAACCGATACCAACAGACTTCCCTAAAAGGGTCTGAGTGAAAAAGTGAATGGTCCTCTTATTTTCATTGTGAGATAATTCAAGTATTTTCTTGTCACGATTTTACAGATCAATTTTAATGCACCACACTATGCAAGGATACATCATACTTCACATATAACTCAATTAAATATATAATAATGATAATGATAACAATGATGATGATGATGATAATTAAACCCAAATTAAAATTATACTGAAGATGGTAATGACAACTGGGAAGTATCAAGATCTCGGAGTATAATATCTATTAATGTACCTTTATAACATAAAAGTAACTCTCAGTAATCACGGGTAAAAATCTGAAAGAAATATATTAATGATCAAATTTTTTTACTTGCTTAGTACTAGACATCGTACATCAAATGAGATCGTTTGTTTTCAACAGTTCATATATTTTTTTGTAAGTTGGTCTGTGCTAATGTAGCTGCTTGAAATGTTTCAAATTCTTTTTGGATGAGGTCTCTTTGATGTTTTGTTCCTTCGGTACCATTGTGTGAAATGTACTTTTTTAATTTATTGCACTTGGGGGTGGGCGCTCATAAGCTTTTTGCTTCAGCCCACTCCTTTTGAGCAGAATTTATACTGCTCAAATAAACAAATAAACTAAACTAAATTGTCAATTATATCTATTAATAAACTAATGGGATTTTTTTGGCTACATGACAGACTATTAGGTTACATTAATATTAACAACTCACATAAAGTGATCTGATTATTACAACTTTTGCATTACAAATGTGTTAGATCAGTTATCAGCGTTTCAACTAAAATACAAACACTTGGCTAGGGATGTCACGGTATGAAAATTTTACCTCACGGTTATTGTGACCAAAATTATCACCGTTTTCGGTATTATCGCGGTATTTTTTTTTAAAATGTGTGTTAACATTTCAGAAAGCATTGATAGTCCTACACAAACTGAAATAGTTAAAAAAAAAAAAGTGTAATAGTGTTTTTTATATTAAAAAAATACAAACAAAGCAATCTCAGAAGCACAACTTTTCACATCAAAGTAAAGGAACTATAACTATGAATTGTTGATCGTTTTGAGGGTATTACATGTACTATTTATAGCGCCAGAAACGTGTTAGAATATTTTTGAACTAGATGAATCCTCTATATCAGGAATATTCTTCTCAGTTTGTGTCCTTCCAGTGTGCTTATTCGTTTTGCAGATTTGGGAGAATGCCACCAGATAGTAATCATTGTTAAATTCATAATAATGCAGCAAGAGTGAATCTATTGCATTGGCGACCAACTTTAATCTGCCCTCCAGGAGCCCTGTAACGCATTGTGCCATTTCAATACAGAGGTATCCACGACACGGCTTATGCTGGCGGTGGCGCTGCGGTGAGTCATTGCGTTCTCCCTCAACTCAAAGTCTCCACATCAGCATTTCAGCTAAAGCGCTAACGTTAACTTACTTGCATTGGCTATAGTTGTGGTGACGGTCATGCAGGCGAGTCATGAGGTTTGAAGTATTGCTGCCTTTAGAGACACTTTTATCTGCATGCTCCACAAACAGGATAACTGTCTTCCATCAACTGTCCCTCGGCTTTCTTAAAATACCCAAAAATATACCCAGACTTCAGACTTGGTCCTGTGTGAAGGCTGATGAGCGCTGTCGTCTCGGACATGATTCCAGCTTCGAGAACGTTTTGTTTTGGTTGTAAGCTACGGAGAGCGTCTGCATGGCAACTTCAGCAGATGAGACGGCGGCTGATAAGGTTCACTTTGACTACACCGCGGGCACGGTAATCCGCGGTAATATATTTTTTCAAAAACAACACGGTAATTATTACTGTCAACATTTTTACCGGGATTTACCGCTACACCGGTAACCGTGACATCCCTACACTTGGCCATTACTGCAGTGACTATTTTATTTTATTAGGCTACTTCAGGTATGATTAGTTCCCATTAACATTAGCGTGCTGCCACTAGCTTTAGCACACTATTGCCAGCCGCAGTTTTGCGATTAAAAATAATCAGCGATTGAATTCTCCAGGTTCTTAGCTTTAAAATGATATGCAGCATGGCCACTTAGATTTAGTCGGTGAAAGTTGTATTTTGAAGGCGTTGAGAGCCAAAACGGGTATTGGTTCAGTATCGGATATTAGTAGCCGATACCCAATATCGTATTTTTTCCAGTATCCCTAGTACAGTATTCATGTTAGGCATCGCCCACTCACTTGTAAAGTCATACAAGAAAAATAGTCCTGATCTAGGTATATTATTTGGATTTAGATTGAAGATTTATGTGAATGTGAAGAAATTAAAACACATTTATTTTTTTTTATAAATAAATTGTTCTTTATCAAACTTTGTTGTTGTGGCATGTGATTCTTGTATGAGTTCAACAGTTGGTATTTCAGTCTTCACTCCAATGTTAATGCTCCTGGACATGTTTAAAATGTCCACTGTGAACTGAAGATTGATTGTAAGAAATTGCTAATTGCTATTAACTTTTTCTTTAACTGCCAATGACCCACCACTGCTATCATATCAGTTTGAGAACTGCGACAAGAGGTTATAAAATACTCACATCTTTTTTTTCCGCCCTCTCTTTCAGGGCGCTCCAGGTGATGATTAACAGTGAGGGATTGGGGTCTTGGGACTTGAAGGTACAGGGCAGCGTGATGTTGTCCCCTCTGGCGTGCTCATAAACTTCCAGTGGGATGTTTACCTCGATGCTGCCAACTCCAGACACAAGAGCTGAGAGAGAGGAAATGACAACATATGATCAGTGTGCCGGATAACAAAACGTACGAGTAGTAGAGTGGATAAAAACACTAAAAATCTATTTATTTTTTGTATTTGTAAACATTGTCCTCTGCTTTTAATCCACTGGTCAATCAACGATTCAGGGCTACAGAAAGTTACACTTGAACACTTGAAGTTACACTTTGGGTCTATTTTACTCTTTTTAGACTCAGTTAAATCCGGATTTGACTTTCATCTAGGTAGGTTTATGGTTACTCGAAAGGTCAAAGGTTTTATGAGGCGGTACTTGGTGTCAAAGTTTGAGACATGACATTGCTACACTTTTATACACAAAATCTGTAAATAGGAAAATAAATGTAGCTTTTAAGTATGTGTTTGATTGGAGCCGCTGTAGCCATAGATTAGCCAATACTTTAGTAACCAAGAGTTATTAGGCTTAACATATGACTGTTGCCATCCCATTTTCTGCACTTTGGTTTTTGCACAAGTGCTTAAGTGCTTCTTTTTATTATTCATGTTTGGTAATGGTTCACTGTAAATAACAATATTTATTCATCTTTGCAAATGTAATGCACTGCCTTTGTTATTATTATATTTTACGTGTTGAACCGGAAGCGCTATATCATAGGAGGAGGTGTGGAGCAGTAGTCGGGCTGTGGCCTAGCCTCTGTACACCTGTGTGGGATGTGTAAGTTTCATTAGGCCCGAGTTCCATCCAGCTGTCGAAGGGACTCTTGTAAATCGTATAGAGTGCGTGGAGCGCACAAAACAAGCGCGAAGCGCTCGCTTCCTCTCAAACACTCACTAACGCGCTCTTCTTGTCGTTCACGTCCCGTGCACATACATATATAATGCAAAAATCAACATTGTAATTGTACAGAGCCCATAAAAGTCAATGGGCGACTGAGAGCACTGGGTCACTGACGGGCACTACCATGAGGTAGGAATGCGCGAGCACTTTCCGAAAATATATAGTTTATGGTACCTGTGTAAGCTGGAACATTGTTTTTGTATGGGAATATTATTCTCTCGTTCTTTCTTTCTTTCTTTCTTTCTTTCGCACCGTCGCAAAGTCACAGATTTTGGCCCGAAATTCAAACCCGATCCGACACAATTTCCAAATTTTGAATTTCAAAATAGTGGCGCGATAGCGCCACCTCAGTTTTTTTTTAACATTGCGAGATAGGACGTGGGTAAAAATGAAGTGTGTCGTAGTATCATAAAAATCGGTACATTGGGTGCCATATTGGGTGTCGGCCATTTTGGATAACAGCCCGCGAAGCGTGAATCGGCCTTTATTTTTCACTTCGTACAAAATCTATCTCCTCCTAGACCGTTTATCGGAATGAGCTAATTTTGGGTGGAATATAATCTTGAGAAGTAGAACTTTAAAAGTTATCCAAATTACTTTTCTAAGTTTTAAGTTTTTTATGCAGTGAAGCAAAATATTTTGAGATTTTTCGCAAACAAAAAATGGCTCCCATTTGCATATACGAAGCCCGATTTCGAGTATTTTGTTATCAGTTGTTAAAGTCACAGTCCTAAACACAATCATTTGGCAAAATTCTAATTGGGCGCGATAGCGCCCTCTATAGGAATTATATGGAGAGTAAAATTTTTTTGTTAGCGCCCTCTATAATGTGCTTGTGGACAGTGGTCCTTGAAGTACGGCTCGCCAGGGCCATCCGATGCTGCTTGTGAAACAAAAAATATTTAGGGTGCACTAGCACCCTCTGCAAGTTGAAGCCATTATTCACATGGAGAGGCTAAAAATGTAGTTTTGATGTTTACTGACAAAGACTTATGGCACATCAGGGCAATACAATTTTGTGTGGCAGCGCTAGCGCTCTTGGTAGGGTTATGGCGCGGTAATGGAGGCACTAAAGGAGGCACGTATCCATTTCTGTACACCCGTGACTTAAAATTAATCCTAAATATTCTGAAACCTTTTACTGTTTTGTTTACAGGGGACCAATGTTTACCTCCTTTAAATGTTTGAGCTCATAATAAACTAAAAAAACCGACATCCGAGTGCCCTGAGGCACTCAGATGCCTCAGGGCACTCGCTCAGTAAAGCTCGGCTCAGGCT
This sequence comes from Proterorhinus semilunaris, assembly GCA_021464625.1. Classification (NCBI taxonomy): domain Eukaryota; kingdom Metazoa; phylum Chordata; class Actinopteri; order Gobiiformes; family Gobiidae; genus Proterorhinus; species Proterorhinus semilunaris. The sequence continues at coordinate 31,585,737 of CM038346.1, forward strand.
CCAAATTCTGGCTTACGTGAGGCACAACAAGCCAAGCTGCGATTACTTTTCACCAAAGGCACACCGAGCTTGGCTAATCTCACTAATTCAAGACAGGTTCAACTAATTAGAACTTGCTGGTACATAAGCAGACCATACTAATCGATCACAGAGTTCATTGAGAAATCCTGGCCAGGCGTGAACGCGCAGCATACTTCACAGGTCGCCAGCTTTGTTCTGCTACGTTAGCGCAGTACTCCCATCCACGAGGTTGTGAGATCAATCTCAGCCTTGACTTATATTTTTTTGGGACTGGGCACCCACCCACTCGGAAGAACATAAATTGGCGCTTATTAATTTAAACACTTTTCTTTTCCCCCCAGGAATTTAAACACATGAAAAAAAAGAAAACACTGTTGCCATAGGACACAGGTCATGAGGGTGGGTCATGTGCAGTGCTTAATTTGATCCCCTGTTTGGGTTTAATGAGAGTGTTCCGGCAAATGTTTTGGCCTCTTCCCTGAATCCATCACATCAAACCAAAAGTGTTCCTGAAACTACTCATTTACAAATGAAGCACTGGTCCTGTGGGCTAAGGTTCCTTTTGTTGGACAAACCTTTTGATGACACATAATGTCATTAATATGTCACACAACTTTGTATTTCACAGACGAGAGACAAAGACAATGTTGGTGTATATTTATAATTTATTGCATAAAGCAGCCATTCCCAAGGTCCGGAACAATTATTTATCCTATTCATTGGAATTGTCTTATTGTTTTACAGCTAAAATTACACAAAAAGCGAAATCTAGCAATGAGTGGAGTTTAAAACTGGTTTCAAGTAGTAATATTTTAGCAAATAAATGTATTTTTCCTTTTAAAATATATATTTTTCAATGTACTTGTTTTCTAGACAAGCTTTTTGGGGCTCCCCTACAGTGTCTCCAAGGCCCCACTTTGGAAACCACTGGCATAAAGTAATTGATTTTGTGATGTCATGTATTCTTTTTCAAATTTTTTAGGCCAACATACATTTTGGCCCAAGATGATGGCGCTAATACCCTGCTTGTGTCATTTACATTGCCCATTGGTGTTGGATCCCACGAAGAAGAAACATAGCTGGTCCGGACCAGGCTAAGTTCTCTGACTATATTTCCACAGTAACTGAGCCAGACTCAGAGTGAGCCTGGTTTATGAAACCGAAAAGACTACAAAATAAGACAGACTTGGCCAAATAAGCCTAGCTTACAGAGTAAGCCAGCTTGAGCAACATGACCAATGCTTCAAAACTGTAAAGTGAGTCATCAGGATTAGACCTGAGGACATCCAAGTGCTTCATCCTCTTCTGCAATCGGGATGACAATAAATAAAAGAGACAAAAAAGCCTGACAATGACACATACTTTATGCTATTAACGGACATATTCCTGTCTGTACATGTCATGCAAATGCATATGCAGGGTTGACCAAGTAAATGACACATTTTAATTTGAAAAAATTGATAAAATGCCCTTGAAATGTTCATAATCTACATCTCACTACAACCGTAACCCAGCTGATTTGAATTAAATAGAATTTTTACTCTTCATTTCACTCTTTTTTTAAAATTGGTGTAGGTCTAGTTTTAAGTTTTGTGCTTTTTCTGACACATTCAGGCCTTACATTTGGATCGATAGCCATTGAGTGGATTGGACAATCTGTATGGTTGTACGATATGAGAAAATGCAGTAAAGTTTGTGCATATTCCTAAATTAATTTTGTGTGATTTGTTTTTTGCTGACCGATACATTTCAATGTTTCCTTGTTTTCATACTTTCTGTTTCCATAAAACTGCTATGTGAAATTTAGGCTTTAATTACCTCCATGTCTTGGCATAATGTGTTTGTTAAGTAGCCTACATATTTAACTCGTAAAAAAAAAATCTATAACTCCAGTTTAATGCAGACTTATTTTCAAGGAAACAAAGGACTAGCAGAGTGGAGAAAAGCCTTTGGCCTGTTTGTCTTGTGGAGCGCGAAAACAGGTGTGGCACGGCGCAGGTAAACCGCTGGGAAAGATGGAATTGAAAGCTATTTACTCACCCGAACACAGCAAAGCCAGCGGAAATATCAAGCATCCCATCGCTGCGATCCTCTATCAATGTACGATTAAATAAAAGCAACAACAGAAAAAGATAAATCTACATGAACACACTGGCAGCCGGAGACGCCCAAAACCTACAGCATTTGCATCGAAACCTGGAGGAGGCATTGTGTCAACCGACGCCACGGAGGCGGGTCCCCAACGTGACAGACAGGTGCTTCAGCCAATGAGGAAGCTCTATTGCTTGAGCGATACGTGACTTGTTAGAGCTTGTCCGTTTCACAGAATATCCTTGGCATTTAGGGGACACGGCCTGAAATAAAGTAGCTTCGTTTTTGGTCCCTCCAACACATGATATAAATTATGATGTTATTTTTTGGGATCGTCTGAGGCTTGTTCTGTACGTGCTGTCCGTTAAACTGCATTAGGCTAGATTAAGTCAGACAAATGCCTAACGTTGCTGGTTAAACAATTCGCTCGGTGTGGTGAAATACAAAGTCATGCGTAATGTTGAGAGGAGACTTTGGGGGTGGTGCGGTAATGGAGAAGTAAGTTTGAACAACAGGCGAAGTGTTGGGACCTGTCAAACTGGTTGGATGGGAAAACATGTCCCGGGGCTGGTGCACATGCGTATTGGGGGTGAGAATCGGGAAAACGCCAGTGAGTAAGAGACCTTTTCCTGCAGTGTCTCCCCTGGTGCGCGTGCTCTTTATAGATTTCGCATCTGCATTTAACTCTATGTCCAGCCACACTTATTGGCCGAGAGACTGAAATATCAATATACAGGTGAAACTCAGAACATTTGTATCGTGAAAAGTTCATTTATTTCGGTAATTCAGTTTAAAATGTGAAACTAATATATGATATAGACTCATGGCATGCAAAGTGACATCTTAAGCCTTTGTTCCAATTCAGAAAATGTTGGCTTACAGCTTGTAAAAAAAATAAATATTACAATTTCAGAAAATTTGAATATTACATGAAATCAATGAAAAAATGATTTTGAACAAAGAAATGTGGGCCCTCTGAAAACTATAATCATGCATATGTACTTAGTACTTGGGTTGGACCTTTTACTTGAATGCGGTTGTGTGGCATGGATGCTGTCAGCCTGTGGCACTGCTGAGGTGTTATGGAAGACCAGGATGCTTCAACCAGAGGAATATGACATTTGAAGCCCATGTCCAGGATTCGTCTGTGTGTGCTGGCTCTTGATGCACTGACTCCAGCCTCAGTCCACTCCTTGTGAAGGTCCCCCACACTTGTAAAAAACACAAATTCAAAATCTCAGAAAATTTGAATGTGAAAAGGGACTATATTGTAGCTCAACGTGTCTCTTTTCATCAGCTAATTCATCCAAAACACCTGCAAAGGGTCCCTGAGACTTTAAATGGTCTCTCAGTGGTTCAGTAGAATTCACCATCATGGGGAAGACTTCTGACCTGACAGTTGTGCAGAAAACCATCATGGGACACCCTCCATAAGGAGGGAAAGGCTCAAAAGAAAATAGAAAAATAAGGATATTCTCAAAGTGCTCAGAGCAGAAAGTTAAATGGAAGGAAAAGATGTAGAAGAAAAAGGTGCGCAAGCTGCAGGGATGAGCGCAGTCTGGAGAGGATTGTCAGGAAAAGGCCATTCAATAGTGTGGGGACCTTCACAAGGAGTGGACTGAGGCTGGAGTCAGTGCATCAAGAGCCAGCACACACAGATGGATCCTGGACATGGGCTTCAAATGTCATAATCATCTGGTTGAAGCATCCTGGTCTGCCATAACATCTCAGCAGTGCCACAGGCTGAGAGCATCCATGCCACACAACCGCATTAAGGCAGTCATTCAAGTAAAAGGCCCAAACCAAGTACTAAGTACTTATGCATGATTATAGTTTTCATTTTACATTTCATGTAATATTAAAGTGTTCTAAAATGCTCATTATAATTAAAACAAACAAAGGCTTGACATATGTCACTTTGCATGCCATGAGTCTATATCATATATTAGTTTCACATTTTAAACTGAATTACAGAAATAAATAAACCTTTTCACGATATTCTAATTTACTGAGTTTTACCTGTACTATTAATGTAAATCCTACCCTGATCCTTTAGCTATTGACTTTTTAACAAACAGAACTCAGCAGGTTAAGGTGCAATGTATTGCACTTTGTCTGACTGTTTGGCGTCCTCTACTGGATTACCGCAGGGTTTCATTTTTTATCAACGTTTAACCATTTACCACTCAGTCATTGTTTGTCCGGTAAACTGTGATGCTCCTGACCGTGGCCCTGTTCTGTCGGAGTTCTTTGAGTGGTGCCGTTCATCCTTTTTTGCACATAAATGTGTCCAAAACTAAATAAATGTGCATTGACTTTAGGAAATTTAGCCCGCCCTCCCTCCAGTTCTGTTAATGGAAACACTGTGGAGGTACTGAACCAGTACAAGTACCTGGGCAAGCTCACGTGGACACTGTGTGTAGCAAGACTCACCAGAGAATACACTTTCTCCGCAAGCTCAGAGGCTACAATGTTGACAGTGTGTTTATGAGCGCAGATGTGAGTCTGAGGTGGTAGTCTGCAGCACCGGCGCCCCTCAGGGCACCGTCCTCTCACTGTTTCTCTACATGTCGGACTTCACATACAACACGGACAGCTGTCAGCAGATGTTCTCTGATGACTCCGCCATGGGCTGTGTGTCTGAGGGGAATACACTGGAGTCGGTTATCATGGACTTTGTGGACTGGTGTGGTGTGGACTCAGGACTCTGTGGTAGCCTCTGCTATCCATTACGCTGCCGTGTGCTGGGCCCCGGGCAGCACAGAGCGGGACAAGAACAGACTGAACAAGCTGGTCAGGAGGGCCAGCTCTGTCCTGTGCTACCCCATGGACTCTGTGGAGGAGGCGAGGGACAGGAGGGACAGGACCTCCGTCATGGACAACAGCTCCCACCCACTGCACGGGACTGTAGAGGAACTGAGCAGCTCTTTCAGTGCCGACTGAGACACCCTCAGTGCAAGAAGGAGCGCTACCATAGATCCTTCATACCCACGGCTATCAAACTGTACAACAAGACTGTAAAGTAACATGTGCAATAAGCCCTTTGCAAAAAAAGACATCCAATAATCTTTGTATTTACGTCACTTCATCTGTGTCACTTTATCAACCCTATGACTGTAAACCTGCACTGCTAATACTGACATTTTTTGATATAGTCTGTTAATTTGATTTCTTACTTTCTATACTTTTTGTCCCCATAACGTTCTTGGTAGTCATTGTATATAAGATACCACTATTTTCTGTTTAATTGTTTTTAACATTTCCTGCCTATTTGCACCTGCGAGTGTGTCTGAGAGCGCGACTGTAACAAGTTAATTTCTCAATTGTGAGATCAATAAAGGCTTATCTTATCTTATGAGGATGTTTTAGCTATAACTGTTTTGTTGAGTCGGTCCTTATACGTTCTCCTTTCTTTGCTGGTTTGGCGTGACAACAAATCTGAATCGTCTGCACCGCATTGTAAAAGAATGTGGAAAAAGTGGTTTGATCTCATCTGAGTGGCTTACCTGACATTTTCAACTCTAGGTTGGGGAATAAGGCAAAGTAAATCCTTGCTGACCCCTTTTAGTAGGGTTTAATTGTTTATTCTTTGTCTTATTGTTTCCAATCTGTATGATATGTTTCTGTACGTTTCTGCTGGCTGCACCCAAATTGCCCCTCGGGGATCAAATAATGTATTGAATTGATTTGAATTGAATTAAGTTCTGCAGACTGATTTGGTCATCTACAATTGAGCCTTGGGATCAATCTAAGCCTCACTCTTATAGGCTTGTCTACAAATGTTATGCTAGAACTACTGAAGTAATCCAACACCATCTTTTTGAAGTCTATTTTCTCCTTTAAAGGTGGGACGTAATGTCGTCAATTAATTATGTTTAAGTCAAAATCAGGTAGTTTATAGTGTGTTTATATTCTAAGACAATTTGTAAAAAAATAAAATATAGACAAAATAAAGGCTGAAAGTTTGTATCCCAGTGACCAAGTGGCTGCTTAATTGGGGGATTAGCTGAGCACTTTTAGGCAAGGGAAGGTAACTTTATTTATACCACACATTTCGTACACAAGGCAACCATCCCTGTGGCCACTCAGATGTTATATTTTCATTTTGTAATGATTCCTCGTTGGTTTTCTCTGCATATTTAGAGTTATGCAAACATTTCATGCTGAAAACCTACCAGAAAAAAAAAAGGATAAGACATGAAATAAAATTTACCCTGAAGCATCATAGGGGTCCAGCAGGATGGAAAGTAAAGGCACCATGCTGGTTAACTCAAGGTTCAAATACGCACTAATATAAACTTTTTATTTAACATAAAAGTTGCATGGTGATAGATCTTCAACCAAAAAGAAAACAATATGAATGAAAAGGCATCTGGCATAAGATGGTCATTCCTTTACGTTACTTTAATGATCTGTTTTGAGGCCGAATCGTGGGGCCAGAGATTCAACATTTTTCCCAAGTCGGGATTCGAACCCGCGACCTTGAGACTGAACATGAACATGGTTTGAACATGAAAAGAAGGAGGCCCAGCCAGAGCTCTAACCCATCTGTCTCTGCCGCAGGGCGAGCCCGTCCTACATACAAATGCAGATATGGCGCCAAGTCGCTAGCATCCACACACTGCGGCGCCCTAATACGGGTGCGATGCGCTACCCGCTGGGCCACTGCGCCTCCCATGTAACTCTCACCCACACGTCTATTTAACTAGGATTACTGCGAATGTTCATTACGTCATGCTGTTTGGGCATAAACATGGAATGCGAATGAATTTCAAACGAAAATAAGGAAGTAAGAGTTAGCGTTGTTAGCTTATTTCAATGATGTTAACCTTTTTATTTCTGTGAAGTTAGCCCTTTTATTTCTATGTTAGCTAGTCCATAGCTTAAGGAAGAACCTTTAGTTTTTTCTTAAACAAGATGACAGTCTCGAGCAGACTAGGACTATTGGCACATGTCCCTCTGCTCTGACGTAGTTTGATGTGGTTTCCAAATGAAAACATGAGCCATTTTTACTTTCAGCTCGGTTTAGCCTGACTGCTCATTTGCACGGGTTTCAGGCGGTGAATAGAGCTCGGGATTGTATCATCAAAACAGCCAACATTTCTGAGATTTGTGAGCTTTCTTTGGCAAATATGGCACTAAAAATAGTAGAATGCATATCCATCTTGGTCTCTAATTCGGCCTCTTGTTTCTTTTGGAACGTTATTGGTTCAGTCAGGCTAGAACATGAATAACTTAACGCAAATTCTTTAGAAATAAATAAAGTAAAACAAAGTCAACGTATTGTTAATAAGTGCGACTCAGGAGAAGTCGTCTCCCTGAACGCAGTACCGTCACGCACCACAAGAGGCCCCACAACACCTTGAAGTATAGACATGAGTTACAGTAAAACACGGATTTTCCTGCTCTGTGTCAAGTTATTCTGTGTAGATTTTGCAATCTTAAAGTTGGCCAAGAAGTTTTGATTAGGCAATGTAGTTTTGAGAAAGAACAAATAGCGTACAAATGAAAGTCACAAGCGAGCTTCACCAAAAATGACTCAATAATAACCAACCCTCTGGCAAAACAAACAAACAAACAAACCAAAAAACGATTTCCGTTTTAACTCTGCGTTTTTATTTTTCAACTCATTTTGACCACAGCACACAATCCCATTAATGATATGAGGATTATTGGGAAAGCTCAAAGAGATTCAGTCTGTGTTGGTTGTTCCAGCAACTCATGCGAAGTTGGCTACTGCAGTTTTAAAGATTGCACTAATATGCATTAATATCCCCCCATCTCTGGATAAAACTACAGCCTATATCTTAAACCTTTCTTTTTTAAATATGCAACATTATAATCAACCCAAAGAAGTTTGTGAATCCAGCGCATTTGTGTTTACATATGGTCATTAGCCACGTGCACACAATTACTTTCTGTTTGGATTTCACGCAGTGCCTCCAGTCAGTACAGGAGGAACTGTGCATCTAAGAGGAGGGAAACGTTTCAGCACCGCCACGTGGAAAGCGCCTTCCTCTAAAACACTCTAAATTTGACAGAAAGATTTTCTCTGCGTATTCAGAGTTATGCAAACATTTAATTCTGAAAACCTACCAGAAAAAAACAAAAAAACAAACAAACCTTGAAATAAAATTGGCCCTGAAGCATCATAGGGGCCCAGCAGGATGGAAAGTAAAGGCACCATGCTAACCACCCATACCTTGAGTGAATCACTGGTTAACTCAAGGTTCAAATACGCACTAATATAAACTTTTTATTTAACATAAAAGTTGCATGGTGATAGATCTTCAACCAAAAAGAAAACAATATGAATGAAAAGGCATCTGGCATAAGATGGTCATTCATTTACGTTACTTTAATGATCTGTTTTGAGGCCGAATCGTGGGGCCAGAGATTCAACATTTTTCCCAAGTCGGGATTCGAACCCGCGACCTTGAGACTGAACATGAACATGGTTTGAACATGAAAAGAAGGAGGCCCAGCCAGAGCTCTAACCCATCTGTCTCTGCCGCAGGGCGAGCCCGTCCTACATACAAATGCAGATATGGCGCCAAGTCGCTAGCATCCACACACTGCGGCGCCCTAATACGGGTGCGATGCGCTACCCGCTGGGCCACTGCGCCTCCCATGTAACTCTCACCCACACGTCTATTTAACTAGGATTACTGCGAATGTTCATTACGTCATGCTGTTTGGGCATAAACATGGAATGCGACTGAATTTCAAACGAAAATAAGGAAGTAAGAGTTAGCGTTGTTAGCTTATTTCAATGATGTTAACCTTTTTATTTCTGTGAAGTTAGCCCTTTTATTTCTATGTTAGCTAGTCCATAGCTTAAGGAAGAACCTTTAGTTTTTTCTTAAACAAGATGACAGTCTCGAGCAGACTAGGACTATTGGCACATGTCCCTCTGCTCTGACGTAGTTTGATGTGGTTTCCAAATGAAAACATGAGCCATTTTTACTTTCAGCTCGGTTTAGCCTGACTGCTCATTTGCACGGGTTTCAGGCGGTGAATAGAGCTCGGGATTGTATCATCAAAACAGCCAACATTTCTGAGATTTGTGAGCTTTCTTTGGCAAATATGGCACTAAAAATAGTAGAATGCATATCCATCTTGGTCTCTAATTCGGCCTCTTGTTTCTTTTGGAACGTTATTGGTTCAGTCAGGCTAGAACATGAATAACTTAACGCAAATTCTTTAGAAATAAATAAAGTAAAACAAAGTCAACGTATTGTTAATAAGTGCGACTCAGGAGAAGTCGTCTCCCTGAACGCAGTACCGTCACGCACCACAAGAGGCCCCACAACACCTTGAAGTATAGACATGAGTTACAGTAAAACACGGATTTTCCTGCTCTGTGTCAAGTTATTCTGTGTAGATTTTGCAATCTTAAAGTTGGCCAAGAAGTTTTGATTAGGCAATGTAGTTTTGAGAAAGAACAAATAGCGTACAAATGAAAGTCACAAGCGAGCTTCACCAAAAATGACTCAATAATAACCAACCCTCTGGCAAAACAAACAAACAAACAAACCAAAAAACGATTTCCGTTTTAACTCTGCGTTTTTATTTTTCAACTCATTTTGACCACAGCACACAATCCCATTAATGATATGAGGATTATTGGGAAAGCTCAAAGAGATTCAGTCTGTGTTGGTTGTTCCAGCAACTCATGCGAAGTTGGCTACTGCAGTTTTAAAGATTGCACTAATATGCATTAATATCCCCCCATCTCTGGATAAAACTACAGCCTATATCTTAAACCTTTCTTTTTTAAATATGCAACATTATAATCAACCCAAAGAAGTTTGTGAATCCAGCGCATTTGTGTTTACATATGGTCATTAGCCACGTGCACACAATTACTTTCTGTTTGGATTTCACGCAGTGCCTCCAGTCAGTACAGGAGGAACTGTGCATCTAAGAGGAGGGAAACGTTTCAGCACCGCCACGTGGAAAGCGCCTTCCTCTAAAACACTCTAAATTTGACAGAAAGATTTTCTCTGCGTATTCAGAGTTATGCAAACATTTAATTCTGAAAACCTACCAGAAAAAAACAAAAAAACAAACAAACCTTGAAATAAAATTGGCCCTGAAGCATCATAGGGGCCCAGCAGGATGGAAAGTAAAGGCACCATGCTAACCACCCATACCTTGAGTGAATCACTGGTTAACTCAAGGTTCAAATACGCACTAATATAAACTTTTTATTTAACATAAAAGTTGCATGGTGATAGATCTTCAACCAAAAAGAAAACAATATGAATGAAAAGGCATCTGGCATAAGATGGTCATTCATTTACGTTACTTTAATGATCTGTTTTGAGGCCGAATCGTGGGGCCAGAGATTCAACATTTTTCCCAAGTCGGGATTCGAACCCGCGACCTTGAGACTGAACATGAACATGGTTTGAACATGAAAAGAAGGAGGCCCAGCCAGAGCTCTAACCCATCTGTCTCTGCCGCAGGGCGAGCCCGTCCTACATACAAATGCAGATATGGCGCCAAGTCGCTAGCATCCACACACTGCGGCGCCCTAATACGGGTGCGATGCGCTACCCGCTGGGCCACTGCGCCTCCCATGTAACTCTCACCCACACGTCTATTTAACTAGGATTACTGCGAATGTTCATTACGTCATGCTGTTTGGGCATAAACATGGAATGCGACTGAATTTCAAACGAAAATAAGGAAGTAAGAGTTAGCGTTGTTAGCTTATTTCAATGATGTTAACCTTTTTATTTCTGTGAAGTTAGCCCTTTTATTTCTATGTTAGCTAGTCCATAGCTTAAGGAAGAACCTTTAGTTTTTTCTTAAACAAGATGACAGTCTCGAGCAGACTAGGACTATTGGCACATGTCCCTCTGCTCTGACGTAGTTTGATGTGGTTTCCAAATGAAAACATGAGCCATTTTTACTTTCAGCTCGGTTTAGCCTGACTGCTCATTTGCACGGGTTTCAGGCGGTGAATAGAGCTCGGGATTGTATCATCAAAACAGCCAACATTTCTGAGATTTGTGAGCTTTCTTTGGCAAATATGGCACTAAAAATAGTAGAATGCATATCCATCTTGGTCTCTAATTCGGCCTCTTGTTTCTTTTGGAACGTTATTGGTTCAGTCAGGCTAGAACATGAATAACTTAACGCAAATTCTTTAGAAAAAAATAAAGTAAAACAAAGTCAACGTATTGTTAATAAGTGCGACTCAGGAGAAGTCGTCTCCCTGAACGCAGTACCGTTACGCACCACAAGAGGCCCCACAACACCTTGAAGTATAGACATGAATTACAATAAAACACGGATTTTCCTGCTCTGTGTCAAGTTATTCTGTGTAGATTTTGCAATCTTAAAGTTGGCCAAGAAGTTTTGATTAGGCTATGTAGTTTGAGAAAGAACAAATAGCGTACAAATGAAAGTCACAAGCGAGCTTCACCAAAAATGACTAAATAATAACCAACCCTCTGGCAAAACAAACAAACAAACAAACCAAAAAACGATTTCCGTTTTAACTCTGCGTTTTTATTTTTCAACTCATTTTGACCACAGCACACAATCCCATTAATAATATGAGGATTATTGGGAAAGCTCAAAGAGATTCAGTCTGTGTTGGTTGTTCCAACAATTCATGCGAAGTTGGCTACTGCAGTTTTAAAGATTGCACTAATATGCATTAATATCCCCCATCTCTGGATAAAACTACAGCCTACATCTTAAACCTTTCTTTTTTAAATATGCAACATTATAAACAACCCAAAGAAGTTTGTGAATCCAGCGCATTTGTGTTTACATATGGTCATTAGCCACGTGCACACAATTACTTTCTGTTTGGATTTCACGCAGTGCCTCCAGTCAGTACAGGAGGAACTGTGCATCTAAGAGGAGGAAACGTTTCAGCACCGTCACGTGGAAAGCGCCTTCCTCTAAAACACTCTAAATTTGACAGAAAGATTTTCTCTGCGCATTCAGAGTTATGCAAACATTTAATTCTGAAAACCTACTAGAAAAAAACAAACAAACAAACAAACAAACCTTGAAATAAAATTGGCCCTGAAGCATCATAGGGGCCCAGCAGGATGGAAAGTAAAGGCACCATGCTAACCACCCATACCTTGAGTGGATCACTGGTTAACTCAAGGTTCAAATACGCACTAATATAAACTTTTTATTTAACATAAAAGTTGCATGGTGATAGATCTTCAACCAAAAAGAAAACAATATGAATGAAAAGGCATCTGGCATAAGATGGTCATTCATTTACGTTACTTTAATGATCTGTTTTGAGGCTGAATCGTGGGGCCAGAGATTCAACATTTTTCCCAAGTCGGGATTCGAACCCGCGACCTTGAGACTGAACATGAACATGGTTTGAACATGAAAAGAAGGAGGCCCAGCCAGAGCACTAATCCATCTGTCTCTGCCGCAGGGCGAGCCCGTCCTACATACAAATGCAGATATGGCGCCAAGTCGCTAGCATCCACACACTGCGGCGCCCTAATACGGGTGCGATGCGCTACCCGCTGGGCCACTGCGCCTCCCATGTAACTCTCACCCACACGTCTATTTAACTAGGATTACTGCGAATGTTCATTACGTCATGCTGTTTGGGCATAAACATGGAATGCGAATGAATTTCAAACGAAAATAAGGAAGTAAGAGTTAGCGTTGTTAGCTTATTTCAATGATGTTAACCTTTTTATTTCTGTGAAGTTAGCCCTTTTATTTCTATGTTAGCTAGTCCATAGCTTAAGGAAGAACCTTTAGTTTTTTCTTAAACAAGATGACAGTCTCGAGCAGACTAGGACTATTGGCACATGTCCCTCTGCTCTGACGTAGTTTGATGTGGTTTCCAAATGAAAACATGAGCCATTTTTACTTTCAGCTCGGTTTAGCCTGACTGCTCATTTGCACGGGTTTCAGGCGGTGAATAGAGCTCGGGATTGTATCATCAAAACAGCCAACATTTCTGAGATTTGTGAGCTTTCTTTGGCAAATACGGCATTAAAAATACTAGAATGCATATCCATCTTGGTCTCTAATTCGGCCTCTTGTTTCTTTTGGAACGTTATTGGTTCAGTCAGGCTAGAACATGAATAACTTAACGCAAATTCTTTAGAAATAAATAAAGTAAAACAAAGTCAACGTATTGTTAATAAGTGCGACTCAGGAGAAGTCGTCTCCCTGAACGCAGTACCGTTACGCACCACAAGAGGCCCCGCAACACCTTGAAGTATAGACATGAATTACAATAAAACACGGATTTTCCTGCTCTGTGTCAAGTTATTCTTTGTAGATTTTGCAATCTTAAAGTTGGCCAAAAAGTTTTGATTAGGCTATGTAGTTTTGAGAAAGAACAAATAGCGTACAAATGAAAGTCACAAGCGAGCTTCACCAAAAATGACTAAATAATAACCAACCCTTTGGCAAAACAAACAAACAAACAAACCAAAAAACGATTTCCGTTTTAACTCTGCGTTTTTATTTTTCAACTCATTTTGACCACAGCACACAATCCCATTAATGATATGAGGATTATTGGGAAAGCTCAAAGAGATTCAGTCTGTGTTGGTTGTTCCAGCAACTCATGCGAAGTTGGCTACTGCAGTTTTAAAGATTGCACTAATATGCATTAATATCCCCCCATCTCTGGATAAAACTACAGCCTACATCTTAAACCTTTCTTTTTTAAATATGCAACATTATAAACAACCCAAAGAAGTTTGTGAATCCAGCGCATTTGTGTTTACATATGGTCATTAGCCACGTGGACGAAATTAATTTCTGTTTGGATTTCACGCAGTGCCTCCAGTCAGTACAGGAGGAACTGTGCATCTAAGAGGAGGGAAACGTTTCAGCACCGCCACGTGGAAAGCGCCTTCCTCTAAAACACTCTAAATTTGACAGAAAGATTTTCTCTGCGTATTCAGAGTTATGCAAACATTTAATTCTGAAAACCTACCAGAAAAAAACAAAAAAACAAACAAACCTTGAAATAAAATTGGCCCTGAAGCATCATAGGGGCCCAGCAGGATGGAAAGTAAAGGCACCATGCTAACCACCCATACCTTGAGTGAATCACTGGTTAACTCAAGGTTCAAATACGCACTAATATAAACTTTTTATTTAACATAAAAGTTGCATGGTGATAGATCTTCAACCAAAAAGAAAACAATATGAATGAAAAGGCATCTGGCATAAGATGGTCATTCCTTTACGTTACTTTAATGATCTGTTTTGAGGCTGAATCGTGGGGCCAGAGATTCAACATTTTTCCCAAGTCGGGATTCGAACCCGCGACCTTGAGACTGAAAGAACATGGTTTGAACATGAAAAGAAGGAGGCCCAGCCAGAGCTCTAACCCATCTGTCTCTGCCGCAGGGCGAGCCCGTCCTACATACAAATGCAGATATGGCGCCAAGTCGCTAGCATCCACACACTGCGGCGCCCTAATACGGGTGCGATGCGCTACCCGCTGGGCCACTGCGCCTCCCATGTAACTCTCACCCACACGTCTATTTAACTAGGATTACTGCGAATGTTCATTACGTCATGCTGTTTGGGCATAAACATGGAATGCGAATGAATTTCAAACGAAAATAAGGAAGTAAGAGTTAGCGTTGTTAGCTTATTTCAATGATGTTAACCTTTTTATTTCTGTGAAGTTAGCCCTTTTATTTCTATGTTAGCTAGTCCATAGCTTAAGGAAGAACCTTTAGTTTTTTCTTAAACAAGATGACAGTCTCGAGCAGACTAGGACTATTGGCACATGTCCCTCTGCTCTGACGTAGTTTGATGTGGTTTCCAAATGAAAACATGAGCCATTTTTACTTTCAGCTCGGTTTAGCCTGACTGCTCATTTGCACGGGTTTCAGGCGGTGAATAGAGCTCGGGATTGTATCATCAAAACAGCCAACATTTCTGAGATTTGTGAGCTTTCTTTGGCAAATACGGCACTAAAAATACTAGAATGCATATCCATCTTGGTCTCAAATTCGGCCTCTTGTTTCTTTTGGAACGTTATTGGTTCAGTCAGGCTAGAACATGAATAACTTAACGCAAATTCTTTAGAAAAAAATAAAGTAAAACAAAGTCAACGTATTGTTAATA
Organism: Proterorhinus semilunaris; assembly: GCA_021464625.1. Classification (NCBI taxonomy): domain Eukaryota; kingdom Metazoa; phylum Chordata; class Actinopteri; order Gobiiformes; family Gobiidae; genus Proterorhinus; species Proterorhinus semilunaris. The sequence goes on from CM038346.1 coordinate 31,600,956, forward strand.
AGTGCGACTCAGGAGAAGTCGTCTCCCTGAACGCAGTACCGTTACGCACCACAAGAGGCCCCGCAACACCTTGAAGTATAGACATGAATTACAATAAAACACGGATTTTCCTGCTCTGTGTCAAGTTATTCTGTGTAGATTTTGCAATCTTAAAGTTAGCCAAAAAGTTTTGATTAGGCTATGTAGTTTTGAGAAAGAACAAATAGCGTACAAATGAAAGTCACAAGCGAGCTTCACCAAAAATGACTAAATAATAACCAACCCTCTGGCAAAACAAACAAACAAAGCAAAAAACGATTTCCGTTTTAACTCTGCGTTTTTATTTTTCAACTCATTTTGACCACAGCACACAATCCCATTAATGATATGAGGATTATTGGGAAAGCTCAAAGAGATTCAGTCTGTGTTGGTTGTTCCAGCAACTCATGCGAAGTTGGCTACTGCAGTTTTAAAGATTGCACTAATATGCATTAATATCCCCCATCTCTGGATAAAACTACAGCCTACATCTTAAATCTTTCTTTTTTAAATATGCAACATTATAAACAACCCAAAGAAGTTTGTGAATCCAGCGCATTTGTGTTTACATATGGTCATTAGCCACGTGGACGAAATTACTTTCTGTTTGGATTTCACGCAGTGCCTCCAGTCAGTACAGGAGGAACTGTGCATCTAAGAGGAGGAAACGTTTCAGCACCGTCACGTGGAAAGCGCCTTCCTCTAAAATACTCTAAATTTGACAGAACGATTTTCTCTGCGCATTCAGAGTTATGCAAACATTTAATTCTGAAAACCTACCAGAAAAAAACAAAAAACAAACAAACCTTGAAATAAAATTGGCCCTGAAGCATCATAGGGGCCCAGCAGGATGGAAAGTAAAGGCACCATGCTAACCACCCATACCTTGAGTGGATCACTGGTTAACTCAAGGTTCAAATACGCACTAATATAAACTTTTTATTTAACATAAAAGTTGCATGGTGATAGATCTTCAACCAAAAAGAAAACAATATGAATGAAAAGGCATCTGGCATAAGATGGTCATTCCTTTACGTTACTTTAATGATCTGTTTTGAGGCTGAATCGTGGGGCCAGAGATTCAACATTTTTCCCAAGTCGGGATTCGAACCCGCGACCTTGAGACTGAAAGAACATGGTTTGAACATGAAAAGAAGGAGGCCCAGCCAGAGCTCTAACCCATCTGTCTCTGCCGCAGGGCGAGCCCGTCCTACATACAAATGCAGATATGGCGCCAAGTCGCTAGCATCCACACACTGCGGCGCCCTAATACGGGTGCGATGCGCTACCCGCTGGGCCACTGCGCCTCCCATGTAACTCTCACCCACACGTCTATTTAACTAGGATTACTGCGAATGTTCATTACGTCATGCTGTTTGGGCATAAACATGGAATGCGACTGAATTTCAAACGAAAATAAGGAAGTAAGAGTTAGCGTTGTTAGCTTATTTCAATGATGTTAACCTTTTTATTTCTGTGAAGTTAGCCCTTTTATTTCTATGTTAGCTAGTCCATAGCTTAAGGAAGAACCTTTAGTTTTTTCTTAAACAAGATGACAGTCTCGAGCAGACTAGGACTATTGGCACATGTCCCTCTGCTCTGACGTAGTTTGATGTGGTTTCCAAATGAAAACATGAGCCATTTTTACTTTCAGCTCGGTTTAGCCTGACTGCTCATTTGCACGGGTTTCAGGCGGTGAATAGAGCTCGGGATTGTATCATCAAAACAGCCAACATTTCTGAGATTTGTGAGCTTTCTTTGGCAAATACGGCACTAAAAATACTAGAATGCATATCCATCTTGGTCTCAAATTCGGCCTCTTGTTTCTTTTGGAACGTTATTGGTTCAGTCAGGCTAGAACATGAATAACTTAACGCAAATTCTTTAGAAAAAAATAAAGTAAAACAAAGTCAACGTATTGTTAATAAGTGCGACTCAGGAGAAGTCGTCTCCCTGAACGCAGTACCGTTACGCACCACAAGAGGCCCCACAACACCTTGAAGTATAGACATGAATTACAATAAAACACGGATTTTCCTGCTCTGTGTCAAGTTATTCTGTGTAGATTTTGCAATCTTAAAGTTGGCCAAGAAGTTTTGATTAGGCTATGTAGTTTGAGAAAGAACAAATAGCGTACAAATGAAAGTCACAAGCGAGCTTCACCAAAAATGACTAAATAATAACCAACCCTCTGGCAAAACAAACAAACAAACAAACCAAAAAACGATTTCCGTTTTAACTCTGCGTTTTTATTTTTCAACTCATTTTGACCACAGCACACAATCCCATTAATAATATGAGGATTATTGGGAAAGCTCAAAGAGATTCAGTCTGTGTTGGTTGTTCCAACAATTCATGCGAAGTTGGCTACTGCAGTTTTAAAGATTGCACTAATATGCATTAATATCCCCCCATCTCTGGATAAAACTACAGCCTACATCTTAAACCTTTCTTTTTTAAATATGCAACATTATAAACAACCCAAAGAAGTTTGTGAATCCAGCGCATTTGTGTTTACATATGGTCATTAGCCACGTGCACACAATTACTTTCTGTTTGGATTTCACGCAGTGCCTCCAGTCAGTACAGGAGGAACTGTGCATCTAAGAGGAGGAAACGTTTCAGCACCGTCACGTGGAAAGCGCCTTCCTCTAAAACACTCTAAATTTGACAGAAAGATTTTCTCTGCGCATTCAGAGTTATGCAAACATTTAATTCTGAAAACCTACTAGAAAAAAACAAACAAACAAACAAACAAACCTTGAAATAAAATTGGCCCTGAAGCATCATAGGGGCCCAGCAGGATGGAAAGTAAAGGCACCATGCTAACCACCCATACCTTGAGTGGATCACTGGTTAACTCAAGGTTCAAATACGCACTAATATAAACTTTTTATTTAACATAAAAGTTGCATGGTGATAGATCTTCAACCAAAAAGAAAACAATATGAATGAAAAGGCATCTGGCATAAGATGGTCATTCATTTACGTTACTTTAATGATCTGTTTTGAGGCTGAATCGTGGGGCCAGAGATTCAACATTTTTCCCAAGTCGGGATTCGAACCCGCGACCTTGAGACTGAAAGAACATGGTTTGAACATGAAAAGAAGGAGGCCCAGCCAGAGCTCTAACCCATCTGTCTCTGCCGCAGGGCGAGCCCGTCCTACATACAAATGCAGATATGGCGCCAAGTCGCTAGCATCCACACACTGCGGCGCCCTAATACGGGTGCGATGCGCTACCCGCTGGGCCACTGCGCCTCCCATGTAACTCTCACCCACACGTCTATTTAACTAGGATTACTGCGAATGTTCATTACGTCATGCTGTTTGGGCATAAACATGGAATGCGAATGAATTTCAAACGAAAATAAGGAAGTAAGAGTTAGCGTTGTTAGCTTATTTCAATGATGTTAACCTTTTTATTTCTGTGAAGTTAGCCGTTTTATTTCTATGTTAGCTAGTCCATAGCTTAAGGAAGAACCTTTAGTTTTTTCTTAAACAAGATGACAGTCTCGAGCAGACTAGGACTATTGGCACATGTCCCTCTGCTCTGACGTAGTTTGATGTGGTTTCCAAATGAAAACATGAGCCATTTTTACTTTCAGCTCGGTTTAGCCTGACTGCTCATTTGCACGGGTTTCAGGCGGTGAATAGAGCTCGGGATTGTATCATCAAAACAGCCAACATTTCTGAGATTTGTGAGCTTTCTTTGGCAAATACGGCATTAAAAATAGTAGAATGCAAATCCATCTTGGTCTCTAATTCGGCCTCTTGTTTCTTTTGGAACGTTATTGGTTCAGTCAGGCTAGAACATGAATAACTTAACGCAAATTCTTTAGAAATAAATAAAGTAAAACAAAGTCAACGTATTGTTAATAAGTGCGACTCAGGAGAAGTCGTCTCCCTGAACGCAGTACCGTTACGCACCACAAGAGGCCCCGCAACACCTTGAAGTATAGACATGAATTACAATAAAACACGGATTTTCCTGCTCTGTGTCAAGTTATTCTTTGTAGATTTTGCAATCTTAAAGTTGGCCAAAAAGTTTTGATTAGGCTATGTAGTTTTGAGAAAGAACAAATAGCGTACAAATGAAAGTCACAAGCGAGCTTCACCAAAAATGACTAAATAATAACCAACCCTTTGGCAAAACAAACAAACAAACAAACCAAAAAACGATTTCCGTTTTAACTCTGCGTTTTTATTTTTCAACTCATTTTGACCACAGCACACAATCCCATTAATGATATGAGGATTATTGGGAAAGCTCAAAGAGATTCAGTCTGTGTTGGTTGTTCCAGCAACTCATGCGAAGTTGGCTACTGCAGTTTTAAAGATTGCACTAATATGCATTAATATCCCCCCATCTCTGGATAAAACTACAGCCTACATCTTAAACCTTTCTTTTTTAAATATGCAACATTATAAACAACCCAAATAAGTTTGTGAATCCAGCGCATTTGTGTTTACATATGGTCATTAGCCACGTGGACGAAATTAATTTCTGTTTGGATTTCACGCAGTGCCTCCAGTCAGTACAGGAGGAACTGTGCATCTAAGAGGAGGGAAACGTTTCAGCACCGCCACGTGGAAAGCGCCTTCCTCTAAAACACTCTAAATTTGACAGAAAGATTTTCTCTGCGTATTCAGAGTTATGCAAACATTTAATTCTGAAAACCTACCAGAAAAAAACAAAAAAACAAACAAACCTTGAAATAAAATTGGCCCTGAAGCATCATAGGGGCCCAGCAGGATGGAAAGTAAAGGCACCATGCTAACCACCCATACCTTGAGTGGATCACTGGTTAACTCAAGGTTCAAATACGCACTAATATAAACTTTTTATTTAACATAAAAGTTGCATGGTGATAGATCTTCAACCAAAAAGAAAACAATATGAATGAAAAGGCATCTGGCATAAGATGGTCATTCCTTTACGTTACTTTAATGATCTGTTTTGAGGCTGAATCGTGGGGCCAGAGATTCAACATTTTTCCCAAGTCGGGATTCGAACCCGCGACCTTGAGACTGAAAGAACATGGTTTGAACATGAAAAGAAGGAGGCCCAGCCAGAGCTCTAACCCATCTGTCTCTGCCGCAGGGCGAGCCCGTCCTACATACAAATGCAGATATGGCGCCAAGTCGCTAGCATCCACACACTGCGGCGCCCTAATACGGGTGCGATGCGCTACCCGCTGGGCCACTGCGCCTCCCATGTAACTCTCACCCACACGTCTATTTAACTAGGATTACTGCGAATGTTCATTACGTCATGCTGTTTGGGCATAAACATGGAATGCGAATGAATTTCAAACGAAAATAAGGAAGTAAGAGTTAGCGTTGTTAGCTTATTTCAATGATGTTAACCTTTTTATTTCTGTGAAGTTAGCCCTTTTATTTCTATGTTAGCTAGTCCATAGCTTAAGGAAGAACCTTTAGTTTTTTCTTAAACAAGATGACAGTCTCGAGCAGACTAGGACTATTGGCACATGTCCCTCTGCTCTGACGTAGTTTGATGTGGTTTCCAAATGAAAACATGAGCCATTTTTACTTTCAGCTCGGTTTAGCCTGACTGCTCATTTGCACGGGTTTCAGGCGGTGAATAGAGCTCGGGATTGTATCATCAAAACAGCCAACATTTCTGAGATTTGTGAGCTTTCTTTGGCAAATACGGCACTAAAAATACTAGAATGCATATCCATCTTGGTCTCAAATTCGGCCTCTTGTTTCTTTTGGAACGTTATTGGTTCAGTCAGGCTAGAACATGAATAACTTAACGCAAATTCTTTAGAAAAAAATAAAGTAAAACAAAGTCAACGTATTGTTAATAAGTGCGACTCAGGAGAAGTCGTCTCCCTGAACGCAGTACCGTTACGCACCACAAGAGGCCCCGCAACACCTTGAAGTATAGACATGAATTACAATAAAACACGGATTTTCCTGCTCTGTGTCAAGTTATTCTGTGTAGATTTTGCAATCTTAAAGTTAGCCAAAAAGTTTTGATTAGGCTATGTAGTTTTGAGAAAGAACAAATAGCGTACAAATGAAAGTCACAAGCGAGCTTCACCAAAAATGACTAAATAATAACCAACCCTCTGGCAAAACAAACAAACAAAGCAAAAAACGATTTCCGTTTTAACTCTGCGTTTTTATTTTTCAACTCATTTTGACCACAGCACACAATCCCATTAATGATATGAGGATTATTGGGAAAGCTCAAAGAGATTCAGTCTGTGTTGGTTGTTCCAGCAACTCATGCGAAGTTGGCTACTGCAGTTTTAAAGATTGCACTAATATGCATTAATATCCCCCATCTCTGGATAAAACTACAGCCTACATCTTAAATCTTTCTTTTTTAAATATGCAACATTATAAACAACCCAAAGAAGTTTGTGAATCCAGCGCATTTGTGTTTACATATGGTCATTAGCCACGTGGACGAAATTACTTTCTGTTTGGATTTCACGCAGTGCCTCCAGTCAGTACAGGAGGAACTGTGCATCTAAGAGGAGGAAACGTTTCAGCACCGTCACGTGGAAAGCGCCTTCCTCTAAAATACTCTAAATTTGACAGAACGATTTTCTCTGCGCATTCAGAGTTATGCAAACATTTAATTCTGAAAACCTACCAGAAAAAAACAAAAAACAAACAAACCTTGAAATAAAATTGGCCCTGAAGCATCATAGGGGCCCAGCAGGATGGAAAGTAAAGGCACCATGCTAACCACCCATACCTTGAGTGGATCACTGGTTAACTCAAGGTTCAAATACGCACTAATATAAACTTTTTATTTAACATAAAAGTTGCATGGTGATAGATCTTCAACCAAAAAGAAAACAATATGAATGAAAAGGCATCTGGCATAAGATGGTCATTCCTTTACGTTACTTTAATGATCTGTTTTGAGGCTGAATCGTGGGGCCAGAGATTCAACATTTTTCCCAAGTCGGGATTCGAACCCGCGACCTTGAGACTGAAAGAACATGGTTTGAACATGAAAAGAAGGAGGCCCAGCCAGAGCACTAATCCATCTGTCTCTGCCGCAGGGCGAGCCCGTCCTACATACAAATGCAGATATGGCGCCAAGTCGCTAGCATCCACACACTGCGGCGCCCTAATACGGGTGCGATGCGCTACCCGCTGGGCCACTGCGCCTCCCATGTAACTCTCACCCACACGTCTATTTAACTAGGATTACTGCGAATGTTCATTACGTCATGCTGTTTGGGCATAAACATGGAATGCAACTGAATTTCAAACGAAAATAAGGAAGTAAGAGTTAGCGTTGTTAGCTTATTTCAATGATGTTAACCTTTTTATTTCTGTGAAGTTAGCCCTTTTATTTCTATGTTAGCTAGTCCACAGCTTAAGGAAGAACCTTTAGTTTTTTCTTACCCAAGATGACAGTCTCGAGCAGACTAGGACTATTGGCACATGTCCCTCTGCTCTGACGTAGTTTGATGTGGTTTCCAAATGAAAACATGAGCCATTTTTACTTTCAGCTCGGTTTAGCCTGACTGCTCATTTGCACGGGTTTCAGGCGGTGAATAGAGCTCGGGATTGTATCATCAAAACAGCCAACATTTCTGAGATTTGTGAGCTTTCTTTGGCAAATATGGCACTAAAAATAGTAGAATGCATATCCATCTTGGTCTCTAATTCGGCCTCTTGTTTCTTTTGGAACGTTATTGGTTCAGTCAGGCTAGAACATGAATAACTTAACGCAAATTCTTTAGAAATAAATAAAGTAAAACAAAGTCAACGTATTGTTAATAAGTGCGACTCAGGAGAAGTCGTCTCCCTGAACGCAGTACCGTTACGCACCACAAGAGGCCCCACAACACCTTGAAGTATAGACATGAATTACAATAAAACACGGATTTTCCTGCTCTGTGTCAAGTTATTCTGTGTAGATTTTGCAATCTTAAAGTTGGCCAAAAAGTTTTGATTAGGCTATGTAATTTGAGAAAGAACAAATAGCGTACAAATGAAAGTCACAAGCGAGCTTCACCAAAAATGACTAAATAATAACCAACCCTCTGGCAAAACAAACAAACAAACAAACCAAAAAACGATTTCCGTTTTAACTCTGCGTTTTTATTTTTCAACTCATTTTGACCACAGCACACAATCCCATTAATGATATGAGGATTATTGGGAAAGCTCAAAGAGATTCAGTCTGTGTTGGTTGTTCCAGCAACTCATGCGAAGTTGGCTACTGCAGTTTTAAAGATTGCACTAATATGCATTAATATCCCCCATCTCTGGATAAAACTACAGCCTACATCTTAAATCTTTCTTTTTTAAATATGCAACATTATAAACAACCCAAAGAAGTTTGTGAATCCAGCGCATTTGTGTTTACATATGGTCATTAGCCACGTGGACGAAATTACTTTCTGTTTGGATTTCACGCAGTGCCTCCAGTCAGTACAGGAGGAACTGTGCATCTAAGAGGAGGAAACGTTTCAGCACCGTCACGTGGAAAGCGCCTTCCTCTAAAATACTCTAAATTTGACAGAACGATTTTCTCTGCGTATTCAGAGTTATGCAAACATTTAATTCTGAAAACCTACCAGAAAAAAACAAAAAACAAACAAACCTTGAAATAAAATTGGCCCTGAAGCATCATAGGGGTCCAGCAGGATGGAAAGTAAAGGCACCATGCTAACCACCCATACCTTGAGTGGATCACTGGTTAACTCAAGGTTCAAATACGCACTAATATAAACTTTTTATTTAACATAAAAGTTGCATGGTGATAGATCTTCAACCAAAAAGAAAACAATATGAATGAAAAGGCATCTGGCATAAGATGGTCATTCCTTTACGTTACTTTAATGATCTGTTTTGAGGCTGAATCGTGGGGCCAGAGATTCAACATTTTTCCCAAGTCGGGATTCGAACCCGCGACCTTGAGACTGAAAGAACATGGTTTGAACATGAAAAGAAGGAGGCCCAGCCAGAGCACTAATCCATCTGTCTCTGCCGCAGGGCGAGCCCGTCCTACATACAAATGCAGATATGGCGCCAAGTCGCTAGCATCCACACACTGCGGCGCCCTAATACGGGTGCGATGCGCTACCCGCTGGGCCACTGCGCCTCCCATGTAACTCTCACCCACACGTCTATTTAACTAGGATTACTGCGAATGTTCATTACGTCATGCTGTTTGGGCATAAACATGGAATGCAACTGAATTTCAAACGAAAATAAGGAAGTAAGAGTTAGCGTTGTTAGCTTATTTCAATGATGTTAACCTTTTTATTTCTGTGAAGTTAGCCCTTTTATTTCTATGTTAGCTAGTCCACAGCTTAAGGAAGAACCTTTAGTTTTTTCTTACCCAAGATGACAGTCTCGAGCAGACTAGGACTATTGGCACATGTCCCTCTGCTCTGACGTAGTTTGATGTGGTTTCCAAATGAAAACATGAGCCATTTTTACTTTCAGCTCGGTTTAGCCTGACTGCTCATTTGCACGGGTTTCAGGCGGTGAATAGAGCTCGGGATTGTATCATCAAAACAGCCAACATTTCTGAGATTTGTGAGCTTTCTTTGGCAAATATGGCACTAAAAATAGTAGAATGCATATCCATCTTGGTCTCTAATTCGGCCTCTTGTTTCTTTTGGAACGTTATTGGTTCAGTCAGGCTAGAACATGAATAACTTAACGCAAATTCTTTAGAAATAAATAAAGTAAAACAAAGTCAACGTATTGTTAATAAGTGCGACTCAGGAGAAGTCGTCTCCCTGAACGCAGTACCGTTACGCACCACAAGAGGCCCCACAACACCTTGAAGTATAGACATGAATTACAATAAAACACGGATTTTCCTGCTCTGTGTCAAGTTATTCTGTGTAGATTTTGCAATCTTAAAGTTGGCCAAAAAGTTTTGATTAGGCTATGTAATTTGAGAAAGAACAAATAGCGTACAAATGAAAGTCACAAGCGAGCTTCACCAAAAATGACTAAATAATAACCAACCCTCTGGCAAAACAAACAAACAAACAAACCAAAAAACGATTTCCGTTTTAACTCTGCGTTTTTATTTTTCAACTCATTTTGACCACAGCACACAATCCCATTAATGATATGAGGATTATTGGGAAAGCTCAAAGAGATTCAGTCTGTGTTGGTTGTTCCAGCAACTCATGCGAAGTTGGCTACTGCAGTTTTAAAGATTGCACTAATATGCATTAATATCCCCCATCTCTGGATAAAACTACAGCCTACATCTTAAACCTTTCTTTTTTAAATATGCAACATTATAAACAACCCAAAGAAGTTTGTGAATCCAGCGCATTTGTGTTTACATATGGTCATTAGCCACGTGCACACAATTACTTTCTGTTTGGATTTCACGCAGTGCCTCCAGTCAGTACAGGAGGAACTGTGCATCTAAGAGGAGGGAAACGTTTCAGCACCGCCACGTGGAAAGCGCCTTCCTCTAAAACACTCTAAATTTGACAGAAAGATTTTCTCTGCGTATTCAGAGTTATGCAAACATTTAATTCTGAAAACCTACCAGAAAAAAACAAAAAAACAAACAAACCTTGAAATAAAATTGGCCCTGAAGCATCATAGGGGTCCAGCAGGATGGAAAGTAAAGGCACCATGCTAACCACCCATACCTTGAGTGAATCACTGGTTAACTCAAGGTTCAAATACGCACTAATATAAACTTTTTATTTAACATAAAAGTTGCATGGTGATAGATCTTCAACCAAAAAGAAAACAATATGAATGAAAAGGCATCTGGCATAAGATGGTCATTCATTTACGTTACTTTAATGATCTGTTTTGAGGCCGAATCGTGGGGCCAGAGATTCAACATTTTTCCCAAGTCGGGATTCGAACCCGCGACCTTGAGACTGAAAGAACATGGTTTGAACATGAAAAGAAGGAGGCCCAGCCAGAGCTCTAACCCATCTGTCTCTGCCGCAGGGCGAGCCCGTCCTACATACAAATGCAGATATGGCGCCAAGTCGCTAGCATCCACACACTGCGGCGCCCTAATACGGGTGCGATGCGCTACCCGCTGGGCCACTGCGCCTCCCATGTAACTCTCACCCACACGTCTATTTAACTAGGATTACTGCGAATGTTCATTACGTCATGCTGTTTGGGCATAAACATGGAATGCGAATGAATTTCAAACGAAAATAAGGAAGTAAGAGTTAGCGTTGTTAGCTTATTTCAATGATGTTAACCTTTTTATTTCTGTGAAGTTAGCCCTTTTATTTCTATGTTAGCTAGTCCATAGCTTAAGGAAGAACCTTTAGTTTTTTCTTAAACAAGATGACAGTCTCGAGCAGACTAGGACTATTGGCACATGTCCCTCTGCTCTGACGTAGTTTGATGTGGTTTCCAAATGAAAACATGAGCCATTTTTACTTTCAGCTCGGTTTAGCCTGACTGCTCATTTGCACGGGTTTCAGGCGGTGAATAGAGCTCGGGATTGTATCATCAAAACAGCCAACATTTCTGAGATTTGTGAGCTTTCTTTGGCAAATACGGCACTAAAAATACTAGAATGCATATCCATCTTGGTCTCAAATTCGGCCTCTTGTTTCTTTTGGAACGTTATTGGTTCAGTCAGGCTAGAACATGAATAACTTAACGCAGATTCTTTAGAAATAAATAAAGTACAACAAAGTCAACGTATTGTTAATAAGTGCGACTCAGGAGAAGTCGTCTCCCTGAACGCAGTACCGTTACGCACCACAAGAGGCCCCACAACACCTTGAAGTATAGACATGAATTACAGTAAAACACGGATTTTCCTGCTCTGTGTCAAGTTATTCTGTGTAGATTTTGCAATCTTAAAGTTGGCCAAAAAGTTTTGATTAGGCTATGTAATTTTGAGAAAGAACAAATAGCGTACAAATGAAAGTCACAAGCGAGCTTCACCAAAAATGACTCAATAATAACCAACCCTCTGGCAAAACAAACAAACAAACCAAAAAACGAATTTCCGTTTTAACTCTGCGTTTTTATTTTTCAACTCATTTTGACCACAGCACACAATCCCATTAATGATATGAGGATTATTGGGAAAGCTCAAAGAGATTCAGTCTGTGTTGGTTGTTCCAGCAACTCATGCGAAGTTGGCTACTGCAGTTTTAAAGATTGCACTAATATGCATTAATATCCCCCCATCTCTGGATAAAACTACAGCCTACATCTTAAACCTTTCTTTTTTAAATATGCAACATTATAAACAACCCAAAGACGTTTGTGAATCCAGCGCATTTGTGTTTACATATGGTCATTAGCCACGTGGACGAAATTACTTTCTGTTTGGATTTCAGGCAGTGCCTCCAGTCAGTACAGGAGGAACTGTGCATCTAAGAGGAGGAAACGTTTCAGCACCGCCACGTGGAAAGCGCCTTCCTCTAAAACACTCTAAATTTGACAGAAAGATTTTCTCTGCGTATTCAGAGTTATGCAAACATTTAATTCTGAAAACCTACCAGAAAAAAACAAACACACCTTGAAATAAAATTGGCCCTGAAGCATCATAGGGGCCCAGCAGGATGGAAAGTAAAGGCACCATGCTGGTTCACTCAAGGTTCAAATACGCACTAATATAAACTTTTTATTTAACATAAAAGTTGCATGGTGATAGATCTTCAACCAAAAAGAAAACAATATGAATGAAAAGGCATCTGGCATAAGATGGTCATTCCTTTACGTTACTTTAATGATCTGTTTTGAGGCTGAATCGTGGGGCCAGAGATTCAACATTTTTCCCAAGTCGGGATTCGAACCCGCGACCTTGAGACTGAAAGAACATGGTTTGAACATGAAAAGAAGGAGGCCCAGCCAGAGCTCTAACCCATCTGTCTCTGCCGCAGGGCGAGCCCGTCCTACATACAAATGCAGATATGGCGCCAAGTCGCTAGCATCCACACACTGCGGCGCCCTAATACGGGTGCGATGCGCTACCCGCTGGGCCACTGCGCCTCCCATGTAACTCTCACCCACACGTCTATTTAACTAGGATTACTGCGAATGTTCATTACGTCATGCTGTTTGGGCATAAACATGGAATGCGAATGAATTTCAAACGAAAATAAGGAAGTAAGAGTTAGCGTTGTTAGCTTATTTCAATGATGTTAACCTTTTTATTTCTGTGAAGTTAGCCCTTTTATTTCTATGTTAGCTAGTCCACAGCTTAAGGAAGAACCTTTAGTTTTTTCTTAAACAAGTCTCGAGCAGACTAGGACTATTGGCACATGTCCCTCTGCTCTGACGTAGTTTGATGTGGTTTCCAAATGAAAACATGAGCCATTTTTACTTTCAGCTCGGTTTAGCCTGACTGCTCATTTGCACGGGTTTCAGGCGGTGAATAGAGCTCGGGATTGTATCATCAAAACATTTCTGAGATTTGTGAGCTTTCTTTGGCAAATATGGCACTAAAAATAGTAGAATGCATATCCATCTTGGTCTCTAATTCGGCCTCTTGTTTCTTTTGGAACGTTATTGGTTCAGTCAGGCTAGAACATGAATAACTTAACGCAAATTCTTTAGAAAAAAATAAAGTAAAACAAAGTCAACGTATTGTTAATAAGTGCGACTCAGGAGAAGTCGTCTCCCTGAACGCAGTACCGTCACGCACCACAAGAGGCCCCACAACACCTTGAAGTATAGACATGAATTACAGTAAAACACGGATTTTCCTGCTCTGTGTCAAGTTATTCTGTGTAGATTTTGCAATCTTAAAGTTGGCCAAAATGTTTTGAGTAGGCTATGTAATTTTGAGAAAGAACAAATAGCGTACAAATGAAAGTCACAAGCGAGCTTCACCAAAAATGACTAAATAATAACCAACCCTTTGGCAAAACAAACAAACAAACAAACCAAAAAACGATTTCCGTTTTAACTCTGCGTTTTTATTTTTCAACTAATTTTGACCACAGCACACAATCCCATTAATAATATGAGGATTATTGGGAAAGCTCAAAGAGATTCAGTCTGTGTTGGTTGTTCCAGCAACTCATGCGAAGTTGGCTACTGCAGTTTTAAAGATTGCACTAATATGGGATTTTGGTGAAGCAATTAACCCAAGTGTGAATTTAAGGCATTTAGAACAGTCTTTGTAAAGATGATCTGAAAACAGTGGGGCAATACTTTGTACTCCCCTATAGTGTCTGTTCTATAAAGTAAACCAATGAGAGGTGTTATTGCTTCTTTATCAAGGGCAGCCGTGCTTACATGTGTCAAAGTGTAGGAGGTGAATGAAAAATCGTCCCTTAATTGTTGAACACTGTGTGACCATGTCTGTGAAACGAGGTAGAAATTCTCTTCCCAACCAGTTGATCTTAATCTACCTGTCAATCTTGAAGGCGAGCACCTTTATATACCTGAAGTCAATAATGCTCCCAAGACCTGTTCCCACTTGTCAACCAAGTCATTCCCATAACGCAGTTTTTTGAGATGTATTATAAATGAAAGCTCCTTGAGCCATATTTCATTTCATTTTATTTATTCTTTTTTCATGGTAATGCAATATAAAATTAGTACAACAATCCAACAAACACAACAATAATACATTCCATGAAAAGAAGAACAGGAGTAGGATGAAGAAAAAATCTTATAAGCTCCTACCCCATTCTTAAAAAAAAAACGTTACAAATTAGACAATATTTTGAAGAGAAAAATGTACAAAGGATAGTCCGAGGCCGTTTGTGAATCACCAAACAAGGCAAAGTCTCTGTCCAAGGGAAATGAGTCTACATCTGAAAAAAATAAAAAATAAAATAAAAAGCAAAGATGCCACAAAACAGGTGTAATAACGTGCCTTATTTTTGTACATACTGCACATTGGAGACACCGACTTATAAAATGTATTCAGCATCACTTTGGAATGGTGGTATCTATGAATCACCTCAAACTGAATCAATAAATGTGAGCTATTGATCAAACATGAGTTAATAAGGGCGAGAGCACCTATTTCCTTTTCCTGAGCTTCCTTACAATTGTTTGGTAATTCTTGCCCCAATCAGAAAAGCTTAACACACTACTAATTATTATTTTATTTTTACAGGTCATTGGTGAGCACAACCGTTCAATCAAAGGACTATACTTTCACCCAGTGTTTACAAGTTGAGTTGAGTTGTTCATATTTCCTTTGACAAAAACTCATTTTTTAGAGATAAAAAAACAAAAAAACCGTTGGATTCCTTTATTGTGCCATACTACATACATTTCGTCTTGTAAAGCTGGACGAAATACGGGATGAAGGCATAATGGGGTGTCAATTGGGATTTCGGGAATCTTTAGGTACTGTTTGATTTGAGTGAGTTTTAGTATTGAATTTTGTACCACCAAACTAATGAAGGAGAAGGAGATTTATATTTGGTGCCTGAAACTCAAATGGAAACCTATGACGTATAAGCTTTAACCAGAGACCATAGTTCAAGCTGCAACCACAGAGGAGCATGAAGTGATTCATTCTCAGGGGAGCCTGTTTGCCAATAAAGGAGCGCTGGAATGAAGGGGTGCTCGAACCTTTGATATCTATTCTTGTCACACAAAGACATCAGGCCCGTCGGAACCCGTTATTTGCGTCGCACTCTGGACTTCGTAAACCTCTTAAAAATGTCCTGGCTAATCCCACTCCACCTCAGAGATACGCTGTGGTTATCCATGGCTGTTCCCCTGTGCGCATAAAACAGGATTTCTGCTCACCGCCGTGTCTTCGTGTTGGTTTCAGCACAAAATCACCACGTGAAAGGTTGTTTCAGGTTGAGCGCTTGGTGACGACCCTTTCTTCCTCGGTATATTACAGTTATTGTCTGTAACAGCTAACGTGAGTCATACACTGCACTGTATGGGAGGTGAATAAAAGCTTCTAGGCGAAATAGATGATTGCAAGATCTGGTTTGTTACAGGGGACATACGGTGCTGTACATCGCGAGACGGTGCTTTATGGGTGCCGTGAAATGTCGTACTAGCAGTAATAATGCCATATTCCTCCAGCTAAAAAGCAGGAAAAAGCCAATAATGCTAATAGGTCTAACTCCTTTGTCTCCTTGGCATTTCTGAAGTAAATGTAAAAATGATAATTCAGAGCAGGTGGCATTGATTTTTGAATTAGATTGATTTGCATAAAAACACGGGCAGTATTGTTAAGTCAGGACAAGCTTGTGGGTCAGGCAGCAATGATGGCACTTGTAGATGAATTTAGAGGGAAAAAAAAGGAAAAACAAAACAAACACATACAAAATACACGTCCAGCACTGCTGTCCATGTCCTAATTTTGCATTGGATTAATCACAGTTTCAACCAGTTATATCTAGCTTACCCTAAGCCTTGGTTTTTGGTCAAGGCAAATTCATTCATTTCGATACTTGGCCTAATGCTTATTACAATAGCAAAAGACACGCCACTTTGTTGCTGTAATAATAATGTCAGTATTTAAAACCATAAAATGGCTCTAGACAGTTGAATATCAATCAATCAATCAATCAATCAATCAATCAATCAAAGTTTGTTTATACAGGACTTTACAACAACACAAGGAAGACCAAAGTGCTTCACATAACACAATTATTACATCCTATAAGTCAGAGCGTTCTAGGTGTTAAAAGTCAATTTTTAAGAGATGAGTCTTTAATCTGGATTTAAAAAGAGACTGATCTGTGAGAATGCAAAACTGGTTGTATGTTTTAATCAATAACTTATTTTAGTTTATTAGTTCATTTCCACAATCGCACACATTGCATTTGTTGCTACATCAGCAGCAGTCTCAGAAGTAGTGTTTGGGGGTAACATATTACAAAAGCAACAAGCTACATAAATATTACTTTTGTCAGTAGAATACAACACATCAAAGAATACAACCAGTGCTTAATTTGATCCCCCGTTTGGGGGAAGGCATTCCCCCAATTCTCAGTTTTTCAGGGTAAAGGATCCGGGAAATATTTAGGAGGATCCAGCAAAGATCTGATTTGATACATGGAGCCTTTACGTTCGATTACGGTTAGTCTCTATGATGCTCCAGAATCAATAGTTTTGTTGCTTTTCTGGTGAGAGGGACCATCAGCAGTGAAAACCTTCCAAACAATTGATCCTGGTCCTAGAGACCACTGTGATGAAAAGTAAATGCTGACCACTCATAACACCCGCTGGGTAAATACAAGGTCAAACACGAACAAATATCAACTTGTTTTTTCTGCATGAAAAATTGCATAATGCACCTGTAAAGTCAGAAAACTTCAATGATCTGTCCGATAGATCATAATTACACATCTAATGGAGTTGTATTTCACACCCTGCAGTTACCCGTACAGCACAACAACTGCTGGAGACTGGCTAAACTCGTTGACCGCATACATTAAGTGACCCGGCATCTAAAGTTGGACCGCTCACATAATCCTTGCCAGGTGGGTGGGGGGTGCTGGTGGTGGGATGGACCCCTATCCATAAACTGCTGCTTTTTGGGAGCCCTTTTGTCACAATAGAACACAATTGTTTTTTTGAGCTCAGTGTTGGGCAGGTTACTTTGAACCGAGGTGTGTTTTATCTACAGCCTTAAAATGCAATATGTTTTGCACTGAATGTACTGTTTTGAAAATGTAGCTGAGTTTCCTTTGGCAAGATATGGACTGACAGTGTTATGGCAAGCTGGTTAAGGTAACTCAACTAACCTGCCTCTAGGACGCCAACTCACCCCCCGCTGTTCTATTCAATTAACCTGCAGGAAGGAACCGGTCTCACTCCTGCACCGACAGACATGACGGAAATTAGTCTCTCACCTTTGCCACTTTTACATCTCTATAGACCTTTTATATTTTTGCATCTCTATTGTCCCTTTTACATTCTGCATATCTATTGTCCCTATGTTTGCATCTCCATGGCGCAAAGAGTGGCTCTCACCAGGCAAGGCGCCTCGCCATCTGGATGTCCGTCTTCTACTGTGACCCCTCCCACCTTTTGTGGGCGTGACTGTCTTTCATGCGTTACCTATGTAAACGGGGACCTGTGACTGGCCCCGGCAGAACTGATGTATGCTATCTGTGTATGTGAGTTCTCCGCACGTGTGTTAAAATAAACTTACGCTCCTGATTAAGACAAATACCTTTCCAGCTTTTTCCTTACTGTGGATAGAAACTTCCACGACAACAGTCAAAGAGTTCCTTTTCCCCATTCTCTCGTGTTTTGTTGTGACTTTGGCTACAAGCTCCTGCAGATCTTGTTCACCTGTTTTAACTTGAGTTACTTAAATTGTAATAACTAATGTATTGCCATATTTTGTGTAGGTGATATGTTGTATTCAGTGCTTAATTTGTAAATTTGTATTTTCAGGAACACTTTTGGTCTGATGTGATGGATTCTGAGGAACAGGCCAAAACATTTGCCGGAACACTCTCATTAAACACCATTATATCAAATCTCGAGTTTACTTGAGTAAAAAACTTGATCTCTTCAAGTTCAGCTTCTCGGTGACGCAGATACAGATACAGAGAAATGATGATCGCTTTGTATTTTTTTTTTTTATAAACCTTTATAAACGTTTTTGTACAAAAGCGAGGAAGAGCACAGCAAAAAGGAAGCCCGCACCAAAAGGGACTGTGCCTATTGGGGGGAGAGAAACACAAAATCTAGATCCTGATTAAATCTAACCAGACAATCAAGTATATTCATTTGATCAACCGTGACATTTTGTATAGTGCATGACGCGCGCAGTGGAGAGACGGGAGATGGGGAGCTCGCGCCAAAACGCCTCGCGCGCAGATGCCCAGTTAGTATTATAGCCCCTGTCCGCGCGCGCGCCATGTGGCTCACCGGAGTGACCATCGCTTCGATCTACGCGGTGATCAGCGTCCTGGGCCTGATCGGGAATGTCACCCTCATCCGGACCTTCTGCTCCGCCAAGTCCATCCGCAACGTGCCCAACCTGTTCATGTCCAGCCTCGCGCTCGGGGATGTGCTGCTCCTCGCCACGTGCGCTCCCGTGGATGCGAGCCGGTACCTGTCCGACGAGTGGCTGTTCGGCCGCGCGGGCTGCAAAGTCATCCCCTTCATCCAGCTCACGTCCGTCGGGGTGTCCGTGTTCACGCTCACCGCTCTCTCCGCGGACAGGTAACGTCCCGCTGCGGGGCTAGAGTTTGGCTTGTTTCTGCCCATACATTTATAGTTTGTTTGAGTGGTGTAACTTTCTGCGTATAGCTGTTTATTTTATTTTTTAAGTTTGACTTCTTAACCCCCACTTGAACCGAGCACAAATTGTCTCCAATTTAACTTTACCCAAAACTAAAAGGCTTCTTGGAAGAAGAAAAAAAGCATCAAAATAGTGACAAAAACATGAAGAAGACAAGGATGAAAACGCAACACAAAAGCGTTTCTTTTTTTTAAAATCCCACAAAAGAGCAACAGAAAAGCGGCAAAAATGGGACAAAAACACGTAAAAGGAAGTGACAAAAAAGCTACGAAAAAGAATGTGAAAAAAGTGACCACAACACGGCAACAGCGCAAGGGAAAAGAACAATTGAGTTCAGTTTTATAGGTCTTAGCTTTCAAATGAGGCGTTACCCTGGCCTGTAGGCTGCAAGCTCTACACAAAACGTTTAGATTTGGGTGAAGCCGATTAAGCTCGGTTAAGGCGGGTGGTAAGAGGTTAGGTTTTTGTAAGATGTTGGCTTCATTCACACAGTTTTAAGTCTATTCCATTTCTATGAATTCATTTTTTTATTTGGTCTATGTTGCATCTTTTCGGGACAGAACCCGAAAGTGTCCTCCGCATTTTCAAAGATCATAACCGCAACACCTGGGATTGCCTTGATGACGGTATTATGGATTTGCTTGAGCATATTTTTCCAATCATAAAATCATGGTTGGTGCAGGTTTGAGTAATCCTGCATATACTTAGTGTACTTGAAGTTGAGTGTGTAGAAATTAGGGCTGATTAGCTGAATCATTTCCATTAGTTTCCCATCGGTTTATATTATTATGCACATTATTTATATTGCGTTTAAATAAAACCAATGCTCAAGTCAAAAATGAATGTGAATAACTCGTTGGCAGCCTCAGGACTACCTCAAAAACTGCTAATGACCCCTTATTTGACCTTCCAACTAACAGCAGCCATAAAATAGGACAACAATTATGCCCAAACAGAGTGTGTCTGTCTATAGCAAAAATAACCTAACTGCATTACTAAAGCACATATTAACTTATTTCTGAATAACCGGAGCCGGTGCTGGCCCTTCTGGGGCCCTAAGCAAAAATCCACCCGGGGGCCCTACAGTACCTACGCATCCCATGGCTATTCGACGAAGAGTGAACCCATTTACGGCCTACACCTATTGTGTAGTAAACTTTAATATAACTTCAATACATTATTTGGGCTAGTTTTCGTACTTTTTGGGCGAGTTTTGAGAGGTCATTGGACTAGAAATTTGTCTTGGACCTGGCAACCCTGCTCCTCTTTGAGACAAAAAGGCCACGTACAATGGCTTTTTACTCTCGTCTATTCTCCAAACTACCTTCCCGATCCTCCTCTAGAGACAATAAGAAGAGAGTTTAAATGAGTGTTGGCGATGCCGCTCCGAGTCCGCGCAGAGAAAACATGAGCAGCGCACGGGACAAGATTAATCAGTGAAACAACACCGTAGTTTGACTGGGATGCAGGGCCCTTGCGGCTGCGGGGGCCCTACGCAACTTGCGTTCATTGCGTTCCATTGCGTTCGGTCTGAATGCAGTAAGCATCAACAGGAAGTGCACTGCGCGACAAACGGTGTCATTCTCCTTTATCACAGTGTCGCTCAGTGGATGGAATTTTGGGAGAGCAGAACACCCGGATTACTCATAATTTAGACTTTTTTTTAATATGAAATAATAACACAGGATCTGCTTTACCTGTACACAAACCTTGAGATGGCTTCTGACAATGGGAGGTGGAGCAGTAGGAGCCTGGGGAAGCCTACAGTAGCACCGGTAGCTGCAGACGCTGAGAAAAAACAGTCCACACATGGGCCTCTGTACTCCGCTGTACGCGGAGCGAGGGAAGTGTGCGACTCTTCAGAAAGAAATGAAGGAATGCAAACATACATTCAGTTAGCCCCAGAGCAGACCCTAAACAAAGTCTTGATGAGACAGAATCAGAGTCAGATAAGATCGAGGAAGTGGTTGATCACAGCAAAGAGTTAATGAGAAAATCTTCCCCAAAGCCTCATAACATGACTTAGCTTATGCAATTATCCTAAGACGTTATGTGGTTTAGAACAGTGGTTCTCAACTGATGGCTCGGGACCCAAAAGTGGGTCACAGAACCATTTTCATGGAGCCTTTTCCAGGGAGCATTTCTTCCAATATATTTCTTCTGAAAAAGATAGAAACACTTGAATATGTTACAATGAGTTGTTTTGTTCATATTCCATATTTAGAAGCTTATTCAATAGTAATTTGTGAGAAAATTAAAGTATTTAAAAAAAATTATCTATTACAAATGAAATCCATATTTAGGTGGCGATTTGTCATCCTGGGCTGATGGTGAGTCCCCAAACCAGCGCTTTTAAAGCCTGAATAACTGGCCGGTCTTAAGAACCTACCGGAGCCTCGGTGGCATCTTCCTTTGTGTCTTCTCTGTGGGGTCTGTGGATTTGAGCCACAAGTGTTCTTCAGCGAAAGCTGTGCCTCCTCATCCGACGACTCATTTTTTCCACTAATCTCTAGATAAAGCCCTGAGCAACAGGACGTAATGCATTGATCCACTGTAAGGGAGCGAACCGGGAGATGGCTCATTGATTTCAGGCTGAAAGATCGTCTGCGTGTTGTGGTTGTATCAAAGTGAAATTACACCGGCAACGCGCGGTAAACAAGTAAATTCATGTTTTCTCACGTCTGTGGACAGATATGTTGTGTAGCCAAAGTATTTACTGAAGTAGCATTACTTTAAGTATATTTAAATACTTCTAATACTCACTGTTTTAGTGTAACAGACTGCACTACATTGCAGTTTTGATGTAATTGGAAAGACAAAACCTAAACTAATGTCATATATATATATATATATATGAAGAAAAGATATGCTTTTTAGATAAAACCAAATGCTTTACTGAAGTACAAAGAAGTACTGTTGTCAGATTAGAGAGTAAGGTGAAACTGTCGTATTGTAACATTAGAAAGGAAAGGTTATTTAAATTATCCTAACCCTACTGGTAATGAGTAGTTTTTATTGATTCCTTTGAAATAATCTGCAACACCATTGAGGTCGGGGGTACACGGAGTACCACTGAAGGGGCCTGCAAGACTCCAAAGGTATAATGCCACTACAGTAGAGACTACACAATCAGCTGAGCAAACTGGCAAACAGACACAATTTTGCGCTTCTGTGAGCTACACTGAAAAGTCAAAGATCTCCAATTAGTAGCTCTCCAAACCTTTCCGAGCTGCTCCCCAGAGCCTCTTTACATTTCTTGATGAGTCACATTTGAAACTTTCTGGCTTTCTCTTAGGCCACACCACATTTCACCCAATAAAGAAAACAAATACAGGAGTTGATTTTGTTACATTTTTATCACTGAAAAATACCTAAAAATGAACAAAGGAGACGTGTGTGTTCGTCTCGATGGAGATGTTGAGTAGAGACGGCCAAATATGAGACTTAAATATAGGTTAGGGCCTCATCCAAATCCATTCTTTGATTCCACTGCAAGAATCGCCTTTGAGCTGGTCATTAGGAGCATGCATTCTGACAAAGCAGTGTTCCATTTAGGAGGATAGATATTTACCTTAAAGTGATAGTCTGGAAGTCTAAATGTATTACACATTTTATAAAATGTACATAATCGACCACTTAGACTTACATTTTAATAAGTCTATTAAGACTAGATGAATTTGATCAATGGAGTCACATTTTTGATACATTTTCTTCAACTGCCAGGAATCAAAGTTATATCCCAGGAAATCTCAGGCGGAAATTCGAAGATGACGGGAGCAGCCATGTCATTTTCTACTCAACAAAAGGTTTTAACCATATTTTTTAATATCAGATGAAGGCTGGCATAATAAACGTGCTGGGGAAACGGAGGCGTCTGCTTAAGGTGCTTGCTGATGCTGTAATTATAACCTGCATCTCTGATCGATTTACACACAATACATCAAGCTTTTCTATTATAGTTTATAAAATAGCACAATTTTTAAGATATGATTTGAAACATGTATTACCCTCAATCACAGCCGTCCCCTCTAAATCAAGTGCTTCAGAATTAAAAGCCCCAGTGGATTGTTCACGGCACTTACCTGCAGTGTATCGACTGAAAGACCTCCAGCTGCCGGTGCGCTGAGTGGAGGCTGCTCCACACTGAAGTAATGAGTGCAAAAAGACCACAATTATACACGTTGGATTGGCTTTTTGAATTGAAAGTCAATTATTGCAGGTGTGATTTCGTGCTGGCACTTTTGCAGTTACCTCTTGACCAGGCCAGTGTTTTTGAAATTTGCACATGAAGAACCACTTCAGATAGAACTAAATAATGTTTGAACTGGGTGTACACGTGTCTGTCCAGAATAACACCTTACTTAAAAACATTACTAAAACATAAACCAAATGACATAGATGTCCAACGGACAAAAAAACGTCTGCAATTTCAAAAGATCCAGTGTTCCCTTCCTCTTTATCACCAAGATCTTGTATTGATGGTGGGAGAGTGTGAAGCGCAAAGCCCTCTCCAGCACATCCCAAAGATTCTCAGTTGGATTTAGATCGACTCTATGGCGGCCAATCCATGTTTGGAAATGATGTCTCAAACTGGGTCTAAAATGAACTAAAATAGACCTGAATCGGATGAAATTAAGTTTACTGTGTGTGAGTCCTGTTTAAACCAGAAAAAAAAAACTAACTTAAAAGCCGTACTAAAGCATAAATAGAATAATCTCTAATTCAACCTGAATAGACTCAAACAGACAAATCAGACCCCGGGAGTAGACTTCCCCTGGAGCCTGGACACTGGTGGTGGTATGGGAGACTGATGAAAGATGCAGCAGGGAATAACCGTGGATAGATCATTGCTTGTTTACAATTACAAGCTAACAGCGCTGGAAAGGTCACTAAAGGCTGTCCTTCAGAATAGTGTAAATGCTAGCCTTTGTGGAAAAATGTGTGTGGTGTACATCTAATTTTATAAAGCCTTTATATGGATCGTGAAATGGCAACCTGTTCTTGCTTACCTTACTTTACCTTATCGCGACAGACATGTGCTCATAAAAAGAATTGCGTTTGAAAAATTTGGAAAGAATCTGGACCAAAACCAATGTTTTAAATTCACTGGTAAAGGGCCTTGTAGGGCCTTTAATTGTTAATTATGTTGATATGCTTTATTTGTACAGTCTTTTTTTACCAGGCGGTTTCATACTCCTCACCCCATCATTCAAAACTTGTGGAAAAAACCAATTGCCAATTAGCAAGTAATGACTTCATGGTAACCTTTAATGATCTCCTATTGAAGTACTACAAAGAATCATCTAGAAAAATCAAAAGTAAAATACCTCTTCCCTGGATAAATGAGTCTGTGTGGAATTTAATGAAACTAAGAATGAAAACTGGCCTTTTGACGGAGTCACTTCTGTACAAGGAGCTCAGAAACAAAGTGACCACACTGTTACAAAGAACTAAAGCTAATTTTTGTATGACCTTAATTGAACAAGCAAAAGGAAATACTAAAAGACTTTGGCAAACCATTGATAAAGTAACTGGACGGAAGAGTTTTAAGGGTCATAAATTAGAAATTAATATTAATGGAAATCCAGAAACTGATGCTCAAATTGTGGCGAATCACTTTAACAATTACTTCATACAATCAGTCAAAGAACTGGGAATATAAAACAGAGATACAAATAATTATGTACAAGTATCTGATAATATTTCATATGAACAAAATAAGCTAAACTTTCAAATGATAAATGAATTTGAAATAAATAAAATATTGCAATCCTTGACAAATTCTAAAAGTAAAGATAGAAGAAGAAGAAGAAGAAGAACCTTTATTTATATAGCGCCTTTCACAGACAAAGCCACAAAGCGCTTTACATGAAAGCATTTTACATTCACTCCACACTCGGTGGTGGTAAACTACGTAAGTAGCTTCAGTTTCCCCTGGGGGAGACTGACAGAAGCGCGTCGCAACTACACACATCGCGCCTACGGTCCCTCTGACCACCACCATACATTTTACACACACACCATTCATCCTGGCCTATTGTACATGTTTTTGGTGGAAGGGGAAACCGGAGTACCCGGAGGAAACCTACGCAGACACGGGGAGAACATGCAAACTCCACACAGAAAGGCCCCGTCCAGGTGGGACTCGAACCCGGACCTTCTAGCTGTGAAGCGAGAGCACTAACTGCTGCGCTACCGTGCCGCTGGGGAATGGACAACGCTCTTCTCAAAAAACATAAAGACAATTTTGTAACTCCCATCACATACCTGACAAATAAATCAAAAGAAGAGAGTTCTTTTCCTACTGCTTTTAAAACCGCAGTAATCACTCCAGTATTCAAATCGGGGGACAAACATGAGGTCTGCAATTACAGGCCACTTAGCATACTTCCTGTTGTCTCAAAGATTACAGTGAAAGTAATTGCGACGCAATTAAAAGAACACCTAAACAAAAATAATATGCTACATCCAATGCAATTTGGATATAGAAAACACTATTCCACCGAAACTGCATGTTGTTACTTTATTGAGATGGTGAAGGCAAAGCTGGACAAGGGCGGAGTCGTGGGCGCCGTGTTTTTGGACCTATGCAAGGCGTTTGACACGGTCAAGCACTCTGTGCTAATGAGGAAGCTGAGCAATTACAATCTGTCTCCAAGAGCACTGCAGTGGATAGAATCATATCTCAGTGACCGTGTCCAGTGCGTAAGAGTCAAAAGTAAGCTTTCAACAGCTAAGGCTAATGACATGGGTGTCCCACAAGGCTCTGTTCTTGGGCCATTGCTGTTTACGCTTTATATAAATGATCTCCCTTCGGTGTGTGGTGGGGTGGACATACAGATGCGGACGATACTGTAGTTGACGTGCATGGAAGTGATGCGACCAGTGTAGCCAATAAACTAACCATGGGAAACATCTCAAACTGGCTTTCCTCCGCCTCGCTTACACTTAATGTAAATAAAACCGTAGCAATGTATTTTACCAAAACTCAAAAAGTTAAGTCCTCCTTCCCATTTATGTAAACCAGAGTCAAATAAAAGTAGTGAAGGAATATAAATATCTTCATCGTTTAGTTTTAAAAAACATGTTAAGAAAATATGTTTTTAAACTCATGATGCTGCAAACATCTACTTAGAGGCAATGATAATTCCTCATATTAATTACTGTATTTCTTGTTGGTCACAGACGAGTGACGCAACAATAAAACCTCTAAAATCTCTGTATAATCAAGCTGTTAAAGTGCTGGACAAAAAGCTACTGAGATACCATCACTGTCTGATCCTTGGAAAATACAGCATGTTTAACTTGTGTATGCAAATGTGCGATTAGTTTTTAAAATTTTGAATAATACTGCGCCTCCACCACTGAAAACATTTGTCCAGCTTAACTCAGCCTTTGCACAGACATCCTTCTCATTCAAAGGCATCAAAGAATGGAATAAACTCCCACAGAATCTGAAACTTTCCTTAGACCTGAAAGATTTCTCTCGTAATATAAAAAAAGTGCCGTTGGACAACCAGTCATGTCAGCACTGATAACTGTAAATGTAAATATGACTTTTATTGATGTTTTATGTAGTAATTTTAGCATGATTCTATGTGGACTGATGGCTGTAACGGGTGAATGAATTAATGAATATTTGTATTTGAGTGTATAAATATATTTTATATTGTACATTTTGTAACTCACCTGCTCAGGGACTACAGATGGAAACTAGCTCAAGCTAAATCTGGTGCAAAGCATCTTTAATTAATGTGTTTGCACATGTCCCTGTTGAAATAAATGAATAAACTAAACTAAAAATATACATTTGTTATGGGCCACGTATGAGCCACGTTTACAAATGAAATTGCAGAAAAATACTTAAGTAATTTGGGACAGATGATGACAAAACATTCTACCATGATTGATCAACTCTGCACATGTTTACCTCCAGTCTCAGAATAATAATAATATTTTTTTGTACTTTATTATTTAACTAGGAAAGTCCCACTGAGATTAAGAATCTCTTTTACAGGGGAGTCCTGGCCCTAGAGTGGGAACCTTTGTACATGTTTTAGTGGTAGGGTAAACTGGAGTATCCGGAGGACATCAACACAGACACGGGGAGAACACGCAAACTCCACACTGTATCCCCGTGCCGCCCAAAAAATCTACAGTTGACTTCGAGAAGCGCAAACCGACTGCGCGCGTGTGCTAACTTATGTGACATGTCGGTGCGCGTCTTACCGGATGGTGGCGAGTAGGTGGCACCGAGCAGGGCCTATAAGCAGATGGAGCGGCCGCGCGCGCTCACATGACTTAGTTTGGGTGCGGCAGTTGCGGCATTCAGTAACCGGCCGAGACTTTCCTTGTCTGAAGCACGCGTCTTCTCCGGGGCACTCCAGCTGTACTTGTCGCAAGAGTTGGAGACTTCTGGCTTGGGGTGAGTTGCTTGTGGCTCCCGTTCGGGTTGGTGGCTTTACGCCGAGACTGAACCAAAATTTGTGCGTTATTCCAGAGTCTCAGCTGCGCGCTAGTAATCGGCACTTCCTTGTGTGGACGTTTGTGCGCCGGGGTGCTCCCGTTCGGCTTTGGCTGTGAGTTCAGGGCTTTCTGCTCGAGGTAGGTCGCTCGTTGTTCCGCCTTGTCTTGTTGGCCTGGGCCGCGGCTGATCCAAATTCCGCCCTCTAGATCCTGAGCCGCAGTGGGGACTAGCCGCTGATCCCACACCGGCTCTCCCCCTCCTCTTCTAGCCGCGAGCTCATGCCTTCCACCGCAGGTAAGGTTCAAAGTGTTTTAGTTTGTGCTTTGAAGATATTACGACTCGTGTCTCCATTGTAGGCTCGAGATTTTCTGTGCGTGGTCCATAACAAGGACCGCGGCTTCCAGCGGGAGTCCGTTGTTTTGTCCAGCTCTGCTCATTCGCATCCTACCCTGCTACGGGCACGCGCCCTGTACGCCACTCCAGCAGTCGGTCCGGCTGGTCCACTGCCACAAACGCGGTGGGCCCCGTTGCGCTAATGCGCGTCAGCGCGCGCGGACTGTATTGCCGTGGCCGAGCGATTCAAAAGCGCGGTGCGCCATTAATGCTGGGTTTGGTTTCTCTGTAACCCAAAAATCCCTCCATCGGTGAGTTGGTTATTGTTACTTTGTGTTTCTTTATTTTGATTCTATTTTTATTACTGCCTGCATTATTTACCGGCTTTGTTTGTTCTTTGCATTATTAATTGTCTTGCCTATTAACGTTTGTTTTGCATGGCTTGTTTCTTTTTGGTTTTATTTATCTTGCATTATTTGCTGTGCTGTGCTTTAATTTTGTGTCCGAATACAGAAACAATAAGGAAAATTACCACTCTCCTTAGACAGGGATAATTTTTTTTAAATATGATAAATGTCTTATTTATTTTCTCCTATAGGCCTATAGTGTTTTAACCATTGTGTTAACCAAAATAAAGGATAACTTTGTACTTTTGTAAACTGTGATCACGTCTTGCTTCATGTCCACACTTAGCGAGGCCTTATTCTAAGCTTTGGTCCTGGAGCCATCTCTCCAGGTGGCGTTGTCCCATCATTGCTC
The DNA here is from genome assembly GCA_021464625.1 of Proterorhinus semilunaris. NCBI lineage: Eukaryota > Metazoa > Chordata > Actinopteri > Gobiiformes > Gobiidae > Proterorhinus > Proterorhinus semilunaris. The sequence continues at coordinate 31,629,704 of CM038346.1, forward strand.
TTTAAACGTACCTTTTAATGTTCAAAGTTTAATACCCTCACGTCACATTTGGCGTCGTCGGCAGGATGGACATTTAAAGCAAAGACGTGAGCAGTACTGGTTATCTTCACGGTTATCCTGAGGTTGGGTGGGAAATTGTTTGGACAAAACAATGGTATTCCTTTCAGGAACCAAAAGTTGAGTCAGGTTAGTTGAAATCTTTACTTACTCCTTGCCTAGAGGTGTATCGCATTGCCTTAGTGGTCAGCATGGAGGAGGAAATGGAGCGGCTCAGAGAACAATTAGATCAGCTGAAGGCGGACAACGAGAGGCTTCGTCGAGCGGGGGCTTTGGCTTCGGCTGGGGCCGGCGGAGCTCCCCAGACGCCAGGCACCTCCACTGACCAGCCCTCCCCACGAGGGGCATACACCCCTGCTGCGGATCGCGTGCTGGTTATGGCGCGGGATCGCAAATGCCCTCCCTTTAATGGTAAGTCTGGTCTGCCCTTAGATGAGTGGATCGAGGAAGTGCAAGCATGCATGCGAGCCCGGCATCTCTCCGCTTTAGACCAGGCCTTCTATATCTTTGACCATCTGGAAGGAGAGGCAAGGAATGAAATCAAATTTCGCCCCGCTGCAGAACGGGAAAATCCTGACAAAATCTTGGATATCCTCAAGGAACTTTATGGTCGCTCCCAGCCATACGTAACTCTGCAACAGGCCTTCTTCTCTAGAAGACAGGAGGAAGGAGAGACACTGCAGGAATTCTCCTTAGCCCTGCTGGCGCTAATGGAACAGGTAAGGCAGTGCGCCCCGGACGGGGTGCCAAATGCTGCTACACTTCTCCGAGACCAGTTCACGGAGCATGTCATTGATGGGGGCCTCCGTAGGGATCTCAAACGATTCATCCGTGACACACCTATGGCTACTCTACTGCAAGTACGAGCTGAGGCCCTTAGATGGGAGCGCGAGGGGCTCTCTGGACCATTCCGAGAGCGCAGCCTCTCTCTCCCCTCGGTTCGTGGTCTTCAGTATGAGGTTCGGGGTTCCTTTAGTTCCACCCGTGTAGGCCCGGCGCCGGCACCTGGATTGGGTGAGGTGATGGAACTGCTGAAGCGCCAGCAAGACCAGCTTAACCACCTGACCCAGGCGGTGGCTTCGTTGCAGGCTCCAAGGCCGAACACCCGACCCCCACGCAGTAGTATAGTCTGTTTGCGGTGCAACCAACTGGGCCACTATGCCAGGGAATGCGAGGGAGAACGAGTTTTTCCACGGGCGCGGGCCAATTCAGTTGCGGAAACGTCTCCCCGTACTACCCAATCGGAAAACTAGAACCCTCTGGACCGCGGAGCCAAAGTTCAGGAGGAGAAACCACAGGCTCACAGGTAGGGAATGTTACGGAGTTAATGGCTTCCTGCCCTACGATTGAGGTTAACATGGGAGGGGTCCGGGTTTCTTGTCTAGTGGACACCGGTTCCATGGTGTCCACTATTACCGAAAGTTTCTTCCGGGAATACTTTGAACCGTGGGGCCCGGATCGCCTTTACTCCTGCCATTGGTTACAGTTGCGTGCAGCCAATGGCCTTGAAATCCCTTACATGGGCTACCTGGAGTTAGATGTGGCACTTTGTGATAAGAAAATGGGTCATTGTGGGATACTAGTTGTAAAGGATCCCCCTGGTACTGGACCATTGGTTCCGGGCATTTTGGGGATGAATATTATCAAGCGGTGTTATAGAGAACTTTTTGGGGCCCATGGTCCTTCCTTGTTTGATCTGCCAGTTGTGGTACATGCTCCGGGCCCAGTCGTGGAGGCCTTACAGAAATGCCACCAGGCGGCTGCTCAGAGGCCAGTGCCCGTAATTGGCACGGTAAAAGTGCGGGGGCCTCGAGCAGTACGGATACCTGGTGGTACGATGAAGTTAGTTGCCAGCACCTGTCCCGAGCAGTTTGCTGGTCAGTCAGTCCTGTTCGAACCTCCTCAGTCGGGATTGCCAGCTGGCCTGCTTGCCTCTGCCTGTCTCGTGCAAGTGGACCAGGGTACAGTCTATATTCCAGTTGTTAACGTTGGGACGACCGCCGCCCTGCTCTACCCTCGGACTAGCCTTGGAGAATTGAGCACAGCCGAGGTGGTGAGTTTGCCTGCTGGGGTCACGGAAGTAAACACCATCCCCGCCACTGTGTTCTCTCAGGGGGTTACACCTTCGGTGTCCGACTGGATGGAGTCTGTGGACTTGTCCATCCTGGGGAGGGACGAACAGGCCAAGGTGAGGGCTTTGCTGCAGAAATATAGCAGTGTGTTTGCGGCACATGATGCCGACTTGGGGTGCACTGACTTGATCACCCACGAGATTCCTCTGCTTGAGAATGTACCCATCCGACAGCGCTATCGGCGTATACCACCATCCGAATATGAGGCCGTAAAAGCCCATATCAATCAGCTCCTCGATGCTCAGGTGATAAGGGAAAGCAGCAGCCCTTACGCGTCGCCCATCGTCCTGGTCCGAAAGAAGGACGGTAGTCTGCGGCTTTGCGTGGACTACCGGCTTCTAAATAGTAAGACCAGGAAAGATGCTTTCCCCTTGCCGCGCATCGAGGAGAGTCTGGATGCGCTGTCGGGTGCCCGCTGGTTCTCTACCATGGATTTGGCCAGCGGATACAACCAGGTCCCGGTCGCAGAGCAAGACAAGCCGAAAACAGCCTTTTGTACACCATTCGGCTTGTTCGAATGGAACAGAATGCCTTTTGGCTTGTGCAATGCACCGGGAACCTTTCAACGTCTCATGCAGAGGATGTTCGGAGACCAGCAGTGCCAATCGGTGTTGCTGTATCTTGATGATATCGTCATCTTCTCCACTTCGGTGGAACAGCATCTCGAGCGGCTCGAGCTGGTCTTGGGTCGCCTTCAGAAGGAAGGCCTGAAGGCCAAATGGGAGAAGTGTGCCTTTTTCCAACAAGAAGTGCGGTACCTTGGGCACATAATCTCCAGCAAGGGCGTCTCTACTGACCCCTCTAAAATCGAGGCTGTTGCCCAGTGGAAGCGACCTGGCCACCTGTCTGAGCTGCGCTCTTTCTTGGGTTTTGCCAGTTACTATCGGCGCTTTGTAGAGGGATTCGCCAAATTGGCCGCACCTCTACATAAGCTTGTGGCAGCCCTGGCGGGGACAAAGGCCCGGAAAGGGTCAGGGAAGCCTCTGGGCGAAGCCTGGACTTCTCAGTGCGAGGACAGCTTCAAGGCTTTAAAGGCCAGGCTCGTTTCAGCCCCTGTGTTGGCCTATGCCGATTTCTCACGGCCTTTCATCTTGGAGACAGATGCCAGTCTTTGCGGACTGGGGGCAGTACTCTCACAGGACACCGGGAGTGGCATACGGCCTGTTGCCTATGCCAGTCGAGGTCTGAAGCCCACTGAGCGCAACATGTCCAACTATAGCTCCATGAAGTTGGAGCTGCTTGCGCTCAAGTGGGCTATGACCGAAAAGTTTAGGGACTATCTGCTGGGGCATAGGTGTACGGTTTATACTGACAACAACCCACTTAGCTATCTCCAGTCGGCCAAGCTTGGAGCGCTGGAACACAGGTGGGCTGCGCAGCTTGCTGCTTTTGACTTCGAGATTAAATATCGATCTGGGCGCAGCAATGCCAACGCCGATGGCTTGTCTCGACAGTATTTCACACCTTCTGACTTGACAGCTAACGTTCTGCCAGGTAGCTCGGTCCCTCTGGACCTTCAGCAAGTAGGTCGACCACGGGCGGCAGCGCAGTCAATGATCACGGCATTGCCTGGTTGTTCGCTGCCGGACATTGGTGCCCTACAAGAGTCGGATCCGCTTTTGAGCCATTTCAAAATCTTCTGGAGGAGACAAGCTCGCCCCACTAAAGTCGAGCGCCGTCATTTCTCCAAATCAGCGTTAACCCTACTCCAGCAATAGGACAGGTTGGTAGAAAGGGATGGTGTACTATATCGTCGCATCTCGCGGTCTGATGGCGGGGAAGGCGTTCTTCAGGTACTTTTGCCTGCCGTATTGAGGCAGCAAACCCTCCGACAACTACACCATGAACATGGTCACCAGGGCATTGAGAGGACCACCGAGCTCGTCCGCCTACGCTGCTACTGGCCAGGAATGTCGTCAGACATCAGGCAGTGGGTGAGAGAATGTGAGCGTTGCCAAGTTGCAAAAGATTCAGCTCCCATTCCCCACAGCTACATGAGCCATCTGCTCGCATCAAAACCAAACGAAATCTTAGCCATCGACTTTACCATTCTGGAGCCAACTCGAAGCGGGGTTGAGAATGTGTTGATAATGACTGATGTGTTCACCAAATACACATTAGCCATACCAACGCGGGACCAGCGGGCCATCACAGTCGCTCAAGTTCTGACAAGGGAATGGTTTTTTAAGTTTGGTGTTCCAAGCCGGATCCATTCCGACCAAGGTCGGAGTTTTGAAAGTGCACTACTTCACCAACTATGCCACTTGTATGGTGTTGAGAAATCTAGGACAACACCATACCATCCGGCGGGAAACGGTCAATGCGAGCGGTTTAACCGTACGCTCCACAATCTTCTGCGGACCCTCCCCTTTTCCCACAAACAGAATTGGGCGTCTTGTCTCCCGCAGGTGCTTTATTCCTACAATACCACACCCCACCAAAGCACTGGTGAGTCTCCGTTTTTCTTGATGTTTGGCCGGGAGCCCAAACTCCCGATTGATTTCATCCTTGGTCAGGTCCCAGACCCCATTGCCGGAACTGTTCAGGACTGGGTGGCGGAGCATTGTTCTAGTTTGAAAGTAGCCTTTGCGGGCGCTCATGCCCGTTTAGTTGCAAACGCTGATCGGAGAAAGGAGCGACATGATCTTCGTGTCAAGGACGCACCGTTGGAGCTCAGTCAACTTGTCTACCTTAGGGACCATAGTAGGAGGGGCCGCCATAAGATCCAAGACATTTGGTGCTCCGAACTTTACAAAGTGATGAAGGCTCCGACCGGCAATGGGCCAATCTATACTGTGGCCCCTTTGTCCAATTTGCAGGCATCCCGTAACGTTCATAGAGACATGCTTAAGCCTCAGGTCAAGTCCAGGCTTCCACCTGACCTTCCCTTGTCCGAGGCACCCGCTGTTGACACCCCCCCCAGTGAATCGTCAACCGAGGGCCAGTCTTGGCTCTGGTGTTCCGTGCCGGTAGCCACAATGCCCCCCTCCATGGGGTCTCATGTCGCCCATCCTTCCCCTTCTGTCGCCACAGGTTCTTCCAACAACCCTGGTATTGCCCCTGTTGAGGACGCACCAGTAGGGACCGCTATAGCCCAGAGGGAGGAAATGGTTCCACCTAATCCCACCCGACCCTCCGTGCGCCGCACTACTCGTGCGACGGCCGGGCAACATCCCAACCCTCACCGCTTGCCATACGCTTTTGGTGGCTCGTCTTCATAGCCCGCACACTAAACAGACCTTTTGTTTTTTCAGGTGGACCAGTCAGACTCGTTTGGGTAGATCGTGCTGTCGCTGTAGCTTGTTGGTCGTCGGGGCGACGACACATTGAGGGGGGGTAGAATGTGACATGTCGGTGCGCGTCTTACCGGATGGTGGCGAGTAGGTGGCACCGAGCAGGGCCTATAAGCAGATGGAGCGGCCGCGCGCGCTCACATGACTTAGTTTGGGTGCGGCAGTTGCGGCATTCAGTAACCGGCCGAGACTTTCCTTGTCTGAAGCACGCGTCTTCTCCGGGGCACTCCAGCTGTACTTGTCGCAAGAGTTGGAGACTTCTGGCTTGGGGTGAGTTGCTTGTGGCTCCCGTTCGGGTTGGTGGCTTTACGCCGAGACTGAACCAAAATTTGTGCATTATTCCAGAGTCTCAGCTGCGCGCTAGTAATCGGCACTTCCTTGTGTGGACGTTTGTGCGCCGGGGTGCTCCCGTTCGGCTTTGGCTGTGAGTTCAGGGCTTTCTGCTCGAGGTAGGTCGCTCGTTGTTCCGCCTTGTCTTGTTGGCCTGGGCCGCGGCTGATCCAAATTCCGCCCTCTAGATCCTGAGCCGCAGTGGGGACTAGCCGCTGATCCCACACCGGCTCTCCCCCTCCTCTTCTAGCCGCGAGCTCATGCCTTCCACCGCAGGTAAGGTTCAAAGTGTTTTAGTTTGTGCTTTGAAGATATTACGACTCGTGTCTCCATTGTAGGCTCGAGATTTTCTGTGCGTGGTCCATAACAAGGACCGCGGCTTCCAGCGGGAGTCCGTTGTTTTGTCCAGCTCTGCTCATTCGCATCCTACCCTGCTACGGGCACGCGCCCTGTACGCCACTCCAGCAGTCGGTCCGGCTGGTCCACTGCCACAAACGCGGTGGGCCCCGTTGCGCTAATGCGCGTCAGCGCGCGCGGACTGTATTGCCGTGGCCGAGCGATTCAAAAGCGCGGTGCGCCATTAATGCTGGGTTTGGTTTCTCTGTAACCCAAAAATCCCTCCATCGGTGAGTTGGTTATTGTTACTTTGTGTTTCTTTATTTTGATTCTATTTTTATTACTGCCTGCATTATTTACCGGCTTTGTTTGTTCTTTGCATTATTAATTGTCTTGCCTATTAACGTTTGTTTTGCATGGCTTGTTTCTTTTTGGTTTTATTTATCTTGCATTATTTGCTGTGCTGTGCTTTAATTTTGTGTCCGAATACAGAAACAATAAGGAAAATTACCACTCTCCTTAGACAGGGATAATTTTTTTTAAATATGATAAATGTCTTATTTATTTTCTCCTATAGGCCTATAGTGTTTTAACCATTGTGTTAACCAAAATAAAGGATAACTTTGTACTTTTGTAAACTGTGATCACGTCTTGCTTCATGTCCACACTTAGCAAGGCCTTATTCTAAACTTTGGTCCTGGAGCCATCTCTCCAGGTGGCGTTGTCCCATCATTGCTCTTTAAACTTACCTTTTAATGTTCAAAGTTTAATACCCTCACGTCACACTTATAATCACGAGCCTTCTCCATGGCTTAGGCCTGGTAAAAGCCTTTTTTATCTAGTTTGGGTGAGCATGCTGTTGGGTTGAGACGTTCAGCTGGGGTTTTTCGTTTTGTTGCTTCCAAAATAACTCCACATCTGAGAGCGTTGCTAATATCAGCTCGTCATTCTCGAACGTAGGACCTTTCCCACCGACAAAATGCAGAGAATAAATGTACCTGCTACCCTTTATCTGCTCCACATTTTGATCGTCTCCTCGTCCACATAAATATTGCCAGCGCTTTCTTCTTCTTCTTTCAACTTAATGGCGATCTGCTAGCCAAACTAAGGCACATACTGCCACCTACAGTATACTGTTTAGTTCCTTGCCTTTTGAACATGTTTGGGAGAAACCTTTGGAGACTGACTATCGAAGCGACTCCCATGCAAAATGAGCGCATGTTTGGGCAGCTCTACATCCCATGATCATTTGTGGTGATCTGTTTTTAGCTACTGTAAAATACGCTATTCAGTTGACCTTATTCTTGCAGGTACAGAGCCATTGTGAAGCCCTTAGACGTCCAGACCCCGAGCAGCACTTCCATCATTGTCCTGTGGGCGGCACTCATCTGGCTCCTCTCCCTTCTCCTGGCCATTCCTGAGGCGGTCTTCTCCGACCTGCACACGTTCCACATCCCTGCCACCAACGAGAGCTTCGTCACATGCGCCCCCTACCCTCACGCCGGGGAACTGCACCCGAAGATTCACTCCATGGCCTCCTTCCTCATCTTCTACGTCATCCCCCTGCTGGTCATTTCCGTGTACTACTCCTACATCGCCCGCAGCCTGATGGAGAGTGCCTTGAATTTGCCCGTGGAGATCAACGTTCACACAAAAAGACAGGCAAGTCCCACGTTTGAATCGGTTATAAATGTTCATGAGTTTGGACCATGCACAGCGAGCACTTTCATTTAGTGGATTCCTCTGTCATTTTTATCTGTAATAATAAAAAATAATCAGGTATAGGGCCTTTAATTGCCGCATTTACAATAATGGTCTCTAGCATTAGTATCAGATGATCTGGATTGGGTTCTGCTCCCTTTGAGCCGTCTCCTGTTCAATTAGTGGTCGGACTTTGTGGTGTTTATTAGCTATTTTAACATTATGGACCCTTTGCAATGTTCGTATTGCTCATTTACTGTTCTGGGGGGCTGATAAGACTGCAATGGAAAAGTAACTTTACTCACACAAACCACACCATTTTCCTTCCACCTGAGCCACTGATAGAGCCTTGGGTTCATAGGCCACAGCTGCTGTCCAAAGCAACCAAAAAATGAAGAATGATTAAAGAGAACTGAAAAAGAGTCTGAAAATCTGGTCACCAGTGGCGCTCAACTGCCTTTTTGAAGTTCTACTTGGAATAGTTTTTCCACACAAAATGAATATATGAAGAAAGAATTTAGGAAACCAGAAATATGTTGTGTTGTCTTTCTGATTAGTCACTTTGCTTTGCTGTATTCTCACAACAAAACTATTACAACTATTTTTTACCACTATATGAGTAATATGACTTTACTTTAAAGTTACTCTTGAGTAAATACTTTGGCTATATTTCAGAATGTTACATTATAACCCAGTTTCTCTGAAAGGAAAACCTCTTTTGACCCAAAGAGGCCAAAAATATTTACTCAACTAAGAGTAACGTTACTTTAAAATCATAGAAGTAAAAAGTACTGAAATATATTACTACTAAGCACTACTAAGCACAGTTCAGGGCTATACCTGCCTCTGAATACTAGAGTGTGAGACTTTTTTTAGTGGTGACTTTTTTGGTCAGGCAGTTATCAGTTATTTTAGTCATGAAACAAAGGCGGTAGGGCCGCCTTGATTGGCAGCGCCTGGTGCTGAACCTGAAGGAGCTGCGTGGGGCCGTTTTCCCCGTGGACCCACCATCTGCAGGAGGAGCCATAGGCGGCTGGTGCTTAGTGACAGGACAGCTCCCAGAGTTCTAGAGATACTCTATACGATGTATCAGAAAGCGAACATTGTTCGCAATTTTTTTTTTCACATTGCGAGGACTTGGGCAAAAATGAAGTTCATAATCATAAAAATCGGTGCAGACGTGCATCATGACATGGTGAGCGAAAAATATTATTACAAAATCTATCTCCTCCTAGAGCGTTAATCGGAACAAGCAAATTTTGGGTGCAAAATGATCTTGAGAAGTTTAACTTTAAATGTTATCCAAATTACTTTTCTAAGTTTTACAGTTTTTATGCAGCGAAGCCGCAAACTGAATGAAACTGTTTAAATGTCCTCATTTTTGTCAATTGAATGTATTAATTAATGCACAGCATTAGTAGAAAGCCAGGAGCACTCTAAAATAGCTCATGAAATGCTAAGGTACAAATACGGCATTGTCTTTCTATCCTCATGTGGTATCCTTATATAATCTCCATTCATCGCAGCTGTGTTTACCGCGCAATCTCATAGACCCCTCTCTAACCACGAAACCCTTTTGACCTCAAAATCTCAACAGACGAAAGTGGACCAACTCTCTCTTAGTTTCTTTCGTTCACCTGGACTACATAGTCTATTTGGAGATTTCTATAGCTCGGCGTGATTCATCAGAGGTCAGTTATACTAAATTCAGGAATGTGACATAAAAACAACCTTTCAGGGATTCATTATAGAGGTCGGAAGACCCTCTGAAGTTTTACAGAAACGCCAGACTTTTGGTGCAAAGAAGAGGAGTGCAAAACAGCATTATAGTGGAGAAACAAAACAACAGCTTGAAAAGACATCCGGCACCAGAGAGAAAGCTCGAGTGGCCCTTAGTCTTCAGTCCACTCATTCGATGACAGTGAGATTCAAATTTTAGCTAAAGAAATATGGTTTGAAAGAAGCATTTTTTGTTAAGAAACAAAATCCTTCCATGAACAGAAATAGAGGACTTTATCCCCTGTGCACCAAGCCTGCAGGGCACTGCCATGCTAATGAGGCTGAGACATAGCCAGGGCAGAGCAATCGACAGGTAATGAGCAGCTAAAAGTAGGGCCGTTGAGACTGAAGCTTAACAACAAAGGTTGTTTACCAACAGGTTGAGAGTAACCTTTTATGAAAGAGCGGTTGGACTAGATAGAACAGGCTGACCCTTCCCATGGTCTGTATCCACCTGTGAGCAGAAAGACGTAGTGTCGCTGACAAAGCCTTTTGGATGAGAGGTGAAACGTCTTACATTTCTGTTAGACCAGGTATGGTCAAACGTTTTGATGCAAGGGCCACATTGGGTTTTCAAACTCGCCAGGAGGGCCGGACCAGTTTAGAACATTTCAAACAAGAACAAGTCTCAATTTGACTGTAATGACACATTACAAAAGTGCAACAAATTGTAGTTTTGCAGTATCCTTCTTCCTGTCAATGAAAATATAGTGAAAATATAGATATTGTTTAAATCAGGGGTGTCGAATTCATTTGGGTCGTGGGCCTAAATCCAGCCTCCGGTGTGTCCGCATATAATGTAAACAGGAAAATACTATTGAGAAATTTTTTTTTCAATAAATGAATAATAATGAGCTGTGATTTTAGTGCTATTAGTGCTGATTTGGTCAAAAGCCTAATAGGACTGTAATAAATGATAATAACGGCTTACACTTGTATTGTGCTTTATAAGCCTGTGTCACAAGTTTCTCAAAGTACCCGGTAGTCATTATACTGTAGTCATTATTCATTCACTCCACACTCTGTGGTGGTAAGCTACTATTGTAGCCACAGCTGCCCTGGGGCAGACTGACAATTAATCACGTGGCTATAATGTGTTACCTTGATCTCTTATTATGTCAGTGCCCTCTACTAGACACGTGTGAAATTATTTTATTTTTTAAAATTTAAGTTGCTCCTAGTGGCTGGAATGAGCACACTGGTTATTTCCTTAAAAATGCATAACTCTCCACAGAAATAGGCTAGAGACTCCCTTTTTTTGACATGTGCTTTATACAAGTCAGGGCCCAGATTAAATCAATCCGGCCCGCGGGCCTTAGTTTGCCCACAACTGTGTTAGACAGTAGCGTGCCGTGGGGTTTCAGTCTGGGCCTTCAGTAGTGACCTGGGTTCATTCATTAAAATGCACATAAATTGATCGACAGCTTTATTTATGTGGCATTTGTACGCCAAAGGATGTATTAACAAAGCAAACCAAAGCAGCAGTGCCTCCGTCCCCAAACAAAAACCTTCGGGAACGCTCGTAATATACACGCGACATGACAGGCGGAGACGAGTGCATTATAACGTGGAAACAGGCGGCTGTTTTATGAGATGTTTTGTTTACAGAGCGAGACATCCAGAGATCAACCCTAACGCAAAATCCAAAGTAAAAAAAAATATATAAATTGAAACCCTCTGAACTTGATGTTTTGGTGATGGAGAGGTCATTGGAATAGACTGGCAGTCAGGTTTCCATCAAGCTGCCCCTGGGTAGAGACAAGTGTTGAGAGTGAATGACTAAAGAATGCATCCAATCATTGAGTCCTGAGAAAAGCTGGAATGGTACATTTTTTAGATTAATCGAAATTCTGTTCACACTTTACATTTCTTGCCAAAGACACTGTCTCATTGGTGAAAATGGTATATAAACAGGAGTGAAACTAAGATATTGTAAAATGTAGAGCAAAATGTTCATCACATAAATCTGCCAATGTCAATGCCCCTGAAAGGCATTCACGGTCTGAACTTTTTTGTTTGTCGAAATATCTCCTCTGTCTCTCGAACAGGTTGAATCCAGGAAGCGTTTGGCCAAAACGGTGCTGGTTTTCGTGGCTCTGTTTGCCGTGTGCTGGCTGCCCAGTCATGTCATCTACCTCTACCGCTCCTACCACTACTCCCAGGTAAGACGCACGATCTTTAATGCTTCAGAGCTTTTGGACATGATTTGCCCCAGTTGTCGCAATCACACCAAAAAATATGGCAAGTTAAAGAGGGGGAGATAATCAAAATCAACTTCTTAAAGCAGCTGTTCATCATACAGTTAAAATACAGTACTTAGTGTCAGACAAGAACCAAAAAGCACTCTAAAAATTCTCTCTATCAACTGATAAAAAGAAGCATCAATGAAAAAAAAAAGCAGCCCATAAAATACATTATCCGTTTGTTGGTGCTAATGGTGACCCATGGTGCTAATGTGGGTCACCAAGAGCCACCACAATCGTCTTTACATGACTGTCCTTGAAAGTGCGTTCACAAACACGAGTGAATGGAATAAACGACCGACAACGACAAAATTGCCGCGATTTTTAATAGGATGAAATAGGATGATTGGCAAAGGCGAAATCGGAAATCGGAAAGAACCTTTGCATTGTGCTTTGCATTCAGTGCGCTGAAGCAGGAGACGCCATTGGACGCTGAACTGACCCAGAGCAGGGGTGTTAAGTTGAACACGCAGAAGTGTCTGAGCGAATAAATAAGTGGACAGAAAAAGGCAGGGGAGGCAAAAAAGAAGTGACCGATCCTACGAGCTCAAGTTTTCAAAGCTGGCTGAAATAATGTCCCAGCATCGCCTCTGGATGATGAAACACTGACCTATCCAGACTGTTTTGTTTTTGTTTACCTACCAAGGACTTAGTGGGATTAATGTCACCGAGCTGTTGCAAGTGCTCAAGGAATGTTATAAGTTCACTGTTATCATGGAAATGGGCCATTTTTGTGGGTACTAGCGAATGTAGTACATAGACTTATGTTGTGGTTAGTTAAGGGGGACCCCGAAGCAGAGACAGAAGCTCGGTGGCGAACAAAAACGTCTTTAATATTCCAGACTTCTTCAAAGGACAAAAAATCAAGCAGGCTTGGCTCGGCAAGAGCTGGCAGGAGGTCTCCGTAGCAGGCAGGATCCTAAATGGCAAAAGGCAAAAAAGACTTAGTCACAAAAAAACGATGACGAGAAACTTAGATGCAGGGACTCGATAACTACCCACGAGGAAGACGGAATAATCTGGCAAAGGGTGCAGGAAAGCCGGGGGTATAAGTGCAGAGGTTGATTGGTGATAGGTGTCAGCTTTGCCTGTTCGGAGACACTCCCACCAGCCATGTGCCAAGCCTGAAAGACACAAAAATAGAGGAGAACAACCACAAGAGGAAGACAACATCTGCAGTCCTGGCCTCACACATAACAACTTAAGCCCTATTCACACAGATTTACCCGGGGACCTCGGTAAAACTGAAAGGACCTCAATATATCATTTTTGGGGTAATGTTGTTAATTCACTCATTTTGACAGCCTTTCTTCCGGAAATGACGGATAAATAATGACACTGAATGATGACAACATCTCTCGTGTTGCAGGTGCTTTAGTCGCTGAAGCACAGGTCTCACACATATTTTTAGAAACTAGAAGGTCTTGGCTTTCAAATTATGTATCACACTGTCATATAGACTGTAGGCTCTCCAGTCAATAGGCTTTGAGACTCAGATGTAAATAATTGTTAACCCTAACCCTAGGGTGGCAGTTAAGTGGTTAATATACATATATTAATATCAACATGATAAATATCTTGAATTTAAATAAATAAATTGTTAAAAAGACATTCTGAATCGATGTTACACTTCATTACACAACTTTCCAAGATAAACATGTAGGGAATTTTAACCAATATGGCAGATTCGCATGGGGATAAAAACTCAGAGGACGTCAGTAATGTTTCGCCTGAGATCTCTTGGTAATTCTGATCCGATGCGAATAGGCCTTAATTCTAGGTAAAAACAGTATACAAAGTAGAGAAAAGAGCTGTGGAACAACTCTGTTAGCTGAAGATGCGAAAGAATAAGCCTCATATCAACAGTCTGTAAACCTGTGTCTTCGAGGTAAAGCTGGCATTTAGTCATTGCTTCTCTTCTTTGAGAGTGTTTTGATATCGCCACAGAAGATGGTGTAACAGGTTCAGTTTATACTGTAAGATACAGGGCGCTTCAGTATCATGCTGGAGCTAATACTGCAGACATGTTTGCACAACTGGTACTTTTACAAAGCTGAAATGTAGTGGTGTAAGAATAGTTGAATGAATGACACAGGCTCTGCCTTTGGCCACAACAGGAGACAGTAAATAGTTCATATTTTTTCTGTGTTTTCCGTCACATTGAAATTGACTCTGAATAACTTTAGGCTTAATGGAATAATTTAATAATGAAGTGTTGATTAATGGCTGTGAGGGAGCCCTAAGCTCTTATTTCTCTGGCAGTTGTTTATAATTTACAGGTGTTAATCGATTTTAAAATACTTTAATTGTACCATGATTTTAATTTGCACATGCAAAGTGATTTGCTCTAACTTAAAAAAATCAATAAAATAAAATACAAAACAGGTTGTTGTAACCACCGTTTCTGCCCCCGGTGTGCCCTCAGGTGTGGACTTTTAAAGAGCTGGAACTCGGCAATGGAAACGTGTATAGTTCTAAAATGTGGTCGGTGTCATGTCCACTAAACATAGTTCAAGGAACAATCATCAAAAAATGTGCTGGATTGTAAAGTTTTGGATTTATAGGCTGCAATATTTTAATTTCTGATTTTTCCCACAAAATGTCAGGGGCTCTACAAAAGAAGTGTGTTGAGTGATCATCTTCATATTCTAGATTTTAGTTTATTCAGTAGAAGCAGGATGTTGATCAGATAAAGGGTCTTTGAGTTATAGCTTCACAAAGATGGGTCCCACTCGGAAAAGCTCAGAAATGGCCTTCTAGTGTATGCAGGATTTGACCACGTAGTCAACTACTGAGGCACCTCGCTTTTTTTTTTCACAGATAGAAGGATTATCAGTCAGTCTGTAGCCAGAAAATTTTCAAATGGCTTCATGGTTAAAAAATATTTGGAACTGCTACTTGTTTGCAAAAAACAAGTGCATTTCTAACCATGTATTCACTGTTAAAATAAAAATGACAAGGTTTATAACGACAGAAATGCATATTTATGTACACAGACCAATATGAACTGAACATTTTAGTTTTACATGTATGTAGACAGTGCTTTAAGTGGGCCGGTACGCACCGGTCCTCAGTACCGCCACTTCCAAAAAATAGCTCTTGAGTGTCCCGCCACCCCTCTGTGCGCCAAGAACGTGCTGTACCGGTACGCTCATTTGCACATCTGTTTTAATCCTTTGGCTGCTCCGCCGCTTTTCAAAGCTCCCTTCACAATGCACGCTTCCTATTTCGTCCCACCGTGAGCAAAGACTACATTACCCATACACCCTTGAGTTGTATGAGTGAAAAGCACCATGCGCCATGGTTTGGTTTCAACACTTGCCTTTCTGGTTAAAGCCACACTGCGTAACATTTCACCCAAAAGAATCAAATACAAGCATTTATTTTATTGTAGAGATTTATTGTGTTGATGTTTTTTAATAATTGAAAAATGCCTAATAACCGAACAAACGGGTTAGGACCTGATGCAATCTTACTGGGAGCAGGTTGTCTCCGGCTTGTCTCCATGGAGATGTTGACTAAAGGCAGCCAAATATGAGATTTAAATATATTAAGTCCTCATCCAAATCCATTCTTTGATTGCCCATTGTAAAAATAGCATTTTCTGTTACGAGCTGGACATTAGGAGCATGTTTTTGTATTGCTGGCGATAGTGTAATACAACAAGCTACACAGTGGCAACGGCTGGTCGAGTAAAAAAAATTAAACAAGGTTTAGGCAACAGCAAGAAAAATACATTCACTGTAGACATTCGAAAACAGACTGCAGATTGTGTTCAACGAGTTCAAAACAAAAAGACCTATCATCTAAAGCTTCTCAGAAAGGGCTGGAGAGTATGTTTATTGCAACAACAAATCAACAGATCTTTAGGAGGTTTTGACAAAGATGAGAGAGTGAGAACTTACATGTGTTTGAAATTCTCAGCAAACAGCTGGAAATGATAAGATCCCCTTCCCGCCTTTTCTCCTCAGGTGGACACGTCGTTGGTGCATTTTGTGTGCAGCGTGGGGGCGCGGATCCTGGCCTTCACCAACTCCTGCCTGAACCCGCTCGCCCTGTACTTCCTCAGCGACAGTTTCCGGAAGCAGTTCAACCAGAAGCTCTGTGGTTGCTGTCGCCTCATTGCGTGGAAGTCGGCCCAAAGCCCGCCCCACTACAACACCCGGGTCACCTCGCTCCGCAGCACCCACCACTCCAGTCAGAGCATCAACGGCAGGCGGGTCCATCAGCAGGACTGAGCTACACTGGACAACAGCAGCATAGGGTGGTCATAGAGTGAAGTCCTGTAGAGTTTGGGATTTTGTCATCATATATTATAAACAAATGTATAAATAAATGGGCTAACGGGTCACAACAAACATTCCCATAACGACTGAGGGTAGCACTCATGCTTGTCCAACCAAATCGTGCACAGGCGCTGAAAGCCCCTATAGCACAAGCCGTTTGTGTAGTGTGAGAAAAGCCAATCCGTGGCCGGGCGCAGCTTCATTGCCGACTTTGGCCAGGTCAGCCTTGAATGAAAATAGTAAACAATGACCGCAAGTGTCTTGTATCCTTTGCCCTCGCTGCTCTGTCCAAAACTTAATGTAGAGACACATTGCACAAACATGGCTCAAAGTAGATTTGCATTATGCCCCCCATGGCCATTTCGTTTCAACTTCTAATTGTTAACAGCACTTGTAAATAATGAACTCGGGCTGCGGCTTGGTCTGTTTCTTTTTTTCCGCAAGTGTGAGGGCAGAACATTCGGGATGCGGACACCTCTTCCCAATTGAGCCTGTGCCTCTTTCCAGATAGACAAGTGTGAGTGCAGTGCACCCAAAATGTACAATTAACACTCCCAACCTCTACCTCTATGATTAGCCATCAGCATTAGGCCTTGTCCACACGTCGCAGGTTATCTCTCACAACATATTTTCCTACGATTTGGCCTATCACCCGCACCTTTGCGCAGATTTCTGTCACTGCTTATGACAAAATATGTGCCAGATTACACACGACCTGTGTTTACATTCAGAAACAGCATGGATGCCATCAAAACTGTGTTGAACTGCTTTACGTTGAAGATTGCAGGCGAAGGAGCACTTTAAAGGGATATTTCAGGATTTTTGACATTTTTGGGCCTCATTTCCCAGTTATCCAGAGAGTTGTTGATGTCTGGAGATATATTTTTCTTAAATTCATGCAGTTCTTATATTTGAAGAGTGTAGTGGCGCTAGGCTAGGGCAAGGCTAAAGCATTTCTATGGTATCAGTTAGCCTGCATTAAAAACAGTCTGACCCACTCCACAGTGCACCTGAGGCAAATCACTTATATCGCCAGACTAACGATATAAATATCTGTGTCGATAGAATAATTTTTTTAATATAACTGACCTTGTATCACATGAATTAACGCATTTTGAGGGACTATTTTCTCACAGATCACTCCGCCGCTGCGTTAGCTTACAGCAACGAAGCTGATGCTGCTCAAATATAAGTTATTTTAAATGAAAAATTGTTAAAATGATTCTATTTTAATACACACACACAGATACAGACATTTATACCGTTAGTCCATCCATCCATCCATCAATCTTCTTCCACTTGTCCGTTGCCGGGTCGTGGGGGCAGCTGTTGGAGCTGCCCAAATCACATTGCACCAGCCCCTATGGCTCCTCCTGCAGGTGGTGGGTCCACAGAAGGACGGCCTCATGGTTCTAACCGGCCCTGTTGGTCTCTCATAGGGGCTTCACCAATTCACTCTCTCATTCATACACCAGTGTACGCAGACACTGGAGGCAAGGAGGGTGAAGTGTCTTTCGTTAATCTGGTGTTTATAAGTGATTTATCTCAGGTGCACTGTGGAGTGATGCAGGCTAACTGATACCATAGAAATGCCTTGCCCTAGCCTATAGCGCCACTAGACTCTTCAAAATATAAGAACTGCATGAATTTAAGAAATCAACAACACTCTGGATAACTAGGAAATGAGGCCCAATGTCAAAAATCCTAAAATATCCCTTTAAGGTCGTCTTTTTTCCGCCAAATTACCATCCCATGTTCAAGGCATGTACCTCGTTGAAGACGCCAACAGCGATTTTGGGTTAGACCAGGGCACACTACCAGGGTTTTCCTCCAAAAATCCTGACTTTACGAGGACTTTAGTGAATGTGGCTATACAAGGACAAAATAGTCCATACAGCTGCAAAAACTGAAAGTGCGGTGAGATTTGAACAACAATTAATGTATTTGACTATGCTCTTATCAAGGAGTGTATTTCCTTCGCTGAGCTTTAGGTTCAGGTGCTAATGTGGAAGCACCACACGCGGTGAGCGTTGGCACAGCAGCACAGCCTGTTGCTACTGACACAACTGTTCCGTACTGTCCTACACCGATTCTCAAATTAACATTATTGTGAGGCATACTTTGACAAAAATATTATGCAACTAATTTTAACACAAGGATGAAAAAAAATTTGAGACCCATGCACTGAAATGTAATGCTTTTAAGGCCTTCAATTTGGCATCATCAAATTCAATACTTTTTTAATGATTTAAGACCCCGCGGCTACCCTGTTATTACTGCGTGTGAGAGAGCGTTGGATAACACTCGGGTGCACGGCAACACTCGACCCTCTTCAAGCCTGTTTTGTTCGGTTTGCTGAAAATAGGCTGTTATTCTCTGGCCTATGACAAACATTGGGGGTCAGAGAAAAGATCTTTGCATAAAAAAGTTAATAAAAAAAACTAAATCTGTCATCTCTCTGTCTTAAACAGCCGCCTTTCATACCCTTCACCTTCCTGGACCCCATTCTAAATTTCTAGGCACAGTCATCTGGCCTATATAGTAGACATGAATAATAAAATAAACAAAAAAACAATCAATTGAAAATAAATCATCCCAGGTCGGGGTGAACAGTAGTTGATACTGACAGGCACTAAACAGTAAAGATCTTATTCATATCAATTAAACCTGTTCAACTGGATCAGTATATTTATGCTTCAGGATCAGGAAGTGAAACTACTGGATTTTAGGCTGTTTTAAAGCAATATTGCATTTTCTAACCAACAAAGTGTAAGATATAGTGATAAAGATTATTACTTATTAAAGATTATTACCAAGCTTCAGAATTGCCAGAGTTTCTATCAAAATGGTGCAGGGGCGATAACGGGTAAAATGAAGTCAGTTTGTTTACATATTGTGGTTGGGCTAAATTTGTGACATTGTGTTTACACGTGTTCCTTGTTATTGTGAAGACCTGACTTATGTGACTTGTACTTTTTTATTTGTGGAAGAAAAGACAAAAAAGAACAAAGCTGAAAACTGAATTTCCATTATTCAACTGACAGCAGGGACTCTGTAAGGATGGTAGAGATTTTTATTCCCTAATTTTACTCATCTTAAAATGGAAACGTTTTATTAATCAGTGCATCTTGTTATTAGATAGATCGATCGATAGAACTTTATTGTAATTTTGCATGTAACTTTCAACAAATACACTATAGCATTGGTGCTCATTAAAAGAAGCAGTCTTAATGTTACAGGTCGGATAAAAGCTGCCTACATCACCGTTGCCTTTGTGCATTTAAGAGCTTTGATGTACTCTATAGGTTTCGTGTGCATCGGTCATTGATTTCTGTATATCTAATGGAAAAGCAAGAACAAGCTCTTTTAGGATAAAATGAAAGAAAACGATGAAAATAAAAAGCAGTGCTCATTTGGTCAGTTAGTGCAGTCTTTCCCAACCAGGGGTACGGGGACCATTGGGAGTACACAGGCACTCAGCAGGGGTTACTTGGAAATATGGAATACTTGGAGTAAAAAAAAGAACTACCGAGCTAATGGTCCCCTCTGCCGTGTTCCACAAAGCTGTTAAATGAGCTATGATAGCTTTCTTATCCTCCGTTGAAAATGCAGTTTCCATTTTGTATTTAAATATGAATATGTGCTAAATGGCTTTTTGTCCAATCTCTGCATTCTGACGCCCTCTGGTGGTCTTCTGCTTCTTTATGGAACAATTATATTGCAGTGTAAAAGTATTTGTTGTTGTGAATGTTATGTGTTGTTCAAGAGATGAGTAAAGCCTCAAAATTACAATACACATTACTTTGTATAAAAGCTTTAGCTAGCAATTATGTTATTCTCATGCCCAATCGTCTGTGTTTTGTCATGTTAGAATGTGTACTTTAACACATATACAACATGTCACTGATATTGTATGGGGCCAGTTTAACTAGATATAGTAGTTTACTTTGATCGCCACATTGAGGGCGGTGACCATGGCGGCACACATACAAGCCTGTTAACATGTATGTTTTTTTTTTATTATTATTCTTGGCAACTCCAGAAAAGCCAAATGGAATAAATAAGTGTTTGGAATAAATGTTTGGAATAAACAAGTTTTGCACTCCTCCGTGCAGAGAGGGTGACCGCCTACCATTGAGTCAGTTGTTTTTTATATTTTTATTTAATTCACCACAGACATAGTCACAGTAAACATTGAGAAAAAAACCCAAAATAAACTAAAGTAACAAAACAATACAAAAAGCACGATACATTCACAGAACGGTAACTCAAGACTAAACTTGGAACAAGACAAAGACAAGACTAACAGACGAAGAGACAAGACATACAAGACATGCATACATATAAGTCCCTGACATATTTTTTTCTATTATTTGAGTCAGTTGTTTGTGGCTATGTGTTTGTACTTTATCTGTATTTCACGTTATGTGCAGAATAACAGAACATGGTGATGACCATCGTCTATCAGCTAATCTCTCACTGATATGGTCTTCGTGTTCTGTAGCGTGCAGCATTGAGTCAGAAGCTTGTTCAGATTAAGATCAATCCGGTCAGGGGCTTAGAGGCCACTGTGATGGAAAGTAACCACCCACACAGCCCCTGGGTCACAAAAGGTCAAATACTCCAATATCACGTTTTTTTTTGTTGCCATGAAAAGTTCCATAATGTCCTTCAGAAGAGCAATTCACTCCTGCAATTCCAAAGCAGTAGGCCACAAATGTTTTTGACCTGCCCACTACTTGTATTTACATTTTTCATCACCTAGTGGACGTTCAACAGATCTATTATTCAGTTCTGATGTCAGTACAAGACACAAATGGGTCCTAATGACCACATGCAGCGAGACGGAGGGCATACAGAAGCAAACTGACTTTCACATGTTGTATAAGTACACTCTGAGCTGAGGTACTTCTACGTTACAAAAATGGTAGAAAACAACTCGCACTTCAAATTACAATATAATATTTATACCTATTCATGCATTTTTTTACAACAGAAAATGTGTCTTTCCGGTTTAATTTGAGCGACCATCCAGGGCTTCTGTCACATATTGACAGTAGCACATGCAAATCAATAATCGACAAGATCCAGAGGAAGCAAGGTGTCTCTGTTTGAAGGGCTTTATTGAACATACTGGGGGTTATTGGCCGTAGTACTTCAGTGCTTTAGCTCTGTTTTCAGCACACATGATTCGCGATGATGATGATAATATATGTATAATAAATATGTGCGCTAGTAATGTATGTGTATGTGTATATATATATGTATGTACACATATGTCTATAACTAAAACACTATGACTACTTAAACAATAAGTAAATCAAATGAATGGTGACCAGAATGGTAATATAAGCAATGATAAAAAAAAATAAGAGAAATATAAAACTAAGTAAATACACTCAGAAATCAAGACATTTTCTATTTTCGCTCTATGTTTTTCATACTTGTAAGTCTCATCAGATTTTCAACCTGTGACATGTAAAAGCTTCGAATTATCAATGCTGCTAATCAATAAATGTATTTTATATATATATATATATATATATATATATATATATATATATATATATATATATATATATATATATATAGGGTAGGCCCTTATAAGCTTTCTGGCTTCGGCCTACTCCTTTTGAGTTATTTATTATTATTTTTCTTGGTTTTGCGTGATTATGTTAATGTAATGATGTAAATATGGTAAATAATAGCTCAAATAAATCAAATCAATCAATCAATGAGTGTGATTCTTATCCCAAAGCTTCTGGACTCTGTGGCAGACGTCACACCATGGACGTCAGTAGAATCGACAGGTGATGAAGAAAAACAAACTCCCTTGGTCCCACACAATTCACACAAGAAGGTTTGAAATTATAAAAAATATCCTTTTATTAAAACCTACATATTTAGTGCAAAAATGGCATACTCAGTTTAAACAGTTTCATTTGGAAACAAGGAAAGCATGTTAAAAATCACTTAACATGCTCATGTGATTAATATTATCTCCATTATTATTATTTTTATAAATAGTCCAGTGAATAAATTACAGTCCGGTCGATGCACGAGCAGTCGTCGCGTCACTCATCGGGACGTTACTTCGGCCGTTTGCATCTGCAGAGAGAGAGAGAGTATTACAGATATAGAACCTGACACTCAGATAAAACCTTAAAATACTGACAAAAAGAAATGTCTCCATTTGTAGTTTGACTTTTTGGACAATGATAATCAAACTGTCCTTTTGTACACTATACAGAAAAAAAACTGTGGAGGAGAAGGGAATGAAAACGGAAATATAATAGGACTAAAATAATTATAATACACAGAACATAATATGCCTGCCCCTACGCAAGTCAAATGCGTGATAATAATGTCAGTTGTTTTGAATTAAATTATCGGAAACAACATTAGATCGGTGTTGGAACCTACCTCAAAGAACTACAGTGTAAACCTGTGATTAATCTCTAATTACATCTTCAAAAGTAAGATTCACGACGTAGTAATGCTTTTTTAGGCATATTTCGTCCTATCAATTGTTTCTTATTCTTTTGGTTCATTCTATAAACATCTGTAACAAATGTACCAAGCTGCTGTGTTATGCATTTAAATGCTCTTCTTAAAAATTTAGCTAAGTCTGAAGCTTAAACTGATTGTATCTTAATATTCTGTATCTGTTCAGCTCAGCCTCAGGAAGGACTTGCTTGTATCTAAAGTCATTGTAATCTAGACCTTATAATTTATTATGTTATGTAAATGTATATTCAATTGAATATGGGGTAGGCACTTTTGCTTCAGCCTACTCCATTTTGAGCATCCACAATTGTATGAATTTTGAAGGACAAAATGGATGTGAAATTTCCCAAAAAATAAATAAAAAAACAATATTGTGTCTGCGGTTAACCCTCTTTCACCTAATTTAGCTTCCAGAGAGAAAAAAACACACACACACACACACATATATATATATATATATATATATATATATATATATATATATATATATATATATATATGTCCTCTTACGTCAAAGCCAAGCACTTCACAAACACGTAGCCAAATTAAAAAGGAAAACGCAAACAAATGCACAGCTACATCGGGTTTCAAAATATTTGCCTCTTCAAGGCATGGAAGAAAGGACGATAAAACATTTTCAAATTGATTTAACTGACACAAACGACATGTCCACTCTTCCTCCAAAACACCAGAGCACACTCTGATCTCTGTCAGTAGGGCTGCAGTGTGTTGATGCTTTTATGTTTCAGCCACTGGGAGGCAGTATATTAATATTGACTGATAAAATACAGTGTCTGCGTACACTGGTGTATGAATGAGAGTGTGAATGGGTGAATCCCCTATGAGAGACCAACAGGCCCGTTTGAAACCATGAGGCCGTCCTTCTGTGGACCCACCACCTGCAGGAGGAGCCATAGGGGACTGGTGCTATGTGACTTGGGCAGCTCCAACAGCTGCCCCCACGATCCCGCAACAGACAAGTGGGAGAAAATGGATGGATGGATGATAAAATACATTAACCGCTTACCCCCTTCACATACTTCACTTATTCATTATTATTTAATAATTAAATAATTATGAAGTAACCATTTATAACTACATATATAGATGACTTATTACACCATGATTAAATATATAAATGATTATAAACTAATACTGCAGTGCATGAGTTATTCAGTCATTTACTAACAGTTAGTGTGTGAGCTTTTCTAAAGTGTACACTGTTTAGGCTTTATTACATATTAAAATATACTGTCTTGCCCCACATCAATCAGAATCAAGAAAAGACACAAGGATGACTAACATTTTCGTATTGACGATGTGATAAGGTTGTGGTTGATTAGAGCATGAACCATAAACGAAATACACTTTTCCCTATGGCGCTAGCCCAGCACTTGTTAAGAGGTCATGGCTTTTTTGTCTTCATACATTTCTACAAAGAATTTAAGAGAAACCAAAGAATGTTGGCTACTGATCCAATAAAAAAAGTAAAATAAAAAATAACAAGCCATAAGATACAGAATATATTTTATATTTAAAATGACTATAAAGCTCCAAGAAAGAAGCAAACATACAGCCTAATGTGTAAACTTTAATACAGCATAATTTATCATCCTGAGAATACCCTAACTGTGCAGTGTAAACTCTCTACGGAGGCAGCAATCGGACAGGCCTATAAAAATAAAAGAAATAAAAGGCCCCAAATATGGCCTCATGCAAGCTGACAACCTTATGACGATGACAACTTAAAGTATTGTATCTGCTCTCTTTGCTTTTAAGGCCAGACGCTGCAGATGAAAAGAAAAATACAGTGCATAACACATTCATTAGACCACCTGAAAACATAAATAACTTAGTAATATATCAAAAACTTGTTTCAAATGAAAATGTAATTGTTATTCATTAAGAAAATAACCAATTGGATTAACAAAAATAGTTCTTGTTGACAAATAATAACCTAAAATGTCAATATTTTGTATGGCCACCTGTGGGCCTGATAACAGCTTGCATTCTTGTTGCCTTTGTTTTTATGTAGTTTTGCAAACTCTCTTTTATTATTGACTTGCAAATAGTTTGTAGCTGTTCCCAGAGACTTGCTTTGGGTGAGACTTTGGTGTGATCAATTTTTGATTTCACTAAATCCCAGATCTGTTCAATGGGGTTCTTTGAAAAGTCTGGACTTTTGTAACCTGTAACGTTACTCTAATAAGAGTACTACGTAGCCACAGTAATGATATGATTGGGCTCGAACAGAAGAACTGAGCTCGGCTCTTGGAGTGGAGAGTAACAGAGACTGAACACTGGATGTTACGTTTAAGTGGTACCAAAATGTATTATAGAAAATATAAAAATAGACAAACGGTTAACAAAAACATGTAGATCGAATGGCCATTCACATAATTCACAATTCTTAGAATGTTCAATAACAAACAATATCAATGTTATAAATATCAGAGTACTCAATAGACAAGAGAGTCCTTTTTCTGCCGGCGACGGCATAAGCACAACAAAAGGTAAAGTTCGTCAAACGGCCCCGCAATGTCCACGGTGTGGTGGGAATGTCCAGAGGAAGTTTCGGGAGGGGGCGCGGGGGCCGCAATGGACGAGTTGCGAAGGCACAGAAAAGGAGAATACAGAGAGGAACCTCCTACCAGTCCGGGTTTCTGTTGGGTTCAGTTCAGTTCATGTGGTTCCGATCGGGCTGGGCGATTTTGGAAACAAAATAAACACGATGTTTTTCACCCATATTGATCGATCTCGATTTTTGATTTGATTTTTTTGTTTAAAAGAAAAAACATTAAATGTGGTCTTTCCTGGACTAGCAAGTAAACAGATGCAGCGGTCTAACTGAAAACTCCAACTAACTCAGCAGCAGCAACGCCACACTTCTAGCCTCACAGTAAAACATCCCCTCACAACAACACAAACATCTGCAAAAGAGACTGAAGAAGACAACGAGCGCATGTTTGTGTGCGGAGCCTCAAAACGCCCAAGACTTCACGGAGTGAAGCGCTAACAACTTAATATGTACATAAAGAAATGAGTAAACCGCACATTTATTAGTAAAAAAAGGCGATCAAACTTACAATTCACTGTTAGAAGTCCAGCTAATCCACCGCTGCAGCCTCAAAACAAATCCACATGGTTCAAATAGCAAATCGATAGTTTTCCTCTTAAACTCTTCATCCCAGTGCGTCCTGTTCCTCTGACAGCTCCCCGTGTGTTTCTGTTTGACCCATTAGACGAGTTAGCGCAACTTTGTAGCTGATTTTACACGTAAAACCCCCAGGTCCTCTCCTTATAGGGCCCTACGGTGTTACGGCACAGATGAAGCGGAGGTGAATACAGCGCTCTCACTTCATTGAAAACAACGGGAGATCGCTGATATTTGGTGGCTGTTTGAGAGGATTTATTAAGGTGAATAATTGTCGGATTGTGATGAAATGTGATTTGATTACCATGGTAACCTGCCTATTGAGGCAAAAGTCTGATATAAACAGAAATTGGACTTAATTGGTCTCGATTAATGTTTGTACAAACTGCCAAGAGGTCGCCTAGTACGCGTCGCTAATCCATCGTAACTTTGTGTAGAATTTCACGCATTTATGTTTCGCCTTTCGGGAAATAATCATGATCTAAGATAAACGGAATGCTGACGAGAAAATGTTCTAAAAGCTTTTAGGTGACGTTCTGTCTAGTTTTAGATTTAGCTAAAGCATGACTTATCTAACACATGTCATGACATTAAACATTTGATTAACAATTTATTTTATGTTTAAAGCAAAGTAAATGGTAGAATTTAGAGCCTGATGTGTCCGGCACAGTTACGTTAAACTTTAAAACATAATCCACACACCTCATTTATCAAACTTGCGTACGGTGAAATCAGAGCGTATGTGGGGTGTACGAAAAATCACCTCCCAAATCAATATTTATTGTGTTAAAAACACCTATTCATCATTTCCTGGTTGGAATAACATTGATCCAATTTTTGATTATATTGTAAACGGCAATGCCAATGGAATGACCAAAAATGAAAAAGCTAATCTACGGAGACTGTCCACAGATTACGTTGCTCGATCAGGGCAGCTTTACTACCAGCATAGAGTACACACAAAATATGATGGCGAATATACAGAACTACAGGTTATTCGGGATCGCACTGAGCAGCTGCGCATTGTGAAGAGTGTGCATATGGGTTCTGGAGAAAGCGACACTGCCCATTGCATGGGAAGACATCTTGGAATTGAAAAAACTAGAGCCCAAATCCCACAGCGATATTCCATCCATCCATCCATCCATTTTCTTCCGCTTTATCCGGGGCCGGGTCGCGGGGGCAGCAGTCTCAGCAGAGATGCCCAGACATCCCGATCCACGCACACCTCCTCCAGCTGTTCTGGGGGGACCCCGAGGCGACACCAGGCCAGCTCGGAGACATAGTCCCACCAGCGTGTCCTGGGCCTTCCACGAGGCCTCCTCCCAATAGGACATGCCTGGAACACCTCACGAGGGAGGCGACCAGGAGGCATCCGGAACAGATGCCCTAGCCACCTCAGCTGGCTCCTTTCGACGTGGAGGAGTAGCGGCTCGAGTCCGAGCTCCTCCCGGGTAACTGAGCTCCTCACCCGATCTCGGAGGGTGCGCCCAGCCACCCTGCGAAGGAAACTCATTTCGGCCGCTTGTATTCGCGATCTTGTCCTTTCGGTCATTACCCAGATCTCATGACCATAGGTGAGGGTGGGAACGTAGATCGATCGGTAAATCGAGAGCTTTGCCGCTTGGCTCAGCTCCCTCTTCACCACAACAGTCCGATACAGCGACCGCATCACTGCTGACGCCGCACCGATCCGTCTACCGATCTCACGCTCCATCCGTCCCTTACTCGTGAACAGGACCCCGAGATACTTGAACTCCTCCACTTGAGGCAAGGACACCCCACCGACCTGAAGCGGGGAAGCCACCTTTTTCCGGTCGAGAACCATGGCCTCAGATTTGGAGGTGCTGATCCTCATCCCGGCCGCTTCACACTCGGCTGCAAACCGCCCCAGTGCGTGCTGAAGGTCCTGATTTGATGAAGCCAACAGAACAACATCGTCCGCAAAAAGCAGAGATGAGATTCTGAGGTTCCCAAACCGGACACCCTCCGGCCCCTGGCTGCGCCTAGAAATTCTGTCCATAAAAGTAATGAACAGAACCGGTGACAAAGGGCAGCCCTGGCGGAGCCCAACACGCACCGGGAACAGGTCTGACTTACTGCCGGCAATGCGAACCAAGCTCCTGCTACGGTCATACAGGGAACGGACAGCCCTTAGTAGAGGGCCCCGGACCCCATACTCCCGGAGCACCCCCCACAGGGCACCACGAGGGACACGGTCGAACGCTTTCTCCAGGTCCACAAAGCACATGTGGACTGGTTGGGCGAACTCCCACAAACCCTCGAGCACCCGATGAAGGGTATAGAGCTGGTCCAGTGTTCCACGACCAGGACGAAAACCGCATTGTTCCTCCTGAATCCGAGGTTCGACTATTGGCCGGATCCTCCTCTCCAGCACCCTGGAATAGACCTTACCAGGGAGGCTGAGAAGTGTGATCCCTCTGTAATTGGAGCACACTCTCCGATCCCCCTTCTTGAAGAGGGGGACCACCACCCCGGTCTGCCAATGCAGAGGCACTGTCCCCAACCGCCACGCGATGTTGCAGAGACGTGTCAGCCAAGACAGCCCTACAACATCCAGAGACTTAAGGTACTCGGGACGAATCTCATCCACCCCCGGGGCCCTGCCACCGAGGAGCTTTCTAACCACCTCGGTGACTTCAGCCTGGGTGATGGATGAGCCCCCCGCCGAGTCCCCAGCCTCTGCCTCCTCATCGGAAGACGTGACAGTGGGATTGAGGAGATCCTCGAAGTACTCCTTCCACTGCCCGACCACATCCCCAGTCGAGGTCAGCAGCTCCCCACCCGCACTGTAAACAGTGTTGGTGAAGCACTGCTTCCCCCTCCTGAGGCGCCGGATGGTTTGCCAGAATCTCTTCGAGGCCGACCGATAGTCCTCCTCCATGGCTTCTCCGAACTCCTCCCAGACCTGAGTTTTTGCCTCTTTGACCACACGAGCTGCAGCACGCTTGGCCTGCCGGTACCTCTCAGCTGCCTCCGGAGTCCCACAAGCCAACAAGGCCAGATAGGACTCCTTCTTCAGCTTGACGGCATCCCTTACTTCCGGGCGCCACCACCGGGTTCGGGGGTTGCCGCCGCGACAGGCACCAGAGACCTTACGGCCACAACTACGAGCAGCCGCATCGACAATGGAGGAGGAGAACATGGTCCACTCGGACTCCATGTCCCCTACCTCCCTCGGAATCTGGATGAAGCTCTTCCGGAGGTGGGAGTTAAAGACCCTACTGACAGAGGGATCCACCAGACGTTCCCAACAGACCCTCACAACACGTTTGGGCCTGCCAGGTCTGACCGGCTTCTTCCCCTGCCAGCGGATCCAGCTCACCACCAGGTGGTGATCGGTTGACAGTTCAGCCCCTCTCTTCACCCGAGTGTCCGAGACACGCGGCCGGAGATCAGATGACACAACTACAAAGTCGATCATCGACCTCCTGCCTAGGGTGTCCTGGTGCCACGTGCACTTATGGACATCCTTGTGCTCGAACATGGTGTTCGTTATGGACAAACCGTAACTAGCACAGAAGTCCAATAACAGAACACCACTCGGGTTCTGATCGGGGAGACCGTTCTTCCCCATCACCCCCACCCAGGTCTCACTGTCGTTACCCACGTGGGCATTGAAGTCCCCCAGTAGAACAATGGAGTCCCCGGCCGGAGCACCATCTAGTACCCCTCCCAGGGACTCCAAGAAGGCCGGGTACTCTGCACCGATGTTGGGCCCGTAGGCCGAGACAACGGTGAGAGACCTGTCCCCGACCCGAAGGCGTAGGGACGCGACCCTCTCGTTCACCGGGTTGAACTCCAACACGTGACGGCTGAGCTGGGGGGCTATGAGCAAACCCACCCCAGCTAAAACTAGAGCCCAAATCCCACATCGATATTATTGGAAAAAACGCTGGCCGAGATGTCAGGGAGTTTATTTTGGTTTGAGATCGCTGCCAGAAAGTAAACCCAATACAAAAGACAGAGGTTAACAGCTTAATCCGGTGCCTGTTCCAGGTGATCATGGTCCAAATCGGCATTGACCTAACAAATCTGCCCAAAAACAGAGGATGGATACTGCTGTGTTGTCGTCGCTGTGGACCATTTTTCTAAATGGCTTGAATCGCGCTCTTAAAGAGCACACTGCAGAAAGTGTTGCCAGATTCCTGTTCGAGGATATCATCTGTCGTCATGGTTGTGTCAAAATACAGATAAATGATCAAGGTAGAGAGTTTGTCAACCGAACTTCACAAGATGACTGGAACTGAACAACACATCACCAGTGCGCACCACCCGCAGGCTAATGGTCTCGTTGAACTCCAGAATCGTACCATCAAAGACGCATTCAATAAATCTCTAAACGACCGTAGCAACCGGGTGTGTTGTTTGCGTACAGAACCTCCAAACACCAAAGTGACGCCTTTTCAAGTGCTATACAACAGACGAGCTGCGCTTCCATAATGGCTCCACGTACAAGATGATGGCTAAGGTTTCCACCAACATCGCAACAGCGCAGTGCTCCCAGAAGAAACAATACGATAAGAGACGCCTCACTGAGATGAGAAACCTGCGTGCTGGTGAGTTATGCTGTGGCTCCCTGTGAGTTAAGCTAACACTTGTTTAAGCCCTGTTAGTCAAATAAATATGTCAGAAACACGAACATTACATCATAAACTGTGAAATAATTAGGTCATGAGCTATTTTTGGCCTGTAAAAAAACTGACTTATTTTAGCGCCAATGTTGACGTTTTTGTTTCGTTTTTTTCCTTTGCCCTTGTAGGGAGCTGTGCTGCTGTGTGTCCAATAATATGTGTCTCCTGTCGCTGTTTTTAAGGTTTGCTAAAGGTTTTGAAGGAAAAATATAGAAATTCTGGTACTGTAAATTTTTATGTTGTATTTTATTTTATTTCAAAACTGTACATTTAATAACTGTAAATTAGCCTATTAGTGAATGACAAAATTATTACTTTAGAGAATTTTGAGTATTGTATAAACCTATATACATTTTGTCTTAATTAAATATTGTATATGTTATGTTAACCCACATTGAGATGAGCAACCTGCGTGCTAGGAGCTGTGCTGCGGTGTGTCACCTGTGTCTGTTTTTAAGGACCGGGCATTAAACTGCAATACCCTGAGTCTGGCCTCCCCTGTCTCTGTGTGTGACCATCCAAAACAGGCCACATAAGCCGTGACCTCTTAACAAGTGCTGGGCTAGCGCCATAGGGAAAAGAGTATTTCGTTTATGGTTCATGGCCCAATCAACCACAACCTTATCACATCGTCAATACGAAAATGTTAGTCATCCTTGTGTCTTTTCTTGATTTTGATTGATGTGGGGCAAGACAGTATATTTTAATATGTAATAAAGCCTAAACAGTGTACACTTTCGAAAAGCTCACAAATACTCTTAACTGTTAGTAAATGACTGAATAACTCATGCACTGCACTATTAGTTTGTAATCATTTATACACTTATTAATCATTAACATGTGGTTAATGGTGTAATAAGTCATCTATATAGTTATAAATGGTTACTTCATAATTATTTAATTATTAAATAATAATGAATAAGTGAAGTATGTGATGACCTATTATGTGTTAAGCATTAATTAAGTTTAGTAGTTAAGTAGTTATTAAGTGTTAGTCACTCTTAATTAATGAATTGTTCATGATGAATTAAGTGTTAATTCAACATTTATTAAGTCTAAATAAGGTGTAGTTATTATAAAGTGTTACCAAAGCGTCAACATAGAGAAAAGCGACAAAAGCACAACTAAAAAGCGACGAAAATACGACAAAAAAGCAACAAAAAAAGCAATATAAAAAAGTGGTGAAAAATCAACATAAAACTTCAAAAACGAGAAGAAAAAAAAAACTACGAAAACACAACGCAACGCTTATTGTGAATCTAATGTACTCCAAATGTAGACTTGCCGTCTCTAGTTTCTTTAAGTAAAACACTCTCTTGAATCTACCACACACGTCACACACCTGCCCTGGAAAGAAAATTGTGTGGTGAATGATGTTTTTCATGTCAGTCCTTGGGCTTTCATGGGTTCCGAATTATATTTTTTTTTACTTCAAAGCTATTGTTCCAAGGAAAATTGTATTTGATGTAGACACAAGGTTATCCTGTTTACCTGCCGGACTCACTGCATTCAACTTTCATTAGCGTCGTACCAACATATTTATCAACCTTGTGTCTTTCTGCAACCTTTCAGAATGTTGCATCCTGTTCTTTGTGTTTGAGATTCAGCCACATTTTATTTTTATTTTTTTCATCTTTATAATGGATAAAAGCAGAAAAAAACGAATTATCAACACGAGCATTGAAAACACAGAACTGGACGTCTGTTTCTCGTGTGTCTCACCTGCAGGACAGTGGGTCAAAGCGCTGGTACCTCTGAGCGCAGGACGAGGCGTTGAGGGGGCAGCGCGGCTCCACTCTGGGTTGAACTGTGGGCTCCGGTCGCTCCGGGACGCACTCACAACGATCCACATCGATCTCACAGTCCGGCAGCCACGAGCCCACCGCGAACTCTGGGGAAACAGACCGGAGTGCAGGAGCTTAATGATTCACTGTAGGGAACTGTAGAGTTTTTCTTACAACTCTCAGGCTTACATACAGAGCTACATAGAGGTCGCCCCATACTGTATATTGGGAAATGACTTGTAAATATCCCTAAACATCATTATAAATGTTCAAAAACAGCCAAAGATTGTGGGCGATGGAATTGGTCTGTCATCGTTGTGGCCAATCCCAAAGTGTCGCAGAACCCTCACCGATCCGAATATACAATGTGGGGTCCCAATATAACATTTTTGTTAGAGCTTATATTTACAGTAACACACATCTTTAATTTTATAATGACCGTTTTAAAGTGTAAAAAAGATAACTCGACCTTGTGTCTCTCTGAATGTTGCTTCTAATTCCTTGTGTTTGAGATTCAGACACTTTTTTTCTGACGTCTGACGTGTTTTAAAACTTTTTTATGAAACCCCCCCACACATACTCCTTAAATCGCAGCATCAATAGGGTTTATAATAATACCTTTTTAGTACTTTTAATAGCATCAGCTTTTATCCACTAAATGCATTCGTAGAGATGGCAGTTTGAGTACAAAAACAATAAGAAACTTATTTTTTTTATTTGTGAAATATTGAAGGTTATGTTGTGCAATATATTGCATAACGGCGACAGTGGTGGGGATGGTATTAATTTAGTAACCGATGCCTAGAGACTGAGTGAAAACAAAATGCAAACAAAATGTAGAATGGAAAAAAGCATTAAACAAGGATCAGTGGACTTTTCCTTGCGTAATAAGCTGTAGCCTATAGGCCTTAACCCCTGCCTTCACCAAGTGCATTTTCTCCAGTTCAGCTTTACCTCAATCTAAAAGCCAATAGGCCATTGTAACACCTCATTCAAAAGACCTAAAAAAATCTCATTTAAACTCATCTTTTTCCTTGCGTTGTTGTCACTCTCTCTCGCAGCTCTGGCTAACGGGCTGAAACAGAAGTAGTTCACACGGACAGGGGGAAGGAGAATGTAGCGCCGGATGAAGCAGAAATAGATGAAAATCTGTAGGGTTTGGGCTGAGACCGAGTCCTGTTGTTTAGGTGTTACAAAACAGCATCAGTCTGTTACAAGTTACAGACACTTGTTGAAAAGTACAAATGTTACCATTATATTTTAGAGGAGGCCAGGCAGGCTGAGTGCCAGCAGGAGCCACAGTATATTTGCTTTATTATTTTTTTTTTTTCTTGAGAAAACTAACAATGTGTCTTTTTTGATAAAGTTTATCGAAAGCACATTCATTCCCTGCTTTTCCACAACACACGGTCAAGTCAGGCATCGATAAGAGAATCGACAAAGAATCGAATCGATAGGTAAAATTACTGATGGCATTGATATCAATAAAATTCTATCAATTCCCATCCCTACAAACAACTCACATAAAGTGATCATTACAAATAGGCCTATGTCAGCTACATCAGTTATTTTTTAACAGCCTTTCATAAACTAAAATACAAATGCAGTCATCCACTTTATTTCATCCGGTTAGTTTAGGTGATCCTATCACAGTTTGTTTCTCAGCTTTCATTAGTTCCTGCTAGCGTTGGCGATCAATAATACATTTGCGGAGGTCAAAACTCACTCAGTTATTGAATTCTTCAGGTTCGGAGCTTCAAAATGACATGCCCATATTCACTATATCAGCTCCGATATCCGATACCGTTCACCATTATCACCTCACTGTTATATTGACATGATTGTGACTCATGAATCGTGTGTCATGTGACTGAACCTGGAGAGGAGGATGAGGGGTAGGGGATGCACCTATCGGCCGAACAGTCCCAGATCAGGCCGCTGGCGCACAGCCGCTTCGAGTCCTGTGGCTCTACGGGGTAACAGCTGCCAGAGGAGAGAACAACTTTGAAACAATATTTACTGCCTGGGCTGATTGTGAGATTTGTGTTTGTACCTATTGCCAAAAGTATATGTTCTAGCCTGATCCAAGTCTATATTTTGTGTGTGCGTGTTTGTGTGTGTGTGTGTGTGTGTGTCGGTGAAGTGTAGGTCTAAAGATAAGATAAATATATAGGTGTAATGGCTCACCCGGTGCTCCAGTCGGGCTGCGCGTTGCGGCGGATGATGGCAGGCTCCTGACACCTGCACTCGGTGTGATTCGCAACTTTGATCAGAACTGGCTCCGGGACGAACTTGTACGGGATCACACTGAGCACCTGGAGATACAAAAGACAAATAAGGAGGAAAACAAGGTGCGAAGGCTTTAAAAATAGTCCCCAGATTCCCTACTGTGTGCTCATCACTCTGAGCGTAGGTTCCTTCTTGTTACTATAGCTGTGCGGGTTGACGTATAACAATCCTCACTGTACTGTTCTGTAAAGGCATGGATTTAAACTAAACTGAAAATTACACAACTATATCCAGGACCAGGAGGAAACCATTAACCTCCCAACCCTTACCTTAACTGAGCACATTTTCTCCAGTTTGACCCAAATCTCGACTGGAGAGCCTATAGGCCAGTGTCACGCCTCATTTGAAAGCTAAGGCCGGCAAACCCCATCTAAGCTTTTTCCTTGTTTGTGATATCATGTTTAAGTCGTTTTGTTAAGTTTTTTTTGTTGCTTTTTAGCCACATTTTTGTCATGATTTTTATTGATTTTTTTTGTCACATTTCTGTCACATTTTGATCACTTTTTCATTGCTTTTTCCCCTAAAAAATCATTGATTTTTTGCTACATTTTCAGAGATTTGGTCACATTTTCCTTGCCTTTTTTTGGTAGCGTTTTGATCACGCCTCAATAATTTAACCAAAGCGACCAAACAAAAAACGTGATAAAACTCAACCCACAAGGACGAAAACGTGACAGTCACAACGAGGAAGAAGCCTAGATGAGTGGGGGTTAGAGGCAGAAAAGGTTTGGAAACTCACTATGAATCACCCTTGAATCGCCTGCTATCCTAAAACCCCCGAGATACTCACTGTTTTATTGACGTAGGCGGTGGTGATGTTCCTGCAGGTGATTCCCTCCCGGTTACAGCAGCCACTGCACCTGCACAATAGTAACATGAAACAAACAATACAGAGTTATCCGCAGTCAAAACAACATGACCCTTTTGACCCCTGAAGGACGCCAACTCGAACACGGACCGGTGTATGGAGACGCACGGAGGTTTGAAAAACACAGAGGGGTCTGTGCCGAGCTCTTTGGCCACGTCCACGCACGTCTCTCTGGGCATGCACTGGGTCCGCTGCCACTCCTCGTCCACCGCTGGAGACGAACAAACACACACACAAGTCAAATAGTCAAATAGAGAAAATGGGGGGGGGTCTTTTTGTTGTGATCTAATTTTTACTCCACTACTTTTGAAAGCTACACCAATAATAAATACTACCACCACCACTACGGATAATAATAATACTTAAGGTCGACTGATATGGGTTTTTCTAAAGCTGATGCCAGTGCTGTTTTTTGGGGGGGATATTTACTGGCCGATGCCGGCGCACATGGCCATTATTTTTGGTTGATATTTTTGTCAAATTTTTCAAAATGTCTTTTCTATAATCCTGTGAATGAAGCTTCTAAACTGTAACGTGTGTTAGTGTTGAACTGTGACAGCAGGGGGCACTTTTTTAGGGGTTTGAGAGCTGATTTAATAATTAATTACCCACCCACATATCGGTCAACCGCTATATGATTTTTTTATGTTTTGATTTTACTCCCATAAGCCATGCCACACTCGAACAGTAGATGGCAGTGTCTCAAGAAAGAAGGTCTGCCCCTTGTGAGTGTGGTCAATTTGGGTGCGATCTTCAATTTAAAATGGTTTGTTCTTTTACTTGTAGTACTTTGAGATTTTAGTTTGATTTTCTTCACATTGATCAGTTTAGTTTCTAGTTAATCATTTTGTTTTCAAACCTTTGAGTATCTCCAGGCTGTAGGACTCTGCGGCGTATCGCGTCGAGCGGTGGGACCCTGTGCTTTGGGACGAGGGGGTCTCGTTTTGAGACTCCTTTTGCTGCAATTTTAATCGACACTTCCACAGTTTCCAGTCGGAGAAATCGGCCAAATGCAGCAGCTCGCCCAGGCTGGAGGCAGCGCGTACCCTCCGCTCCCACTGCTTCAGCACCTGCAAACACGATTGTGAAAGTAGGCAATAAACTACATACATACAATCATACTCAGAGAGATGTCTCAATGATAGAGAAACAACAAGATAAAAATGTACAAGGCAGATGGACAGACTATCGAACTATCTGCATTTACAGTGCCTCTCAAAAGTATACACCTTGAACTTTTGCACATTTTGTCATGTTTACAACCCTAAACATAAATATTTTATTTTGAATTTTTACTGAAAGTTCACGCACAAGTAACAGACAACTGTGAAGTGAAATCAAAATGATACATGATTCTGTTGTTTTACAAAAAATAGAAACATGAAAAGTGGGGCGTGCAAGTATTTATACAGCATGACTTGATACTTTGTGGAATCCCCTTTTGCTGCAATAATAGCAGCCAGTCTTCTGGGGTTTGACTCTACAAGATTTGCACATCTAGAGACATTTTAGCCCATTCCTCTTTACAAAACAACTCAAGCTCTGTCAAATTAGAAGGAGAGCGTTTGTGAACAGCAGTTTTCAGGTCTTTCTACAGATTTTCAATAGGATTTAGGTCAGGACTTTGACTGGGCCATTCTAACACATTAATATGTTTGTTTTTAAACCATTCCATTGTAGATTTAGCTTTGTGTTTAGGGTCATTGTCCTGCTGGAAGGTGAATCTCCACCCCAGCCTCAATTCTCTTGCTGACTCCAGCAGGTTTTCCTCCAAAATGTCTCTGTATTTGGCTCCATTCATCTTCCCAGCTATTCTTACAATCTTCCCAGGCCCCGCTGAGGAAAAGCCGCCCAATAGCATGATGCTCCCCCCACCATATTTGACACTGGGGATGGTGCTCTCAGGACGATGAGCAGTGTGGTTTGCTCCATACGTTTTGCATTTGGGCCAAAAAGTTCAATTTTTGTCTCATCTGACCAAAGCACCTTCTTCCACATGGTAGATGTGTCCTCCATATGACTTCTAGCAAACTTCAAATGGGATTTCTTATGACCTCCTTTCAATAATGGCTTTCTTCTTGCCACTCGTCCATGAAGGCCAGATTTGTGTAGAGTACGACATATAGTTGTCCCATGTACAGATTCCCCCAGCTCAGCGGCAGTACGTCGCAGCTCCTCCAGAGTTATCTTGGGGCACTTGGTTGCATTTCTGACCAGTGCTCTCCTTGTTTGGTCTGTTAGTTTAGGTGGACAGCCGTGTCTTGGTAAGTTCGCAGTGGTGCTATACTCTTTCCATTTCCGAATGATGGATTGAACAGTGCTCCGTGAGATGTTCAAATCTTGGGAAATCTTTGTATAACTTAACGCTGCTTTAAACTTCTCCACAGGTTTATCCCTGACCTCTCTGGTGAGCTCCTTGGCCTTCATGATGTTGCTTAGTGACCAACACACTCTGACCATAGCTCTGAGGCCCTCACAGAACAGCTGGAATTATACTGAGAGTAGATTACACACAGGTGGCCTCTAATGGTTAGGGCAAGGTGTGAACATTCTGCAGTCATTAGGAATACTTATGCACGCCCCACTTTTCTATTTTTTGAAAAATAACAGAATCATGTATCATTTTACTTTCACTTTACAGTTGTCTGTTACTTGTGTGTGAACTTTCAGTAAAACATTCAAAATAAAATATTTACATTTAGGGTTGTAAACATGACAAAATGTGCAAAAGTTCAAGGTGTATTAGTACTTTTGCAAGGCACTGTATCTCCTGTAAACAGCTATAAATCATGCTTCTACTTTTCATGCAATGGAGAAGTTCAGAAGGCGAGGGAGAGGTTTGTATTTCAACCATTGTTTGCCACAGTTTGTTCTGCTATTGTGCTCTTGGCCAATACATTGAGTCTCAGCAGTGAAGGCGAGAGTGCAACACATGTACAAACATTGTGTAACGATGGGCAGATTTCACAAGTACACAAGATAAAAAAAATACACTGGTCTGATCTAAAAGAAAAGTTTTGCAAGTTAACACACAAAGACCAAATTCAGTTTTTTGGATAGTGCCCAGTGCACCTGTGAAACACTGTGGGGAAACCAGAACACTACATGCTTTTGTTTCCATTTTCTTACTGTTGTTATTGCTGTGGTGTTTAGTTCTCAATGGTTTAGTTGTTTCTTCAAAGAGGAAAGGCTTTTGATGCCACTCACCACACCCCCTAATCCCCCCTCACTACGCCACACCCTCACCCTCCAAATGTTTATCTTATGCACAATCATCAGACTCATATAAAAATGTGCCCACATTTGCAAACTGCTCCTGAGATAAAACCACAGAAGACAGAGTTTCTGTGGTACATTTGTATTGATTTTCAATGGGATGACAGCATTTTGTTCATTTCAGTGTGGCTCTACAGAAACATTTACAAACTGTTAAAAACAAGTTTACTACCATTGTATGACCAACCCTTAGGGCAAATGAACAAATGAAGCTCATTCAATGTGGATCACATTTATAGAGGTTATACAAGTATTACTGACTCTGCTAGAGCAAAAATGAATGAGGAGTTAAGAATGCATTTTGGCACATAAAGAGTTAAAAATATAAAAATATGACAGATATTTGGTATGTATGTGTCAAGCAGACATAGGTCTATGAGTCTGAGTTTTTAAAGTATACAAAAATATGAAAGTATAGTGATTTTATAGCTGTTAAAGTTTTGGTCCTTAGGGTGCTAAGTGTGATTTTTTTTAATGAAAATCTGTCACTACAGAAAAACAAAAAAACTGTAAAAAATAATTTTACCAGTAAACTTTGACCCATCCCAAGGCCTAATAAAAATAAACACCTCATTCAATTTGGAATGCATTAAAGTGTATTAAAGTGTAAAGGAATGCATTAAAATCACAAATACTTGCATGACAGTGAACTTTTGTGTGCATTTTGGCCAATAAAGGGTTAAAAATCATAAAAACTGTACAAGTATGTGTGTGTCAAGCAGAAGTAGTTCTATGATTCTGAGTTTTTAAAGTAGAACAAAATATGAAAGTGTTAAGTGTGATTTTTATTCAACCCCTAGCTCTGGGAAGCTAATGTAAAAAAACTGAAATAGCCAAAATTAACGTCTCCAAAAATGATTATCCTGAGGCAAATTTGAGAAACATCCACTGAACACAGAAAAAATGCCATAAAAATGAAAATGTCAAAGTACACAAAAAGTCCCTAGGGAGCCCAGAGGGTGAATGCAACACGGGATCTTTTGACATTGCAGGAGCTTATTGTAGCCATGCCAAAAGTGTGGCTGTGAATCAAAACTAAAGGCAATTAAAAAATATATATATTTATATATTTTCTGCATTAATTTTCCCTTTTAAGTGTCAAGACTGTGCTTCGCTTGAGCAATAGAGAAACAATTGTCCGAGCTAATTTTGACTTCTTTTTTTTTTACTCAAACAGTACATGGAAGAAAAGAACACCCGCGCCACATTTGTTGTATGTCTTTTTGTTAATAGTGTGATCTCTCTGTGGTGTCGACAGCACCGGGGCGCAGCAGGAGCAGGGCGGATCACTGACAACTTTCAGCTCTTCCGCAGAAACAGCAGGGGAAGGAACAGGGAGTTCCCCATTTGCTATACTTCCACACAATCCCCTAATGGGAAACAGAGCTAAAGGCAATTAGTCAGAGGCCAACAGTACAATACTCTTTCAAAGGTTCCTAATCTTAACCCCTAGCCTTAACCGGAGGGAACACAGGCACCTTTGGCATCTGAGATATAGGTCCTATCGGGAAAAGGGCTGACCCCACTAACCCTCAGATATTCCTGGCTCAAAATCTTCAAAGACATCCCCCGGTGCTGCACTGTGGTAGTGAAATTGTCAGGCACAGGTTGGAGGATGGGTCAAATACAGAGAACACATTTAGCAACAGGCACAATAAAGTTCATATGATTTCTTATCTCCAATGTAGTCGAGTCAGGGTTTTTTGAGTGCTGACTCCAAGCAGTTTGAGTCACTTTGGATGGTGTCAAAAGTTTCAGCCTTTAATTTGCAAATCAAAGTCCAAGTCTGTTGAACACAACAGTCAAAAATCAATACTGAATAATGAGTTTACTTTGTACTTTGTTTTTCACTTTGCAAAAAAAAAAATGGTTGAGGTATAGGAGGTATTCGGATGATAAACGTATAACTCAAGACAAATGTTTGGAACAACTGACCCATAACTCAAGTCACAACTTTGGGCCAAGAGTTTTCCCAGCAGTGTCCGCTCTGTGGACCTTCCTAACATTTCATTATAAACTCAAAACCTCGAAAGCTTGTTGCTGAAACCTTCAGAGGTTGGTAGTGAGCAAAATCAGTCAAGGCCCAAGTCAAGTCCCAGGTCCTCAAGTTTGATGATCAAGCCGAGGCCGTAATTGACTTTCAAGACGTGTCTGAAGTCCGTGCCCGGGATTTGAGTATACAGTGGGGAAAAAAGGATTTAGCCAACAATTGTGCAAGTTCTCCCACTTAAAAAGATGAGAGAGGCCTGTAATTTTCATCATAGGTATACCGCAACTATGAGAGGCAAAATGGGGAAAAAAAAAAATCCAGAAATTGTCTGATTTTTTATGAATTTATTTGCAAATTATGGTGGAAATAATTATTTGTACACCTACAAACAAGCAAGATTTCTGGCTCTCACAGACCTGTAACTTCTTCTTTAAGAGGCTCCTCTATCCTCCACTAGTTACCTTTATTAATGGCCCCTGTTTGAACATGTTATCAGTATAAAAGACACCTGTCCACAACCTCAAACAGTCACACTCCAAACTCCACTATGATCAAGACCAAAGAGCTGTCGAGAGACACCAGAAACAAAATTGTAGACCTGCACCAGGCTGGGAGGACTGACTCTGCAATTGGTAAGCAGCTCGGTGTGAAGAAATCAACTGTGGAAGCAATTATAAGAAAATGGAAGACATACTGATAATCTCCCTCGATCTGGGGCTCCACGCAAGATCTCACCCCGTGGGGTCAAAATGATCACAAGAACGGTGAGCAAAAATCCCAGAACCACACGGGGGGACCTAGTGAATGACCTGCAGAGAGCTGGGACCAAAGTAACAAAGGCTACCGTCAGTAACACACTAGGCCGCCAGGGACTCAATTCCTGCAGTACCACATGTGTCCCCCTGCTTGAGCCAGTACATGTCCCCCCGTCTGAAGTTTGCTAGAGAGCATCTGGATGATCCAGAAGAGGACTGGGAGAATGTCATATGGTCAGATGAAACCAAAATGGAACTCGTCGTGTTTGGGGGAGAAAGAATGCTGAGTTGCATCCAAAGAACACCATACCTACTGTGAAGCATGGAGGTGGAAACATCATGCTTTGGGGCTGTTTTTTCTGCAAAGGGACCAGGACGACTGATCCGTGTAAAGGAAATAATGAATGGTTATGAAATACTTATTTTCTACCATAATTTGCAAATAAATTCATTAAAAATCAGACAATGTGATTTTCTGGATTTTTTCTTTCTCCTTTTGTCTCTCATAGTTGAGGTATACCTATGATGAAAATCACAGGCCTCTCTCATCTTTTTAGGTGGGAGAACTTGCACAATTGTTGGCTGACTTAATACTTTTTTCCCCCACTGTAGCTACATCTCTAAAAATATAAAAAGTACAGTCCGCAGAAACGGCTCTTTGGGGTACAATTTCCACAAAAGATAGACCAAAATGATAATGAAGCCTCTGATGCGACGTATGAACAAGTGTCCGGTTCAGGCACGTCTTAAGTCTTGAAGAAGTGAACTGCGTGGGTCCCCATGTGGAGCGAATGGTTAAGGGAAAAAAGAGATTTTGGAAAAAATAAAAATTGAACAATGATACTGAAATGAACACGAGGGATGTCCAAATCACAAAGCCACAATAGGTCATGGGAAAACGTGTTAAAATGCAATGTTATGTAACAAGAAAGAAGCACAAAGGGAAGGGTGGGAAAAAGGAGGAGAAGCAGTAAAAATAAATTGACTCTCCTCAAGGATATGCAATAGAAACACACACATATTAAGGAGCCAATAAACTGGAGAGCAGAAAGTTGGGCAATGACAAGTTGTTAAATCACGTCAATGATAATAATAATACAAATGGCAGCAACAATAAATAAAGACAAAAAAAAACCCACAGTGTTTTATCATTCATTCAAATGTCGAATGTTATGTTCCAATAACTAATACGTGTGACGGGTGGGGAAAAGGAGGAAAAGCAAGTAACCCCTTAACGGCTTTACCCAAATTTGAACTACACTAGCGACAATATACGAGATGTAAATGAGGATGAAAACGTGTAAAAAAAAAAAAAAAAAAAGCATCATAAAACGCGTGACAAAAAGCGGTGAAAAGCATAAAAAGAATGACAGAAGAGTGATGACCACGCGGCAACAACGCAACAAAAAAAGTTGATCAGTTTTGCTGGTCTTAGCTTTCAAATGAGGCTTTTAGATTTAGGTAAAGCCAAACAAGAAAAAATGTGCTCGGTTCAGGTGGGGGTTAAGAGGTTAAATAAAGAGAAATTCACGACCTGTGTGTCCGGTGCAGATAGTACCAGCTACAGCCTCTTGCAGCAAAAAAAAAAAAAAAAAGAAGAAAAGAAGAACAATACATTCAGTGAAGAAGTGGAGTTGGTTTTTCAGAATTTTTAATCTGTTCTGCAAAAGTTCAGTATATTCACATCTGCTCATAATATGCCAAAACAAACAAGCACTAGTTGGCCCTAAGATACCGAAGTTAAATAGTGGGAAAATAAACATTTAGAGATTTCCCCTTTAAAACATTACCTGTAGATCACTGACAAACTGTAAATGAAGAAATAAAGCATGGCTTTCATGCAGATTAAGGCCCTCTATGTGCAACGTGGCCTATATTACATGCAACTTATGGAGAGAGGTTTAGGGGGTTTGTTTTGCTGACATATCAAATATATTGCAGAAAGTGTTATGGAATATCTTGTTAAGTCCATAGTGTGACTGTGTGAGAAAACAATCTCCCTTTATGGAGCAAAAATGTATTCAGTGAAAAAAATACTTGGTTGTAATAATTAATTGTTAAGACGTGTTGCATGTTCTACCCCAATTAATAGTGTAATCAGTTATTTCCTGCCATTACACTACATTTAATATGGGACAGTTCAAATCTAACACCATCCTCTCCAGTGAGTGAGATCGTGATCCAGCACATGACATTTTGTTTTGTTTTATTGTGTGCTGTGGTTTTATTGTGTTTTTATATTGTTTTTTATCTTTGCAGTGCATTTTAACTTTACA
Source organism: Proterorhinus semilunaris (assembly GCA_021464625.1). Lineage (NCBI taxonomy): Eukaryota > Metazoa > Chordata > Actinopteri > Gobiiformes > Gobiidae > Proterorhinus > Proterorhinus semilunaris. The sequence continues at coordinate 31,673,415 of CM038346.1, forward strand.
GTTTTAAGAGCTTGCCAGAGCACGTGCTTTTACCACCTGATATTATCACATGACTTTACCCCAATCCCCAGTGATGCCAGTAACTAATTACTTAGTAACGGATTACTGTAATCAGATTACTTTTTTCAGTAACTACTAATCTAACGCGTTACTATTTCCAAACAAGTAATCAGATTTAAGTTCACTGTGAGTTACTATTTTGTCATTTTCCTTTGGAAAAAAAGACATTTATTTTTGCATCTGGACGAGTGACGTAACTAAGTCACGTTTTCAGCCTAGAAACACTCACACTGGTCGGGGAGAGAGATGGAAATGCGTCACGTTTCTGAGTCTGTGTCCGCTTTGTTGATGTTACTGTTAAAACACACTTCCAATAAAGTGAGTGTTGGTAAAAGGGTTTGTCATTAGTGAGTTGAGGTGGTGGAGATGTTGTTGGCCGCAGCTGAATGTAACTAATAAAGTAACTTGTAATGTAACTTAGTTACTTTTAAAATTAAGTAATCAGTAATATATTACTTTTTCAAATAATCTGTGGCAACACTGCCAATCCCTGACGCAACCATCAGCGCACCTGTGTCTGGCGGGAACGGGGGAACAAACAAAGGCAACACGGGGGCAACGAGAGAGGAGGAAAAGAAGGCAAAGACGCACGGACCAGGAAAATCCGCACCACCACGAGTAACTTAAGAGCAGGACGGCACACGAACACGCTGAGACCACAAGTGCTGCGAGGCGATATCCACGCAGGGCCTTCCGTGTGAGTACCCTTTGGGAACGTAGTAGCACCATTTAAGTAAATTTAGCACTTGTCGGCTAAAGCTAGCTCGAGAGAATTACTGTTTAGAACATTTGACTGCCGCTAGTTGTTTCCGCGTAGGTGTCTCAGCGTGCGGAGGACGGGAGCCAGCCGGGAGGGATCGAGACTGAGTGTTGTGACCAGGGTTGCCAGGTCTGGGCTGCCAAACCCGCCCAAAAATATTTGAAAAACCCACATATACGGTGCGGCTGGAATTTTCAATATTGTTTACCAGTAAACAGAGCCCGTATGCTCCCGCGATGATGTGAAAACGCACCTTTCTCCCTCTCTTTTTGAAAAAGCAGCTCACAGAGCCTTGGATTTGAGATTTTACAATGAAAACGGTAAGGCAAAAAAACGCTGACAGTTTTTTTCACTGGCTCAAAAAGGGGGCAGCCCTATGTTCCCCACTTCTATTGATTAAGATTAGGCACCAGCCCACTATCCTTAAGGTTAGTGGCTAGGGCAAGGTCAGGATTAAGCTGCTTGATATATATATATATATATATATATATATGATTTCACTCTCATGATTTGTGATTGGTTGAAGTACCAACTCACCTACGGTAAAAAAAAAAAATATCACACCAGGGGAACATAGGTATGCACCCCTTAAAAAAACGCCCAATTCCGCGGTTTAACCGTGGACCTGGCAACCCTGGTTGTGACGCTGAAAACACGCAGGATAGGATAACTTTAGGATAACTCTGCCTTGTGTGTAAGTGTTGTAGCAACATTTCAGGTGACCAGGTGCGTGAGACCAGAGGGATCTACTACCCTGGACCAGGAGGGAGTAGGAGGACCTGCTTGCACACGCACTTTACAGTGGACTGTGCCCTTTTTCGTATTGCAGTTTAATCTTTTTTTTTCTTTTTAGCCCACCTTGTTTTTAATGGACTTTTAGTATAACATTTTTATTTGTGGGCAATTTTTACTGTTTTTAATTTTTCTGTCCAATAAATTTTAGATCATCCTGCCACTCCTTATCTTCATGGTAAACGGCGTGCTCTCACCCGGACACTCATTCCCCTCTACAATAGTTATTTTCTAGTTAAGTTCACTTAGTTCATACCTCTTACAATAATTTACATTGAAATATTGTAATTCTACTGTCATCCCTTACCCTGCTTCCTGCGTCCCGGTGCATGCTGTATCCACTGTTAATCCAGCTCAGCTGCACCACCAAACACAACAGACAGGAAATCCTCCACAGAGACTTCTTTAAACCCATCATTTTATACAAATATGTGCTTTTCCGATCTTCTTTTCCCTATTTCTCCTCAAGTCGCAAAATCGTCCAATTGCTCAAATCGCCCAGAGCAGCTGACAGTTTGGTCGGGACCACACACACACGCTCGCTCTATGTCCCACTCTGATGTCCAGACTTTTGACGGTCCAGCTGTGCAGTGCAGTGTCTGGCCGGACTCACACCTAGAGCGGCGGAAGAGAAGAGAGCGGCGAGCGTCCATTCATTCCCTATGCTGCCTGGCGACCGGAAAGAAGCCTCTGGAAATCCACAGGAGACAACCACAGAACATGATCTGACCTGACCTGTGGCTCATGCACTTCAGCAGCGTCTCCAACCCCACCTCCACGCGCTCCTGCACAAGGGGGGCTGGCGAAGGAAGTAGAGCAAGCTGAGCGACAGAAAGCGTATTTTTTCCGCTTGGTGTGAGTCTGGCCTCAGACAGCGACCTGTGTGGGACGTCCCGGCAGCCCAGGGGCCAAATGGAGGAGGAGGAGTTCTTTAAGAATGGCTTTTATGACATGTACCCGAATGGGTTCAATTAGGCGACAGGAACACACTGAAAATGTGGGCTCAAGAAAATGCATCATCAGTAGAGTAGTGGTAAAAGTAGTGATGGAAATGGTGTACTACTTTGATTAGTAAGGGTTTTACAGTTTTACAAGTAGTTCAGCGAGTAAATAAAAGAAAATCGGTGAGACTGTATAATAACTACACCTTATTTAGCCTTTAATAAATGATGAATTAACACTTAACCAATGAACAGTTCCTAATGAATTAAGTGTAACTAAGTACTTAACTACTACAATTAATAGTTTTTTTACTATGTGTGACTTTAAGTGTGGTACTTTATATCTCAATGGTGCTAGAGACATGGAGAAAGAGGACGGCTCTATTTCAGTTGGTTCAGATGAAGAAGCTGGATGTCGTACTGTTACAAGAAACCCACAGCACTCCTGAGCTGAAGGTGGAGTGGAGTAGAGAGTGGAGTGGTCAGGTAGTTCTCAGTCATGGCTCCTCATGTAGTGCGGGGGTAAGGCTGCTGTTCTCCAGGAGCTTCCTCCCCGTCTCCATGGAAACCGGGGAGGTGGTGGCAGGTCGTGTGCTGAAGGTGTGCGCCTGTTTTGAAAACACTGCAGTCCCGTCGCCAGACGTCAGTTTTAAGGGGGGCATATGAAATCCACGACAGGAGAGCGGTATGTAAAGTAGTGTAATGCAACTTAATGGGGATTTTTACATGTAAAGTAGTATAATGCAACTTAATAGGTGTCTGTGTAAGTTCTCAGTCGTACAGGAGTTGTCCATCTTCAATGAAGGTACTTGATTCATCTTCTGTACTCAGTAGTTGAAGTCTTCGAACGTTTCGCCTCTCATCCAAAAGGCTTCGTCAGCGACAAAAGTCCCACTCTGGCCGCAGCTGAAGATATAGACCAACGGGGAGGAGTTGGGGTAGGCCCGGCTCCTCCTCTCTAAACACAGCTACTCTCACCTGTGGGCAAACAACCTTTGACGTAGAGCGTCTCTAACGATCTGCTCACCTCAGTATCGGTCAGTCATGTCCTATTCATAGATGATCACTGCTAATTACCTGCCTATTGTTCTTTTGTTGGCTGAGGTGCCGTCTCCTTGGACTGGCCGTGCCCTTTCGGTTTCCCCCGAAGGAGATTGGAGTACAGTGACGGAAGATTAAATCTGAGGCCAACATTCCAAGGGATTTTCTTTCCTGACAAAAATATCTTCTTTAACTCCTCTTTCAAACCAACGTTCTTCTTTAGCTAAAATTGTTACCTCCCCGTCCTCAAAGGAGTGGTTGGAGGCTTTGAGGTGGAGGTGCACCGCCGACTGAGGGCGGCTTGTGCTTTCTCTTCGGTGTTGATAAAGTCTCTTCTGTAAAATTTGTTTAGTTTCTCCAATATAATGTTCTTTGCATTCTTCTTCTTTGCATTGAATAGAATAAACCAAATTGCTTTGTTTGTGGCTCGGAGTTTTGTCTTTGAGATGAACTAATTTTTGTCTCAGTGTGTTCACCGGTCTGTTTATTTCAGATAATTTGAATAAACTGTTTCCAGTCAGGTCAGTGCAGCCCGTCTACACTGCTGCATGCATTCAAGAGCGCTATATGACGGCACGGTAAATAATTCAAAGAAGAAAAAAAAAATATCGGACGATATTTTCCCATATCGAACCGATACCGATATGTGAAGAAAATTAGAAATATCGGCCGAAAATATCGGCAGCACCAATAATATCGGCCATCCCTGGATTCTACACAGCACAATTTCATATAGCAGCCCACAGCAGTAGTAGTAATAGAGGTAGTAACAAAGTCTCTTTTTGGCGCTTCTAATTTGCATGAAGCCCGTGAGCAGGCACATGTGCCAAGCGCTGCATCGTCATTATTCATTCACTCCATACTCGGTGATGGTAAGCTACTGTTGTAGCCACAGCTGCCCTAAGGTAGACTGACGGAAGCAAGGCAACCAGTCTGTGCCGTCGGCCCCTTCGACCACCACCAACCACTCACTCACACACTTCATCAGGGATCTCCAACCAGTAGCTCGGGAAATACCAGTAGCTCTCCAGTCCTACAGAAATACTTGATGACTCACAGCTTAAACGCTCTTTCTTTTTGTTCAGAACATGCTGAACACAACATTTGGATCCATATTTTTTTATTAAAGTAAGTCCAAAACTTAAGTGATTTTCTTTGAAATATCATCTTTGCCAGTAATTATCCAGGGTGAACGCCACTAAAGTCGCATTTTATTCAAGTTTCAAGTAGCTCTTCAACATGTGTGTTGCGTAAAAGTAGCTCGCTGAGTAACTGCAATACATTCACCCAGGCTGATGTTCACAAATTTTAAAGGTTGGAGTAGCTCGAAAATGTTTGGATAGTCTTTAAGCGGAATCTGACTGGGACATAGACGGACAAGAGCTCAGAAAGATACTCGGGGACAAGTCCATTAAACACAAGCATCACGATCTTCAAGTCAACCCTATAGCTGACAGGGAGCCAATGGAGGGAGGCCATCACAGGGATAATTTGCTCCCGCCTCCCTATTCCCAAGGCTGCGGGAACCCAGGGTGCTGAGGGCGCTGCAGCCATTGAAGTAAATATATGGAAGAGGCATGATGCCCCAGCTCCTATCTCTTTCAATGGTTGTGCTCAGTGGCGCATGACTCCAGTTTCGTCCGCCATAACGGCCCATGGTACCCGTATGACGTGTCACCTGTATCTATGCTCATACGGCCCAAGTGGGTGAAAGCGGCGGGAGCGCGCATGGCTGCCGACCGCCTCAGAGCGGAGTGGACGCCATTATGCTGTAAGTCAAATCTCTTAATATAATCGTTCTTTAAATACAAAATGAATTTGTAAGTCCATTTCAGGCGATTAAGTTACTATGTTAAGATGATCTGTGGCGGTTAATTTGTCAGTGCAGGGCTATTTAAGCTAATAAGCTAACTTTTGTTGCTCTGGTAAAAACCAGCGCATACAGCAGCCCCTCGAACGTACGTAGCCGCACTAATGTGCTCAGGCTCGGCCACTTTTCTCAGAAGTGTCGTATGTGCTGGCCGTCTTGATAATGCGATAAAATTGATAAAATGTGAAAAGCGGAGTTTTTACTTCACTCCAGTTTGCTAACATAACCTCATAACTACAATTGTTTGGCTGAAATGCAACAAAGGGGCACTCAAAGTGTTCTATATTACACTTTAATTGGTAGAATGTGAGCTATTGTTTTATTACAGCATTTGTCGCCGCTATATTTGTGTAATTGGTACTGTACTGGATCCAGGGCAGATGCAGAAATCATGCATATTTTGTTATGTTTCAATATAGGTTTTATTGGTACTGTAGCTACGTTATCTGCAAAGAGTATAACGTAAAACAATATAAACATCACCACTGAAGTAACTTAAATTATTTCCCATTTGTTTGTTTTTTTTCTTTACAAAGAAGTTGCTGGATGACAGCGTTTCCTCAGACATGACTGAGTTCAGAGATGGTCCTTCATCCACATCCAAGGTAAGTTGTTGTAAAATACCTCCACTTTAGCTCATGCCAATCAGAAATGTTTATTCCTTTGATTTCCAATCTATGGCTTTGTGTTTCACTGAAGGTCTAAATAACTGCTTTCAAGCTGACTGTGACTGGCAAGTTCACACTTTCCTGATGATTGGAGGGTGGAGTGCAGAAGACTGGGTGAATGAACAGGTGATCTATGGCAGGGCAACCAGGGGAAACTGGGGTCACATGTATACAGTCGTTTTGTTATCTGGAAAGAAACTGTATAAACTTATTATATATATGTTTTTCATTTACAGAAAACAGGAAGCGTGTGCGCGAAGAGAGCACACACTCAGGCCGACTTCGGGATAGTTCAGATCCTGTCCTTTCCTGATGCTGCTGGTGCTTCACTGTCTAAGGTAACATATTGTAAAATGTGTCCACTTTGGCTTGTGATTAAGACAATATTTTGACCCCTTTGATTTGTGGCATGACATTTATGGAACATTATTAGCCGTGACAGAAAATGTTGATGGCCGTTTGTCAATTTGACAGATTGAAAAATCAAGCCACAATTAAAATAAAGTGGCAGCGTTGCTGTCTCTGCGCCTCTCCTGGCTGTCCTTTAAGCCGCATGCTTTCGCTTTGCATTTCACACAGAAAATAAACGGTTCCCACATAATGCACGCTCACATCAGACCTGAGAGCACATTAACTTTAAATCAGTAAAGGGGAGAAAAAACAGGCATGGTACACCACAAAAGTAAGACACAAACACAGCTCTGGGACTCGTGTCTTAGGCTCATGCTGGTTCCATCTGAGGCACTTCAGAAAGGCCTCGGGTCATTATAAGATTAGCACAATGATTTTGAATTGCATATGTTTAGCTAAGGCTTTCTAATAACTATATTTGCATATTATTAATGACTCAATGTTTATTTCTTTTGGGAAAAAGTCCAGCCTATAAAAACAACAACAAAGCTATTGTAATCTTGTTTTAAAGAATATTATTGGTTTGTGTCATTGGCGTTGGTGTAAATTACATTACTGTGTTAATTGTATTAAGAGAAATACAGAAATAAATAAATTCCTTTTATTCAATGTAATGTTTTCTTTGCAACGTTGGGAAGCAGCACCAATATCCCCCACAGAGAAGTGTGGACATCAGTAGGAGGCGTCTGAGCTTCAGGCTGAACCTGCAGAGATTGAGGATCTTAGTCAGAATCAGAATTGTCTTCTTGGCCATTGTTAGTGAACAGGTTCACAGCTAGGAATTATTTTCGGTTCAATCGTGCAACATGAAACACAAAACATAACTTTGATAAATACTAAACTATACAAACTTAAAACTATAACACTATAAGGGCATGCATAAAGAAGATTAAATCTAAACTATGATGACAACAACAATGACATAGAACAACAGCATGAGTGTATTTACAGATGTGTAGGTGCACTAAGTGTGAGCAGCAGATATGAGTGATACCACAGAGCGCAATAAAGCAATAGAGTCAACAGGGTTTGACGTTAGGAGCCAGAAACAGGATTTACATTTTGGCCTGTGACATACAGCGCAATTATTTACTAAAATAACATGGTACTAAACTTACCATGTTCATTCAATCATGCTAGCATTTTTAATTCACCTGACAGTTATATGTTACATCAAATAACACAAGTTACAGTATATTAGTGCCATTATTTCAAATGTACTTGATTTTCAGAAATATGCTGCTTGCTTACACAGTGTTTTCATTCGTTTACATTTGTTGTAGTTGTCAACACATGCTAGATTCATGATACATTATGTATTTCGTTTTGGGCTAAAGACTTAGAGAAACATAGATTTACTTGATATGTTTGTTAGTTATCCTTATTTTTAGTCCAGACCGTCTTGTTGTGCTCAGACTTCAGCCGCTAAAACACGCGAGGGAGACCTCTGCTCGTTCATGAGTCTTCACGCTCGCGCACGCCCACAGCACTGGTGACGTCACATCATTGGCAAACTTTTCAAAAATGATTTTTGATGCTTTACAATTTTTTTACGAACAAAAAAAGTTAGTAGTTAGTAGTAAAAATAGTAATTTTTCCAGATGCCCTGTGGACCATTTTACAGGCTGCTCCTTTTACATGAGTGTCTATGACAAAAAGGGCTTTTTGAGCCGCTGGCTGCAATATCACGGCCTGCCGGTGAAAAGCCCCCCCCCCCCCCCCCCCCCCCACTGGCTGCAGCACCCCTGGTGGATAGTTTGCGAATTGCAGGCAATATTATTAAATAGAAAATATGCACAGAAAAAGGGGTTTTGGGGTAAACTTTATCCCTTAGCCCCCCCTAACCAAAATGTCTTCCCACTGCTCTGCTTATTCCTGTCAGTAAGCGCGCAGCAGCATTCTGTACTTGTTGCAGGAGGTTGAGTGAAGATATGTCCAAATGATATGGGGAAGTGGGCGAAAAAAAGGGAAATTAAAACTTTCAATCAGTTGAGAAGAACAGAGAACAATGACTTCCGCAAAAAAGTGAGCGGAACGGTAGCGCAGCAGTTAGCGCTTGTGCTTCACAGCTAGAAAGGTTTGATTCCCACCGGGACAGGGCCTTTCTGTGTGGAGTTTGCATGTTCTCCCAGTGCGTAGGTTTCCTCCAAGTACTCCGGTTTCCCCTACCACTAAAAACATGTACAATAGGCCAGGATAAATGATGCATGTGTGTGTGTTGGTGGTGGTCAGAGGGACCGTTGGCGCAGATGTGTGCAGTCGCGACAGAGCTTCTATCAGTCTCTCCCAGGGGAAACTGAACACCACCGAGTAAAGAGTGGATGTATAATTGTCTCATGTCAAACGCTTTGTGACTATGTCTGTGAAAGGCACTATATAAATAAAGTTCTTCTTAAAAAATGCTGGATATATAAATTAGCAGTAAGTTCTGTTTATTTAATAGTTAATTTTACAAAAAAATTATTAAGAGACAACCTTGCATCCAGTTATAAAGCATTTATATAAATTTTATAAACGTGCAAGTGAGTTTCTACCATTACAATGAAAATGACCCTGAAAAGTGACCCTTTTGTGAAATGCGCCATTAAACTCATTCTTGAGAAAAATTGCGATGCTAACAATCTGTCTGGAAAGTTAGGAAAGAGTTTGGACACAACATTAACATTGTGTAGATTCCTCTTTCATTGTTTTATAAAAAATAAAACAGGTACAGGGCCTTTAACTAGGTCAAATCTCTAGCATCATATATATACATGTACTTTTAACATTTAAATATATTTTGCACTTTTGTGTAAACACAATGTTGACCAAATTTCATTTTGTTTAAATGCTGTTGCAAAAAATGCTGTTTGAATCAATAGGATTTTATGCTCAAGTGTTTATTTTAGAGATACAGACGTACTTGAATAAAAGGCTCAAAAGGCTGGATCATATACAGCAGCAGGCTGTGCTCATCATGGGCGTCGGAACCATTCATTGTGAGGGGGACGTGTCCCCCCCCACTTTTGAAAAGTGGTTGTTTGGTCCCCCCCACTTTCACAACGTGAATTTTCATTGACTTTACATTTACTAGTTTAGACTGGACGTTTTCTCTCCCCGAGGCCAAACAATTAAATATGACCCGCGCCTTATTTCCCATAAAAAAATATTTTTTGGCATTATCCGCGCCAGTATCGCATGCTCCGTGTCGCATACGCTCCGCTTTGCGTAACTGTGTTTATGCAGGTCCGATACCATCCCCTCAGAGCGGCTGAAATGTAAACATGTCTCTGTAAACCGCTGAAAAACGGCCAAAGTGAGAATACTGGAGGCTTATCGTTGGACGGACTGACAGATTTTACCAAACCGAAACACAAGGACACTCGTGCATCGTGTCTTTGGAGTTTCTCACGGATTATCACATGGAGGAGCAGGACTTTTCGCGGTCCTCGGCAGGTGGGCAGCGTGTCTTCATCGGTACAAAGGGCCTGACCAGTAACTTTAAGGTGAGGAACATCAGTTTTGGACGTGTTTGTAAAGCGAGTGATGAAAGTAATTTAGCGTGAGTTTGGGGAAACTGCACCGGGCTAGCACGAGTGTTCAACCGGTCAATACGCCGTTAAACCTCGCTGTCTGGACTCTAACTTAACCAAATAATATCTGAATTATTCATTTGACGGATAAATGTTTGCTTCCTTTACCCCTTGACTCAATTTGATCTGCGTTTGTGGGAAATGTGAAGATACAAGCGTCTTTGCGATGGCAGGAGTTAACGGGTGTGGCTGAAGCTAAATGTGGATGCAAACACGAGCGCGCCATCTCATAAGAGCTTCATTCACTGAGTTTTTTTTTACAATGAGTCATAAAGCCAGAGCTGGACAGGAGAACAGCGGCTCCACAGGTGTTTGGTTATCCGCCCTATATGTCCACCCAGCTAGAGGAGGAGGCGCGCTGCTGAGCTGATCGAGTCTAATGTTCTCTTGAAGTAATGCCCGATTTGGATGTAGTCCTGCTAAAGCACTAACATTGCCCTGTTTTTGCCCTGACCTTGTCCCAGTGTAGTTCTTAATTTTATGAAGTCGACCCCCCAAATGTTTTAAATGTCTCCCCCCCACCTTCCAAACGCTTCCGACGCCACTGGTACTCATAGTGCTGTTCTCCAAGTCTGTACCAGGCGCAAAGGAGGGACAGCATTGAACAGGCGAACTGTTTTTGTGATTTTGTTATTCCTACCTGTCTTTTCCTTCCTTAACTGTCCCGCTTATGAAGGAGCGCCTCAGCTGCGCTTCTATATCGTTTCTGGCTGATATCCACAGGGCGTGAAAAGAAGCATGTGTAGCAGCACGTGGGCGTTGTTATGGTTATTTGGCGCCATGCGTATCGGCGCATGTGTAGCCAACTCGCCGCATATGCAGCGCGGGCCTAACTTTTAGGCAGATACACAGAGGCGCTGTTGTGGATCTGCAGCCGCTCCGCTCTGCAGCTTTATAATTGCCGTGGTTTAAAGGCAGTGGCGCACAGTCTGCAGAAATGCCGCCCTACTTTGGGTGGTATTAGTTAAAGCAGACACTGTTTACCAGGGGCGACTCCTCATTGACTACAGTGTTTGGTGCAGAGAAGACCGTGAGGACACCCAATAAAAAAACAATAAATAATAAAATAAAATATCTGACCAAAATGTAAAAACAAACAACCAAACATTCAATAAAAAAAAACTGTCAAAAGATTAGGTCAGACCGGATGCATGAGTAGGTAGTGACATAATGGCCGTGCTAAATGCAGAGTGCATACTCTGTACTTGTGAACTCCTGGGTACGGACTTGCGGATGCAAACTCGGACTTGAGGAGTTCACGAGTGAGGACTCGGCTTTTTCAGCGTTTGGAACGAGTGGACTCGATGACATCACAGGAAGTAGCTCATGAACATGGGGCTGTGAGCTTTTATAAAATTAAATCACTTCATATGAAATTAAACGGGTGAGACACTGCAGGCGAAGTGGACAGATGCAGAAAACAGGGAGGGAAATATAGCTGGCGGAGTACGCACAAGCCTCCTCTGATGCATGCTCGGTTCTCATCCGGAGATTTACCGCGAACTTGCTGAGAAGAGGACTTTGAATTGGAACAGGACTTGGGCCGTGCGTGATGACGTTTCACGAGTCCACGAGCACAGAAGTCACATAAGTACACAGATTGAGAAACGGCCAGGCTCACAGAGTCCGAGAGATACAGCAGCAGAAAAAGCCATATCCACTCCTCAAGGACTGAAACCACTGGCTAAAGATGTTCACGAAAGCATTCTTTCTGCTGGTTGGCTTATCGACAGGTGAGAATAACATTACTTGCAAAATAACTTAAATCTTAAACAATCACAAAAGCAGCTAAAGTTTAGACCGATTTGTCCCAAAGAGAGGATGGTCAACGCCCATCCATCTTCCCCCCAACAAAATTTAGTTTTGCTTTTCAACATTGGAGCAAGCGTTCTACCGTGTCCCTCGTGGTGCCCTGTGGGTGGTGCTCCGGGAGTATGCGTCAGAGATGGGGACTCGCGAGCCGGACTCGATTCGGACTTAAGTCGCTATTTTTAGAGAATTGCGACTCGTTCTTTTTTAATTTTATTGCACTTGGGGGTGGGGGCTCATAAGCTTTTTGCTTCAGCCCACTCCTTTTGAGCACAATGTGTACTGCTCAAATAAACAAAAACTAAACTAAATTTGGTCTTAATTAAATTCCAGTACTTACTTATGACGTGACCTCGCACCAAGAGGGAAACTCACGTGCACCTCTGTTCTCGCGAGGGATTTTGTAATATGCTTTGGCCCTGGTTGATAGCTTTACTAGGGGCTATTAAAAATCATGTGATAAAAATATTCAAAAGGGGCATTTGGGCAGAGCTAAATAGCTTATAACTGACACCAAGTCGACAATGGCGGCGAGTCACTGCGCCCGAGAGGAGCCAGGTGCGCGTCGGCTTCAGTCGCTTCTTTCCTTCCGTGAGTCCCCAGAGACTCTCCGGTTTTGGCTCGCTCAGGCCCAGCGCATGCGCGTGATTGGACCGTACACGCCCGTGGGACAACGCAGGGTTGTTCTTTAAAACTATTGTGGCCGGTGTTTGTCAGAGCCCGTTTAAGCTTGATTATGTTGCAAAAACAGTTATAAAAATTAAGTTTGCACGTAAAATTAACTTAACCAGGACTTGCTCCAAACGGTAAGTTGTCGACTTAAAGCAATATGTACATGATTATACAAAGCTTAAAAATGTATAAAAGAGGAACTAAGAAAAATAAATGAAAAGGGCGGAACACGAGGTTTGAAAGGTGGGTAAAAAGAGTTTAGCTTGAGATGTTAGACAAGAGAACAAGACAAGAGAGCGAAGAGTGTCTGATCACTAGTTTTAGTCTTTTGAGAAGTAGGCGGTCCTCAGGGGCCGTACCTCTCATTACTCTGATACTTCATCAAAGCAAGGCAAGACAACTTTATTTATACTGCACATTTCGTACACAAGGAAACTCAATGCGCCTACGTGTGGCTTAATGTAAAGGCAGTGAGTAATGTTAACATTAAAACAGTAAAAGCAATACAAACATGGCATACATGGCGAGTAAAACATAGATAAGGCACATTATCATTAAACATGATGTTTTTAAGGTTGCTGTGGGACACACAATGGCACAAAGAGAATTAGAGTCCTTAATCTAGTCAAGTTCTTGATTAGAGTGGTCTTCTTTCTTCTTGAGAGGTCCAAGGCCAGCAGTTGTTTCAGAACTTTTTTATGAGTGTCATAAAATAAACAAATATTTGAAATCTGTTTCTTTCTTTGTTAATCTGGCATTTCCTGATAGAATTTTCCTCTCTGCTTTTGCTGACCTCAAACACGGGCCAGGAGTGAAGATTTCAGCTGAATCAGGGATGGCCACCTTCACCCCATTTCAGTCTTTATGGCTTAAACAAAGGAGTTTTAAGTTCAGCAATGAGATGTAGGCCCAAAGGAAGTCGCCCATCTGCGGATGGTCCTGCATTTGTGTGGTGTGAGTTCCTGTTTAACTTTTAATATAATTCACTCTCCCACTGGGGTTTTTGTTTCTGGCCGAAGGAGATACAAAGGATTGTCAGTCTGGAGAGGAGGGAAGTCATCCATCTTAATTAGAAGCTAGGATTTTGATTCTAGAGTTCAGTCCCAAAGAGCTTCACTAATAATACTGTGTGTTTTGTTTGTGTCTTTCAACACTTTGGCATCAACACAAATAGATTGACTTGAGAAACAGGTTATTATCCTTGGCAACAACAATACTTTCTGTTTCCTTCTGACGGTTTGTAACCACCGCAACCCTGACTGAACCGTCTGGTTTGTTGGCACAGTAACATGATTTTTCCATGTCTCTCCCTCATCACCTGAGAATGCAGTTCATCAAACACAACAAGGTTTAATCTTGATTGATGCAAACAGCCAAACGGCAAACAGAGCATGATTGTCTTCTGCCATTTTGAGATTGTTATGTCACTTTTTTGAATAAAGTCAAAGGGATGAGATGAGAAAAGAAAAGAAAAAGCTAGCCTTTATTGATCTCACAATGGAGAAATGTACCTGTTACATTCAGCTCTCAGAAACACTCAGAGTGTGCAAACAGGCAAGAAATGTGGGGGAAAAAACAATGAAATAGTAAATACTGGTATCTTATATACAATGACTACCAAGGACTTTGTGGGGACAAAAAGTGTAAACAGTAAATAATAATAAAGTAAACCGACTATAACAAAAAATGTTATAGTCAGTATCAGCAGTGCAGGTTTACAGTCATAGTGCAAGTGGTTGATAAAGTGACGCAGGTAAGTGATGTCAATACAGGGATTATTGCATGTGTTCTGCAGAGGGATTATTGCACATGTTACTCTACAGTCTTGTTGTATAGTCTGACAGCAGTGGGGATGAAGGACCTGAAAGAGCTGCTCAGCTCAGCTCCTCTACAGTCCCGTGCAGTGGGTGGGAGGTGTTGTCCATTATGGAGGTGAGCTTTGCTAATACCCTCCTGTCCCTCACGTCCTCCACAGAGTGTGGGGCCTGTGGTCTGAGCTTCATCAAAATCACAGGAATGATTAAACAGTGTCTGCTTAAACTAATAGGGCTGGAAAGCGGAAGTACGAGAATTTGCGAGATTCCCGTCCACGGATACAAACAAACAACACACGTTGTCCTGTACTGATATCGCAGACTTCATATGCTCTGATGGCTTTTTCGGTGTTATTTTGGACACATTTCGTCACTGGGAGGAAAAAACTTCGTATATGGCCATGCTAGTCGCAGAGTGGATCGGCACATCTGTTCAGGTCTGTGGCATGGTCCCATTTAGTGATAATATTCGAGTAAGTTATACTCGTAGTGACAGGAGGGTCGACATGCCTTTTCCTCTGCCTTTGATTCGCTTTTTTTTTTGTTATTCCCCTGTCACATGTGGAGCTCCGTGTGTGAGAGCAACACCTCTACTGAAGGACTGTGGTCATTTACGGGGACTGAAGCCTCTAAGGACTCAACAACAGAACTGTGAAACAAACCACAAACTAAATATGGTCATAACCTCTCAACCCTCACTTTAAACAAGTACATTTTCACTTTTTTTGTCGCTTTTTTATCATGTTTTTATAACTTTTTTTGTCACGTTTTTGTTGCTTTTTTGTTGTGTGTTATGCTTGTTGCTGAACTGGTGAAAATGTGCTCGGTTAAGGTGGGGGTTAAGAGGTTTTAACTAAAAGAAAAAGTGAAATAACCTCAAGTCTTCGGTATAAATTGCCTCTGTAAACTATTTTATCAACAACGGACCTCCGTGCCTTAATGTGCTGGTGTTGGTCGTCTCCAGCCGGCGTTGATTGGCATTTTGTGTTTAGCTGCTAAGGCGAACCGCTCGCTGTGTTATGAAAGCATTTTGCACTATTCAATTCAGCCGCCTCCTCGAACAGCTGGTTGTTTGTTTGTATCCGAGCGAAGAACCGGAAGTGCTTCTGGTACGAGACTTTCCAGCCCTATACCACCCAAACATTTACAATTGATCATATTTGTATTGGTCATAACATGTAAACATTCACAGGACAGCGTGGAATAAGTGAGTCTGGAGCAGGAGAATCACGGTGTGGGGCTGTTTTGTTTCCTCAGGGCCTGGACAATGTGCTATCATCAATAGAAAAAATAATTCATAAGTTTATCACAATATTTTGCAGAAAAACCTGAGACATTCACAACAGCGTGGAATAAGTAAGTGAACCCGTGTATTAAATATCTGCTGATCCTTCTTTTGCAGCAATAACTGCTTTCCTGTAGTTGCAGATTAGACGCTCACAACGATCAGGAGGAATCTTGGACCATTCCTCTTTACTAAACTGCTGCAGTTCAGCGAGATTCAGGCGGTGTACTTACTTATTCCACGCTCTCCTGTGAATGTTTACATGTTATGGCCGATTAAAAATATGATCAAATGTAAATGTTTGGGTGCTATTAGTTTAAGCCGACACTGTTTAATCATTCCTGTGATTTTGATGAAGATCAGACCTCATTCAGTGACCAAACGGTGTGCTCACTTTTTCCTCCCACCGTACAGGTTTCAATCCTAGAAATAAATAGAAATATACTGAGGTTGACTGATGTGGCTTTCTCTCAGGCCAATACCAATTATTAGGGATTATGACTGGCCGATGTCTCGTCTATAATCCTCTGTATGATTCGGGGCAACTTTTGATCAGGGTCATTTTGGAAGTTTCTTTGATCATTATGATTTAAAAAGAGCAAAGTCAGTTGTGTAACTGTAAATAGCTTCACACAACAACTAACTATGAGCACTGTAAATTCCAACTCATTGCGCTTACTTGGAATAAGTTGTAAACCCGATGCATAATTATTAAGCCCAATGTTAAGCTATGATTACTAGTAACGCTAGTATGATTAAGAGGGATATCACAGGATTAATTACTTTTGATACAAGTTCCGATTACTATACACGTAAGTCCAGGCAACTGGGAATTCCTAGTACCGATTACTTTTGTTACTTAAATACGGTCTTAACCTGTACTATTATTCTTAGTAATGGTTACTTAAATATTCCTGTTCTATTTATGGTTTATTTGTTATTCCCATTAATGAAGTTTCACAAATTTAGTACAAGATATAAATGTTGTAATAAAGCAAAACAAAGTATAGTTATATAAAGTCAATTTATTTAACATTGAACATTGTAAAAATGTTTTAGATGCAATTAATGATAGAACATCACAATTTCTGCAGTTATAGTTTAAATCAGTCCGAACAGGTGGATTAGTCTGTCCTGAGCCGATGAAACCGAGGAGCTGAAGTGTCTCAGAAGGTTCCACAGACTCTGTACATGCAGCAGGTTCTGCAGACTCACAGCAGGAGGAAGGGCATCTTTGTAAATCACTGTCAAAGCTCACTCCTCAAAGTCTTCATCAGCGTGGTCAGATTTCTGTAAGACATAAGAACAAAAATACTTTAGTCATGAGCAGTGTTGGGAACGTTACTTTAAAAAAGTAATTAGTTATAGTTACTCACTACTTGTTCCAAAAAGTAACTGAGTTAGTAACTGAATTACTCTATAATGAAAGTAACTCATTACCAGGGAAAGTAACTATTTGCGTTACTGTTTAAAAAAAAAAAAGGCTTTATATCAAACTATTTCGATTTTTTTTTTTACAGTTTTCAATAGTCAGTTGAACTGAGTAGAACAGACAGGTGTTTGTATTTATGTACTATCATGTAAAAGATGTTCATAGTAACTGAATGGGGGGTAGAGTAGAGGGGGGGGCTCTGTGACAGAACGGTATTGACCAGTATTTGTGCTGCTGTTTTATTAATGTCGGAATACGGCCGTATTCAAAGAGAATGGGGAGGAACAGGAATAAACGAAAAACATGTGCCAACGATCAGGGCAGACTTTACGCACAGGCATTGTGTATAAAGTCTCTCTGTTCATTCATCAGGCAAAACGTAAAACAATCAGCAAATATAAGGTTAACACAGAGTTATCGGCCTGCTGTCTCTCTTGAGTGGAGAGAGCTGAGAGAGAGGGAGGGAGCGGGGAAAGACGCGTCTCCACCGATTCTGCATCTTTTCGTTAAAAATAATTTCAACACAACAGATCAATGATCATCAACTCGATTCTCCCCCGCGGCCGCACTGCGCTGTGGGGAGGACGAGCCGCGGGTCGGGGACACACGTAGTTTTTGGAGCAGAGAGCACGAGCTCTGCGCACACAGGCAGCGCGAGTACTCCGTGAAACTCCGCCCCCCTCTCCCCGGCTCCGGCTGCGTGAGCTGACACCGCGGAGCTCATTCTGTCCAATTGTAACGAGCCACTTTGTTTACCCAGTAACGATAACGGCGTTGTAACGACGGGGAGAGTAATGAATTAGATTACTCCGTTACTGAAAAAGTAACGCCGTTACGTAACGCCGTTCTTTTAAACTGCGTTATTCCAAACACTGGTCATGAGTCCCTATGACAAGACCAAACCAAAAACTTCAGGTAAAATGTTGCTTTGTCTCATCCAAACATCTCAACTCTGACTCTGTCTCACCTCAGTGTGTTCAGCTCCAGCCTCAGCAGATCCTTCCACCGCTGCAGTCTTCAGTCTGACACTGGACACACAAACCATTCACAAATATTATTTCACATCCCACTTATGGCCAATTTGTCCAAATATAAGGATTAGTGCCGTCTTACCTACTGCCTGAAAGCTGAGATGGTCTCAAAGTTTTTACAGCAGTTCAGATTTCTGTAAAACAAAGAATTACAATCAGTAAACTCACTACAGGCATATCCACACAGGATTACAATTAGCTAATAACCTCAGGTGAAAAGCAAAGACTATGGATGTCCTCAGAGTTTTATGACACTTAGAATAAACTATATCCTTAACGTGGTGGGGTTGTTTGAGCACCCGAATGATCCGAGGAGCTATGTTGTCTGGGGCTTCATGCCCCTGGTAGGGTCTCCCATGGCAAACAGGTCTTAGGTGACGGGTCAGACAAAGAGCAGTTCGAAGACACCTATGGACAGTTCAATACCAAGGACCGTGACGTCGCCCGGTATGGCGCAGCCGGGGCCCCACCCTGGAGCCAGGCCTGGGGTTGGGGCTCGAATGCGAGCGTCTGGTGGTCGGGCCTCTGCCCACGGGGCCCGGCCGGGCACAGCCCGAAAGGACGACGTGGGCCCGCCCTCCTGTGGACCCACCATCCGCAGAGGGATCCGTAGGGGTCGGGTGCAGAGAGGACTGGGTGGCAGTCGAAGGCAGGTGCCTCGACGACCTGGTCCGCGTGCGCAGCTTCTGGCGTTCGGGACATGGAACGTCACCTCGCTGGGGGGGAAGGAGCCTGAGCTTGTGCGGGAGGTTGAGAGGTACCGGCTAGATATAGTCGGGCTCACCTCCACGCACAGCCTGGGTTCCGGATCCCAACTCCTGGAGAGGGGCTGGACGCTCCATTTTTCTGGAGTTGCCCGCGGGGAGAGGCGGCGGGCTGGGGTGGGTTTGCTTATAGCCCCCCAGCTCAGCCGTCACGTGTTGGAGTTCACCCCGGTGAACGAGAGGGTCGCGTCCCTACGCCTTCGGGTCGGGGACAGGTCTCTCACCGTTGTCTCGGCCTACGGGCCCAACATCGGTGCAGAGTACCCGGCCTTCTTGGAGTCCCTGGGAGGGGTACTAGATGGTGCTCCGGCTGGGGACTCCATTGTTCTACTGGGGGACTTCAACGCCCACGTGGGTAACGACAGTGAGACCTGGGTGGGGGTGATGGGGAAGAACGGCCTCCCCGATCGGAACCCGAGTGGTGTTCTGTTATTGGACTTCTGTGCTAGTTACGGTTTGTCCATAACGAACACCATGTTCGAGCACAAGGATGTCCATAAGTGCACGTGGCACCAGGACACCCTAGGCAGGAGGTCGATGATCGACTTTGTAGTTGTGTCATCCGATCTCCGGCCGCGTGTCTCGGACACTCGGGTGAAGAGAGGGGCTGAGCTGTCAACCGATCACCACCTGGTGGTGAGCTGGATCCGCTGGCAGGGGAAGAAGCCGGTCAGACCTGGCAGGCCCAAACGTGTTGTGAGGGTCTGTTGGGAACGTCTGGTGGATCCCTCTGTCAGTAGGGTCTTCAACTCCCACCTCCGGAAGAGCTTCAACCAGATCCCGAGGGAGGTAGGGGACATGGAGTCCGAGTGGACCATGTTCTCCTCCTCCATTGTCGATGCGGCTGCTCGTAGTTGTGGCTGTAAGGTCTCTGGTGCCTGTCGCGGCGGCAATCCCCGAACCCGGTGGTGGCGCCCGGAGGTAAGGGATGCCGTCAAGCTGAAGAAGGAGTCCTATCTGGCCTTGTTGGCTTGTGGGACTCCGGAGGCAGCTGAGAGGTACCGGCAGGCCAAGCGTGCTGCAGCTCGTGCAGTCGCAGAGGCAAAAACTCGGGTTTGGGAGGAGTTTGGAGAAGCCATGGAGGAGGACTATCGGTCGGCCTCGAAGAGATTCTGGCAAACCATCCAGCGCCTCAGGAGGGGGAAGCAGTGCTCCACCAACACTGTTTACAGTGTGGGTGGGGGGCTGCTGACCTCGACTGGGGATGTGGTCGGGCGGTGGAAGGAGTACTTCGAGGATCTCCTCAATCCCACCGTTACGTCTTCCGATGAGGAAGCAGAGGCTGGGGACTCGGAGGGGGGCTCGTCCATCACCCAGGCTGAAGTCACCGAGGTGGTTAGAAAGCTCCTCGGTGGCAAGGCCCCAGGGGTGGATGAGATTCGTCCTGAGTACCTTAAGTCTCTGGATGTTGTAGGGCTGTCTTGGCTGACACGTCTCTGCAACATCGCGTGGCGGTTGGGGACAGTGCCTCTGGATTGGCAGACCGGGGTGGTGGTCCCTCTCTTCAAGAAGGGGGATCGGAGGGTGTGCTCCAATTACAGAGGGATCACACTCCTCAGCCTCCCTGGTAAGGTCTATTCCAGGGTGCTGGAGAGGAGGATTCGGCCGATAGTCGAACCTCGGATCCAGGAGGAACAATGCGGTTTTCGTCCCGGTCGTGGAACACTGGACCAGCTCTATACCCTTCATCGGGTGCTCGAGGGTTTGTGGGAGTTCGCCCAACCAGTCCACATGTGTTTTGTGGATCTGGAGAAAGCGTTCGACCGTGTCCCTCGTGGTGCCCTGTGGGGGGTGCTCCGGGAGTATGGGGTCCGGGGCCCTCTACTAAGGGCTGTCCGTTCCCTGTATGACCGCAGCAGGAGCTTGGTTCGCATTGCCGGCAGTAAGTCAGACCTGTTCCCGGTGCGTGTTGGTCTCCGGCAGGGCTGCCCTTTGTCACCGGTTCTGTTCATTACCTATATGGACAGAATTTCTAGGCGCAGCCAGGGGCCGGAGGGTGTCCGGTTTGGGAACCTCAGAATATCATCTCTGCTCTTTGCAGACGATGTTGTTCTGTTGGCTTCATCAAACCAGGACCTCCAGCGCGCACTGGGGCGGTTTGCAGCCGAGTGTAAAGCGGGCGGGATGAGGATCAGCACCTCCAAATCTGAGGCCATGGTTCTCCACCGGAAAAAGGTGGTTCTCCCGCTTCAGGTCGGTGGGGAGTCCTTGCCCCAAGTGGAGGAGTTCAAGTATCTCGGGGTCATGTTCACGAGTGAGGGACGGATGGAGCGTGAGATCGGTAGACGGATCGGTGCGGCGTCAGCAGTGATGCGGTCGCTGTATCGGACCGTTGTGGTGAAGAGGGAGCTGAGTCAGGGGGCGAAGCTCTCGATTTACCGATCGATCTACGTTCCCACCCTCACCTATGGTCATGAGATTTGGGTAATGACCGAAAGGACAAGATCGCGAATACAAGCGGCCGAAATGAGTTTCCTCCGCAGGGTGGCTGGGCGCACCCTCCGAGATCGGGTGAGGAGCTCAGTTACCCGGGAGGAGCTCGGACTCGAGCCGCTACTCCTCCACGTCGAAAGGAGCCAGCTGAGGTGGCTAGGGCATCTGTTCCGGATGCCTCCTGGTCGCCTCCCTCGGGAGGTGTTCCAGGCATGTCCCACTGGGAAGAGGCCTCGTGGAAGGCCCAGGACACGCTGGTGGGACTATGTCTCCGAGCTGGCCTGGTGTCGTCTCGGGGTCCCCCCAGAACAGCTGGAGGAGGTGTGCGTGGATCGGGAAGTCTGGGCATCTCTGCTGAGACTGCTGCCCCCGCGACCCGGCCCCGGATAAAGCGGAAGAAAATGGATGGATGGATGGATATAAAAATCAGGACTAATAGTTGAAGACTAAACAGTTCTGTACTAACACTAAAGTCCAAACCACAGGTCAAATGTTTTTGACACAAACATTTGAGTTCCATCTCACCTGAGAGTGTTCAGCTCCGTCTCATCAGGTCTTTCCACAGCTGGACTCCTCAGTCTGACACTGGACACACACAAACCATTTAAAAGATTATTTTACTAGATTATATACTGTTTAAAAGTCTTACCTTCAGCGTTGATGCCGAGTCAGTCTCTAAATCTTCACAGCTGTCACTGTCTGGAAAAAAGAAAACGTTGTAATCATAGCCAGTAGTATTAGATATACATTAATTTAATGCTGTGAGTTGTTAAATGGTGAGTGCAAACTGAAAAATATAATATACTATTTTGTGGACATGCTGCACCTGATTTAACATTTGAAAAAAGAGTATTACAGTAATAGTGCCTAAGCTAATATGTAAATATCACAAATCTTGTGCTGCTGCTGCACTTTTGCATGTGAGCAAACACTTAGTAAATTACCCTTAAGTATCTATTTTCTGTCTTTAAATGACAGGTCTGGAGCTTTACTACTTAAATTAGTATCACTAATATTAGACAGACCACTGTGCGGTCACCGAATTAAATAACAAATGTGTTATAAGGTAGAGCAAGAGTGTTATATATCCAAATATCCAAAGACACACTCACCTTAAGTTGATTAATGAGAAATACAATAGGAAAGGTCCTGTGTTCTGCTGTTTCTGCTCGATGATGCACTGAGGGCTGTTGAACACTTCTCTTTTCAATTCAAAACAGTTCAGAGCAATCTGATTGGCTTATTCTGCACATGTGACATATGACCTGAACCAATTACGGTTACTAGACAGTCACGTTCTCGTTACAGGGGCTCAGTAGAGGACACTGGGGAGGTTAGTGAGTGTTACTAAATACTGGATAAAGAGAAAAGCAAGTAAAGCCAATGTTAAGCCTATATTATTCAAAACTGGGAAATCCTAGTAAATGGGACAGAATCTTATAATAGATACTTTAGAATGAGCGGGAGCACAACGGGACTACAAATAATTATTACTGGTATCAAGTAAAGTTAGTCAGTACTGGCAAAACCATGTAATTGGAACGGAAACATGTGGCTGTAAAATGGAAAAGCAATTAATCACAAGTTTTTCTTGAAAATGTACTTCTTACTTGGAATAGAGTGTAAATGCTGAAAATATCAGGTCTCCTAGTAATTATAACACTTTATTTCAAAAAAAGTGTTGTATTATCTTTTGTATTCTCTGAAAAATAGAAGAAAAAAAATATTTACATTTCTGTCAGGGTATGTAAACTTTTGAGAACAACTGTCTTCCTGTTGAACTGAAGAAGTTAGACTGGTAAACATAACCTTTGCAATCAAAGATCATTCAGACTTTCCAGTTAAAGGCGGATGTTCTCACAAAAGCAAAAGAATCTGATCTGTTTTTATTGTGACTGTTATGAAAACTTTCTGTGCCTCACACCCTCATGGCGTGCGATGAGTCTGACAAAACTGGTAGTGCTAGATTTTTTTATTACCGCAGAACAGAGAGACGTGACTTTGATAAGGCCGGTTTGAGTTTAAGGCAGGAACATCTGAGCGTCAATCGATTAAAGGTTTCTACGCCGCTCCACCGGATCAATGCAAAACATGCACATTTGAAAAATATATATCTCTAGCTAGTTACTCTGGATCAAGATCCTGCTAAAGCTCTGATGAGGAAAGGAAGCAATGAGTGTATCTAAACTATAACAGAGGGCAGAAGCATCTGTACTTTTAGATAACATTAGTTTTAATCAGAGTTAATTCCTTTGATTCTTTAACAATGCAAGTGGTGTCTCTGATTTATTTTTACACTCTCTTTAAGTTTTGATCATAAGGTGGTACTTGAGAACCACTGTATCATTATAATCAAATTCACTAATAATATGTTTTGTTTGTGTCTTTCAACACTTTGGCATCAACACAAATGGATTGACTTGAGAAACAGGTTATTATCCTTGGCAACAACAAACTGAACCGAATACTTTTGTACATATTACATATGTGGCACCCCTGACTGAACCGTCTGGTTTGTTGGCATTGTGTTCACAGGATTGTGACTATAACTATCGAACAAGTCATGCGACAACAGTGCATATATAATACTGATATCATGATATCTAACAAAACAAGTTTGATGTTTTCTTTAAAAAATTGAAAAAACAATAACATTTTCGGATTGGTTAATAATGCGATTTTAAGAAAAAAGTAAGCATAGCTTAAACAGTTTCTGTCAATATAACTTGAAGTGTAACAAGATGCATCAGAACTCAAAGCAATTGAGCTATCACGCCACCTTTTTAGATTTGGGTCTCCATGACCTAATTAAAAAGGGTTACTATGACTCTGGAGCACATTTGAGCCAAGATAGCTTAGTAGGTTTGAAAAGATGGGTGGTTGGGATTTACAGTGTATGTAAAGTAACATTTGGACTTCGTACACCGAATATGACCACATTTATAACTTTTTAACTTTAATATAAACATATTTGACCCTCAGACATGATAACATTCATTTAAAATCAAACGTGCTGCAGATGTTAAGGTGCAACATTTATTGCATTATTCTGTATTTGGCAAAATCTCAAAGGATGGAAATTCCAAAGCAGAGTCTGACGGGGGCGTGGTCAGATGGTTTGCGAATATTTAAAGCAGAGGATGCACATGGATGGCATTTCTTTGTCCACTCAAGGCTGAAGCCACACCACCTGCTAAAGATGTTTGTCAAAGCGTTCATTCTGCTCGTGGGCTTGTCGACAGGTGAGAATACAGTTTTTTGTTCCCAATGTCAGTCTAAATTTCAAGCCATGAGTGTAATATCTAATTGATGAATATTCTTCTGTTTATTATTATGATTATGATCATTATTATTTATTTATTTCATTTTTCCCTGTCTTTACAGACTTTATTAATATGACATTCAGGGTTAGTAACCGTACAAAGAAGATCAGTCAAAAATGTGGACAGTTTTTCTTAAAGGGAAAATGCCAGAAGTATTACACAAACCATTTTTGGAATTTAAGAAAAAAAAAAAATCCCGCCAAGCAGAGCTCAGGTCTTTATTATCATCCATTCATCCATCCATCTTCTTCCACTTGTTCGTTGCCGGGTCGTGGGGGCAGCTGTTGGAGCTGCCCAAAACACATTGCACCAGCCCCTATGGCTCCTCCTGCAGGTGGTGGGTCCACAGAATAGACGGCCTCATGGTTCTAACCGGGCCTGTTGGTCTCTCATAAGGGGCTTCTGAACCGCTCTTTGTCTGACCCGTCACCTAGGACCTGTTTGCCATGGGAGACCCTACCAGGGGCACGAAGCCCCCGACAACTTAGCTCCTAGGATCATTCAGGCTCAAACCCCTCCACCACGTTAAGGTGGCCGTTCCAGGAGGGGATATTATTATTATTTCATTCGAAATTGATCAAGTGACTGACTTACTGATTATATATGGGGTAATTTGAGAGCTAAGGATGCAGACTTTTGACAGCAACTGTGTCAATGTTTCTCCGCAGCCTACACATTGCAGTGCTTTACTTGCATAGGCAAAGACTGCAAAGACACTGGGGTTTGCCCAACTATCCCGGGCCTTCCAGTTTTTGATCGATGCGCTTCTATTGAACAGGGCGGTAAGTCATTTTATCTGCCCTCATCATTTTGATCCTAGGATTGAAATGATTATAACTTGTGTTTTTACATTTCTCAGGAGTTGTAGCAAAGAGCTGCCTAAACAATGAATTATGTATTGCCCCCATATCCTGCTGTTCTACGAACCTTTGCAACGGCGCGGTCACGACCGGCCCCGCTTTGGCCCTGCTCCTGCTCTCCTCCACCATTTTGACTCTGTTTCTGTGACAGTTTAACACCTCTTTATTTCAGACAATACATGGAGTTGTATTTGTCCTTTTTACTTTTTGTTTTCCGGATGTTCCCAAGCAGTAAATTATTTTGATAGTTCAGTGAGTGATCAAATGCATTCATGAATGTATTGTTTGAGCATATAATTAAATTGATTTCTAAAGATTATACCACAATTGAAATGGTTAACCATGTTTGTCGTCATTTACATTGGGTCGATTCCCTTCCTCTGCCAACGCTTGTATAAAAGGTTTTAAAATGCGCAGATACAATAATGGCATGTGTCTATTCCAGTATTTGAGCCAAGCCAACATTTTTACAATAGTTCATTGAATATGCAGTATTATATCTGCCAATCATACTTTGTTTATAAGTGATTTAATTGGACAATTCATAATTTAAAATTAAGCTAAAATTATTGTATTGCATTTGTGGCAAATAAATGATGTGAATACGTTTATTTTAAGAGCTTATAGTTCAAAAACTCCACATTGTGGCTTTATTTAAATGAGGGTGCTCCGCGCTATAGAGCAGAGAAACAGGAAGGAGTTTTGAGCCGATGCGAGAAAAGCCCTTCTTCAGGCGCTAATACTACAAAAAACTCGGGAGGAAACAGTTGTGCAGATCTTTTGTAATTTCTTTATTAAACTCAAACACCGACCTAAAAAAGGCACATTTTTGGCATTTTGTCTGCACACATTTTTCTAAACATTTCTAACACAGACGTCGGCCCAAGAACCTTTATGTACGATGGAAAACTGCTCCACAACGAAGAGCTGGCGCAAACATATACATCTTATTTAGTCCTGAATAAACCATGTTCAACAAAATAAGTGTGACCCGAGGTACTTAAAAATAACTAATAAAATAACTAAAGTATTAATAAAACCAAAGGACACACAGGTAAGTTTTGTAAAAGACAGGCAGAGACAGTGCTTTTAAAATATGTAATTAAAAGTTTATTTGGAACAGCATAATGTTAAAAAAAAAAAGGATGATCTTTATTTGTAAATAGTAAAATTCAGGTAAAAATGGCCAATATAATAAAAGTATAGTTTCAATTAAAACCTGGCAGCCCCTGGGCCAGAGCCAAATGAAATCTGAAAAACAGATAAGTCTTAAAAAAGAACCAAACAAGGATGGCTTGAGAGGGGGTAGCCCCACCCCAAACAAAACTGAAAGTGCTACCCACAAACACACTAAATAACAAAAATACCAAGTGCAAAACCGAAAATTGGGCCAAATCCCCCTCCCAAGCACATCCAAGGGAAACTAAATCTAAAAGGCTAAAAGACCCAGGGACTGCTATATAAAACTGGTGCCGAGCTAAAAGGGGGTTTCTAAAAGCTACAAAATGATACAGACTCAAAGAAACCCAAAAAAAAACGAACTCTAAACAAAACAGTAGCAGGCTAAAATCTGCAATTAAAATGGAAACAAACGTAAAAACTCAAATGCAATAAATGTAAACAAAGTGCTAAAACGCTTGTCCCACCTTAAAATTGCGATAAAAACAGGGGAAAATAGCCGCCACCGGAGTCCTATAAAAAGCTCTAAAACCAGATAAATAAATTAAGAACAGATTAAAAATGCTAAAAGCGAGGGAGGGTAAAACACACCTGTCACCAGCCAGCAGCAGTCGAGACTGAGCACCAGGCGCGGGGGAAATTTAAAGGGAGGCCACTTCCTCCATTAGGCAGGAAGCAGCAACTCCTTATTTGGGAGAGGGAGCCCCCTACTGCCCGCTACATAAGTCTTTAAAAATCGATTATTCTATTTATCTTCTTTTTTTATCTTGTTTTTCGGGACTAAAAGCTCAATAAATCAGGTTAGAAATCAGATATTTCTTAACCACTTAAGTCTCAAAGCGTGTTGACTGGAGAGCTTACACTCTATATGCCAGTGTGATACCTTATTTGAAAGCCAAGACCTTCTAGTTTCTAAAAATATGTGTGAGATCTGTGTGAGTGAAACACAACTTATGTTACATTTGCCGTTCTTAACCCTAATTATATCCTGATTAGGGTTAACTAATCCTAACCCTAGCGCCCTGATCAGGGTAGACGGCAGGGGTTAAACAGTTTTCAAAATACTAGGCCCCACACCTGATTTGTTTAATTCACTTGGTTTTCATTGTTTGTAAAATTTGAATCGTTTTCAAAACTCATTTTCATCTTTCCTAACACATTTCTAACATCCCAATAAGTCACAGGGATTAGTATATGAGCACGTTTAACTTTTAGGGTGACTTTTCAGCGTCACCGTCACAGTGATGTCAACAAAAAACAGCCTGCTAGTTTTTGAACACAGACAAAAAAGGTGTAGCTGTAACATGGTAGAACTGGGTCCTCCTTCCCTGCCTCTTTCATTTTGGGGTTGGTTTTTCCTTGGTTGCGTCTGAATTCCTCAAATACATGGCTCCTATGTCCTGATCCAAGCTCCTAACCCTTGTCACATGATCAGGTCAACTGTTAGATCCCTATGGAACTACAGCTTCAGCATGTGCCCAATCTGACCGTCCTCACCCAGGGCGGAAACAACAGGGTAAGTGACATCACCAGCTGTTTCATTAAAAACTACATCACCCATATAGTATTGGACTACAACAAACACTCCTCCTGCAGCCACTGACTTTAATGACTCAAACATGAACCACAACAACGATAAGAAGCCACACAGAAAACAAACGATGATAAAAAGCTGTTTCAGATTTACTTTCCACACCTACAGCCCTCGTAACAGAAATAAAAAATGCTCTGGTCAAATATTCCACCAAATCCTGTCCTTTAGTTTATTGTCAGAGAAAGATGCCGCATTAACTCACAGTGAGGTCTGCTCCTTCTCTGCGCAATGCATGCAAAGGATCCATGTGGCTTTATGTTTCTACCTAATGAAAGCAAAAGCCCAAACTGCCTTCATTTAGGCCATTTATTATCTTGAAAACAGTGACATGTGACAGTGCTGTAGTTACTCTAACATGTATTGTGTCCCTTTTATAAAGTTTGAGATCAATCCACCTAGAGAATACGATTTCAGGACAGCGCGGATAAAGTCTGTGACTTGAAAAAAGGCTCCCGCACACTGTCTCACTCTTTAACTTGGCTTTTATTGCAGCAACGTTTCGACCTTCATCAAACTTGAAGACAGCCCCTTCCGGTTGATCATTTATAGCTCAGGGACTGCCCCCAACAAGCAAAATCCAATCAGGAACAATCATATATAGTACCTGATCATATAATCACCAATATCACAAAAGATCACACCTTGAGTTGCCTTGTGTACGAAATGCGCGGTATAACTTGCCTTCACAGCACATATAATAAGGCAATACACTTCCATAATAATTACAAAATTATGCAGGTTATTTTAAAACTAAGAATTAAAAAATCTGAAATTTCTAGATGTCAGACATAATTTTCAAAGGTTTAACGGTGCAATCAAACATACCGCGGAACAATTACAACATGACACTCAACAACGTCTTGTCATTAAGTCCCTTAGGACTCTACATTTTTTATGTAGAGATCCAGAAGGCCTCGCGTCTCTTCAGAATGAGATTGTGGTCGCCTCTCCTAGGCGGGACCGGCACCTGCTCTATCCCGGTAAAGCGAAGAGATGACACGTCATGTTTGAGTTCGTTAAAATGTGTTGCGACTGGAGAGTCAGTGTCTTGACGTCTGATGGTGCTTTTGTGCTCACTTATGTGTATTTTTAATTTCCGTTGAGTTTTTCCCACATAAGCAAAACCCCACGGGCAGCGCAACATGTAAACCACATACGTGGATGCACACGTGATCACGCTGCGGATGGGATACTTTTTTCCTGTGGATGTGTGATAAAAGTCACAAGTTTTCGTGGTGTTATGGCACTGAGCGCAGTTGCCACATCTATAGTTCCCGTTCCGTATTGGCGTAAGGAGGGTCTGCACGTTCGGCGAGCTCCTGCCCCGGGCAAAGTCTGAATGAACCAGGGAGTCTTTTAAGTTACGGCCTCTTCTGTGCGTAAAAAAGGGCGGGTGCGCAAACATTACGGACAACTCTGGATCAGTCTTAAGTATGTGCCAATATTTTTGAAAATTCTGTGACTCTGGGGGGAATAAACCGTGTTAAATTGTCTCTCTGTACTGATAGTTTTTCTGAGTAAGACTGTTTGGACAGCGCAGCGTCATATGCTTCCTCAACCCACTTAGGGGCATATCCTCGCTGTGTGAATTTGTTTTTCATTTCCTTTGATTTGTCAATGAAGTCCTCCGTCGTTTGGCAGACCCTCCTAAGACGAAAAAATTGGCTTTTGGGCAAGCCCCTCTTAAGTGGTGTGGGGTGCGCGCTGGTAGCCAATAAGAGGGTGTTTTTGTCCATGGGTTTCTGGTAAAGTGTTGTGGTGAGTGAGCCACCTCTCTTCTGGACCCACATGTCCAAAGAGCTGACCTTATCCTTACTATATTCGCTTGTGAATTTTAAATTGCTATTGAATTGATTCATCAGATTAATAAATCCCATCAATTGTCCATGGTCCCTAGTTTGAACCTTGCCTTGGATTTGATCAATTGCTCCAAAAAATTATGCAGTGTTTTGAAGATTGCCCATGTGACTCCCGTCATCGCTTTACACATGTTATCATTATCCTTCACACTTCTGGACCTGATTCAATTTGTTTCTCGCCTCATGTCTTTCGCTTCTCAAATTGTTAATCTCTTCATAAAGTTGCTGGACTGACTCACTGTTGCCCTGAAATTGAACTCTGGGACTGTGATTTTGTGCCTCAGCTCACGCTTCCTCCAATGCCCAGGTCTAGGGCTCTGTGATTGCTTACTTGGAGATGGTCTGGTGGAGATAATAGATGGCACATAATCTGGGTGGGTGGTATCCTTATTTTTGGCACCTATAATAACACAATTACAGTAAATACACAATTAAAGAATAGGATAGATGTTATTGTCTATCGAGGTAGAAATTCATCTTTGGCTAACCAACACATAAAAACACAAGACTACAATAAAAACTGAACTGTTCATAAACATTGGACTTAATGTCTATAAAAGGGGAGACAATGAGGCGTAAGATAAGATAAGGTAAAGTGCTTTATTGTCATTGTACAAGTGCACAATAAAATAGTGTTCAGGGGTCAGTCCTGAGCTGCTGCTGAGCCGCGCTGACACTGTGTGTCGACCTGACCCGCATGACCTTGGAGGTCAGGGAAACTGTAGCACTCGGAATGCAGTAAATAAATAAATGCAGTAACAATTGCTGGACAAGCAGCACAATTAATTTTCTGAATATCTGTGCTATCCTTTGTTTACTTTGGTGACTTTAGTGATTTCTTAATTGGGTCTGGGCTCATTCTACACATTAAGACATTGTTTAAGACATAATACATAATTTTAACATTTTTAAACTCTGTCGATCTAGTCCAGGGGCCAAATTTGGCCCGCCGGAACAATTCCATTGGCCCGCCAGTGACCTACTTTTGCGCTGGTATGATTGTGTTGTATTACTTAATGTAGGCCTATTTATGTTAATGCAAACAATCTTAAAGCATTTTTCATTTTTAGAAACAGGCAATGTTTACAAGTTTACAAGTATTAAAAAGCTTTTTAAAGACAAAAACAAACTAAAAATATCAGTTCTTTGCTTTCATTCGGTCGATAATCGTGAATAATTGTAAAATCGCAATATTTTCTTTCACAATAATTGTGACTCAAAAAATTGAAATCGTGACACCCCTATTACTGACCCATGCAGGCCCTGACACCAAGGTTTACGATGCCTTGACGTCCCATGTGTATGTGCGGGTTATCATCTCTTGTCCATCTGACTGTTGTATAAATAATCCACTGTTTGGGCGGTAGGGCAGAACACTCTGTGAGCCCGCGGTCACACTTCTGTGTTCTCCCTGTGTTTAGACAATAAATGATCACTTGATTCAGACTTTAACTCTCTTCTTTGTTTTATGACATTACTATTTAATATACAAACATCCCAATCTGCTTGTTTCAGATGGGGCCTTAATCATACCGGCGCAAAAGTAGGTCACTCTCTGGCGGGCCAATGGAATTGTTCCGGCGGACCAAATTTGGGCAACCCTGCTCTATAACAAAACCAACAACAACCAATTAATTAACACTGTCCGAAAAAGATACCTTTATTTTAACCTAACGTTACCTGTGATAAAGTTCCAGCTGCAAACATAAACAAAACATGTTTTGCCTCACATTCATTTCCTCGTTTACACCGCGCTGCCTTGTGTTCTTCCTTAAGCATTATAGGCTCTCACTGGTCAAACTAAAACTGTATTAACGCCATCGTGAGCAAAACAAAGTTCGTGTCCCGAGAGAAAGGGATGTAGCCACAGCCGGTCCGCTGTGGTACAGGTCGGCACTCGCTCGGTCGTAATTGCGTTAATGCGACCAAAACAAAAGCACATAATAAGATAAGATAAATGGAGATAAAGTAGTTATCTGAAGTTTCAAGAGCAGGACCATATCTCACCCACGCCCCTTCCGGCCAGCAGACTATTTAAGCCCACCAATTACTGACCTCGTCCTCTCGTTCCGGGCTTCGAGCCTTCCCCTTGTTCCCGTTTACATGCGTGCTCCCGTCTCTACGCTCCGCTTGCATCACACCGGTGTGACAGATCAACGTAGGAAAACAAAGACGCGCCGCACACCAAACCAGAAAATCAACAAATAATTCCCTTGGAATCATCCCGTCGGAGTAACTTTGCTTGTGGTTCTTAGACCAAGGCATCATCCACTTCACACCGATGAAGAACAAAGGACCTCGCTGTTTAGAGTTACTCTACGACGCTTTGTGGTTGAGCCGCCCGAACAGTGTACCACACGCATGGAAATGTGAAAACTTTCCTTCGGATGGGCAGTATAACGGCTTCTTGATATGGTAAGCAAGTTCAAATTGTTAATACACCATACTTAACAAGTGATATCAATATGAGGATGAAAAATGACATGCTCAAGCTATGTTTACGTGTTATGATAAACACAGGCATCAACACATCCGTGTCACGTGTCACAACATTGCTTGTGTTGAATGGGTTGAATGCTAGTAGCCTACAAAGAAACAAGGTTTGACGCGTGCTCGGTATCAGAGCTAACATGACTGTTCTTCAAATCGCTAATATCAGTCAAAGCACTTTGGAGGTAGGTGAAAGGAATATGCAGTCAATCTCCAAAAACAGAGCCAACATTTCATTGACCAAACAAACTTGTTTTGCTGAAACTTGCACGTAATATCTAAGACAAGGTCAGTTTGTGCGTCTGGATTAGAGTCTGAACTAATATATAATGCTAAGACTGACTTACATAGACAGACTTCCTAACATTGTTTTGATGTAACATGTATGTGCGCTATTGATCAAATAAAGGCTTCTTCGAACGAATTCATTCGTCAGAGGTTTTTTTCCTTAACCGGACCGGAGCAAAAAACTCACAGTGGTAATGCTACAACAGGCATCCTCGAGGCCCAAACACATTCCCAGCGCAGATTCAGCCACTGAAATAAGTTTTCTTGTCGCCGCTTTTAATCCTGGGGGTTTAGGTAAAAGAAACCCTGATGTGTGTCTTTGTAAAAGTCCCAGAGCTGCTGTAGCTCCGATTCACAATGAAGCGAATCCTCCGTGACTTGTTTACATCTGCGGGGCCGGCATGGCATCTGCCCCGCTGGCTCAGCCACATCGTACGTCACTGTTGGGGAAAGCTCCTGATTGGTCGACGCTTGCGAATTTCTCCAAAAAGTTCAACATTTCCAACTCTAGCTTCGACCATGCTGGACGCCATGGAGGCGTGTCAAAAGCTTACCATGCGCGAAAAGCTTTAACTCTTACTCTAGCTCAGGAGATGGAGTCAAGTCAGGTCTGCCTGCCGGCCATTTGTTAGTGCACTGTGCCTTTGGTGTCTGATTTTATTTTTTTCTCTAGTGGAATTAGTTTTGTCCCTTTTGTACATTTGTGGGTAAAACACTGTGCATGTGATTATAAAGCATTTGATCCAACATCACTCTAGCATTCCTATGAAAGTGACCCTGCAAGTTGTGAAATGTGCCTATAAACCCGTCTCTTGGCTACAATGTGTTTGGAAAGTTAGGAATCAGTTTGGACAAAAAACATTTTTAATATATTGACTTCCTCTTTCATTGTTTGCACACAAAAAAAAAACTGAAATTGAGCTTTTAAGTGAATCGAAAGTTATCTGTTGCCTTTCAGGGAAATAATAGGCACATGTGGCGTCACCATAAAAGTTACACATTAACGTTTTGTTAATTACAGTATTTAGCAAAATCTCAAAGGAGGGCAATTCCAAACTATAAAGCAGCGTCTGACGGGGGCATGGTCACATAGTGTGCGAGTACTTAAAGAAGAGGATGTGCTTGTATGGCATTTCTTCATCTACTCGAGACTGAAGCCACACCACCTGCTAAAGATGTTTGTCAAAGCGTTCATTCTGCTCGTGGGCTTGTCGACAGGTGAGAATACAGTTTTTTCTTCCCAATGTCAGTCTAAATTTCAAGCCATGAATGTAATATCTAATTGATGAATATTCTTCAGTTTAATTATGATTATTATTATGATGATGGATGGGAGACCGTTTGGGAACACCAGGAAGCCTGGGGTGAATTTAGTTTAGTTTATTTGTTTATTTGAGCAGTTGAAGTTCTGCTCAAAAGGAGCGGGCCGAAGTAAAAGCTTCTGAACGCCCACCCCCGAAATCATTACAATAAAAAATAACATATCACAATAGTACAAAGGAACAAAGTACAAGAGCATAGGAACACAGCATGCACACAAACACACAACGTACCTGTTTGTGATTTACCAACACATTATCAATGATACATTTAGCACATCATATTTTGATTTTGATTTGCCTCGTTCGCAAAAGAGAACCTGTTACACTTCAAAGTGGTTGTTACTACAGGCGATCATTACTTAGTTACAGATGGTTATCAATGCCAAACAGTTAACTTTCCCGAAAGTCACTAGTTTTGTGTTAAAAAAAGAACATTAAATACATATTATCCGTGATCTTGCTACTTCCCAGTTGTAATTTCCATCCTTGATATGCTATTGATTAGTGCACAATTTTGCTTAGTTGCTTCCTTTTTTTTCTTTCTCTTTTTTTATGTACAATGATATGTGAGCCCTCCATAGTGTAGTGCGTTAAAAAGCCAGGGTGTAGAGCGGGTCCATTGAAGAGGGCAGTAGCTCCTCATCAACAAACCCCCACCCAGCTGCCCCAACTACCCAATTTGGTAGATGATGTTCCTATGCTGTGTAGTGCGTTAAAAACAAGGTATACGAGCCCCTCTCAACAGATTTGTAGCTCGCCTACTCTAATTCTCTATTTGCGATTTTGAGCAATAGAATGAAAACTGTCCAGAGCACTTCACTACAACACTATTCCTTAATGAATTGAATACAAATTAATCCTACTGCTCAACCTAGAGACAATGTTTAAAAATTGTTTCAACTTGTCAAAGTTATGCCATGTTTCTGAATCCTGAAGTTCAATTCATCACAGCACCTTCTTTGTATTTGGCTTGGTAACAGTTTGTACCTTGCTTTGTATAACATCTGCACAGTTTGGAACTCAACAATGTCACAAAACTTCATAATTTTTAATTTTAAAAAATAATGAACTTTATGAATTAATCGAAACAGCTCTTTTTCGTAGCATTACTATTGGTTTGAATGTGCTTTTTATAAATACCACCCCAAACCACAGTGCAATAATTAAAATTATAATTATGAATATGATTATTATGATTATTATTATCATTTTGTCTTTACAGACTTTATTAATATGACATTCAGGGTTAGTTTTTCTCAAAGTGGCTCTTATATGGTTTAAATGCCAGAAGTATTACACAAACCATTTTTGGAAAAACCTGCTTTTGTTCAACACAGATTTAGTAATAATATGTTTTTCCCGCGACGATGGCGCAGATGGTAGAGCGGGTCGGCTCATGATTGGAAGGGCGGGGGTTCGAATCCCGCCTCCTGAAGGTGCACATTGTCGTTGTGTCCTTGGGCAAGACACTTCACCCTCCTTGCCTCCAGTGTCTGCGTACACTGGTGTATGAATGAGAGTGTGAATGGGCCCCCTATGAGAGACCAACAGGCCCGTTTGGAACCGTTTGGAACCATGAGGCCGTCCTCCCGTGGACCCACCACCTGCAGGAGGAGCCATAGGGGCATGGTGCTATGTGACTTGGGCAGCTCCAACAGCTGCCCCCACGACCCGGCAACGGACAAGTGGGAGAAAATGGATGGATGGATGGATGTTTTTCCCGTCAAGAAGAGCTCAGGTGTTTTTATTATTATTATTATTTCAAGGGAAATTGATCAAGTGACTGACTTAAAGCTAAGGATGCAGACTTTTGTGACAACTGTGTCAATGTTTCTCCGCAGCCTACACATTGAAGTGCTATAATTGCGAAGGCAAAAACTGCAAAGACACTCTGGTTTGCCCAATTATCACGGGCTATGTTTTTGATCGATGCTTTACTGTTGAACAGGGCGGTAAGTCACTTTATCTGCCCTCATCATTTTGATCCTAGGATTGAAATGATTATAACTTGTGTTTTTACATTTCTCAGGAGTTGTAAAGGGCTGCATAAACCATGAACAATGTAATGCCTTCATATCCTGCTGTTCTACGAACCTTTGCAACGGCGCGGTCACGACCGGCCCCGCTTTGGCCCTGCTCCTGCTCTCCTCCACCATTTTGACTCTGTTTCTGTGACAGTTTAACACCTCTTCATTTCAGACAATACATGGAGTTGTATTTGTAAATCCTTTTTGTTATCCAGATGTTCCAAAGCAGTAAATTATTTTTGATAGTACAATGAGTAGGAGTGTAACAATGCACCGGGCTGCGGTGCACCGCGGTGCAGAAATCTGACGATATGAACCGTACTAAAGTGACGGTGCAGGTTTTAGTCATAATTTCTTCATATTTAAGCTCCATGGTGTCAGACGCATGTACGTGCACCTAAACAGAGCGCATGTGTGTCATCACTCACCGCTAAACTGGAGGCTGCAGCAAAGTTACATCTTCCAAAAACAAAAGTGCCTTTGCAAAAGTTTCTCCCGCTGATGATGGCCAGGCTGCGGTAAAGTATAGATCCAGTGCGCTGTGGTGGCGCAGACAAATGCGTAAGATCCAATCTTAGTCATAATCCGCATCAAAAGCCTCAAATCAAATGCGCTGTTTTAGCTGTCGTGTTGAAAACTAAACAGAAACTTATCACTTGACGAGCGCATGGCCCACTGTGCTGCTTTTTTTCTTTCTTTTTTTTTTCTTTAACTTTAGAGCACTGTGTTTATTATTTTGTTTTGTATTGTGAGCCCTGGGGCACATTTTACTGTAAATCTGCTTTAAAAAATTAGAAAGCATTTTCAATGTATTTCTGAAATTACAAAAACTGCCTAATAATGAACATTTAGGCTATTTTATTTCAAAACTGACTTATTAGCCAATTATATCGCACTTGCACCGTGATGCACCGAACCGTGGGTCCTGCACTGTGAACCGTACCGAACCGTGAGATGGCTGAACACCCCTAACAATGAGTGATCAAATGCATTCATGAATGTATTGCTTGAGCAGATAATACAATTTATTTCTAAAGATTATACTACCACAATTGAAATGGTTCACCGTGTTTGTCATCATTTGCATAGGTATAAAGGTCTAAAATGTGCAGATACAATAATGGCATGTGTCCATGCCAAACTTTTTGAGCCAAGGCACCTTGTTACAATAGAAAAATCACAAGGCAACAAACAAAAATGTCATAAGTGGGCTGAGTACCGCTCATTCTTCCACTAGACTTCTTTTTTCAGGTGAAATTTCCACGGCACCTCTGATGATTTCTTGCAGGTAAGAAAAAAGAACAGGTGTCCAGACTCCAGAGTAGGTTAGAAAAAGCTCCCTCTTCACAACTTTCGGTGCAACATGACACGACATCTGTTCAGACCGTTCGGACGCTCTGGGGGAGCGTTTGTTTTTACTACAAGGGCAGCGCGGACGCGTCAGGCACTTCCTCTTTTTTTTTTTTTTTTTCTTTTTTTTTTCTTACGACAGAAATAATGAAAAAAGCAGTTTTACAAATGAAAATCAGGCCGTAAGGCATTAGATTACAGACGTCGAGCACTTCCGTTCCACTGTGACGACACAACTGAACATGTCAGTCGTTTACCAGGAGAGGGCGGAGCAGCTGCTCAGAGCGCAGGATTCAGGAGGATTACTGAGAACTGCGTGAATGAAGCCAAAAACCACTCTGGGGGTGTTTTTGAGAAGGAAATAGCATAACAACATGGTTAAAAGCTCAAAAAAGTCGATTTTGCATGATATAGGACCTTTAAAGTACAAATGGCAAATGTTGAGGCCTCAAATGATATTAAAATATATATTTAATTGAATGGTGTCTATGTGGTACCAGTGGTGACAGACTTATGATTTTGTGTTTAACATGGTGTTGATCTCCACTTCTGCTCTTCAAAGTGACCCCAAAGTTGGAACATAATCAGAATATGATGCATCCATTTCCTTCGCTGATGAACCTGCAAGAACAAATTATTATTACCTTAGTTAGAATAACCAGCATATTATACTGATTAAGACAGTTATTTCAATACAATACTGTGTTTTCTAACAGCCAAAAAAATAAAATAAATAAATGCTGTAAATGAGTTGGCTCTGGATCTATACAAGTACTAAACCTCTAAACATTGTTGCGAACACACTTGAGTTATCATCAAATCTTTATTGCAGACACGAGGTCCAGTCAAAAAAATAAAACAAAACAAAAACAGTTTTTAGAGCAGACAACTGTACCAGTGTCGCCACAGTTCAGACTGGTAGCGTGTGGCACTGAATTTGCAGTTGGTCAAGCTCATAATAATCTAATTAATAATCATAATTATCTTTGTGATTCCTTCATTTAGGATAAATGTACAATTGACTGGAAGCAGGACTTTCACAGAATGGAGCAGCTAGACTGACTTTGTCATTATGACTTTGTCATTATGCATAATTAGCCATGTGGTTTGTGGCTTACCATATTTTTTTCTTACACAATACTCTTTAAAAAAATGATAGTTACGTGAGCCACAGTGAGACAAAGATTTGGAGGTGATAGAGTGAGGAAAAGTATGTATTAGATGTCACGTAAACTGAAGCTAACAGCCTTAGCAGCTGTTGACACGAGCAAAACAAGGGCTAAAAACAAGACCTAAACATGAAATACACATCTGAACTACAACTGCAAAACAATTGTCAGACACTTACCTGTACAACAATGAGTGAGCCATTACTTGAGGACATCTGTGGGTGTGCTGAGCCATTATATCGGCCCATCTCCCTGACGCAGTTCAGGCTAGCTGT
Organism: Proterorhinus semilunaris; assembly: GCA_021464625.1. Taxonomy (NCBI): domain Eukaryota; kingdom Metazoa; phylum Chordata; class Actinopteri; order Gobiiformes; family Gobiidae; genus Proterorhinus; species Proterorhinus semilunaris. The sequence goes on from CM038346.1 coordinate 31,712,506, forward strand.
GTCCCTTTAGTCAGTCCAACACCAGCGCCTTTTACGTTGCTTCCAGGTAGAAAACATGAATATAATTAGAGTCCATTCTCACAGCCTGTCCACCCGACTGTGACTGCGAATACCTCCGCATCAGCAAACGAGAAGTGGGAAAATTAAGCGACTTTGTTGAAAAAAAAAGATGCTATTTTCCCTTAGACCCGCGAAGACAGGAAGTGACTGGCCTCCTTTACGCGCTACTTCCGGTTGTCGTGAAAAAGGTCTATGACATCCACTGAAATAGCTTAATACATATAATTATGTAACGTTTAGACAGGAGATATACTATATTGGGATACATATAATTATGTACTGTACATTCAAGGTTGTTACATGGCAATCATACATTTGCAGTCAAATTTCATACAGCAGCTGTATTTTGTTTAACAGGTTTGACCAACATGAGATATTTGCACTTTTGGCACCGTGGATCCGAGCTGCTGAAAGCTCCAACTGAGCAATGTCTTTAAATGACGAGAGCCATTGCTCCACACTCAAAGTTTGTCTAAGTTTCCATCGACATGCTATCATCTTTTTTGATGATAGCATTCATTAATATTTAATTTCAGACTGGAAGTGTCATTCAGTAAAAGTAACCTCTGTGTGTGGGGCAATTCTCTTTCCATTAGGTTTGATAGAGCAAACATTTTTCCAAAAACATTAAACCTCGGGGCATTGCCATACCATGTGAAGAAAGGTTCCAATGACCCTGTCTGAACAGAAGTCGCAATAGGGATTGTCTTTAAGTTTCATCAGGTGCAATCTCCTAGGGTAGAGATAAGCCCTGTGAACAAACTTATAATGGATCATTTGGTGGTTTGGGTTTCTTGAAGACAGAAACACATTGGACCAAATACTTGGCCAATTCCACTCGGAGTGATCTTTTAGCTCCATCTTCCAGAGATGTTCAATAGGCAGTTGTTTTTGAGAGGCTTTAGTGACAAGTTTATAAAGATCTGAAACAAGGCCATTGTTTTTTTCTTCACATAAGGCAGCGTGAAGGGGATGGTTTTCTAAGGTGCATCCCCATGGGACGCCATGGACACGCATAGCTGTTCGTATTTGCAAATAAAAATAAAACGACATTGCAGGTAATTTGTGACTTTCCTGTAAGTCTTTAAATTCTCTTAATCCATTTTGGTCTATTATTTTGTCTAGCGTGTGGACCCCTTGGCGTTCCCATGGGGTGAAGGAGACTGGTTTTTTACCTATAAGCAATGAATAATTATGGAAAATTGGGGATTGTAGGAAATATGTATTATTTATTTTCATGGATTGATTGACTTTATACCAAATAGAGATGAGGTGAGATATAATTGGACCACATTTGTCTTTTACTATCTTTAGCGGTATGTATAAAAAACATGACATGTTGTGAGGCTGAAGTAATTGTTCTTCGATTGGTTTCCATGATGTGAGTATATCTGGTTTCAACCAAAGGGAAAGCGAGCGTAAGGAAAAACACCATGAATACCAATCGAAATTTGGAAGGTTAATGCCACCCGATGGTTTAAGCCGGTATAATGTTGAGGTTTTTATTTTTGCTTTTTTCCAATTCCATAAATAGGCTCCTATGATGGCATGTAATTTCTTCCAATATCCTTTTGGAGGTGCCAAAGGAAGCATAGAGTTAAGGAAGTTAATGCGAGGCAGTACATTCATATTTATGATAGAAAGACGAGATTGAAAGGATGTTGGGAGTAAGCCCCATCTATTTAGATCATTTGTAATTGAATGCAAGGTTTTATTATAGTTGGTTAAAATATTCACTGTCGGATATATAGAAATGCCCAGATACTTGAGACTTCCAGCCACGGGAATATTAAAGGATTCCAGATTGGTTGAGGTTCCATTCAGCGGCATGACTGCTGATTTTGTCCAGTTCACCTTATAGCCTGATATTTTCCCAAATTGTTCAAACGTTTGAAGAAGGAATGGTATTGATACGTGTGGATTACTTGTATATATTAAAATGTCATCAGCATAGAGAAAGATGTAATGGGGGGTATTGTGAACCATTATTGGTGCCAGATTTTCTGATTGTCTAATTAATTGAGCAATGGGCTCCAGCAACAGGCAGAATAGGGAAGGTGATAACGGGCAGCCCTGTCTAGAAGAGACACTTTAAACCTGGGAGAGCAGGTATTACCCGTTATCACAACCGCTGTAGGGTTGGCGTTTAACGTTTTAATCATAGACATTAACCCTTCATTGAAGCCCATATGCCTAAGCACTGACCACAGATACTCCCACTCTAAGCGGTCAAATGCTTTCTCTGCATCGAGTGAGAGAATTGCGTTTGACACTATAGATTTGGATGATGAATCTAAAATATGGAGTAACGCATGTTGTCAGAAGCCAAACGTGACTTTATGAACCCTGTTTGGTCATGATGTACAAGACTTGTCATAATACGCTCTATTCTCGTTGTCAAAACTTTGGCATAGGCTTTAAGTTCAGTGTTCAAGAGGCTCAAGGTTACTTTCTTTAGTAATAGTGTTATGACGGCTACATTGCAGCTGTCTGTAAAGGATCCTTGGGAAATAGAGAAATTGATCATGTCTAGAAGCAGTGGACCAAGTTGAGACCAGAAAACTAGATATAGCTCTGGAGGAATACCATCCAGGCCGGGAGACTTCCCTTTATTCATGCAGTTTATTGCTTTGGTTCATTCTTTTAATGTGATTGGCTTTTCAAGTGAGCATGCCGTTTCTGGTGACATTTTGTGGAGGGAGTTTAAGAAGTTATTGTAGGTTTCATAATTGTGAGTAACTTCTGAGGCATAGAGTTTTTCATACAATATTTTACAGGTATTATTTATGCCAACGGGGTCAGAAGTTACAGTACCCTCTTCTGTTATGACTGCAGGTATATTTGCATGCTGCTCACTATTTCTAATTTTAAGGGCCAAGAGGCGGCTTGGTCGGGCATCATTTAAGTAATGCTTTTGGCGAGTCCGATGAATTTGGAATTCTGCTTTCTGTCTCAGCAATTGATTCGATTCCTCTGATAGTTCTTGACGTTTTTTGGTGTTTTCAGGCGTTGTTTGAGTAAGCATTTGTTGTTTTGTTAGAGCTATATTGGCTTCTAATAAACTGATCCTGTTGTTGAGTCTCGAAGCAAATGAATTTGACTGCCTCCTACAGAATTCTTGGGTCCTCCACTGAAGGTTTGTTTATATTTATAAAGAAATCTAATTCTTGTTTGAGTTCGTTTTTGAAATCATCATTCTGGAGTGAAATGGTATTAAAACGCCAGCGAGATGCCCTAGTTTATCTGGTTTTAACTTCGAGTGAGCATGACACAGCTCTATGATCCACCATTGGAAAGGGGATCATATCAGTTTTGCAAATTAACTGAAATAGTGATTTGGACACAAATATATAGTCAATCCTGGAAAAGGTTTTGTGTCGCTGTGAATAGTAGGAAAATACCCTGGAAGAAGGGTTCATAAGACGCCAAGAGTCGATAAGGCTAAAATCGTTTGTCATCTTTTGTAAAGCTCTAGAGGCAAGTTTTTGATCATAGCTTTCGTTTACCCCTGTCCCGTCTTCTTGGCGAAGACGCATGGCATTGAAGTCTCCACCTATAAGAAGCTGATATTCAGAAAGATCCAGCAAAATAGATTCCAAAAAGTCAAAAAAAGGTTTTTCAAAATTATTTGGTGCATAAACACAGATCAATGCTATTTTAATGCCATTATATACAATTTTGCAATAGGTAATGCGGCCACTTGTTGTTGGTTCTTCACAAAAAATTAGTTTTATATCTTTATGTTTGAAGCCTGAAATGTGGCAAAAGGTCGAAAAGTTCAAAGGGGCCAAATACCTTCGCAAGGCACTATATTTATATTGTTGACTTTATGACCTATATGTTTTTTCTCAGCATATGGACTGAAATGCTACCATGGTCGATGTTACCCTAAACAAGAGTACACATACCCATGTACTTTCACCATGAAAGAGTGCGAGGACACACATGCTGATCAATGCTTTACTGACTTGGAAAGTAACGGTGGGCACTGGGCACACACAATTTTTTCAGTCTGAAAAGAGTTTGTGAGGACTGTGGGGTCCACACTACACCATGAGCCTGTCAAACAACTGAAAGCTGAAGCTAAGGTAGGCTTAGTATATCCACTGAAGTGCTACCTATGTTCACCTGAAGAAAAACAAAAGGACAAATGTAATTTCACCATGAAAGAGTGCTTTACTGAGTCGGGAAGTAAGATGTATTGTTACAGTCTTTCACTGATTGCATGAGTAGAACATAATAATCATGCAAGCAAAAGTAGAGACTAATAATTATAAGAATAATTACTGAAGAACGGCTCTAAAAAATTACAGCTGCTAGAATGCAGCAAAGTGAGTTTTGATCAAATCAGAGAAAATTTTGGTATTTACAAAGAAAAGATTGTTTTAAAAGAAATCTAAAAGAAGCAATTCGCAATTCAAGAAAAAAATTACAAGAAACACAAACTTTAGTAAACCTTTCCCCATTCTTCCCCCAGATTTTTGAAGGACGTTTGGGTGTCGCACAGCACATATGAAGTGTTTCTATTTTAGAGTAAGGGGGAGTGGGTACAAGATGAGCCACAGCTTGCTTTGGTGGTTGTTGTGTAAAAACAGTAGAGAATAGATATAACATTGTACTATTTCAATTATTTTGGGACGTTTTTTATTTGTTTGCATCTATAAACATCAAAAATATGGTTTTAAAAATGTTTTGGTCTTCAAAAAAAGTTGTCTTGTGGCTCATTTTACCCCAGGAGGCTAACCAGATTTAAATATGAAATTGACACTAAACATCATAAAGTCTTTTATTTTTTTTTTATTTTAGTGTTTCCCATTAGCAATTTTATGGAAAAAAAAAAGAGAATAAAATAAATACAAATAATACATATTTTTCTTTTAGGATGCTCCTTCTGCAGATTATGATATTTAGTTTCTAAAAAAACAAAACAAATAATTTTATGTAATATTTAATTGTAATTTGCTTGTCTCTACTAGACCCAGAACCACTGATAAACAAGACAACAACTATAAAATTGTACATTCATTGTTTCTTATGAAGCCCAGACGCCCCTGGGCCACACTGGAGATAGAAGTTGTCTGATAGAAAAGGCTTTTATTGCCATTGTTCCTAGTTACAAAGTTACAGAGCAGAATAACCAGCTGGTGACTTCAGAGAGAGAGAAGAAGTGAAGTCCAGACCTGGAGGCGTTTCAAAAGCTTACCATGCGCGAAAAGCTTTAACTCGCTGCGGGACCTCTTGACGCTTCCTGAGGCGTGTCCTCCATGTATTTTCAATGTAAACCTGGTGCTTTGCTGCGTTTGGTGTGGACGCACCTTGAGACTATTCCAGGATTTGTTTTTCCCAGTTTGTGCCTTAGCCCTAACATCTACATATGGGGAAGGAGAAGTGGGGTCACAGTAGTTTTATACGGTTCTAACTCAGGAGATGGAGTCAAGTTAGGTCTGCCTGCTGGCCATTTGTTAGTGCACTGTGCCTTTGGTGTCTGATTTTTTTTTTTTCTCTAGTGGAATTAGTTGTGTCCCTTTTGTACATCGTAAACTCAGACATTTGTGGGTAAAACACTGTGCATCTGATTATAAAGCATTTGTACCAACATCACTCTAGCATTTCTATGAAAGTGACCCTGCAAGTTGTGAAATGTGCCTATAAACCCGTCTCTTGGCTACAATGTGTTTGGAAAGTTAGGAATGAGTTTGGACAAAAACTAACATTTTAATATATTGACTTCCTCTTTCATTGTTTGCACACAAAAAAAACTGAAATTGAGCTTTTAAGTGAATCGAAAGTTATCTGTTGCCTTTCAGGGAAATAATAGGCACATGTGGTGTCACCATAAAAGTGACACCACAAGTGACACGGGGGCATGGTCACATAGTTTGCGAGTACTTAAAGAAGAGGATGTGCTTGTATGGCATTTCTTCATCTACTCGAGACTGAAGCCACACCACCTGCTAAAGATGTTTGTCAAAGCGTTCATTCTGCTCGTGGGCTTGTCGACAGGTGAGAATACAGTTTTTTTCTTCCCAATGTCAGTCTAAATTTCAAGCCATGAATGTAATATCTATTCTTCAGTTTAATTATGATTATTATTATGATTATGGATGGGAGACCGTTTGGGAACACCAGGAAGCCTGGGGTGAATTTATTTTATTTTATTTTATAGAGCAGGTCCATTGAAGAGGGCAGTAGCTCCTCATCAACAAACTCCCACCCAGCTGCCCCAACTAGCTGATTTGGTAGATGATGTTCCTATGCTGTGTAGTGCGTTAAAAACAAGGTATACGAGCCCCTCTATTTGCGATTTTGAGCAATAGAATGAAAACTGTTTAGAGCAATAACCTTCTTCCTTAATTAATTGAATACAAATTAATCCTACTGCTCCCACTAGAGACAATGCGTTTCTTCTTCTCTGTACTTTTCAAAAGTCTTTTGTTTGTATATATATTTGAACAGGTTGATGTTTGGACATTGTTTCAACTCCACCTCCAAATTATTGCACAATTGTACCCCATTAACTGTGGGGTACAGTTAATGGTGTACAACTTTTGTTGTTTCTGAATCCTGAAGTTCAATTCATCACGGAACCTTCTTTGTATTTGGCTTGGTAACAGTTTGTACCTTGCTTTGTATAACATCTGCACAGTTTGGAACTCAACAATGTCACAAAACTTCATGATTTTTTATTTAAAAAAATAATGAACTTTATGAATTAATCGAAACAGCTCTTTTTCGTAGCATTATTATTGGTTTGAATGTGCTTTTATAAATACTACCCCAAACCACAGTGCAATAATTAAAATTGTAATTATGAATATGATTATTATTATTATGATTATTATTTTTTCCCTCTCTTTACAGACTTTATTAATATGACATTCAGGGTTAGTTTTTCTCAAAGTGGCTCTTATGGTTTAAATGCCAGAAGTATTACACAAACCATTTTTGGAATTTAAGAAATGGAAAAACCTGCTTTTGTTCAACACAGATTTAGTAATAATATGTTTTTCCCGTCAAGAAGAGCTCAGGTGTTTTTATTATTATTATTTCAAGGGAAATTGATCAAGTGACTGACTTAAAGCTAAGGATACAGACTTTTGTGACAACTGTGTCAATGTTTCTCCGCAGCCTACACATTGAAGTGCTATAATTGCGAAGGCAAAAACTGCAGAGACACTGGGGTTTGCCCAACTAACACGGGCTATGTTCTTGATCGATGCTTTACTGTTGAACAGGACGATAAGTCACTTTATCTGCCCTCATCATTTTGATCCTAGGATTGAAATGATTATAACTTGTGTTTTTACATTTCTCAGGAGTTGTAGTAAAGAGCTGCCTAAACCATGAACAATGTAATGCCCCCGTATCCTGCTGTTCTACGAACCTGTGCAACGGCGCTGTCACGACCGGCCCTGCTTTGGCCCTGCTCCTGCTCTCCTCCACCATTTTGACTCTGTTTCTGTGACAGTTTAACACCTCTTCATTTCATACAGTACATGGAGTTTATTTGTAAATCCTTTTGACTTTTTATTATCCAGATGTTCCAAAGCAGTAAATTATTTTTGATAGTACAATGAGTAGGGGGGTAACAATGCACCGGGCTGCGGTGCACCGCGGTGCAGAAATCTGACGATATAAACCGAACTAAAGTGACGGTGCAAGTTTTAGTCCAAATTTCTTCATATTTTATCTCCATGGTGCGTGTCAGACGCATGTACGTGCACCTAAACAGAGCGCATGTGTGTCATCATCACTCACCGCTAAACTGGAGGCTACAGGCAAAGTTACATTTTCCAAAAACAAAAGTGCCTTTGCCCTCCTGACAGCAGCAACAAGCGGCAAACTTCAGGGCCCTAAAACCATCACAATCAGATAGTCGGGCAAACTTATTTGGCATTTGTTTGTGAATTTTTTTTTTATAACATTTCCAACACAGACGTTATTATTTTGTGATGTCACTTCCATTAGCAGCCCTTTTTGGACCAAGGCAGGACACTTGCCTTGGACTGGAAGGAAGTGAGTTTGGAGGCACTGCCTTCAACACCAAGGCAATTGGCTTTGGGACTTTAGGGTCACTTTTCAGCGTCAATGTCATAGTGATGTCAACAAAGAAACTACCTGCTAGTTTAAAAAAAAGAAAAAGGCTTTTTTTTGTAAATATCTCCTTTTACAATCTACCAAAGGAGAACAAAAAACAATAATAAAATAACAACAACAACAACGTTTTGCCTGCGATCTATTAATGTTTAAATTTCCACAAACCTGATTTTCTACTTTGACACAGTCGCCATCACCGAACAGCGCTGCACGATGTCGCTCCACCTGCTGCTGAAGCTGGAACACAGAAAGAACATTTAACGTTTTCAAATGAACTTTTTTTTCCGCTTTCAACAATGTTGCAATATCTGATTTAAAAAAGGAAAACATAAAATAAAAAAATGTGCATGTTTCATTCATGGAGGCTTTTCTTCTGTACACCTTCTTAAGACACATGTTGTTTAACTGTTCAAAATGTAAAGCAATTTCAACTTCAAGGTGTAATAAACATTCTTATCGTAATAAAATCAGACACCACTCCACACAATCAAGCAGTTATATGCATTGTACATTAAGTCATACCGCCTTTGCTCTGCCTAATCCCGTCAACCTTTTGAAGTAAAAGTACTTATTGGAGTAGGTTTGTTACACAAGTGAAATATTGATCACCTTTTCTACTGTGAGTAAATCTGTAAAGGCTTCATGAGACATGTGGAAATGAATCAATGTCAGCCGTGTTCAGAGAGTATTCACACTTATATATATAATAAAATGAGTTACAAGCATTTATTTTTATTTTTTTAACTCTCATCTATACCAGGAAACTTGTAAATGTCTGTGAACATTCTGCAGAAACCGTGAGAACAGGAAGCTGTGCAGCCACAGCTTTCTGTTCTAACGGTTTAGAACCACAAACAAAGCATGTGTTTGAACATGTTTTGTTTGTGGTTTTTCATTTGATACTCACATTTGAGGAACTCTTCTCCAGTTGCATTCTTTTTCATGTAATTTACTTTTATTTCTTTTTCCATTGTTTAAGTCACACTCCCTAAATATTTTTTTTTCAGTATTTACAAATATTCAAAATACAAAACCATCATATTCATGTTTGTTCAAATAGAATATCTCACATCATTCATGTCCAAGGCGTTATGTGTTTCTTGAAGGGGCCAGTGGGGGAATTGTCTGAATGCACTTCAGAAGAAGAGATTTATGTGTATAGTGCCTTTCACAGACATGGTCACAAAGCCCTTTACAATTTTACATTCACTCCACACCCTGTGGCGGTAAGCTACGTATCTGGGGGAGACTGAGAGACGCGCTGTCATGACTGCACACATCTGCGCCAACGATCCCTCTGACCACCATCATTCATTCATGCACACATCACTCATCCTGGCCTATTGTACATTGTACAACATAAGCACAGTGGGTTGCATAAGTATCGGCCCCCCTTTAACTTTGACATTTTGACTGAGGATGGACCATAAACATAAATATATTTAATTTACATTTTATGTAAAAGAAACACACTAAGTGACACGCAATCGTGAAGTGAAATTACATTTATTTTCAATCAACAATAAAAAAAAACTCAATTATTGATTTTTTCAATCAATAATTGAACAAATTAAATATCCCCCCAAAGCGTAAAAACAAACAAAGAAACAAAATTGTTTCACGTTCACAGAGTTCATACAGTGCCTTGCGAAAGTATTCGGCCCCCTTGAACTTTTCGACCTTTTACCACATTTCAGGCTTCAAACATAAAGATATAAAACTGTAATTTTTTTGTGAAGAACCAACAACAAGTGGGACACAATCATGAAGTGAAACAAAATTTATTGGATATTTCAAACATTTTTAACAAATAAACAACTGACAAATTGGGCGGGCGAAATTATTCAGCCCCTTAAGTTAATACTTTGTGGCGCCACCTTTTGCTGCGATTACTGCTGTAAGTCGCTTGGGGTATGTCTCTATCAGTTTTGCACATTGAGAGACTGAAATATTTGCCCATTCCTCCTTGCAAAACAGCTAAAAGAAATGTTCGTGTCCGTCCTATCTCTCCAAGAGTCGTAATCTAGACTTCTGATTAGCCCAATAATAAGAACTACCATACTTCTCTGTCCATGCGGTGGTCACCTTGTATACAATAAAATATGATTAACACGTCGTCTCTACTTTTCCATATTTACCATTACCACCGTTGGACAATGCGCATTCACACTGGAAGGGGGATTAGAAAATTAGTCGTCAACACTGCCCTATCAGCCTAATAAACACACCAGGATAAAGATGAATATGAAACCAGGAACTTAAAGTCACAAGGATTTATTCACAGGTCACCTCACACAGACGCGTCTGTTCCCCAGGTCCCTAACACTCAATCTGTCAGCACCCCACACGGAGAAGACTGAACTCTCTGGGGACACAGACTTCTTCACACCACACCTCAAATTATAATATTCATGAGCCTATACTAAGCGCATCAGTTTCCCATCGTACGAGTCTGGCACTTTCCACTTATCGGCCCATGTCTGCCAGCCGGCCTTGGTAGGGCCCATGTTATCTCTTTGTTTACGTGTGCATGGGGTCTGTTCTCGGAGCCTGTCTGCACATCGGCTCAGTATTTTTCCACTCCACTGTAACAGAAAACTGAGAGGCTCCACAATGTAAAAACAACACTTCTATTGCTAAATTGTTCTCTAAGCAAGACATCATTGATTAGAAACAATCATTCTTTTCATCCCCCTTCTGGCCTCGAAGAGGCCATTTCCTTGTTTCTAATTAATGAAGGTACAGCCGTCGTCAAAACATAGTTGTCCCCTGCCCAATGTATAGTGCCACCACCAGGTGTCGAATTTGGCTTGGGCATAGGCAACCACATCCTCCAGTCCTGTGAAATCATCACTTTCTTCCCATGTATAATTACCACTCACTAATCGTTCCATCCGGAACCTGTATCTCCCAGGACTGGGTTCAATGATACATTTCACTTCCTCAGTTCCATAGGCTCCATCTCGAATCAATATGAAAATAAACATTCCTGCAAAATACAAACACAGCGAAGCAAAACACAACATAACACTCATCATATGGTTCTTAAAGTTATTCTGAGCCACGTGTGTCCTCCCATCCATATCCCAGAGCCTTAAATGCCCCGAGTTGATACAGGCTCGGCTCACCCCCTTCAGGCAGGGACCTGTCCCCGGCCTCTGGGTCCTCCGGGGGCAGGGTCACAGCTGCGTACAATCCCCCCGAAGTCCCCAGAGCCCTGGAGACCATGCTGCGGACGAGAGGGAGGACACAACAGAACAACACACAACACAACAACAGTATTACACCAATTAATATACCCACCTTTTGAAGTACATTATAACTATATTTAGGACAATAATTTTTACTGTCTTCGAGCCAATTATGGTTTAGTTCTGTTTGTTTGAAAGCTCCTTCTAATCGTAAATGTAGAACCCATTCTCTTACTCATTTGTATGAAGTACACTGATACACTATGTTTTCATAAACAAACCTCCACTTTTAGCCGAGCTTTGGAAGCTCAACCACCAATACTTATTCAAGCTCCAAAGATGCTTGATTGTCTTTGTCAGATCCAACCTGCCTCTCCGATTTCCTCTCTTGCTTGGAACACCAAATCGTTACACAAGGGATTCTGTTGCTCGGATAGGACCTCCAGGCCTCCAGAGCCAATCGACATTTTCTCCTTCCATGCTGCCTCCTGCAACAATAAAGAAGAACACTCCGTCCTACATAAAATCAAATTCTACCATGCCATTGTGACCAGTTCTTGGCTCATCAGCTCCTGTCCTGAATCCGTCCCTGCAGCATCACAATTCCTCCTGTAAAGTCCCTGTCTCTGTGTAAAATTAATGTTATCAACCTGGAATGAATATGGATTAAAACATGTTACACTCAGTACATAAAATAGTCACACTTATAATCTTATAGTAACTTATGTTTTCTTATTATTTGTTTATTTAGATCCGAAAGAGTCACAATTATTTCTACGGAGGTCCAATCGACTCTCCATCTCTTTTTAATAATCATAGCGAGTCTGTGTGCACCAAGAGACGCGATGACCATTAGAAAGCTGGGCAATATATCCTTGAGGTCATGAGTGTGACCTTTTCAGTGACTCTTAAGATACCGGATTTACACTGATCTTATCACATTTTGCCATTTTGAAATAAAACACGTTTGCCAGCACCAACTTCAGATTCGAAGATGCCGTTTTACTTACACTGTATGTAAACCTCTATATTCAGAATTCATACCACTCCATATCTCGGCCTCAGATCTAAAATCTAAGCATGTGTTCAAATCTGGATTCCGCCACCCCTTCTTTGGCAAACCACACAATATTTCAACTTACGCATCCAAGGGTTTACCAGTGCAAATGTAAATGATCACTTTTATCACCAACACTCCAAATTAAGATACACCAGTATCTCCCGCTGATCAAAACATAGGACTCCATCTCTTTCCTGTGTTCAACCAAAACCCAACAATAAAACACTACGCCGTCAATTCCTGTACAAAACTCACTCAGTTTGCTCAAATTAAATCCACAACATCTCTGATCAATTTCGGGACGTTCAGAGACCACCTACACAATCAACAAATTGTTACGCCTTAACACACCTTAGACACAAACCCCCAAACAAGCAAATGAACCCCAACCACTCCTATCAACAAAACTCTTCCACACGACAATGGTAACCTGTGGATGTTTACTGGTCAAAGTTAAGGGTACAATATTATTATCAGCTGTAACCTGTGCTACAAAGTAATTGGAGAATTACTATACTGTTCTTGAGAAGCTAATCACACCACTGATTGAATATTCATTTTAATCATTTATGTACTTTGCATAGATGCCTAAGATCCGCTGCAAATCAGGTAACATTCAAATTAGGACACCTTTGCCTATAACCCAAGAATTATTAGAATTAATATTTTACTAAACCAATAACGGGCCTTAGCTACGCCTAAACTCGCCTCGCTACACCAAATTATTTTCACTTTGTGTGAACCCTACACTCGCTATGTTTATTTATCACTCTGTAAATATGTTATCTCTTAAAATATTTAATTAAGTGTATTTATCTGTTTATTTCATTATCTATTTCGACTTAATTATTATAGCTGTTTAATTAGGATGCACATTGATCAATTGGAGCATTCTAAAAGATCAAAAAATAAAATGAGAAAAATAGAGATAGATTACCGCCACGCGGAGTCCCATGGGCCCTGGCCCATTGGCAAAACACAAAAGAAATTGATCAAAACAAAATATAAAAATATGTATATTTGCCTAAAAATTCAAAAATCTAAGTCCGAGTGGAGCAGAGGTCAAGGCATCAGACCTGTGGCAAATTGTGAAACACTAGTCCTCCTGCAGGCGGCTTTTTAGGGACTTTCAGGGGACAGCAGAAGGTGAGCTTCTTTTGTTGACATGTTTCGAGGGCATTTTCTCAGTGAGGCAGCATGGAGCAGACTTTCAGTGATGCGGACTTTCGCTTCAATGCACTTGGACCAATGCCCACGCAAAGCACAACAGGCCTTCGCCTCTCCCCCTTTTACCACCAAAAATTGTCAGAGTAAAAAGTAAAATTCAAAACCAGCATGTCCTATCACGCTCAGCATTTAAAATAGGGTAACATTCAAAAAAACTAACAAAAGTAAAAAATACACGAGTGAATATTGATAATAAAAATTAAAAGAATCCTCTGTCCACTATCAAAAAAGGCTCATGCTCCACTATTGCCTTTGAAGACAAGCATAGTGCTATTAATTTCTCCTTTTATTTTCAATATAATGTAGTTGCTTTTAGGTTGTTAAAACCACATCACTAATAATAAAACTTCAGGAATTCACATACTGGATAACGATCTAATGGAAGGTTTCTTTAACTAGTTATTTCATATGCTTATATTGATTAGTGATCAGTTTCCGCATATATTTTATCCTATTAAATTCAATAGTCTTTTTGTGTCAGACTCTTAGTTTTCGATTATAACGCTATGGCCGTCTTATCAAAAATATGTTTCTCCTAAACACAGTTTGGATTCCAGGTGACCTCCGATCTAACCTCAGGCGCAAACTTTAAAGGATGTAAGAAAGTTTACAAAGCAATTACTTAACTAATTTAAAGGAACCAGGAAAAGCCATCCTGCCGTAATCTGGGCAGCTCTCCTTTTATCAAAGTACCCCGGTACAACTGAGAGCCCGCTCAGACACCTAGAACCTATAAAGATAGAGCTAAGATTCACTTCACCACAAGTCTAAACGATAAAGACAATATTCTATATATCTTTGTATGTCCTGGTACCTTTAGAACCGGACCTACCAACCCAGGGTTCAGAAACAAATCACAGCAGAACAATATGTATTCACTCTATTAGCGCTTCCTGCAAGCACAACATTATATAATAATAAACTAAAAATGCAAGACATTTCACCTTTTATACTTTCTAAATATTGTTTGGCCGTTATCAATATTATTTGTTTTGGTTGTTTGATAAGCACAAATTATGCCCCATTTCCTTTAGCATAATGTCAAAGAATTATACGTCTTGTATTATTATTAAAACAACAACAACAAGCTCTTGGCCTTTACCCATTTATTCTCGTCTGGACCCTGGCCGTCTACATTAAGAGACCGTCGCTTCCTAGATCCATCGCCTTCTGTGGGAACAGACATGTTAGATAAAACCTTTCAACAAAACCTTCTCTTTCTTTCGGTTTTCCCATGTTTCTTGATTACAATAGATTGCCAACTTTCCGCCTGGTTTTGTGCCTATTCGACGACACACTCTCAGGTATTCTCTCCTAAGTTGGGGAAAGGGATGTCCCCTTACTATCCCCTCACAACTGTTTTGGTCTTCCACCATTAACATAATTGGTATTATTGTCATACTTAAGGCCAGTATCAGTCCCCACACCCAAAATGGACACCGTAAGGGGCCCATACTCCACATTTTTGTTGATAATCTAATGATACTCTGCCATAGATGTATATCATATAAGTTTATTTGTTGGTTTATCTACCATACAGCACTGTCCCTTTTAAGAAGTCAGAACATGCTTGCATTGCGGAGTCTTTGTGATCTCCTGGGTGGGGGTGGGATTTGTCCTCCCCCCCCCTTCAGTGGGGCCACCGGTCCCACTACCATTTCTAATACGGGCCCAAAGCGGGAGCTCCTCCTCCGGGAGGGGCTTTTGAATCCCGCCCCCTGAGATGGGGGAAAAAATCCTCTCGTTTTTCCACCATCGTGCTGTTACCAGTTCAACCGGTTCCACGCGTTTCCCCACTGTCCGACACTCACTGAGCGCGAGCCCCAGCAGCTCTCCTACTCCTCCAGAGTCCGCCACTCTCCCCCGACATTCCTCACACCCTCTTCCCCACACAAGCCACACACATTTGACCACCCGCAATAGACGATTCTAATCAGGCTTAAACAACACGTGTGCCCACGGCGGTTTTCACTCCTCTGACTGTTTCAACAACAAACCACATGGCCCATTCAACATTCAGCACACAGTCCAAATCAAAGACACCACGTAACAACAGCCACACACAGTTTGGGTACCCGACTTTGACTCCAACAACATAACCGAACATCAATGCGCCTAATTTTCAATGTTTTCACCCCTAATTCCCCCGTTTTCGCAGACCTCCTCTCCACGAGAGGAGGGGATCCTCGATCCAGGGACTCAAACCCTTTAGGAACCTCGTTCCAGGGCCCCTTACCCGTATACTTTAGGATCCTCGATCCTATTTCAGACAGCCCCTCGGACTGTCAACGGCCGTGTCACAACTCTTATCTCCAGCCCGCGCGTCCGCGGTGCTGGTCGGACGTACTACGTGCTTATCAGCTTTTACCGGGATATCCCCAACGCGTAGTCCTGTAGATAAACTCTCGCTTCTGTAGTTATACTCCCAATTTCTTAACTTCTATTTTGGTTCGGTATTTGGTTCGGTATCTTAGTTATGACGTGTTTTCCCTTCTTACTTCCAAACATCAATGCAGATTTAAACCATCCAACACTTAGCTTCGTTGACTATACTCCTAACTAAAATTTAGACAAAAATAGCCAATAGACGTACTTTGACACTCGTTAAAAATAGTAGTCAAAAGCAGTCTTACCTTATTCTAGAGTGGACGCGTCCATGAAGCCGTGGTTGAATGGTTTTTGGAAGATAAGACACCTGGCATGTCTAGCGCGATGATTTATGGGACCGGACCTCCGCCGACGTCCGTAGTTGACGACTCCAATCCCCCCTTCAGCACTTTCGGGGTCACCAATGAAGAAAACCTCTTTTCTCTGTCCATGCGGTGGTCACCTTGTATACAATAAAATATGATTAACACGTCGTCTCTACTTTTCCATATTTACCATTACCACCGTTGGACAATGCGCATTCACACTGGAAGGGGGATTAGAAAATTAGTCGTCAACACTGCCCTATCAGCCTAATAAACACACCAGGATAAAGATGAATATGAAACCAGGAACTTAAAGTCACAAGGATTTATTCACAGGTCACCTCACACAGACGCGTCTGTTCCCCAGGTCCCTAACACTCAATCTGTCAGCACCCCACACGGAGAAGACTGAACTCTCTGGGGACACAGACTTCTTCACACCACACCTCAAATTATAATATTCATGAGCCTATACTAAGCGCATCAGTTTCCCATCGTACGAGTCTGGCACTTTCCACTTATCGGCCCATGTCTGCCAGCCGGCCTTGGTAGGGCCCATGTTATCTCTTTGTTTACGTGTGCATGGGGTCTGTTCTCGGAGCCTGTCTGCACATCGGCTCAGTATTTTTCCACTCCACTGTAACAGAAAACTGAGAGGCTCCACAATGTAAAAACAACACTTCTATTGCTAAATTGTTCTCTAAGCAAGACATCATTGATTAGAAACAATCATTCTTTTCACTAACGTACCTGTTACAATTGCATTGTTTTTCCTTTTTTCAGGAGTAGTTGTGAAGGGCTGTATTAACCATGTAGCATGTGTAACCAGCATGAACTGCTGTGTCGGGGACTTGTGCAACGGGACGGCTCCGACCCCTACAGTGGTGCTGCTTCTGCTCTCCTCTGCCCTTTTTACTATGTTTCCATGAGGCCAGGTGCACTCCTACCGTCGCATGCCCACAGCTAGCTCCCCTCAGCTTGTCCGAAGCCTTCTACTGCACCCTGCACACGTGGGGGACCACAGCACACCTAGAACAAACCCCACCGAGCACAGAGCATTGGACGGGACGCCATGGAGTGGTGCGCACTGAGGCTCTCAACCACCCGCAACACTAAGATTAAACCTGTGTTAGTGGCTACACCAAAACTTAAGAATAAGGGGATGGACAAGGGATATCTATCTGGACTCATAGAGCACAACAACAACCTGGGCCTATTGGGCCGGGAGAGGCCAGTATGGAAGACCGAGGAAGTGCGAGTGAACCAGGGTGGGCTTTTGCACTATCTGGGAGCTGACGCCATCTGCAAACCCCTCTGACTTTTAATAGAATCCCTAATGCTAATGACAATATAATCAATAATGCCCCGTTTATAAAAGCTCTAAAATGCCAATAGGGCATTTGTCTGCAGCTTTAAATGTCCACTGTCGTTAAAATGGGCAGTGTAAAAATGTGACGTTTCACCTTTATGTATGTGGCATTACCAGTTTTATTAAATGCCATTTTATTGAACTTGTATTTTAAATATCAAAACGACCAGCAGGTGGCGCTAGCACTAGTATGAAAGCCACCCTGGTTCACACGCACTTCCTGTCTCCTCACTGGCGTCTTCCAGCCTGGTTGGGCTGGGCCCCGGGTTGTGCGTGCTGTCCCACGGGTCCAGGTAGCTATGGTGCACTCGTTCAATCTTTAATTTGCTTTAGCTGCTAACGCAAGTTTTATTTTAGCGTCGCGGGTGGTTGGGAGCCTAAAGCGCACCACTCCATGGCGTCCCCTGGTCTCTCAGTTCGTGTTCGGGGTCTGCTGGAGCCGCTGTGTAACCGGGGCTATCGAAGCACCGTGCCGGCCGAGTAGCGCTAGATGAGGGCGTACGACGGCCTTGCCTCGTGGTTTTACCAGAGCTGATCCGTAGCTAATCTCTTCATTTACGTTTAGGTGGAACCGCGCTGCTGTCTTGCTTCCTTCCTCTTGTTTTGTACGAACTGAAAAACTAACAAATGTGAACAGACTGTGTTCAACTGAAAAGCTAATGTTTACAAACAATGAATCTACTGAATGTTACTAATGCTGTGAAATGAAATGTCTAAAAGTATGAAATCTGAACAGAAAGACATAAAAGAGAAACGTAGAAATAAACTAAACTATATGTACAAGGAACATGATGCTTCTGTCCTTATGGTCTTACCTGTGTGCCTTAAAGCACATGTTTCCAGTTTTACTGGATGGCATTGTCAGGCTTTTATTTATTTTGTTTAACATACCACTCGTCATGTCACACTTAATTATCTTTGTCAAAATATGACTGTCAAATGCTTAAACAGGCAATGGTCTTGTAATTCTAGTCATCAAATGTCTCCACAGAAAATATTGTTATTATCCAAGGACCATATCTAATGAGTAATATTTGACAAATAAACTTTTCTCGATGAAGTGAGTCTTAAAAACGTAGATCAGTGGTTCCCAAAGTAGGGTCAAGCTTACAATAAGCAATAATTCGAAAATGTGTACTTTGAAAAAAAATTAAAAAGAAATGTATGTATTCCAATGTACCAAGGCCTCCAGCCTTTGCGATTAGTTTTATTATATAATTTCCCTCAGAAGGACCATGACCTCACATCAAAGTGAAACAGCTTTACTGGACAGGCTAGATGACGGAGGTGAATAATATTATTAAATTAAATAAATGAGTCGTTTTGGGGCTTCGTAGGAGACATTTGACGAGCTCTCAGGCTTTCATCCCCACTAGCCTAAAAGATAGAAGGAATGAAAAGCAGTGAAATAAGAGGCACGTAAACGGGAACGTTGCGGAGAGACTGAGGAGAGGGACCGGGGATGTATTTATAGGACGGTGATCGGAAAGGGTGTACGTGAGGTGTGTTCCTGCCCCCGAAAATTCAGATGAGACATTTATCTACACTTGAAGGGGTAAAACATTACAAATGGCTATGAATTGAGTTCATATGTGACCAACCGGGTTCACAGAGGTGCATAATCTTACCAAGATGTTACCAGTTTAGCCCCAATAGCACTTTGGCTCAGATTATTAAATTGTTATCAACAACGCCAGCCTAGAATTACACTTGAGGCAACACAGGTTCGTATTAACTAATGGACAGTTGGTGGCTGTGGTCACATTAGCCATGAAGCCATCTGGACACTTAACGCGAAGGCTACAGCCGCAACGCCAACCTCACACAGCCGAGAAGCGAGAGCACGCATGCTCCGAACACTGGGCTTCACGCCTTGAGACTGGGACATTTCCTCGTTCTTAGCAACAATCTTCATACATGTTACACTATGCAGCTCTCACAGCCATAATAGCTCCTGGTCGGCAGGTGACGTCACGGGGGGGAGAGGTCAGGTGGGACGAACAGAGGAATGCCCTATATTTTATGGTCTACCAGGCATTAATACTGCCATAAATACATTTTCTCATTTTCTTCGAAATGACGACAAGTGGGACGCGACATTTAAGACTTTGTAGAGGTATCTACAAGGCTAAGAGTTTAAACTTCCACTCCCTCCTTAAAAAACATTGTCTTTTGAAAGACTTCCAGTGGGTGTCTTTTGTCCCCTTGAAAGCCACTCTTAATAACCTTTACATATTCTGTGTTTGATAGAATATATCACCAAAGGCCTTAAACATCCAGGCAGCCCCTTTTGTTGGGGGGACCTCTTTAACGGTGCCGTCCCGACTGGACCCAAGATCGTCCTGCTGCTGCTCACTGACTTTTGATGAATAAAGCTCGCACGTCGCTTTGTCCCTCCATATTATTTCAATGGTGAGAGAATGAATCATATTTATTTTGCACCCAAAGCCACGTTAAGGCAAGGGAGGCCGGCACCGGGGTCACCATGATGTGGGAAAAACAGTGTGAAGATTTGGTTTAATATTCCAAAATGTACACTCTGAAATGCAAGGCAAGGCAAGTTTATTTGTAGAGCACAATTCATACACAAGGCAATTCAAAGTGCGTTCACAGTTGCATAAAATTACAAGAAAACAGATCAAATCAATCATTAAAACATCAACATAAAAATTAATCAATGACAGTAAAAGGCAAGAGTGCAAATACAATACTTTTAGTTTTCATATGCTCGGGTAAAAAGAGCTGTTTTCAGCCTGGATTTGAACATTGTCAGAGTTGAGGCCTGTCTCACATCCTCATGAAGACTGTTCCAGATTTTAGCTGCATGAAACTGAAACGCAGCTTCACCGTGTTTATTATTGACCCTGGGAACCACCAGGAGACCCCTCCCTGAAGTTCTCAGGGCCCGAGATGGTTCATACGGCTCTAACATGTCAGAGATGTACTTTGGTGCTAAACCATGAAAAGACTTGTACACAAGCAGAGCTGTTTTAGATTCTATTCTCTGAGTGACAGGAAGCCAGTGCAGAGACCGGAGCACTGGACTAATATGGTCGTATTTCCTGGTTCTTGTCAGGACTCGAGCAGCAGCGTTCTGGATGTTCTGCAGCTCTAACAGCTCGTTTAGAAAGGCCAGTGAGCAGCCGTTACAGTAGTCTAACCTGCTGGAGACAAATGCATGGATGAGTGTCTCCAAGTCTAGTTTTGACACTATTCCTCTGATCTTAGCCATGTTTTTCAGATGGTAAAAAGCTGAGGATGTTATGGCTTTGATGTGGCTGTTTAAGTTCAGGTCTGAGTCTATGATTACTCCTAGATTTCTAACCTGATTTTTTGGTTTTAGAGAGAGAGACTCAAGGTGACTGATAACACGTTGTCTTTGTGTCTGTGGGCCAAAAACAATGATCTCAGTTTTGTCTGAGTTTAGTTGGAGAAAGTTGTTTTGCATCCACAAACTGATCTGTTCGATGCAGTCACAGAGAGTATCTACAGGCCCCTGTTCACCTGCCGTCAGTGACACGTAGATCTGAGTGTCATCTGCGTAGCTGTGGTACAACACATTGTTGCTGTTTATTAGCTGACCCAATGGAAGCATGTGCAAGTTGAATAAGAGGGGTCCCACGATTGACTCCACAGGTCATGAAAATTTTAAATGCAACATAAAATGTTGCTGTGTGACAGGAAGCATGAGTTGGTGGTGAACAAAAGACCACAGCTACGTCTAATGTTCAGAGGAGGTGGAGAGTATATAAAGAGAGTGGCTCCTGATGATTGGCATTTTTCCATCAACTCTGCAGAACTGATTGCACGTGTCGTTTAAGATGTTTCTGAAAGCGTTTATTTTGCTTATGGGCTTGTCAACAGGTAAGTCCTTTTATACTTTCTCTGCCTCTATTGCAAAATCAACTTATAAAATATTTACCAAAAATACCCCCCAAACTTTTCCAAGGCGTTATATTATATTGTTATAGTGATACTGTATATTTTTATATGCGACCTGACCTACTGTATATGTTTCTTTTTTTCCCCTCAGTATATGGACTGCAATGCTACGATGGTCATTGTTTACCTAAACAAGGGGACAAATGTAATTTCACCATAAAAGAATGCGAGGACAAACATGCTGTTCAATGTGCAACTGAGTCGGGAGAAGGTGGGCACACAGGATTTTTTCAGTCTGAAAAGATTTTGTGAAGAATGTGGGGTCCACACTACACAATGGTATTTAGCGCGATTATAGAACGACTAGCGTAAGAATCGTGAGGGCAGCCACACTACACACGCCTGTCAAACAGCTGAAAGATGAAGCTACGATATGCTGCGTGCGGTGCATCCATAGAAATAAAACACGATTGTGAGCTTGCTGGCAGGTTTTGAAAGTCTTGAAAAGCAAAACATTCTTTTGTCCCCCTGAAAACCAGTCCATCTTAATAACCTTTACATATTGTGTTTTCTATAGGACTTATCGTGAAATTCTGTCTCTATGTTCCTTGTAAAAATCCAAGCTTCTCCTGTTGTTGGGGGGACCTCTGTAACGGAGCCGTCCCGACTGGACCCAAGGTTGTCCTGCTGCTGCTCACCACAGCCATCTTTACTCTGTTTGTCTAAAACTATAAGTCTGTTTTATCTTCTCCAGTCTCTCATTAATAAAAACTCCCTTTTGTGGCTACAGTCACGTGAAAATGTGGAAGAAAATGGATGGATGGAAGGCTGATACTGCTGATACTGTGTTCTTCATGTTTTTGTGCAAATATTCCAAAGTTTTATTAATAATAATACAATAAAGAGTTAAAGCTGGGGTACCTGATTTTTTTCTGTTCAAACAGTGACACTTTTTGTTTTCGCCCAAACTTGTTTCTAGCTCTCATAGTCTCTCCTGTGTATTCAAATTGTTCAAAGAATGTAATTACATGCACATTTCACAAAATGAGGCAGGGGCGGCCACCCCCCAAGATAAATTCCACTAATTTAGATTTGACTTCTATCATCCATTGCTCAATAAAACTTTAGGTGAAGACAATACAACAAGCTCTGTGTTTTGCTGTGTTTACAACATACTCTGAGGTGGCACACATAAATGTATTCTACAACACCAAAAAAAATCAGCTTTATAGTATTTTGCGTAAATGTGGGCAAAAATAAACAAAAACAAATAAACAAACACAAAAACAGATGTGAAAGAAGAGACAATGTTCCACTCACTGACTTGAAGTATCGCAGTTAAAACATAGATGACTGTGGTCCATCCTGAATAAGAAATACTTAAGTTTATTATGGAAAAATAATAAACTCTGCTCTGAGTTTATTATTTTTAGTTATGAAAATATAATGATGCAATCGTGTATTAATCTTTCTTCTTAAAAAGATTGTATCTCTCATATTAAAGTGGCTGCTTTCTCTGAACATACACGACCTCACTGCTAAAACTAATAATGTGTCGTGACCTGCTCTAGTTTAGTTGAGTTTATTTGAGCTGTTAACATTCATTTACTTACAGAAGTCACATCATTACATAGTAATGGAAGCTCAAAAGGAGTAGGCTGAAGCAAAGAAGCTTACGTGCGCCTACCCCTATATTCAATACTCTCAGTACTCGTGCATTTCAGATTTGTATTCACATTGGGAACTCAACTAATAACAGCATCTCACAAATGTACACTACATTGATAAAGTTACCATAAAAATATGCAAAGTTCAAGATACAATTTTCATATCCAGGCACACGCAACCATGAGCGGGTACCTGTTTATGAGTTACATTGTCCTATTATAATTACATTTTCAACCGTACAGTAATATAGACCTGCTGCAAATTGCATTTGACATGGTAAGAGCTCTATCTCTCACCTCCGACACAACAATCTACGTATGTCCTACAAATCCAATATATGGATATCATTATGTTAATGTTGAAATACAGCTCCCAGTAGCAGATCACCATAATATTTACTTTGTTCCCTTGGCCAAGTAAACCTTGTATCATATATGTTTTTCCAACATAAATCACAAAGATGACATAATTATCAATCAAGTAATGTATCAGGTGCCATGCAAAATAATGCAAAATAAAACAATATAAATCACAATTAATGTGTGAATATTTAGTTTCAAAATGGAAATCTTCATCATCATTTACCTGCAGGGACTGGCTGCATGTGCTGAGCCTCCGGCTGCAGGGAGATGTTCAGGTACAACATTGGGGAAATTTTGGACTAGAAAGAATAAACCATAGTTTGCGTAAATTAAAAAAGCAGCACACTACACGATTGTTATGCACGATTTTGCTACAATTCTCAGTCACGCCGAGTCTTCTCGAGTCTTGACTAGTCGAAGGCTGTCGCACAGAGTCTTGTAGTGTGTGTGCGTGTGCACGTGTGTGTTCTTGTAATCACGATTGAGAGAGAGGACCGGGCGGTTCGCGTGCGGATGTGCTTCTATGTCCTCTCGCCCCGTCTTGACCCGCCAACTCAACACAAACATGTGCCTGCCGCCCCCGTGGGCCGTGGCGTGGGGGTTTTCCTCGCCGTGCGTACAGCTCAAAGTGGTCGCATTGAGAGAGAGGACCGGGCGGTTCGCGTGCCAAGTGCTTCTATCAGTGGTTACTTTGTAAATTAGTAGTTTCAGGAACACTTTTGGTCTGATGTGATGGATTCGGGGAACAGGCCAAAACAGAAGACTCTCATTAAACACCATTATATCAGATCAAATCTTTGCCGGATCCTCCTAAATATTTCCCGGATCCTTTACCCTGAAAAACTGAAAATTGGGGGAATGCGTTCTCCCAAACGGGGGATCAAATTAAGCACTGAGTGAGTCCACTCTTACGATTCTCAGTCGTTATGCGTGAACCAGGCCCACGCCGTCCCGCTGAGACCGGGACC
The DNA here is from genome assembly GCA_021464625.1 of Proterorhinus semilunaris. NCBI lineage: Eukaryota > Metazoa > Chordata > Actinopteri > Gobiiformes > Gobiidae > Proterorhinus > Proterorhinus semilunaris. Next base: position 31,737,083 of record CM038346.1, read on the forward strand.
GGATCTGCAACGCCCTCAGCTCCTGGGACGTGGGGGCGGACATCTTGTGTCTTCTGGGGAGGTTCAGCCAAAACTGCAGACCCACCACAGGCTCCTCAGAGATGGGTGCTCTGGCATGGACAAACCCCCGCCCCGCTGTCACCCACTGAGCACAACACAATGGGGGAAAAACATAAGGTGTAGAAATATGGACACATTTAGATGAAAGCATTAAAAACCTGGTACATTTTAAAAAGGTTTACAAATAATAATTATTTATTAAATACGAACAATTATTGTGAGTGTTGTAGTATATTCTTTTGTTGTTGTTTCTTTATTTTGCTGTTGTTTTTAATTATTGTTCCTTATTATTTGTTGTTACATTGCCTTATGTTCCCTTGTTTATGGTTTGTTGTTGTGCATTACATTCCTTGCTTTGATTGTTAATGTAAATATTATTGTTTTTAATTGTGGGGTGGACACTTATAAGCTTTTCGCTTCGGCCCACTCCCTTTGAGCAGACTTACTGCTCAAATAAATAAATAAATAAAAAGGTTGAGCCTTTCTTCATAGACATGGAATGCATGGCCTATATCCCAGGAAAAAGCAATATTGTACGATATTGATGTTCAAAATAACCCAGTTGGGGAGATTTTGTAACATGAAGCAATCAAAAGAGACTGCATTTTAAAAGCAGTGGGTTGAACATGGTTGAGCGTTCTTTTTGTGCTGGGGAACTAAAACTGACGTTGAAACCTTTGAAGCCAGTCAATCTAAAAACCTCACAGGTCAAACTCACCGCTTTTTTCCAGTGGGTTTTAGAGCACACCGCCATCTTCAAACTAAACATGAAGTCAATACAAAAAACGCAAACCCTCTCTCGGTACGGCAGCATTTTTGCCTTTTTCTGCGAACTGCATTTGTGGTTGCTTTGCTTCACATTGTTTTACTGGATACGTTTGTATATCTTTGCAATGATTTGGTTGGGGATCTGTGTTTTTTTTTTTTTTACTGCAAAGAGGCCATAATGGTTCTGAAAAGCAACTTTTTAAAAGTAAACAAACAGCTAGCCTAGTTTAGTTTTTAGTTCAGTTTAGTTTGTTTATTTGAGAACATTATAAAAAAACATAAATTGCATGATTACATCATCATTGCAATAAAATAAAACTCAAAAGGTGTAGGCCGAAGCAAGAAAGCTTATAAGTGCCTATACCCCCCATTCAAAGTAAGTACTTTCATGCATGTCAGATAAATTCTAGAAATACAAAACATAATTGTAAGTCCTTTCAAAAGAAAAGGCTCATCATAATACTGAGAATATACATAACTGTGTGTCCAGCTGCAGGTAAATAATAACGGTAATAATAACGACAGTGGTGGATTTAGCTATTTGGGGGCCCAAGGCGAACACAGACATGGGGCCTTCCTCACACTTAATGTTCAAAATCTTTTTAAATCCTTGGGTTTTATTTTTCAAGAGAATCTTACTTTTAACTTGATTTGTGAAGCCCTCCAGTCTTCTGCCATAAGTTAGATGCTGGAGATGACGTCTGTAAAGAGAGAAAAGGGTATTGACAGTAAAGTAAATGCAAAAAATGAAGATTATGTTTTTTAAATAACACTGTTCTCAAACACTTTAGATTTCATTCATAAGGAAGATCTGAAATTCCATACCAGCAATTACCTTGTTTTTTCTGCATAATTTTGTAAATATGATGATGATGATCTGCCTTTCTGTCAAATCTTCTTTTACTAGAGCGGGAAAGAAACAAATGAGATCCCAAATATAGGAGTCATACACATAACAACAATCTATACTTATGCCGGTATAGTGCTCAACTCATTCATAAATCAAAAGCCATTCCGTTGTTTAATGACTTTTTTAATTTTAAAAAGTAAGAAAAGATTCATTTGAAGTTTAACAGGTGGTCAGGGGGTCCGGGGCCCCCCAACGTTAGGGGGCCCTAGGCGGCCGCCGACCTATGCCTAATGGTTAAGTCCGCCTCTGAATAACGGTGATACAAGCAGCATCTCGTGATTTCATACAATATAACACTTAACATTTCCAGAGTTACCCAGGCACATGCACATCAGAAGTGTACCTGTTTACGTAGCAATTAGTTTCATTTTCCTTACATAGCCACACACACAGCCCTGTGGGTTTGCCCATCCATGAATCAAAATGATGTTCTTTCAACAATTACAATTGTACGCAATAACTTTACATATAACAGCATGGATAAAGAAAAGCATTCATGTGTTACAAGAAGAAAATCACATGAGGGGGCCTCCACCAGGTCCATCTCTCGCCTGCCCTCGTTCTATTATGATTAATAGTGACCAGTGGAAACAGGCAGTTACAGCATTGTGGTTAGCTTTTGCTTATTCATTTTTCTCAGGTCCTATAATTCATAACAACTTAGGGGTTGATGACATTGGTTCTATCAGCAATGACGTGGTTAAACAGATTCACAGTAATACAAAATTACTTAAATAATAAGAACAAGGTCATTTCTCAAACACACTTCTCTTATACTGTTTTTTGAATTGCTGTAGACTATCAGCACCTTTTAAGGGTTCCTCTAGATGATTCCACAGATTTACACCTCTCCGGGTGATACAGGGACTTTTTAGGGTAGAATGAATACATTGTACTTTCAGATTATGAGTACCCCTTAAATCGTAACATCCCACTCTTTTACCAAACATTTGTTGTGTACTACTAGGGAGCAGTGTTTGGAATAACGCCGTTTAAAAGAACGGCGTTACGTAACGGCGTTATTTTTTCAGTAATGGAGTAATCTAATTCATTACTCTCCCCGTCGTTACAACGCCGTTATCGTTACTGGGTAAACAAAGTGGCACGTTACAATTGGACTGAATGAGCGCCGCGGTGTCAGCTCACGCAGCCGGAGCCGGGGAGTGGGTGGGCGGAGTTTCACGGAGTACTCGCGTTGCCTGTGTGCGCAGAGTTCGTGCTCTCTGCTCCAAAAACTACATGTGTCCCTGACCCGCGGCTCGTCCTCCCCACAGCGCAATGCGGCCGCGGGGGAGAATCGAGTTGGTGATCATTGATCTGTTGTGTTGAACTTATTTTTGAAAAGATGCAGAATCGGTGGAGACGCGTCTTTCCCCGCTCCCTCTCGCTCTCTCAGCGCATTTTCTTCTTCCTCTGTCCCCGCCCTCCACTCCAGAGAGACAGCAGGCTGATAACTTTCTGTTAGGACATTAACCTTATATTTGCTGATTGTTTTACGTTTTGCCTGATGAATGAACAGAGAGACTTTATGCACAATGCCTGTGCGTAAAGTCTGCCCTGATCACTGCGTTAGTACATGTGTTGCGGCTTCTGACCAACTTTAGCCGCGGAGAGGTTGAGGCTGGGTCCTGTGGCTTAACTTTGTGACGCGCAAGGAGGCTATGGTGAAAGATGGGCTGAAATCCAGAGTTATTTTTGTATATTTATTGCGTTAAAAAAGAACAAAGCTTAACAACACGTAAAAATTAGTGTGACAAAAAATGATGGAAACCAGAAGGATTAACGGACAAACAATGGTAAATGAAATGGGTGCGGTCAACAAAAATTGTGGCTACCCAGACCAGACCTCTCTCATCCGGAACCCAGGTGAGTGCGCACTTTAACGTATTCAGACCTCCGCTTGGACACGCCCATGCCCACGTGTGTACCCGCCTCAGAAGCACACACACAAACATACACAAGCGCACCGTACACACACATTCTGTCCCAGATGCGTCTCCTACACACCAGCCCCTAATTATTAGATCACACATAATAATTCATATTTCAAGCAACATAATAGGAGACATAATAGACATCATATTTCAAACAGAATGCTTCTTATTTAATTTATAGTCCATAATTAGGCTAAATTCACACATAATCGTCTTCTTCGCTGTAATTAATTAGTCCATAGTCCAAAAAATGGTCTCAAAGTTCAAAAAAGTCAGGAAAAACAGTCCATGTAGAGGTCAGCAACGTCCTTATGCTGCCTCCTCTGCCTCCAGCAACAGACAGATCTTCGATATGGGTCTGTCAAGGCAACTTGTTTTAGTCTTAATCCTCACTTGCCTGACAAATCCTTTACGGTCCGGAAAAGTCTGTAGTACACGCCCCATAATCCAGGAATTACGAGGTGCTGTACTGTCCATGAGAAGAACTAGATCTCCTTCGACAAGGTTCCTTTGAACTCCAGTCCATCTCTGTCGCTCCTGTAACAGAGGCAGGTACTCCTTCGTCCAGCGCTTCCAGAAAAGGTCAGAAATGTACTGAACTTGTCTCCATCGTCTTTGTGCATACAGATCTGCTGCTTGGAACTCTCCAGGTGGCAATGAAGGCTGGGATTTGAGCAGCAAGAGATGGTTAGGGGTCAGAGCTTCCAGGTCGTTGGGATCGGTGGAGGCTTTTGTGATGGGCCTGCTGTTGATAACAGCCTCGACTTCGCAGAGTACTGTGTGAAGCCCCTCCTCATCCAAACGTTGCACTTTGAGGGTGGAGTTCAGGACTTTCCTCACAGATCTGATCAGCCTTTCCCACACTCCTCCATGATGTGACCCAGCAGGGGGATTGAACGTCCACTTTATTCCCCTTTGGAGTAACACATCGTGCACCTGTGCCTGGTTCCAGTGCTCAATAGCAGTTTTAAGCTCACGTTCTGCTCCCACAAAATTGGTCCCATTGTCGGAGCGCAGCTCGCGGACCTGTCCTCTTCTAGAGATAAAACGCCTCAGAGCATTTATGAAGGAGTCTGTATCCAGAGAAGGTGCCACCTCAATATGGATAGCTCTCAATGTCAGACAGGTAAATATGACACCGTATCTTTTCACTGTGCTTCTCCTGCTCCTCACTTCAAAGGGTCCAAAATAGTCAACTCCTACACAAGTGAAAGGAGGTTCATCTGGTTTGAGCCTTTCTGTGGGCAAGTCTGCCATCTGCTGGTAAACTGGAGTAGCGTTGAGTCTCTTGCAGATGGTGCATTTTGACAGGACTCTCCTGATGGCAGTGCTTACTCCAGTCATCCAGTATTTCTCCCTGAGCTTGGACAACATGTGGTTGCGACCACTATGTCCTACCTCTTGATGAACATATCTCAGCAACAGGGTAGAAATATGGAGATCCTTCGACAGAATTATGGGATGTTTAGACTCCAAAGGCAAAGCTGCTTTACTGAGCCGACCTCCCACACGCAAGACTCCCTCCTCCAGCCTTGGACATAACTTAAGCAGAGGGCTACTTTTCTTTGTGCTTTGGCCCTTTTCCAGACACAAGAGTTCCTCTGAAAACGTTCTTCTTTGGCAAAACTGAATTATGGCCAGCTCCGCTTCTTCAATGTCCTCCACTGTAAGACTCCCCAGGACAATTGTACTCTTAAATGTGTGCATTTCATTCTCGATCCTTCTTTGCTGCTGCATGCGATCTTCATTCTGATTGGCTGTTAACCGTTTCCTTTTTCTGCTGCAAGACAACAACCATTCCTTGTATTTTAGCCACCACGCCACAGCCCTTTTTAACCGGACCCAAGAAGAATAATAATGGATCAAGTGAGTTGTGGAATCTTCTCCAATTTGCACAGCATTTATTACCACACTTTTCTTCACCTCTGGATCGTCCTGGGACAGATGGCTCACAGGCTCAGGATTCACAGGCCATTCTGATTCAGGTTGGTAAAGAAACAGAGGTCCCGTTAACCAGAGTGCGTCTTTCAGAAAGGTCTCTACTTGGACCCCTCTGGATGCTGCATCAGCTGGATTTAAAGCTGTAGCCACGTGCCTCCACTGAGCGGGGTGAGATGATTTTAATATCTCTGAAACACGATTGGCAACAAACACCTTGAATCTGGAGGTTTCATTTTTTATGTATTTAAGCACCGAGGCACTGTCGGTCCAAAACACAGATTCCTGCAGCCTCATGTGTAGCTCCTTTTTCCACAGTACGTCCATGCGACTGGCCATTGTTGCGCCAATTAGTTCCATTCTCGGGATTGTGACCGTCTTCAGTGGGGCGACACGAGCCTTTCCCATGATGAAGGCACTGTGCATTTGGAGGCGCTCATTCCGTAACAACAGGTAAGTAACTGTACCATAGCCTTCCTCGCAAGCGTCACAGAAATGATGCAATTGTGCTGCAATAACATCTCCAAACTTCAGAGGTTTAAGACATCGTTGCAGCTGAAAGTTTTCCAGAAGGTGGAGCCCTTGCACCCATTTTAGCCACTCCTTGGAGACTGGCTCTGGTATGAGGTCATCCCATCCCACTCCTCTTCTGCACAAATCCCTCAAGATCTTTTTTGCTGTAAGAACCAGGGGGCTGAGCATACCCAGAGGATCGTAAATCGAGCTGACGATAGAAAGGATGCCTCTGCGGGTGAGGGGTCTGTCTTTTAGCAAAAGTTTGAATTTAAAGGCATCTGACTTGATACACCACTCCACCCCCAGCACTCTCTCCATGGGTGCAAAGTCCCGCTCCAGGTCCAACTGTTTTACTCCTTTGGCTCTGTATGGCTCTGGGATGGCCTTCAGCACTTCCGATCTGTTACTGAGCCACTTGGTCAAACAGAATCCTCCTTTAGCACACAGAGTCATGAGTTCGTGATGTAGGGTCAGCGCTTCCTCTTCTTTGGCTACTGACACTAAACAGTCGTCCACATAGAAGCAGTGCTGCAGCTTGTTCACTGTCTCTTCTTGAAACTCTTGTCCAAAATCCTCTGCACATTTCCTGAGTGCAAAGTTGGCACAACTTGGAGAGGATGTAGCGCCAAAGAGATGCACCTTCATCCTGTATTCACATGGTGCTTGACTCAGGTCTCCCTGTGGCCACCAGAGGAATCGTAGCAGATCAGCATCTTCCGAAGGCACCCGTACTTGGTGAAACATAGCTTCTATGTCTGCCATGATGACCACGTGTTCCCTCCTGAACCTGGTCACAACTCCGATTAGTGAACTGGTTAGATCGGGGCCTTGCAACAGCTGTTCATTCAGAGATTGTCCTTTGTAACTTGCACCGCAATCAAACACGACTCGGAGTTTTCCTTTTGTTGGATGGTGGACACCATGGTGCGGAATATACCAAACTCTGCCATCGCTCCTGTCCAACTCTGCATCGGGAACTCTTTCAGCATAACCTTTGACAAGGAGATCATTAATAAAGGCGTTATACTCCTTGTGAAACACTGGATCCCTCTGGAGCCTCCTCTTCAGGTGGTATAAGCGCTGTTCCACCACTTTTCTGTTATTTGGCATGCAGATGTTTGGGTCTTTCAAAGGAAGGGCGACCTGATAGTGACCATCAATGTGTTTGGTTGACATTGCAACCATGTCCATGAACCGCAGGTCTTCTCTGGACAGACCCACTTGCTCCTCTACCGCAGATTCTGGAAAGTCCATCTTAAATTGCTGTTGCCACAGATCATCCACGTTAACAATGGACACACGGTTTACAGTAACTGGCTGCTCACTGCAATCAGCCTCACCACTGCTTCCTGTCAGTGGTCCGTTTACCGTCCAGCCCAGCACTGTCCTTATAGCGTAGGGTCCATTATGCTCGCTGCGGATGACTTCCAGCGGTTCCATGGCTCGTGGGACGTTTGCCCCTATCAGCAGCTCTATTCCAGCCTCAATCTGCGGTAAGTAGAGGTGTCTCAAATGTGGCCACTTCATCAGATCCTTATTTGTCGGTATGTTGGCTCTGTGCACTGGCATTGACAACTGAGTGTAAGCCTTTGGCAAGTCAATAAATGTGTCATCTTCCAGTGCCGCCACCTCCAGCTCTGGGACAATGTAACTACTGACCACCTTCTCCTGCCCCATGGTCCTGAGGAGAATATTGGCTCTTTTCCCAGACAGATTGAGCTTCTGCATCAAGCTCTCTGTACAGAACACTGCTGTACTTCCCTGATCCAAAAAGGCATAGGTGAAGATGATTTTATTGCCTTTCTTAGCCTTTACCTGGACCGGCACAATAGGAAGTTTGCAATCAATCTCGCCAGCCCCTGTAAGCCCACTGGAAACCATCATGCCATCCACTGCCACATGGCCGTTTCTCTCAGCCTGTCCTGCATTAGCCCCGCTGTCCTTATGGAGCACAGTTGAGTGGTTTTGGCCACACTTTGAGCAGGAAATCTTCCTTTGGCAATTTCTGCTGATGTGTCCTATACACAGACAGCGAAAACAGGAACCATTTTTCTTCAGGAATTCGATTTTCTCCTGGTGTGCCATCCTTTCCAACCGTGCACACACATCCAATGTGTGTCCTCCAGAACAGCAGGGACAGTTCTTGTAAGATGGGTTTGTGGGTGTTGCTTCGTTTCTGGCGGGGTCTGTCGTCTCTGCTTGATTCACAGTGGTAGCAAAGCTGGTTCCCTGGATGTTAGAGCGTGGGTGAGGTTTGAACTTATGTGGTTTAGTTGATAGAGCAGCGTCCTGAATGTTTCCAAACACAGGGTCTGTCAGGATCTTCACCTGTTTTCCCACAAAGTTAGCAATGTCCATAAACTTTGCTCTTCTGTTGTACTTTTCCTGCAGGTCGCACGCATGACTTCTCCAATGGTCTCGGAGTTTGTAGGGTAGTTTTTTTATTATGTCCAACATGTTTGTGGGCGTATCCAAATCACTTAAATACTGTGCATCCTCCATGGCGTTGCAGCATCCGCGCAGGAAGAGGCTATACTCTTGGAGGGCCTCGACATCTTCTGCTTTAATGGTGGGCCATGATAAAGCTTTTTCCATGTATGCTGCTGCCACCTTCTGTTCATTGCCATAGTGCTCTCTCAGTAGAGCCTTTGCTTTCAAATATCCTCTGTCCGACTCCATGTGCTGACAGCTCCTCACCAGCTCCCTTGCCTGCCCTTTGGTGTATTGTTCGAGGAAGTAGAGTCTGTCAGAGTTATTATTGGTGTTTCGTTCAACTCCATTTTTAAATGCTTTAATAAAGGAGTGATATTTGAGTGGGTTACCATCAAAAATTGGCATTTCCCTTTTTGGGAGTGCTGAGAGACTTTGTTGTTGCATAAGCAGTGTTGCAATTTCATTTTGTTTTCTCATGATGTCCAGTACTTTGTCATGGTGTAATCCATCAGTTTTATCAAATAGATTTTCCTGTTGTGTCACATTGACCACAGTGTCTTCGGGAGCCGTTAAATAACGTTGGAGCATGTAGGGAGGACCTGGGGGCTGTTTCATGTCAGGTAAGTGAGTGACTTTAGGCTTCACAGTAGGATGCATGGTTTCAGCTGCATTGTGTTTGGGTCTAACTGGCTGAGATGGTACGAATTCGGTGGCATTGACGTCAAGTTTCTTTGTATAGTATGAATTCATGCCATCCGAAACCTTTGACTTTGTTTTCCCACCAACACTGCTTTGTGATTTTAAAAAGCTTAATTTTGCCTTTTCTTCAGCAATTTCGTTGTTCAGTAAAAATTGCTCTTTTCTTTTACGCAATTTTAACTCCTCTTCCTCCAATGCATGTTTTTCCATTAATGTCTTTTGTTTTGCAGCCAAAAATGCAAGATTAAATTCACTTTTCAAGCGAGCAGATAAGCGCGAGGCTGAGGAACCTGTATGATGTGAGCGCGAGCTCTTGCTTGTATTTGAGACGCTGTCGCAGGCATGAAGTGCGTCCTGGGGGTCTTGTACAGTGGGAACACGCTCTAGAGGGTCACCATCTGGCACATCATTACCTTTTTCAACGGGAGCTTGCTCTGCATGGTCGTTTTTGTTTTGTGGTTGTTCAGAAATATGTGTTTCAAATTGGGATTTATTTGAATTTTCACTGAGATTTTCCTGTATCCATGTTTCCACTTTGTGCTTAAATGCGTCGCTGTAATCCATAATGCTGGAAAACCACTCCATTTGTTTTTCCTCTTCTTCATCAGGAAGCAGTGGCAGTAATTCATTGTGCAGGTCTTTTGCCTTTTTACACAGTGCATTCACTTTGTCCAGCTGGGAGGGGATTTCAGTTGCATTTTCTTTTGATTTCATTTGCGCTTTTATTTGCGGGATAAGCGCTTTGATTTTGTTAACGGCACTTTTGCGCTCATGCTGAAGCCGTTCGAGCTTATTTTCCAAAGCTTTGGCGGTAAGTTTTATTTCTCTTTTTCCAGTTTCCATGTTTGTACGTTCAACATCAGCATTTATTTGACTCATTTCCGTGATATTTTCGTTTGCGTAGCGCGACACAATCACAATTCCTCAAAAGCGCATTCAAAGTCCATGAACATTTCGTTTAAAATTCATCCAAAACGGTGCTTTAAAATCCATCCATAGACATTACATTTGAATTCATTGACAATGCAGATTTAATCCAAACATTTCAACGCGTTTAGGCCTTTAGACAACACCAGCCGCGCCGTATTTGCCACACGGTCCAGACATCTCAATCAAATAATGCACGGAGATAGTGCGCCACCATCGATGCGCCAATACAACCAGCGTAACATCCATTCGACACATTGCTTTCGTTAGGCAGTATGCATTTGCAATCAAAGCAGATTCCTTTATCCACGAACATTAACAGGTTCAGGCCTACCTGTTTCCAGGTGAATGGATAGCGTGGTGTAGGCTATGGCACTTAGCTGCGGCGCGGTCCCCGTCTAATTGCTGGCGATGACTTGGATCCTTGACACTTGTGGCCGGCCTGATGATTTTCATTCAGTGCCTTTTTTTGTTGACAAATGTTGCGGCTTCTGACCAACTTTAGCCGCGGAGAGGTTGAGGCTGGGTCCTGTGGCTTAACTTTGTGACGCGCAAGGAGGCTATGGTGAAAGATGGGCTGAAATCCAGAGTTATTTTTGTATATTTATTGCGTTAAAAAAGAACAAAGCTTAACAACACGTAAAAATTAGTGTGACAAAAAATGATGGAAACCAGAAGGATTAACGGACAAACAATGGTAAATGAAATGGGTGCGGTCAACAAAAATTGTGGCTACCCAGACCAGACCTCTCTCATCCGGAACCCAGGTGAGTGCGCACTTTAACGTATTCAGACCTCCGCTTGGACACGCCCATGCCCACGTGTGTACCCGCCTCAGAAGCACACACACAAACATACACAAGCGCACCGTACACACACATTCTGTCCCAGATGCGTCTCCTACAACATGTTTCTTTTACTCCTGTTCCTCCCCATTCTCTTTGAATACGGCCGTATTCCTACATTAATAAAAAGCGACGCAAATACTGGTCAATACCATTAAGTCACAGAGGCTTTCTACCCCCCATTCAGTTACTATGAACATCTTTTACATGACAGTACATAAATACAAACACCTGTCTGTTCTACTCAGTTCAACTGACTATTGAAAACTGTAAAAAAAAATCTAAATAGTTTGATATAAAGCCTTTTTTTTTAAACAGTAACGCAAATAGTTACTTTCCCTGGTAATAAGTTACTTTCATTATAGAGTAATTCAGTTACTAACTCAGTTACTTTTTGGAACAAGTAGTGAGTAACTACTAATTACCTTTTTAAAGTAACGTTCCCAACACTGCTAGGGAGCTGGTTGTTTGCAGGTTTATATATCTGTAACAAAGTATTATATTTTATTATATTGTTCTGGCTAATGAACTTTCCTGGAGAATAAAACAGGTTAACTTCTAAGCTCTTCCCAGAAGATGGGGAAAGTCTGTTGTGGTGCGGAGGGAGCTGCACAGGAGGAAAAGGAAGGAGCAGGTGGAGCTGACCAGTGCAGGACACCACGCTCTGAAACAGGGACAAACCCAGGAGGCGCTGCACCGTTTCAGAGGATCAGAGGAGACTGAAGGCAACCAGCCAGGTTTCCTCTCAGTGCTAGTTTCCCCGACCTCCAAAACATGCTGGTCAGGTTGACACACAGTGGCAGTGCGGCTCAGGCCTAACACCTGAACACTATTTCGTTGTACAGTTGTACAATGACAAATAAATCACTTACTTATATGTTTAGTAAGTGTAAAATGAAAAAAAAATATATAGTGTGTATATAAAAGACAGTGCTACAATGCATTTTGTACGGTGGCCGAGAAGGGTCATCACAAATACAAACGCCACAACAAAAACAAATGCTAAAACAAATGGAAACGCCACAACACAACAACTTTGAGCCTCAACACAACAACTGTTTACAGAATTATCTTTATCTAACATTTAGAGCATTATTTAATAACGATCAATGCCATATGTTGATTATCTTGACATTTAAAAACTTAAAGTTTAAAAAGCTTAAATGTCATGTCAAAGGGGCTGCAGCATTAGCCTGCAAAATTCAAGAATATGCTTGCTATCCCAGGTCGAAAACAAATATGCTTAAGTTGTACTTTTTTGTAGTATTAAATATACTTTATATGCACCATACTTAATGTGACATGACGACTGGTACTGGTAAATAAAAATAAATAAAAGCCTGACAACGCCATCCAGTGTAAACTGGAATAATGTGCATTAAGGCACACAGGTTCGACCCATAAGGACAGAAGCAGCATGTTCCTTGTACATATCATTTTTGTTTATTTCTATGATTTACGTTTGTCCTGTTTGTACTTTAGTTGGCACAGACGTTTCAGTTCATTTCACAGCGTTAATAACATTTGGTTCACTTAGCTTTCAGTTGGTTCACAGTTCACGCTTGTTTGTTTTTCCATTAGTTTTTCAGTTTATACAAAATAAAGTAAGGAGGAAGCAAGAACATCAGCATCAGGCCCACCTGAACGCAAATAAAGAGGTTAGCTTTCCATCAGTCCCCGGCTTAAACTAACCACGAGGCGAGGTCCATCCTACCGTCACACGCCCACATCTAGCCCCTCTTGGCCGGCTCGGTGCTTCGATAGCCCCGGTTACGCGAAGGCCCCAGCAGACCCCGAACCACCACACGCCGAGAGAGAGCAACGGACGCCATGGAGTGGCGCGCGTTGAGGCTCTCTACCACCCATTCACCCATTCATTTCATGATGAAAAATTATCATGAAACATTTGACAAAAACAACATTTTAATTATACTTGTTAATTTGTTCTTATATAATAATTGCTTACTTTTCTTTTTCTGGACCATCTCTGCGAATTATCAAATAAATCGATGTCTGTATCAATATCTGTTTCATCAGAATCTTCAGTGTTGAAATGTGGGGCTGCTGTTGGCTGTTTCCTCGCCAGGAGACTTCTCTTTACATTTTTGGTGATCACATTTGCAGCTTTTTTAGCAGCGGCCTTTTTGGGAGCAGCTTTCTTGGGGGCTGCTTGAATAATCTGATAGCAGAACATTACAATAATTACAATATGTAACGTAGAAAATGTGTGCAAAGAGAAATGTTACAATGAAATACCTTGCTAGAAGAACTTTGACCAGGGGACCAGTCTCCTTTATTGAAGGCCTCTTTCTCCAACACAAGGTCACGGTAGACATCTAGACAGATACAATAAAGAATTGGTTGTTTTCAGGTTCTAGAATGTGATGATGTCACAGGACCCAGTGGGAGCTGGAGCCAGTTTTTCCTATTAACTGCGTTACACTTTCACTAGTCGTATCTAAAAAGAAAATGTATGAATTACAAAAATAATAATTCATATCAGTCACTGGGTCCATGATCTGTCTGTACAAGACATAAAATGTACTCTACTTTTACCTCTGTATAATATTATAGGCCTTTAGGACGCTGGGATGTCACCTGCAAGCCAGCAATACATTATATTTAATGAAATATTTAAACCACAGAGAAGTTTAGCACTGCCATGTGTGCCCCTAGTGACTGCATGGTCAAATTCGTGGACAGTATTGGGATGCAACAAATTATTATTGACTGAGCAAGTACATTAATACAGCCAGAAGAATCGCTACACATTGTGTAAAAACAAAAGACAGAAAAAAAGTTACTAGCAGTGCTGAAAATCTGGCAGCATTGCGATTTTTTTGCTAATTAGCCACACCGTTAGCTTAGGGTGACCAGATTTTCCAAGTAAGAAACTGGGACATTTGCGAATCAGCCGAAGTTATAAAGCATGTAACAGTGTTTTTAGCTGCTAATCATTTCGGGCTCCGGTCTCTTCCGTTATGTCCGGTCACTTCTGTTGTGGCTTTTGTTAAGTTGTTGTGTTGTGGCTCAAAGTTGTTGTGTTGTGGCGTTTGTATTTGTTTTAGCATTTGCGTTTGTTGTGGCGTTTATATTTGTTGTGACCCCTCGCAGCCACCGTAATTTTGGCTGCTTCGAATCTGACCTTTGCCAAAGAAAATGTAAAGTATATTCAACTGGGTCCAGGCTATTTGAAGCAGCCTGTTTGTACAGTCACATACGTTTTTTTTGGGAGCAAAATTAGTTTTGTCCTCCTTCAGTATAATGTAAACTCAGACATTTGTGGGGACAAACAATGTGCGTCTAATTATTGCATTTTATCCATTTCATTCACTTACAGGCTAGTTTTCTTGCATTTATGTGAAAGTGACCCCCCGAAAAGTAAACCCTGCGAGTTGTGAAATGTGCCTATATACTCGTCCCATGTGAAGAATTGTGATGCTTCAAATTCAGGTATGTTAGGAATGTTTTAAACATATTAGATTAGTGGTTTCCTCAGTCTCTTCTTCTTTTATGTAATAAAAAAAAAATCAGGTATAAGGCCTTTAAGATGATCATTATCAACTCCTCACTCCTTTGCCTGATGAGCACCTGAGACATCCTTTATGTCCCAATAAAGCCGGAGTGTGTGTGTGTGCGTGTGTGTGTGTGTGTGCGTGTGTGTGTGTGCAAGGATCCTTAGTTTAGTTTAGTTTAGTTTATTTGTTTATTTGAGCAATACACCTTGTGCTCAAAAGGAGTGGGCTGAAGCAAAAAGCTTATGAGCCCCCACCCCCAAGTGCAATAAAATGCAATAAAATAAAAAAGAACATTTCAAAACACTACAAAACATTACAAGCAGCTACATTCGTACAGACCAACTTACAAACTTACAAACTTACAATCTTACAAAAAATATATAATAATAATAATAAAATATATGAACTGTTTATATAATTAATTGTATAAAGTACAAAGGTACATTAATAGATAAAGGTAGATTGTATAAAGGTACATTAATAGATATTATAATCTGAGATCTTGATGCTTTCCAGTTGTCATTACCATTCTCAGTATAATTTTAATTTGGGTTTAATTATCATTATCATTATTATATATTTATTTAATTGAGTTAAATGTGAAGTATGATGTTCCTGCATAGTGTGGTGCATTAAAAGTATGATGTTCCTGCATAGTGTGGTGCATTAAAAGTATGATGTTCCTGCATAGTGTGGTGCATTAAAAGTATGATGTTCCTGCATAGTGTGGTGCATTAAAAGGCCAGAGAGTGAGCCAGTTGAAGAGGGCAGTAACTCCCCTTCAACAAACCCCCACACGGCTGCCCTAACAGCTGATTTTGTAGAATATGTTCCTATGCTGAGTGGTGCATTAAAAGACAAGGTTTTAAGCCCGTTGGGAGGATTCCTCTCAACAGATCCATAACCTGCCAACCCTAATTCTCCATTTGTGAATTTGAGCAATAGAATGACAACCGTTCCAAGCAGCAACACTCTTCCTTGAATATAGAGGAAAAAATACACATAATTGATTCTACTGCTCCCCCTAGTGGCAACACATTTCTTCTTGTCTGTATATTTCAAGAGTCTTTTGTTTGTATTTATATTTGAACAGGTTAATGTTTGGACATCGTTTCAAATCCATCTCCAGTTTATTCCACAATTGTACACCATTAACTGTTGGACTAAAACTTTTCAAAGTTGTGCTATGTTTCTGAATCCTAAAGTTTAATTCATCACGTAAATCATAACAACCAGTACGTTCTTGGAACCT
This sequence comes from Proterorhinus semilunaris, assembly GCA_021464625.1. Classification (NCBI taxonomy): domain Eukaryota; kingdom Metazoa; phylum Chordata; class Actinopteri; order Gobiiformes; family Gobiidae; genus Proterorhinus; species Proterorhinus semilunaris. The sequence goes on from CM038346.1 coordinate 31,752,883, forward strand.
TCTTTGTATTTGGATTGGTAACAATTTATACCTTGCTTTGAATAACATCTGTACAGTTTGGAACTCAACAATGTCACAAAACTTCATGATCTTTGATTTTAAAAATAATGAGTTTGTGTGGTCCAAAAACCCAACTTTATGAATTACTCGGATAGCTCTTTTTTGCAACAATATTATTGGTTTAACTGTGTTTTTATAAGTACTACCCCAAACCACAGTACAATAATATAAGTAGGGCAAAATCAGAGAACAGTATAAGGTATGTAGAGCTTTGATGTTTAAAATGTGCTTTGCTTTTGCTATTACTGAAATGCTTCTAGAAATTTTCGTAGATATATATTTAATATGAGATTTCCAAGTAATTCTGTCATCAATAATCACACCGAGAAATTTGATTTCATGGACTCGCTCGATAACAACACCCTCTATCTGAATTGCTTCCTGAGCATTGGAATTACAGTTGCCAAATATCATCATTTTGCTTTTACTCAGATTTAAAGATAATTTATTTTGTTTGAACCACTTATTGACACTTTTGAGTTCCAAGTTAACAATCCGACACAGCTGCTGTAAGTCGTCTCCTGATGCAAACATATTTGTATCGTCAGCAAACAAGATAAATTTAAGTATTTCAGACGTTTTACAAATGTCGTTAATATACATATTAAACAATTTTGGGCCCAGAATAGAACCTTGAGGTAAACCACAGACAATTTGTCGACAACTCGACTGATAGTCACCGATTTTCACACACTGTTTTCTATTTTTTAAGTAACTGGTAACCCACTGTAGAGCTACCCCCCTAATTCCATAATGTTCTAGTTTATTAATTAATATATCATAGTTTATTGTATCAAACGCTTTACTCAGGTCAATAAATAACCCTATTGCATATTTCTTGTTATCTACAGCATTAGTTATTTCTTCAGTTATATCGAAGAGCGCGTGTGAGGTTGAGTGATTGTTCCTAAACCCAAACTGATTGTCCGAGAGTAAATTACACTTTTCAATAAAGCTGTCGAGTCTAGAGTTAAAAACCTTTTCTAAGATTTTAGAGAATTGCGGTAAAAGGGAAACAGGCCTGTAGTTTGTAAAGAGATGTTTATCTCCTGCTTTGAACAGAGGAATCACTTTTGCTACTTTCATACCATCAGGAAATTGTCCAGTTTGCAACGATAAGTTACAGATGTAAGTTAACGGCTTAGAGATACTTTCAATAACACTTTTTAAAGTTTTCATATCCATGTCATGGTAATCGGTCGAGGTTTTATTTTTACACCCTTTAACAATGTCCAGTATCTCCTTTTCCTCCACAGGTTTGAGGAACAGGGACATAGGATTTGTGTCTATCAGTTCACAATTATAGTTCTCAACGTTTGCAATTTTTGCAGCAAGGTTCGGTCCAACATCTACAAAGAATTTATTAAATGTTTCGACAACTTCATTCATATTATTTAAAGTGTTATCCTCATCTTTGAAATATTTTGGATAATTAATCGTTCTTGGTTTATTTCTAATTATACTATTTAAGATATTCCATAAACCTTTAATATTATTCTTATTGCTATCTAACAATGTATTATAATAATCCTGTTTACATTTTCTCATGATACCTGTCAGTTTATTTTTATATTTCTTATATTTATCCTCAGCTTCTTTTGTTTGGTTATTTATAAAGTTTTTGTAAAGATTATTTTTTTTCTTGCAAGCATTTAGTAAACCTTTAGACATCCATGGTGTTTCTTTACACTTTCTGTTTTTACTGTATTTCTTCATTGGGCAGTTTTTGTCGTATACCTTTTGAAATACTTGCGTAAACTCATCATAAGCCATATTCGTGTCATTCTCTCTGTACACAATACTCCAGTCTTGAGCTAAAAGCTCCTTTTTAAATGCATCAATAGTTTTCTCTGTTTTTACCCTTCTAAACCAATACTTATTTTCCTCCTCATCTTTTACATATCCATTTTTATACAAAACGAAAACTGGAAGGTGATCACTAATGTCATTTATAATTAACCCGCTGACTGTATCATTTTCTATTTCATTTGAGAAAATGTTATCTATCAAGGTGGCACTATGGGTTGTTATTCTACTTGGTTTGGTTATTAGAGGAAACAGACCTATACTGAATAAAGTATCTATAAATTCGTCCGACTTTTTATGTTTATATGGGTTTAACAGATCGATGTTGAGGTCTCCCCCCACAAACATGACTTTATGATTTAATCCTGAAAAGTGCTCCTCCATCCAATTTGAAAAAACATCTATATCAGAGCCAGGTGTTCTGTAAATACAACTTACAATAATATTTTTCTTTTTTTGCCTTGTAATCTCTACAGTAAGGCATTCAAGTGTATCATCCACCACCATTGTCTTATTTTGCATTACTTTATAACTATAGTTGGAGTCTATAAACATAGCTACGCCCCCTCCATGCTTGTTCTTTCTGTTCATACTTATAAATTCATAACCCTCAATAGAAAACTCAAATTCTCTGTCATTATTAATCCAGGTTTCTGTGATTAGAATGACACTGAATGGTGTGGAAAACTGTTTTAAGAAGCTTTTGATGTGGTCAAAGTTTGCATAGAGGCTTCGACTATTGAAGTGGATTACAGTGAATGCCTTAATGTTCTTAAATTTACTATTGTACAGATCCTCTGTGTAGTATTGACAGTCATTGGTAGCTCTAGTAAAAAAGTTATTTTCCGGGTCGATGTCGATCTCAGTGTTCTGTAGGTCGTATTGTGAGAATGTAAAATCCTGAGTGTTTGCTTCAGCAATTCTCCTTATTGAAAAGTCCAAGTCGGTGCTTCCTATAGAACTGTATGTATTACTAGACATGTGAAATTATGTGTTTTTACATACCAAAATCCATACGTTTTCCCGGTGTTTATACTGGATGTGGTGTACTGCTGCGTGGACGTATAATAAGTTTATCATATCTCAAGAAGGCGATCTCCCCCCTTTCTCGTGCAGCTCTCAGCTCCGGCATCAGTTCTTTGCGTTTTCTTTTTATTGATTCCGTGTAGTCCTCGTTTATGAAGATTTTTGTTCCTTTGAGTCGTTTGGCGCGCTGCAAGATTTCCTCGCGATCCTTCCACCTCAGTAGTCTGGCGATGATGGGTCTCGGCCAGTCTCTCCCTCCGCCGGGTTTCCCTACGCGGTGAGCCCTCTCCACCTCCACCGCGTGATGTAGCTGGAGCTTCTCCTTCAATATCTCCTTAACTTTTTCCTCGGCGTCGGCCCAAGTCTCCCCGGGCGACTCCAACACTCCCTCAAATACCAAGTTGTTTCTGCGGCTCTGCCCCTCCAGATACTCCAGTTTGTCCGTGATAATGTGCAAATTGTCACATACTTTGTAAAAATCCGTCTGTAAAGTGTTTGTGCGCTCCGTGAGTTTCAGATTTTGTTCTTTTAAAGTGTCCACCTCACCTTGCGTGAACTGCAGGCTGGTTTTTAGTTCTTGAATGTCCTTTGTCTGTAAATCTATTCGGGTGTTTGTCGATTCCATTATGAGTTTAATAAATCCTTTGAAGTTCTCCTGTTGTTGTTGAATTAATTCCCTGAACATGGCCCTCTGCTGCTCCATGAGTTCCGTGACTCGACTGAGACTTACGTAGTCCTCCTCAGTCGCCGCCTCTACCGGCGGCTTTTTTGGCATTTTTGTTTTTGTTTTGCAAACCAGTAAAATAAAATAAAATAAAAGTATTAACTTGTTCAGAGCTTATCTCTAACACCGCCAACGCTGCCACAGCAAACAAACACAGCGCGCACTTCCGCTTCCGTCTCGCAGTAATCCTTCCTTTAATGTACATTTGAATGTGTATGTAAACGGGTAGTTCAGCCATAATTGCTCGAGCATAAACAACATATGACAATGTACCTCTCAAATATCAACCTCTTCACCCCCAAGCTCATTTTCTCCTTTTCGATTTTACTCGAATCTAAAGGCTTCTTGAAAAAAAGCATCAAAAGAGCAACAAGAACGCAACAAAGCAGGCGACAAAAATGCAGCATAACAGGTGACAAAAAAGTGATGAAAATGTAATGAAACCGTTACTAGAAAAGGGGCAAAAACGCAAAAAGGAAAAACCTTAGATCACATTAGTAGGTCTTAGCTTTCACAGGCTATAGGCTGTATGCTCCAGTCGATAAGCTTTTAAATTTGGGTAAAGCTGAACTGGACAAAATGTGCTCGGTTATGGCGGGGGTCGACACTTCACATTGCATCATCGGTTATATGCAGTGGTGTGCCGTCAGGGCCAGCAGGGCCTGTTGTTCGTTCACATGGTTTTATTCAGAAGTAACACCGCCGTGCCACTAGAGGGCAGTAATGCACTTACAACATACATTGTAAAATTACTATTACAACACTCCCACTCAATTTTACCATGGTATTTACATTTTCTTTACAACAACGAATATATATATGTAACTTTAAAGCACTGTTACATAACACACTTTTCCTTTTTAACACAAACGTGTAATAGTTTTAAGCCTGTCTTAACAAAGAACACAGTTTAGGCATTTTAAACATTTTTTAAATCCTTTTTAAACTGGACACAGTCCAATCTCCTCTCTGAGATATTCAAACTTTTGTTTAGGCAGTGGCTTAGTTAAGATATCAGCCTTCATTTTATCTGTTGAACAATACATCAGTTGTATTTGTCCATTTTGCACACACTCACGAATGTAGTGGTAACGAATGTCTATGTGCTTGGTTCTTGCATGGTCAACAGGATTCTTTGCGATTGCAATTGCTCCTTGATTATCCTCCTGTATCACTGTTGGTGTGATCTCCATTCCAAGTTCAGTTAGTAGTCGTCTCAGCCAAGTTCCTTCTTGTGCAGCCTGGCTTAAAGCAACATACTCTGCTTCTGCAGTTGAAAGTGCAACTGTTGCCTGTTTTTTGCTTAGCCAACTGACGGCTCCTCCAGCAAGAAGAAAGATGTTTCCAGTAGTAGAGCGTCGATCATCCTGATCACCTGCCCAATCAGCATCTGAGAATCCAACCAAAGTTCCAGTGTCTGATCTCTGGTATTTGAGTCCCAGGTTCAACGTGCCTTTCAGGTATCTTAGGATTCTTTTCACAGCTGTCAGATGTGCAGTGTTTGGGTTTGCATTGAACTTTGAAACAACACTCACTGCTTGTGCTATGTCTGGTCGTGTGGCCATGGCAGCATACAGTAAACTTCCAACCATTGACTGATAAGTACTTGAGTTGACAGGTTTACTGACATCATCAGTTTTTCTCAACTTCACGTTTGTGTCAGCAGGAGTCGCGACTGGATTAGCACTGTCCATTCCATACTTTTTTAGGACGTTTTCAAGGTATTGTCTCTGATGAAGGATAACATGGTGATTTGTCTTGTCTTGGACCACCGAGATGCCCAGAATGTAGGATAGTTCACCCATGTCCTTCATTTTATAGTGTTTTTTCAGTGTGTCCTTTAACTTGTTCATGCTCTCTGTTGACTCTGTAATCAAAATCAAATCATCAACATACACAGCCAATATTTCCAACTCCTGACCTGTTCTAACAAACACACACTGATCTGAAGTACTCTGTGCAAAACCAATGTTTTTCATGAACTCTGTAAAGGCTTTGCTCCAACAGCGTGGAGACTGCTTCAGTCCATATATTGACTTGTTTAGTTTGCACACCAGATGTTCTTGTCCTGGTTTGATATAACCCTCTGGTTGCTCCATGTAGATTTCCTCTTCCAAGTGTCCGTTAAGGAATGCAGTTACGACGTCCATTTGATGCACATTCAAGTCATTTTGCACAGCAAAGGATAAAAGTGTACGAATTGAGCTGAATCGTACCACTGGTGAAAACGTTTCATCATAGTCAGCACCGTAAATCTGTGAGTAGCCTTTAGCAACAAGTCTGCACTTGTATCTTTCCACTCGTCCATCACTGTGATGCTTGACTTTGAACACCCATTTTGATCCGATTGCTTTGCGATCCTTCGGTAAATCCACCAAGTCCCATGTATCATTTTCCAGCAGTGACTCGTATTCCAGATCAGCTGCTTCCTGCCATTCCTTTGCGTTTGGACTTGACATCGCCTCTTTTAGCGTATTTGGCTCTGTGACACAACACATGTTGGCATAGTGCTCAACTGTTACTATGTCAGCAAACTCGTCATATCCGTATCTCTTTGGAGGTTTTCTGATCCTGCGACTTTCTCTTGCAGCTTCACTGACAGTAGTGTTCTCAGTATTTGTTTGTCTTTCCTCTGTGTTCAGTGTCACCTCATTTTCTGAACTGTTTTTCTCATCCCGTTTGCATCCAAAGTCTGTTTCATTGAATACAACATCTCTGCGAATGAGCATTCTCCTCTTTACTTCATCCCACAGACGGTAACCTTTGGCATTGGTTGCATATCCCACGAAGCGAAGCTTAACTGCCTTTTTGTCCAGCTTCTTTCTCTCTGTGTCTGGGATGTGAGCATAAGCAACACAACCAAATGTTCTCATGTGCCTAATGTCCGGCTTTTTGCCATACCACCTTTGATAGGACGTCTCTTCTTTTATAGCAGATGTGGGTAACCTGTTCTGTATGTAAGCTGCGGTTGCAACAGCTTCTGCCCAGTACATGTTTGGTAGCTTTGCGTGAGACAGCATACTTCTAGCTGCTTCCACAAGAGTCCTGTTCTTTCTTTCTGCAACACCATTTTGCTGAGGTGTATGTGGTATAGTCATTTCATGGTGGATTCCCTGAGCTTTCAAATATTCTTGAAACTCCCTTGATGTGTATTCTCCACCATTGTCTGTTCTGAGTTTTGTGATTTTCTGTCCACATTCATTTGAGAATATCTTATCAAACTCTTTGAACTTGCTCAGAACCTCACTTTTTTCTTTCATAAAATACACTTTACAGCACCTGGAGTAGTCATCAATGAAAGTTACAAAGTACTTCTTTCCACCAAGTGATTCTGTTTGCATAGGACCACAGACATCACTATGTACCAATTGTAACTTGCGTTTTGATCTGATTTCTCCCACTGGTTTGCAAGGCTTCCTTGACATTTTGCCCACAACACAAGCTTCACAGAACGTTTCCTCCTCTTCTACAGCAAGGTTCACTCCTTTAACCAGGTTTTTTAGTCCTTTTAACTTTGAAGTGTGGCCTAAACGCTGATGCCACAAACTTACTGCAACTGATGCACTTGATGCTCCATGACAAGTTGTGCAGCTTCCCTCGGTGTCCAGCTGATACAACCCGTCAGTTCTCTGTGTTCCCATTCCATGAAGAGTTCCATCCTTTCCTCGTATGTAGCAGCGAGACTTTTTGAACTGCACTGTATTTCCTTTCCTGGCAGCAGCTCCCACTGAGAAAAGATTCAGAGATAATTTGGGAACATACAGTACATCATACATTGTGACATTTTTAACACCACTAACTCTGAATGTCATTTTCAGCTTTATGTTGCCCAGTCCTAGAGCCTCAACCACTCTACCATCACCAAGTTTAACAGATTGTGGTTCTGAGAACTGCTGGTAGTGTTGAAGTCCTTCTTTGTTCCACGTCATGTGTTTTGATGCTCCGGAATCAATCAACCACTCTCCTTGTTGTGAATCACTTTGTTGACTTGACTCGCTTACAACGAAGGCACCCTCACATGAGTCCTCTGTATCCTCATACATCATGCTTTTAGCCTTGTGGGTTTTGTATTTCTTTTTGTTGCTTGGACAATCACGTTTGATATGTCCCTCCTTTCCACATTTGTAACATCTCCATGAGCTGGGACTGTCTGCTCCCTCTGCTTTTGACTTGTTCTGCATATTTCCACGCATTTGAATTGACATGGCCGATGCACCACTGGACGCTGTGCTGTTGTCAGCATGCACTCGTTTTTGTTCCTCATTTATCAATGCCTGTTGGACAAACTGTAGTGTCAAATTGTCCATCTTTGTCTCCAATGCAGTAACAACTGTTGCATAGCTGTGTGGTAGACTTCCTAGAAGAGTCACAATTTGATCTTCTTCCTCAATCACAGAGCCTATGGCACCTAGCTTATCAGTGAGCTCCTTCATTCTTTTCAAATGATCATTTAGATTTTCTCCTTCCTTCATTTCACACCGGAAGTACTTTTTCTTTAGAAATAGCTTGTTAGCAACCGTGTCTCTTTCAAATTGTCCTTTTAATGTCTCCCATGCTTCCTTGGGGGTCCGGCAGCTTGTTATCAAGTATAGCTGGGGTGTACTTACATTTAACACCAACACCGAAAAAGCTCTCTCTTTCTTTCTTTCAAATTCGGCTCGGGTGTTAGCATTAGCATCTGCGGCTAACTGATCCGTCTCTTGTACCATACCCCACAGTCCTTTTGCTTTCAGAAGATGCTCCAACTGAAATTTCCATGTTGCCCAGTTCTCAGGTCCGCTCAGCTTGTCAATAAACAGTTTATCTTCCATTGTGAATCCCACAATACTGTTTATGACCCACAAAATCCGTGTTTAGCAGCCTTTTCAGCGATCTCTGGGCCCATAACCTGTTGTTCGTTCACATGGTTTTATTCAGAAGTAACACCGCCGTGCCACTAGAGGGCAGTAATGCACTTACAACATACATTGTAAAATTACTATTACAACAGGGCCTTCTCTGCTAGCCCTGGCCAAATAAGGAAAAAAAAGTGTAAAATATCTTGATAGTATATTTAATTTCTAATTTCTTTATATAATGTACAGTTGAGTCGCTTATATTGGTTTTGTTGATGTGCAACTGTAATTTCCTGCTCAAAAAGTGCCTTGAACACCTCTGGCGAGCTGCTCCTCCTCAGGGCCTTCAGAACAGATTCTGCCGGCCCTGTGTTGTCAGGCCGCACACATGATTGACAACCAGCGTGACTGACAGAATTATCAGCCAATCAGAATTCGATATACATTGACAGTCCGCCCCCCCCAGGGCCTTCTGCAGCTCAGCAGCTTCCCCTACGTTTTGTTCGCCTGGGAAAACCGCTAATGTAGCGGCGCATGCGCAAGACGATCCAGCGACTCCGAAGAGAACCGGATAAACAGATATTCCTCTTGGAAACGTCCGAACGAGGCAAAATGAAGTGGATTTACTGATCACGGATATTTTGCGCTCCTTCATTATGAAGAGCTTCGAGAGCAAAGGGAACGACAGCGGGACGTAGCTTGGCTTGGCTCCCCGGACCAGGAGAAGGGTTTCCCTGCGTCAGCTGCGCTGGGACTCGGGCAGGCAACAGGTACGAGACTACGAGCGCTATAAAAAAAAGGTATGTCAAATACCACAAAACTTTAAGTTTAGTATCTTTTATTACGGTTGATTTGCGTTTGAGTTCATCTCTGGTGTCTTGCTCTGTCAACAAAACATCTCCTAAAAACATCCGCCTGTTTCCACGTTATAACGCGCTCGTCTCCGTCTGTCATGTGTCGTGTGTTTCCGTATGCTAGCACGAGTGTGCCCGAAGGTGTTTTTGTTTGGGGGCGGAGGCACCGCTGCGTTTGCATTGTTGACAAATCCTTTAGCGAACAAATGCCACGCAAACAGGCAGTTTTATCCATACGCCTGTCGATCACTTTATATGCGTTTGACTGCGTGAATCCAGGTTGCTATGAGGGGGATCGCCCTGTCGTCACGTCCGAGGCACTGGTGGGCAACGCAAATGTATTAATAGATATTAATAGTTCTATGGTGGGTCAAAACATCGTTCACGAACAGAGCATTGCATCTGTGAAAAGATTAGTGCTGTAAAAGATCTGTGATTTAAATAAACAGCTCTTCAAGCTCGGAAAAATCAGCTGTTTGCCCACCAGTTACCAAAACATCCGGTGAAAATCGCGGAAATAAACAATAACAGCGACCCTCCCTGACTGAAACCCCACGGCCCGCCACTGGTTATATGGCCCCTGCCCCCCGTGTGCAGTGTGTAGTGATGATGGCGGAGAGACACAGGCAGCATGCTCCCGAAGTGCGCACTTGATGGTAAACACACATATTACCGCTCTTACCATATTTAAATGTTTATTTATTTTTACCTTATTGTTTTATGATCGAGCTGAACTCCCTCAAACTCCCTATACATTACACAAGTAGGGATTAGTGCATCTATTATGAATGACAGGCATCGCCCAGCACTAGCAAAAATACTTATTGCACAGGCAAATTATTACTTGACAAAATAATGAATACTTTCATACTCAGACCTGAACTTAAACAGCCACATTAAAGCAATAACATCATCAGCTTTTTACCATCTGAAAAACATTAAGATCAGAGGAATAGTGTCAAAACCAGACTTGGAGACACTCATCCATGCATTTGTCTCCAGCAGGTTAGACTACTGTAACGGCTGCTCACTGGCCTTTCTAAACGAGCTGTTAGAGCTGCAGAACATCCAGAACGCTGCTGCTCGAGTCCTGACAAGAACCTGGAAATACGACCATATTAGTCCAGTGCTCCGGTCCCTGCACTGGCTTCCTGTCACTCAGAGAATAGAATTTAAAACGGCTCTGCTTGTGTACAAGTCTTTTCATGGTTTAGCACCAAAGTCCATCTGTGATATGTTAGAGCCGTATGAACCATCTCGGGCCCTGAGAACTTCAGGGAGGGGTCCCCTGGTGGTTCCCAGAGTCAATAATAAACACGGTGAGGCTGCGTTTCAGTTTCATGCAGCAAAAATCTGGAACAGTCTTCATGAGGATGTGAGACAGGCCTCAACTCTGACAATGTTCAAATCTAGGCTGAAAACAGCTCTTTTTACCCGAGCATATGAAAACTGAAAGTATTTTATCTGCTCTCTTACCTTTTACTGTAATTGATACATTTTTATGTTGATGTTTTAATGATTGATTTTATCTGTTTTCTTGTAATTTTATGCAACTGTGAAGCACTTTGAATTGCCATTAAACAAATGTATATGTTTCTATAACACGCGTTTCGTTAGATCTTTGTTGAACCATCTGTCTTTCTTCTCTTTTACTTGTATCCTGTAAACCTCAGACTTGCACTGGTTTGCTGCTGTGGAGGGAACTGGCATAAAGTCCCCACGACTACTTTAATGTTGATCATTTCAGAGCTGTTAAAGGTTACGCAGCTGTGCCGGTCTGTGGCATGTGTCCACAGCTGTGAGGTCATGTGACTCTGAGCAAACACAACAGCAGAGCGGCATGCTGGGAAACCGTCTCGAGCCCTTGCATCCTCGCCGGGAGATGAACTGCTTTTGCCAAGTCAAATATCTCACTCCGTACAATTGAATGACTTTAGAGGTCGTACAGAATGCTTTTTGCAGGCTCTTGTAATCTTTTAGTGGAAATAGGCTTTCTTGGTGTCTCAGCTTTTCAAACTTAACATTTCACCAAGTGAGAAGGATGAACAAATGTATTATGAGTGTTTTGTTGTTTTTGGTGAAAACTACCTCTGGACAAATATGTAACTTTACGGTGAGTGGGCTCGTCTCTCCTGAAACGTGACTCACCACCAGGCCGTCTCCATGGAGATGCTGCCGCTTTACTTTGACTACAGGAAACCAAACATAACTAGGTTTTCCTCTCCTTTAGGCTTTCTTTTTTTCTTTCCAAATGTTTTATTTCGATAAACCACTGCCCAAATACAATTGTCGGTGTCTGAGAATCAAGCGCATGTTTGGTTTTGCTGACAGCAGGTTTGATTATTAATTTTGTTGCTCATATGTGACCTATATTAACCTGAAATGATCCTCAGTGTGGCTTTAAGACTGTCAACGTCGCTATAACCAATTTTCTGAGCACACAAAAGGCCATGTTTGCCAGCAGAGTGGGCATGTACTGAACCCAAGCAGCAAAAAAAGTCTAAAAACAATTACCCTAATAGCCAGACTTGCTTTCCAGTGACGACGATTTGGAATGATGAATCAAGATATGTTTTTGGTCTTGCAAAAGGAGAGACTTGTGAAAAAAAAAAAAAAAAAAAAAGAATAAAACAAAAATCCAATCCTGGTTAGATGGGGCCTGTTGATTCACTGTCAATCCTGAAGACATGCAGCAAGCGATACGGAAGAAAGAGCAACTTTGTCCCCTGCGATTGGAGAGTTGTTTTTTGAGCGGTATGTTGACAGGATTTGAGCAGCCTCTAGTGGTCAAGATGCGTATTACAAATGCACGAGCGTTTGTTTTGTTTTGCTAGTAATGCCATAATATTGAAAATGTATCTGTATAAAAGGCACTGCGCCTCCATTGAGTAATGTTATATGATTCGCCATTATTTATTTATTATGGACAGGTGAGTGTGGATGTTATAGCTACAACAAAAATACTAAAGCGTAAAGTAGTTCTTAGAGCCTTTATTAACACAAGAGGACAGCAAATAGATGTCTTTAAACAGATGCTATGAATACAGCTGTTACAACATGTGTACGACTGCAATTATCTGGCTTAGTCGCATGGTCACTCAGGTCAGCAGGAGGCCAACTAGGGTCAGCAGGAAGTCACATGACATTGTAAACAGACAACCACTATTTCACTTTAAGCTAGAAAACATAATATATTATTTTCAAAATGCAATAACAAGAAGACGTATATTTTCACAAGAGCAACAATAAGTCAAGCTGCTTTTCATATTTCACTTTTGAGTTTTACTATAATAAGACAACAGGACATGTTGTTTGCAAAGAATATTCTAGTGGCAACCATTCAAATTGTAATTTCGAATCGATTGCAATTGTTCAGTGCTTTACTTACCGTGTCCACTCCTCTGTGGGGATGCTCCGGAATAACCCCTGGTTTTCTGAAGGTAAATTCCTCAAACTTTACAAACGGATCCAGACTTCCCAACAGCAAATAAAAAAAAAAACACGCTCCTTAGTGAATAATATGAGGCACACAAACCAGCCAGACAAGGTCATGTCTGTGCAAGACAGGTTTACATATAGTGATAATATCGAGGCGTAGTTTTGATGTTGTTCTCTGGCGTTAACCTCATGCTTTTGCACTGAGGGTGGGAGAGTAATCCAGTTTTTGATTCTCTGTGTGTGTTTTCTGTGTTAGCATTGACAATAAAGCACAGTAAGTCCCAGGGCAGACCTGGAAGTGAATAATTACTTGAAATGTCCGACAAAGCCGATGCAGTATCATACACAATCAATAATGCCACAACACGGATTAGCAGTGTAGGCAATCGGTTCACTTAAACTAACCATGGACTTAAAGTAGGCAGAAACTGATCAATATTTATCTCTGGATGTGCCCAGATCGTAGCCCAAACTGTGGAACTCGCTCCCAGTCGAGCTGCGAGTCATCACTGTCACTATTTAAATCCAGACTGACTTATTTAGACGGGCCTTCCATATTGATTGATTGATAGATAAAAGTGTGAAAATACACGTAATTAAAACCAAATTGCCTTTTTATACTGCAGGTCAGTAATCCAATCGCAGTCGCTAAATTCTTTGTTAGCATTTGAGGCAAAATCCTCTGTGGGATAGTAATTTGTATGCTCTAAGACATCCCTGCGTTTTTGTGATGTACCCCGTGGTAGCTTTGGGATTTCAGATTTGACATGACTTGCATTAGAAACATTACCCGAAATCAGCGGGAAGACTGGCCATGCAGTAATGTCCATTCTGGAAGAGCACAGAAGGGCCACTGGCTCTGGGGCCACCGGTCTGCATGGCCTCTCAATTTTCCCCTTAACCTCTTACCCCCCGCCTTAACCGTGCTTTACCCAAATCTAAAAGCTTAAAAGAAAAGCATCGAAATAGCAGCGAAAACAAGGATGAAAAAGCAACAAAAACGCAACAGAAAAGTGCCAAAAAAAAGGTGACGAAAACAGGAGAACAAAGCAACGGGAAAAATCTACGAAAGACCAAAGAAAACATGACGAAAAAACGATATAAAAAAAAAAACTGCGAAAAAGAGATGAAAACACGACGACAAAGGAATGAAAAAAGCCACAAAAATGTGGCAAAAAACGCGGTGACAACGTGATAAAACGTTAGGATCACTTTTGTAGTTCTTAGCTTTCAGATGAGGCGTTACTCTGTTTCTTTTAGATTTGGGTAAAAAAATCTAAAAAGACATATTTCAACCTATGTCTTTGTGGAAGTGCACATTTACGCTAATTTGGGCCAGGCTGGTCAGAGTCCATGGCCGTTTTTCAGTCCCAGTCCACCCCTGCCCAAAATGGTGGGTGGCGTTTTTTTTTGCCATGTGACTCACAAAAGCAACAGAGTAGATATTTAACTATTATACATTTATTTTAATTTCCCTTTGAAATTCAAATAGTTGTCACCATAGGCGCCGATTTATGTTTTCCCCCGTGGGTGCTCAGTCAGCCGGTACTGTCATGTGACGCACACCGCCTCACATTTACCTAAACAGAAATGCAAGCTACTTGGCAATGTCTACTATCATCTTATACACTGAGGCTATTTTTTGAGAAAGCAATAAACATGCATTGGGGCGCTGCGCGCAACTCACCATTGTACTAGAAGTAGTTGTAGAGGCCGTCTCATAATGAATGGAGACAGTCTCCTCGCTGGTGGAATCTTCTGATAAATGCAATTTCTTTCTAATTACATATCTGTCCATTGTTATCTTAGTGCGTTTTATTAGCTTCTTGGTCATTAGCCCATTGGCGGCAAACGAGCTTTGTTTTTGGCCGAAGTTACGTACACGGCGTCGGAGCATCATGTAATGAGATCAAGGATTTGATTGACAGGGAGGATTTTTACCTAGCAACACACTGCCCGCGTGCCCAAATTATATTTTCCCTAGACGTATGAATTGGAATTATAGAAAAACAATATGCCCGATTGAATTCTATTTCTATAAAGTATTAGCAATATAATTTGTAAGAAAGTAAAATTGTCACAGGGGTATCTCGATCCAGGGACCTTTGGCATGAAAGTCAGGCGAGGTTACCGTTCAACCACGCTACACATACTTAGTGCTTAGTGTCACATTCACATTTGTATATGATGGTAGGACCCGCGCCTGACTGTTACGAGAGAGAAGTACAGTTTTAATTATTCGCTTGTTTTATTCAATGGGACATTTTGTGAATTCAAGGTAAATTCGCCTGGGTGCTCAAAGATTTGGCTGGGTGCTCGAGCACCGGAGCACCCACGGGATCGGCGCCTATGGTTGTCACAATATTCACTGAATCATAAATCAGCCCAAAGCTCAAACTGATCACTCAGCTCTCACGAGGCTTATTGGAGTTATTTTGGTCGCTACTTTTGACTTTTGTTGCTCTGCCATGAGTTCATATTTGTGTCTATTTGACCCACCCCTGATTAGTCACTCATAGTAGCTGAAAGAAGCGATTTTGGAAACATATCCTTAAATTATATTCTTATTTTATTACTAAGAGTAAAACAACCTTGCAGTGCGTACATCTCTGTCTCTCGTCTGTACTCTTACCTCGGTGCCATTGATGATCCAACTCTTTTCAGTCGCATTTTCCGACTCCATTGAGGATTGGAGAATTTTTCTCGAAATCAGGCACTAAGACCTAATGTTTACAATAATAATAATCTGCTCTGTCCTGATTTTCAGTTTGGACTTCTGTCATACGCTGTATCTCTGTATGTGTTGGAGCTCTTGAGCACTGTTGGATATTTAAAGAACTTTTTCAAGAGCGGGTTACACAAGCACCATCCTGTCGCCCGTTCACTCACATACTGTCAGGATCAGATGAGTCCACCCCTTAATCCAGTCTAACAATAAGGCGTCACTGTCGGTCACATGAGTAGCTGTTGATTCAGCGCAGCAATCATTGTATTATTCATCTGATCGTCATTTCCTTGCACGACTGTGTATATAATGAAAAATAAAACATAATACCTTAATTCTTGCCGGTGTACCTCAGATCTTTTGCCTACGGCGCATCCCTATGCAGTAAAGCAAGTGTTTGTATTTTATAGATTAACAATTTGTTTATACAATATATAGCATTTTATTTCAACAAGGAAAAAACTATTGAGCGGCTACAACAGTACCCTGTAAAAATACATAAACAACTAATACATCTTAACACAAATTTTAAAGAAAAATGCATTTCAATCATGAGGTAAGAGCTGTTAAAATAAACGTCTGGTCTACTGGTCTAAAGTAGCTTTTTTCCCCACCTGAAAGTGTGTTGCCCAAGGATTACAATACCGTGATGTTAAGGACGGAGTGATTGAGCTACTATGAGCATCTTCTTATTCTGAGCATTGATTAGGCAGTTCCTACAAAGAAACCGGGACTGACTAAAGCCAGAGGAGGCCGTGCATCTGCTGAACGTATTCCTCCGCTTTAGATCTGTCACTTTTCTCTGGATCCGAGTCATCGGTCGGGGCCTCATTGTTCTGCAGTTGTTGCCGGATGTGTTTGGCGATTCTGTGACTCGCCGCTTGTCCCCCGGCCAGGTTTACGGCATGAGGCCCGATCTGCGCAAACACAAGAGAGAGACTGGGATGATTGAGATTGAGAAAATGTAAAATAAAAATAAATAAATACACACAAATAATAACGACTTAGTCCCTATTATACCAATGTTCTGTTAGCATTAGTGTGTGTAACGTGTCAAAAACATGTGAGGGTACTTCAGCCCTAACTTCTGTGCACACCAAACACCATTGTTGAGTGCACAGATTTAAAGCAGAACTAAGTAACTCATGCCCCTAGAGGCCATAAGCGCGACTGCAGGTGTCGTAGCATTTTGCGTTTTTAATGTATTAATTGTCCGTGAAAGTAAATACTACGCTGACAGAAAAGACAAAGGGAGAGAGGGATATTGTACATCCAATTTTCACTCAAACTTGAGGCTGTAAATACTGATAAAGCGGTGCTAGCCCGCAGTTAGCTTTGCCCGTTAGCCTGTTAGCTTCTTCGTCATGATTCTATCAGTGTGTATTGCGCCTCCGACCAGGAGGCAGGGAAGTTGCAATTGTGGTTTTCTGGCCAGAGACACCAGGGGGAGATGAAAGACCCCCCAATCATCCCATTAACACTTGTATTACCCCCCAGAGGGACTACGAAAAGGATGTATTAAGGTAAACACGTTACTTAGTTCTTCTTTAAGTGAAGAAGTAAAAATATTGCCAAAAATAAAACATCAATAGCCGCAAGCTAAGCAGTGTCGGGCCAAATTTGGCCATCCAACATTGATTCTCATTTCCCCCAAATGCTATTGACAAAAATGAATGCGCTCAACAGTGATCGAAAGACCTATACGTGTGTTGGAGTTTGGGCAAACTTGGCCTCTCGTCTTTTGACCTGCAAACTTTATAGAGTGACCGAGGTGGAATGTGAAGTCATAGGTGAATTGACTTTGAAGTGTGTACGTGTGCATGCTGTGTTCCCCGGCTCTTGTATCTTGTACTTTGTAATATGCTCCCTGTACTACTGTGATATGATTACATGTTTTTATTGCAATGATGTCGGGGGTGGGCGCTTATATGCTTTTGCTCAAATAAACTAATAAACTAAACTAAGTGTCACATATTAAAAAAAAGTTTATATTGTGTGTATTTGAGTTGTATGAGTGGTCAGCATGGCGCCTATACTTTCCATCACAGTCGCTACAGGATCAATTGTTTGGAAGGTTTTTGCTGCTGAAGGACCCTCTCACCAGAAAACCTATTACACCATTGATCCTGGAGCGTTAACCCTACAGCCACTGGGTCTCTACTAGTACACACAAATATCAACTTTTTTTTCCACATTTAAAAAACTAAATAAGCAGTATAGAAATGATCTATCCATACAATTATACAACATGGCTCCATTCATTGTTCCATTGACGAAAACTTGAAATGAGTTTGAGGTGTCTGGATCAAGGACACAAAGAAAGAACAAAGACCAACCCTGAGCGCGGTGTACTGTCCCATCAGATAGAAAGGGCAGCCTTCAGCCCACTGCAGACTGTCTGTGATACACGGCCAACCATCCAGAACCTGCAAATGAGAAACATCATGAACTTCCTACTATCACCGAGGCCACACCGCCTTTGCTCCGCCCAATCCCGTCAGATCTCGGACACTAAGCAGGGAAGGGCCTGGTTGGTACTTGGATGGGAGACTGTTTGGGAACACCAGGAACCCTGGGCGAATGTGAGTGAGTGGTTGGTGGTGGTCGAAGGGGCCGATGGCGCAGACTGGTTGCCTCGCTTCTGTCAGTCTACCCCAGGATAGCTGTGGCTACAACAGTAGCTTGTCACTGCCGCGGAATGGAGTGAATGAATAATGACTACAGTGTAACGCTTTGAGAAACTTGGAAATACAGGCTTGTAAAGCGCAAGTGTAAGGCATTATTATTATTATAATGATTAAAGTTGGCAATGTCGTCAAATATGACAAAACCTGCCCAAAACACCCAAAGCCCATTGTCTCCTTCTAAATGGTGAATTTTATGAAAGAATAACCTAAATATAGCCTACTTTACATGGAAAACAGCACGACCAAAACCCACGGGCATCTGCGTAAAAGCTAGAAAACCTGCTCAATTCTGGCAACCCTAAAAAAAAGTGCCTATATTTTTCTTACATTTCAATTTGACGCACAAAATATGAACAGAACAAATATTACTGATTATTCTTGGGCCCATTTCAAAAATAGGCATTAGATAGTATGAGGTTTTGACTTAAATCCTTGTCCTGACCTGAATGGGGAACTCCTTCATGACCTCAGACAGCAGAGGGTCTTGCTTGACGTCCAGCTTGCAGCCGGTGGCGAGCCAGATCTTATCGCCGCTCCACTGCCCCCCGCTGGTGAGGGACAGGGACCACTCCTGACTCCTGTAGCACCACTTGGCCTCACTCACCTGGTGCGACCAATGCAAAATCATCTTATTAACGTGTACGCATGTTTTTGCAACCTGTAACGATCAGCAATGATGGACAGGATGAGGAAGACAGCTGGTATGGGCTATATTAAAAGGAACAGGCCACTTTTTTTCCATACTGCGATATGTTCTCACCTGAGCTTAGACAAGTTGATACGTACCTGCCTGGTCTTTGTGCGTGCCCTCAGTCACGCAAAACGACCAAATATGTTGTTTGAATTTGGCCTCTCCCAGCATATTACTATGGCTCCAAACGGGGTGAAGTTAGAAGCGACCAAGCTTCTAACTTATTACTAGCATATTACTTGAAAAATAAATTTGTTTTTACCACCTCAGAGTGAGTTGTAAACACGGCAAAAAACAGATCTTGTTAAATTGTCTTCACCTAATAATTATTTATTATATATATATTATTTATTGAGCGATAGAAGATAGAAATACCACTCTAAAATCCACTGCTCAAAGCTATACCTGGGCGTGAAATGTGTATATAAACAATTTACTTGAACAATTCGGACATGCGGGATCATATAAAATGCATGCATGTATTTTCCCTCGCATCTCCAATCTTTGCGTGTATGAATGCATGAAGGGTGTGCAACTGTTTGATCCACTGCTGACCAACTTTACATCATGGGATTTCCTAAACAAACAAAAAAAAGTATGGACTTTTGAAACCCTTGACGCCCTGAAGGTGCTTTTATTTATTTTTTTAAGTTTCCACAATCTGGGCCCAGTCTTACCTCACAGTACGTCCTGACGTCCACCTGCCCCGCCCGTATAAACGGCTGGAGCAGGGAGTAGGCCTCGGGGGTGACCGCTCCTCCTTTTCTGGCCTGTCGGATCATTGCCAGGCGTCTGTGGAGGCTGCTCTCGCTGTAGAACTGCCGCAGAAAGGCCCGGCCGTCCATTTTAACGCCATGCTCCATGTGAGAGTACCGCCCCACTAGGCTCTCCACGTCGCCCACGTCGAACTGCTTCAGCTGAAACGAAAGGGATACAGTACAAAGCAGTGGTTCACAAAAAAGTTAAAACCCACAAAAAAAGGGGTTACCAGGGCAACACTAAGTCTACATAAGGACTCAAGGTCTAAACCTGGACTAACCTCAAAATACACAAATGTGAATGGTGACAAAGTAATATCAGTATGAGGCATTTGGCTGTGATGTATTTAATATAAACAAATAATTTCAAACGTACACATTTTTAAGGAAAAATAAGTCAAATCACTCAATATCTCAAAATAAGCTCACTGAGTTGATGCTTTGTATGAAATGTGCCAATATCTACACTCTATATCTACTTGTGGTATCATAAAAATCCCCCTCAAGTAGCACATTTCAGGTAAAGCAGGTTTATCTTGTATATGGAAATATTCAATATCACTTTGTAACTTTTAAGCCATTTTAGGACAGATTTAATTTTGTTTTCCGGATTTTGGTAATACATTTGAGCAAAGGCCATTTATAAGGCTACACTCTTTCACTGGATGCTACCGATTGTTTTACACTTCCGCAAACAAGAGCAGCTCGGTTAGCTCGGCAACTTCTCCTTTTTTCAACAGTCAGTGAGCAGGTTAAAAATAAGTACTTAGCAGCTCCGTGTTTAACTTTTCATCATCTTAGCCCTGACAGTTAAGTTACTCTGTTTTGGATGTTCACTTCCTCTTCTTACCTGCAAGTACTTCCTCATGACCCAGGTGACGTGACTCGCCCCCTGCTGGAGGGCGATGGAAACGACGTGAGCGCTGGTCAGACCTCCTCCCACTACCATCACCCTCTGTCCCTGCGTGCACACGGCGCTCTGGCCTAGGGAGACAGAGAAAGAAACAACCAGAGAATGGACTCAGAGGAAATGCAACTGATTACACCGTAATGATCGCACATTCAAACATTATGATACGCTGGTAAAGTAATGGTGTGAATTAAATAAAGAGAATGAAAACAAAACAGGCGACTCTCGTTGGTGGGCGATACTGAACCCACTGAGCTGCACACAACAAATGTGACGATATTCAAACAAATCACTTTACATTTCTAAGATTCACCTTGCATTTGAGAAGCATCTGTCTGTTCTTGTCCCGCTTGCCGAAGCCTGTCCTGAGCCAGGGGCAGGCGGTGCATGAGCTGGACCGTGTGCTGCAGCGCCCCCTCTGGGTAGCTCTCCTCTATTGCGGCCACCCAGGGTGGGACGTTGGCCATTTGCGCCCGGGTCGGCCCCGTTGCCATGACAATGCGGTAGGCCCTGAGTTCGGAGCCGTCCTGGAGTCTGACACAGAAGTACTGGACTCTCCTCTTAGCTCCTCTGTCCGTACCGCCCCCTACAGGCTGTTCTGGTATCACGGGGAAGATAGACTCGACTGTGCCCTTCAGCAACATCGAGTCCAGGTTGTAACGCTCCACCTGGAAGTCCACAGGCACCACGCCAAAGAGCAGATTTTACAATTAAAGCGGGTATCATGTACAAGGGACTTAAAACATCATTTTAGGTACCATTGCGAATGAATGCAACACTGGACTTAAAGAGACGTTGCAGAAGCTTATCGAAAGAACAACAAATGAATGCTTCGTTAGAAAATGTGTATTAAGATTTATCTCACACATATTAAAAAAAAAGCAAAAGCTTAATGACACACACAACATGCTTAAAGGAATAGGCCACCGTTTTTACATACTGAGATATGTTCTTACCTTAGCTTTGACGAGTTCATTTGTACCTGCCTGGTCTCCACGTGTGCCTTCCGTAACGTAAACACAGAACAGCTATAGAGGAGAAGAGAGAGGCTAAATGCTAACGCCGTCTGTGCTTTGTTTACGTTACGGAAGGCCCACGTGGAGACCAGACGGGTACAAATGAACTCATCAAAGCTAAGGTAAGAACATATCTCAGTATGTAAAAACGGTGGCCTATTCATGTAAGGGCTTCCTTTTTTATTCTAATTTTGAAAAATTTGACATGTACAAGTACATATCATACCTCCGTTAATGTTTTCATCAGTGAGTCGATGCAGATGCAGTTTCACATACCACACTCCCTCTTTGGTTAATTCAGGTCAGTGCAGAGAGACCTCAGACCAGAACTTTGACCTGGCGTTTGAAGAAGTCCACGCTGAGCCTGGTCCCTGGCAGACTGAAGCACGCGTTCTTCTTCAGGGTGGTCGAAACGTTCAGGCGCCGCTGCTCCTTCTTCCCCAGCCGCATGTCGTTGAAATAGGCGTTTTGGTCTAGGATATAGACCTGTTCGGGTAGACGGTGGAGCTCAGAGGAACGACTCGTCGCAGCCACAAAGTCCTGGAGGGCTTTCTGTGGGGACACAAAGTCAAAGCATTTTAAAGCATTTGGGCAAAGACGCCATTTTGTGATTTCTACTTCTTTCAGGATGCAGCCTTATTATAACAAGGCTTTCACAGTCAAGTCAACAGTGGGTCGAAAATTGTCTCATATTCCAATAAAGTTAAGAAGAATAAATGTATGTAGTTTGAAAACACATGACATTATTCCAATCTACCATTGTTTCACCTTGTTGAATGGGTCGGTGTGCACCAGAGTGTGAGAGCGGAGGTGAGGGATGTTCAGAGCCTCAAACTGTCCTTCCCACAGGGCAGCCCAGTGCCCATACGAGTCCACCACCGAGAGCCTCATCCGGGGCCAGAGCGGGGCGTCTGAGGGGTCTGTGGCAGCGGGGCATTGTGCCTCCACCAAACCCGCTGTAGATACAATACAAAGTGAATAACGGAACACTAACCAAACGGCCAACAGCTCCTTGAGTGTACCTGTGGCTGTCCTGCCCTTCCTCCTGCCTCTGCTCTTGTTGGTAGCGGGGAGTTTGGGTGTCTCTACTCTCAGGGGTGACTCTGGAGCGCCTCGTCCCGTTGGAGTAGCAGGACATGGGCCAGATAACAGAGTGGACAGGGTCAGAGCATGAGGCCCCGCTCCGATTATCAATACATCTATAATCATCGTCTGCCAGAGGAGATGAAGAAAAATATCATACACAATGCAAATCACTCAAAACCAAGCAGGTAATTCAAAAACACACACACATATTACATATATGTAGAGAAAAGTGAAAGAAGAACTCACACATATATAAAACTTAGGATTGTTTTGTAACTGCTCAACACTGTATACCCACGTTCAAACTAGTGGAGTATACAGTTCAATACTGTCGTCAAAGTGCACAAGCAAAAGGTGTTTCTGAACATGACTTCGGTATAAATAGTGAGGTATCAATGTTTTCTGATCCAACTTCTATTATGATTCCTTTTATCTGGATACAATGACTTACCTCTGTGTCAATATCTTGAAGAAGGTTTTCCCTGACCATTCCTCGTGGTGAACGAAAAACAAACCAAACCAGGACACAACATGAGTCGAACTTAGGCTGTTGGACAAAACTATAGAACTCAGTCAAGACTAAGCCAGTTCTCACAGACTGAACCAGGAATCAGACTACGACTGTGCTGTACCTCTCAGTAACTCGACCAGGACACATTTAGCCAAACTTAAGTCCACTCCCGAGAAGCCGCAAATAGCCCATGTGTGTGCTTTTATATTTAGTAACACCACTCGCCCCAGTATCCAAACAGTCACAGCCCATTCATTTGGTCAAGAGAATTCTCTAGTATCACTACTTCACGCTAATGATACATTCCCTGAAAAACTGTGAGACAATATAGCTCCAATGTCCCGGATTTGATTCCATGTGGGGCCTTTTGAGTGGAGTTTGCGTGTTCTACCTGCGCCTGTTTCCTTCATCAACCCAAAACTTTCTTTACTCAAAAGGATAAATCCCCAGCTTCTTTCAAACCACACTTACCACTGCATTACCTCATGGGAGATTTCACCCTGCAGGGAAAAGTGCCTCGAAGTTGTCTGTTGAAATGGTGACACATGCCTGATTGTTTATTGTAAGCTGTTATTTTGCGGCCACATGGGGAAAGTCATTTTGCACTTCCTTATTTCTGTTTTTAAGTATTGACTTTGATCCATGTGTTTGTTTAGATATTATTATTATTATTATTATTATTATTATTATTAAAACAAACTAACAAATTATATTGAAATAAAACAGCCCAGTCAGTGCTGGGAGAATGAGCAGAAAAGATCACTATTGTGATCACTCTACTGCACAATCTCTTTATTTGTATTTCAAGGATTATCTTGAAATATCTGAAGAAATATCTGAATGTTCAAATAAATAATACTGGATCAGACCGGCATGACTTCATTTGGAGGGCTCGATACAAGGCTCGATACTTGGGCCGTTATTGTTCATAATATACATGAATGACTTTACAAAAGCAAAGGATAAACTGTGGAGTATTTTATTTGCCGATGATGCAACTTTATTTTACTCAGGGAAAGATATACAGGAGATACCAGAAGTAGTAAATGAAGAGCTCAAAAAAATAAAAGATTGGTTTGATCTAAATAAATTAGTTTTTAATGTTAAAAAGCAAACTAAATCATATGTAATGACAAAAGACAAACTGTTGATGTATCAAAAATAATAGATGGATGGACAGTGGACATTCAAAGGGTTAAAAAACGGAAATGGAAGTCACATATAAATTATACAAGGGAAAAATTAGCTAAATCCATTGCGGTGTTACATCAAGTCGACATCTTTACTCATTTTGTAAAACACAATAATTAACTTACTGTGTGGAAATTTGGTTCTCGACCTGTAAAACTTACACAGAGCCACTGTTCACTTTAGAAAAAAGGGCACTGAAAACAATATATATATTTGTTATACAGATCTATCAAACTCACTATTTTTTCAAACGCAAGATGAGGATATATTATTTGGATATTCATACCTGTACATGACCCTTGTGTGACCATGTAGATGTGCGTCAAAGTTCCAGGTGTGTATGTTCGGTTTCACAGAATCTCTGACCCTATAAGATCCAAATAGTGACTGCAGTTTGAACTATAGTAGTCATTTATGGGGATTTTTGGGCCACTGGAACCGCTCTTCTGATCAGAAAATTTGTCGCAAGTCGCGCAACATTTCACCGATTTTTGACTGGAAAAGTGTGGTGTTTTACCACTCTCCGAGAACACTGTATTTCCTTTTTCACCACGCTCGGACAGTTCCTCTTCTGTTGAGCGAAAAAGCAGAAGTTTGGGCAGATTCCTCATTAAAATGCACCAGCTCTGACTTTTCATCCTTACACTTTGGCTTAAAACAGACGACACAACATCATGGAGGTAAGACATAGCACTTTTGTGAATGCATTTGATTATTTGATATTGCTTCAAAAGACTTTCTATTGTTTTACAAAACTGTGTATAAAATAACAAATCACAATGACTGTAGACTGTGATACATATATTGAAAGTGGTCAAATTGATCAAACACATAAACATTTCCCTTAAAGCTAAACTTTGTTTTCAGTGCATTTGTTTTACTGACAAGCCGAGACATAACAATGTTGAGGTGTTTTTCATGAAAGTTTTGTTCTCTTCAACGAATAAAAATAATTTGAACAACATACTGACTGTATGCCTATGCTGGGAATATTATTGCTTGTAACTGTAAGTGTACTGTACATGTACTATACTGTAATTTTACTCTACCTCAACTACTGTTACCGCTACTACATCTGTTGGAATTCTGTTGAAATTGCTCATGTGTCTCATGGTTTGATATCTGTCCCTTTGTTGTGTTTAATTTTTAAAGGTGTATTATGTAATTTTTTGCAAAAAAGTTAACTGAACAAATTAAATAAAACGTTGACCGTTCAGTGACCCAGCAGCTGTATGGGTGGTTTGCTCCAATTACATATCTAAAACTATATAGCCCCCTCCTGGAACCGCGATGGAGGGGTTTCAGCGCCCGAATGATCCTGGGAGCTCTGTTGTCGGGGACTTTGTGTCCCTGGTAGGGTCTCCCAGGGCAAACAGGTCCTAGTTGACAGGTCAGACAAAGAGCGGTTCAGAAGCCCCTTATGAGAGACCAACAGGCCCGGTTAGAACCATGAGGCCGTCCTTCTGTGGACCCACCACCTGCAGGAGGAGCCATAGGGGCTGGTGCAATGTGATTTGGGCAGCTCCAA
This sequence comes from Proterorhinus semilunaris, assembly GCA_021464625.1. Classification (NCBI taxonomy): domain Eukaryota; kingdom Metazoa; phylum Chordata; class Actinopteri; order Gobiiformes; family Gobiidae; genus Proterorhinus; species Proterorhinus semilunaris. Next base: position 31,778,729 of record CM038346.1, read on the forward strand.
CAGCTGCCCCCACAACCCGGCAACGGACAAGTGGAAGAAGTTGGACGGCTGGATGGATTAAACTATATAGCACTGATTCTTCTTCTACTTTTCACAAATTTTACCCCATAAAATATTTTACCTTCCATGCACCACAAGGCAGAGCTCATACAGGACTATTATAGGACTAACAAGGGTTTTAAATAGACCTAAATTAAGTCCAAACTCGGAATAATAATGTAATGTAAACAAGAAAACACCTAATCGAAAAGCAATAACACTGCAATGCCTGCCCTGAGTATAGAACATTTTTTTCAAACTTTCCGTCTGAAATGAAAATGTGATTATCCATCTTAACTGAGTAAAATAATGATTTCAGGATTCAGTGGTGGATGGAGGCTTCCTGATTGTCCACCAGCTCAATGAAGGAAAGCACCAGTATGAGGTGAAGAGCGTCTTCAAACCCCAGAAGAAACCAGGAGAGAAATTCGTTGTCCGGTAAAAGTCTGAAATATTTTGTGATTTAAGCAGTTTATAACAATACATATTGTGCATGGAATCAAATGTGATTGACTGATTCTATTATTTTAAGATATTTTTCTCATGTAATTGATTTGTTTATTCATTGATAACTCCAGTTTTCTGATGGAAAATAACAACTACGTGAAACCTGTAGACACACATTATTAAACACATGAGAACGCCAAGCTGCAAGATGTGTTGAGTGCTGGGTAACTGACGCAGGTGTCTGTGTGCCTTTATAATGGTGACGGTTCCTTTCAGAAAAGGAGACAAACTGAGGCAGGTAAATATGACTGAGCTGAAGGACGTCCCACCGGAGGATCTCGCCCAAATACTGTCCGAAGGAACCCCCCAGCTGGTGAGAGTTTGATTGAGTTATGGAATATGGGCGCCACTTCTAATCTCTGTAAATAATCTGTGACTATGGAAGTTTCATCCTTATGTGGACGAAGAGTGAACAGTAACAATAATAATAGTGACTTAAACATTCTGTTAAAGCTTCTCAATGGGCTTCCTGTTGGCCATGTGTAGGGGAAAGACTTCCTGTTCCACATTTAAACGTAAAATAAAAGTGAAATAAGATTTTAAAAAACAGAGGAAAACTTAAATAAACATCGAGTGTGTTTCATACAAATTATTTCTGATGGCGCTACTATTTTACCATTAAATGAATGGAAGCTAAAACAATCAACAGTTATACGACAGAAGTCTCCTCTGGTGAAGTATTAACATCCAGAGTAAAGTTTTTAGCATGGTGTAGGTAATTATTATAAGTATCTCTTTGATCAGATAGTGCATAAGACGATGAGGAAGAAAAAGCCACATGTGGTCACTGAGCCTCAAGGTGAGGACGTGATGGTCCCGGTCTCCAAAGAGGAGAGGACTCTGTGCTTTCGTCCGGGCATGATCAGAGAGGAACTCCTGGGACAAAACAACCTCCAACCCACAGAGGGCGGTAAGAAAAAAAAACAAAAAACACTCATCCTAAACACGGATTAATTTGAGGTTTTGTTGCCACATGCAGAAGTTTTTCTTTTCTTTAACCGGAATAGACAGCATCCACACCATTAAGGAATTAGTGTAGCTCAACTTTCACTGTCACTGTGGTCCCAACTAATAATAATTACCTTTTGCCATAAGTCAATTCTAGAGCTATTTTAAACTGTGAAGTAAAGTTTAAGCACAAACAAGTACCGAACATTTACTGTATGCTCTCCTGTTCCTTTCCGAGAGTCTTTAAAGAGGAGGTGTTATGCCTTGTGCAGGATTTGGTAGAACATGTAAGCACATCTTTATCACCATCTTACACTGTTGGTTACAAAATGCTATATTGTTCGAACATTTGCCTCCTTGCTGCAGGATGAGTGACGGTGGTGACAGTGTGTTTGCGAGTGGGGACAGCGGATGGAAATTAGCTATGGATATAATCCGGTGTTCGTTAACATGCACTGTCCTGATCAAATAAGCAAATAAATAAAATAAAGCGGGAGGTCGTGAATACTTTAATACTTAGGACCTCAGGAGGAGCATTGTAACATAACAAAAAACTTAAAATAACCCTTCCACGTTGTCTCCTGCCAGATGAAGATGACGTCTGCACAGAGGAGGGCGAACAGACCGACTTCCTGGTGGTGTCCATGAAGAAGACCAGTATCTCTGTGCTCACGGGCCGGGGCTGCCAGCCCACAGGCCCCTGCCACGAGTGCACGGGCCAGTGCGAGTACGACGAGGTCGTCATGGTAACCGAGTCCAGCACCGTGACACTAGGTTTGTCCACGTTTCCCACCAAAATAACTCAGATGTATTTGAACGTAGCAGAGGAACATGTCACATTATGTGACATTTGTGTCATTGCGGTGGTTGAAATATTTTCCAATACTGTACCTGAGAAGTATTTTAGTTGAGAACTTATTCATTTTACTCCTGCATTTTTGTATTGACTCCAAAGTAAAAACGTTTATGACACAGACACACTCCAGAACAGTAGGGGGTGCAAAACGAGAGGGGGGTGGAAAATGGCGTCGAGTAGTGAATCTGGGAGCGAAATTGAAATAGATGTAAACCTATGGAGGAATGTGGCTGCCAAAACAATAAATAAATATATAAATAAATAAATAAAATAAAGATACAATTTGCAAAGAAATGCATGCATTTATTGTAATAAATGCATTTTTTTATTTATATATTTATTTATTTATGTTTTTATCTATATATTTATTTATTTATATATTTATTTATGTTTTTTTCTTCTTTTTTTTCTTTCTGTATTTATTTATTTATGTTTGTATTTATGTTTGTATTTATGTTTGTATTTATTTCTGTATTTCTCTTAATGTATGCACATCATGGGGTGGGTCTGGATGCCCATGCTGTGAGGTTAATCTTTCTCCATGCACACATGCCTTGTCCAGCATAGACACTGCCAAACACGAGCTCTGCTTCAGTCTATTGACAGTGGCACAGAGCAGGTCATCTTGTGACTGGAGGATCGGCAGCACACTGTCGTTGTGTCCTTGGGCAAGACACTTGGGCAAGACACTTCACCTGCCTTGCCCCCAGTGTCTGCGTACTCTGGTGTAGAAATGAGCGTGTGAATTTGAGTGGATACTTGCTGGAAAAGCGCTTTGAGTGTCTAATGTAGGTGGAAAAGCGCTAGACTAAAAAGCAGAGTTCATGTTTGGCCATGTCGATGCTGGAGGCGAGATTCAAACCCCTGACCTTCCGATCATGAGACGACCAGCTCTACCCAACTGCGCCACTGACGCCTTTCTACACTCTTTCCAGCAAGTATCCACTCACATTCACACACTCATTCATACAGCAGTGTACGCAGACACTGGGGGCAAGGCAGGTGAAGTGTCTTGCCCAGAGACACAACGACAGTGTGACAGGATTCAAACTGCCGATCCTGCAGTCACAAGATGACCCGCTCTGTGCCACTGTCAATAGACTGAAGCAGAGCTCGTGTTTGGAAGTGTCTATGCTGGACAAGGCATGTGTGCATGGAAAAAAGATTAACCAATCACCTTACAGCAGCGGCATCCACACCCACCCTGATGTGGCGTATGACTTAAAACTTATACTCCAACACGCCACGGTAGGCTAAGTCAAGGGGGGGCTGAACACTGAAGACGCGCAGACAGAACAATTGCACAGTTTACGATGGCTTATTTTTCCAGATCGTAACATACGAGAAAACAGGCACTTACTTAGAGCGATGTTATGGGATGCCAAATGACATCTTAATAAAACAGTTTCTCCCCCAAGCTCACCCCACCGACATGATGCAGGCCCAGCACAAAACACACACACTACACACAGGTGCGCGCGCACTAATGTAGAAACCACTCCCACGGTGCCACCAATCACCGTGGTACAGAAGCGCCGTACCCACCCACATTCATTCACAAAAAGAGAGAAACCTACAAAACCCTGAATGGCTCCTACATTCCGGCCCCTAATTATAGTATGGTAATAATTACCCACCACCATTAACATGTAGGAGACAGAACCATAACCAAGGGCAAAAGTGACATTATTAAGTCCTTTAGAGTCCACTTGTAGGAAAGTCATAGTCCATAGTCTGGAAATGTCCAAGTTCATTCGGGTAATCCATATCGAAAAAGTTCAGTTTATAATCCACAAGATCTTGACTTCACCTTCCTGCAGAAGGCAGACCTTGGTAATCGGACGGTCCAAAGTGCTCGATTTCGTTTTAATCCTCACTGCACTTACTAGCCCATTTTTGTCCGAAACTGTATCCAAAACTCTTGCTGTAATCCATGAATTACGCGGTGACATTTCATCCACGAGCACGACGACGTCTCCAGACACAAAGTTCCTTTGAGCACGGTTCCATTTTTGGCGCTCTGGTAATCCTGGAAGATACTCCTTCAACCAACGCTTCCAAGACAGGTTAGACATGTACTGCACCTGTTTCCAGCGACGACGAGCATAAACATCAGCCTTTCTCGAACAGTCCAGGTGGCAGTGATGGTTGCGATTTGAGTAGCAGTAGATGGTTAGGAGTTAATGCCTCCAAATCGTTGGGATCTGTCGATGCTTTTGTTATTGGACGGCTGTTAACAATTGCTTCTGTCTCACAAAACACTGTCACCAAACCTTCTTCATCTAAGGACTGAGTCTTCAGGACAGTGTTGAGGACTTTGCGAACTGATCGGATCAACCTCTCCCAAGCACCTCCTTGATGCGATGCGGCTGGAGTATAGAAAACCCAAACCACCGCAGAGAAATACAGAAATAAATACATAAATAAATAAAGAATTACAAAAATAAATGAATAAAAACAAAAATAAATGTGTAAATAAATAAATACATAAATAAATAAATAAATACAAAAATACATAAAAAAAATATATAAGTAAATAAATATATAAATACATACATAAATAATAAATGCACTTATTACAATAAATACATGCATTTCTTTATTTCTTTATATATTTCTTTATTGTTTTGGCAGCCACGGTCCTCCATAGTGCCCGGTGTTTGTGACAGTAAAAGATTGCTACGGGTTCGTGAAGGACATCAGGAGCGGAAAGTGGTACTGGATTATGTGGTATGTCGTGTAAGAAGTTATGAGAAGGCCCCAGTGCGCTGTTTTGCCTGTCAAAAGTATGGGCATGTTGTTTCTGTTAGCAGGCGGGGGAGCAGTTGTGTGAAGTGCGATAGCAGGGAGTGTGATAATAACTCTCATGAGTCGGAAGAGCTGGTGTGTCTGCATTGTGAGGGTAATCACATAGTGGGTTCTGCTCAGTGTCCACGGAAAATCTTGGAAAAGCGTGTGGCTCTATTAAGACGTGTGGATAGGATTCCATATGTGGAGGCTGTGGGAAAGCTGAATGAGATGCCATACGATCATCCTGAAGAAAGTGGGAAAGATTGCGTTACATTGGGTAAGAAGACATTTTGGGAATTCATTGTGACGATTATTAACCGTGTGCCGAATGTTGAGGGGGAACCTGATTGGACTGATATGGTGCTCCGTTCATGTGTCTGGGCTGGACGGTGACGCTTCAAGAGAGGGACGAAAGATAGTCAATGTGCAATTGTAATGCACTGTTGGGGATCTTTTTGTTTGTTCACGTTTCTTTTTATCATAATTGTTCAATCGATAAGACATCCGGTGGGTGGCGGTAGTGCACTATTGAGTTTTCATCCGCCGTTAAACAACAGTAGTGGGAGTAGTAGTAGTAGTAGTAGTAGTGGTGGGAGTTGTGCAGATTTTTTTGTCACTGACTCATGACAAGGAAGAAGGTCTGTCACGTCACCATCAGGTTAGCGTAAAGTTGGTAAATGTGTGCTACTTCAGAACATTAAATAGAGTAGGTTATGACACAGATTTAGTTTTTAACTGAAATTTTATCTGCAGTATAACTTTTACTCAAATAATGCCATGATGCACTTATATCACCACTGCCAGCGACCCATACACACTAACAGGATCGAGCAGCACACGGGCATGACTACGGGATATGTAAAGGCCTGGGAACATGCACGAGACAGCGTCACGCTGTTTCAAACTTGTGACCCTTGTATAAGCTTGAGCTTGAATCAAGGTACATCTGATTATCCGAGTGATCTATTTCTACAACTATAGTGTAAAAACAGGATAATATACTTAAAACATTTCACAAATTAACATAATACATGTTGGTAAGTTTTCTATTGCATTTTCGTCTGGAATATTTGCTTTTAAAGATGTTGGTCTTTAAAAAAAAAAAAGTCGTCTTGTGGCTCATTTTACCCCCAGAGCGGGGTTAATTGAAGCAGGTCTAGGTTTAAATTGAACCACCAGATTTAGGGGAAATTGACACTTAACATCATATAATATTATTTTATCACCCGGTGATTGTCTCACACCAAGCAATGATCAAAACTTGAGGGCTCAGAGTACAGTCGAGAAGTTTGCTGGGGTCACTTAAAATGTAAACTTAAAAGAAAAGCACTGCTTCTTTTCAAAGAGGATAACATTAAATGAATATACAGTCTAGACATGGTTAATGTGGTGAATGCCTATTCTAGCTGGAAACGGTTGATTTTTAATGGAATACCTGCATAGGTGTTGCTGGGCCGCATCGCTCCAGTGTCCTAAAGGTACATTGTGTCAGCTAATTGTGTTAGAGGGTAACTGATGATTAGAAAGCCCTCATGCAATTATGCTAGCACTGTTGAAAACTGTTGTGCTGATGAGAAGAGCTACAGAATTGTCCTGGGCGAGCCCAAACCTTTGAGCGGTAGTGTATGTGCAAACAAAACTCTTCAATTCACCCTCTCTTGGTAGTGTAAAGTGAAGTCCATGTGAAGCTGTCTAAACTCTAGATTAAAACAAAAAACACAACTCCAGGTATGATTGTGATGTGGGAACAAAACTGCAATATGGTTAACATCTCTAAAAAGTAATTTGAGCAGAATATGAGGCCTGCACTTTTGTTCAGTTTCCAGAGGTGCCGGCTCTTTGCATCAACTGAAGTGCAAGGAGGCGGTGGTGGAGCACATGAGCAGCAGTTTGTACGTGCGCAGCGTGTGCCAAGAGAAAAGCGTCTATGTCGCCGAGAATCCAGGTCTGTCTCATGGCATTTTCTCGACAAAAATGATTGCATGCGTTATTTTACTTTTCAGCTAACTGTTTCTTGCTTCTTACGTGTTGCTTTCAGAGCGGATCACCATTTACTACTACAAATCAGATGCCACGACTAACGGTCTGCCCGTAGTACTAAACTTCTCTGGGTCTGACTGTTTCCTCAAGTGCTGTAAGAACGGAGAGACGGTCCAGCTACAGACTGAGGTAAAGCTTTTTTTTTGACCAATGACATATCGCAGCTGATCTCCATGGTAACACCGGCCAGGCAGCGCCATACTGGGGAATAACACACAGCTTTCAACGTATTTAAAGTCGGCAGAAACTGATCAAAATTACATCCATAAGTTTAAAATGATATCATCCAATATGGCTGCGTGTGTCGTTTGTCACGTGACTCACAAAGGAACGATTGTTGATTTCAGAAAAGGTTTGATTTGTTCCACCAAACACTTCAAGCTGCATTATGCAACCTATGCACAAAATACTTTTTTTGTATTTGACTCAGCGGCTGTATGAGTGGTCAGCATGGTGCCTTTACTCTCCATCACAGTGGTCTCTACATAGCTCCAGGATCCATTGTTTTGTAGGTTTTCTGGTGAGAGGGTCCGTCAGCAGTGAAAACCATCCAAACAATTGATCCTGGAGCTTCACTGTGATGGAAAGTAAAGGCGCCATGCTGACCCCCATACAGCCGCCGGGTCACTATAAGGTCAAATGCACCTTTATTAGCTTACACAACCTTTTACCTCAGAGAACCTAATAGAAAACCTGTTCCCGTTTCTCTATTGAAACAGGAACAGGTTCTCTATTAGGTTCTCTGATTAGGTTCTTTGTACCTAATCACATCACCAATGAAAAAAAAACTGACTCCAATGTTGCAGAGATGTGATAAGCAGATCCTGAAGAGGATCTCGAGGAGCGACCAGCACGCCCTGGCATTTGTGTTTTACATGAAGAGCGAGCGCAGCAGGAACACCACGTTCGAGTCGGCCCTGTACAGCGGCTGGTTCATCCAGGTCTCCGACTGCAGAGTGGAGATGGTGAAGACAGCCGAACCGCAGGAAGAGAAGTTCTTCTACATTATCATCCAGACTGTCAGAGGCTAGGGGTCCACGACTGACAGGGGCCCAGGACATACGATGTACCAATAAAGATTGATAGTTAAATGACAGACTAATGATATGGATTTTTATTTCTATACTGTTTGGACTTTAAATATCTTCTAGTTCAATAGCATTTTGAATATTAACGTTTGCTTTTAACCAGGTAATCCATGTGTATAAAACATTTTGAAAGTAAAGTTTGCTTTTTGTTTCTGCTCAAAGGAGCACACAGAGCGGCACTCTCCTGCCCTCTGCTGGTCCCGTAACCTTTTTTCTTTACTACAACTGTCAGGAAATATCTCGCACAAGCGCTATACCTTACGAAATATATTTGATTTGATTTCATAAGGATATTACAGCAACAGTAAAATATATTCTTTCATTTAGTGACACATGGTTTAAAGCAGTGGTTCTCAACTGGTGTTGCTTCAGGATCCACGTTCAGTCGTGACACTGACTTTCATGGCATCATATTAGGATTTTCGCTCCTGTAAATACCTTACTCCCACTTCTGATGTGAGAGATCTGAATCCTCTGCACTGTGGGGTACAGTGGTTTTCTCTAACAAGGGATGTGAGAGAGACGCTGCCGTGTTTTATTTCTATTAATCCTTGCAATTGTAGTATTAGCTTTTTTGTATAATCATTCATTCTCATTCATTCACACCTGTTTAAGTAGTCTTGTATTGTCTGGAACATTGAAAGGCCCGTCCTTCCACAGCCCGAAGCACCAATTAACAATGCATTGTGGGCTTGGGTCGATGTAAATTGTAAATATGTACAATTAATCCCATTCATAACCATCATGTGATGCTTTTTTTGTTGTAAAACTCGTGACTTTGATGACACAAAAAAAACATGAAGCTTTTAATGTAGGCTCAATAAAATATATTTGTATTCCCCAGTTTGTTTAAAAAACTAGTCTATATAATCTATATCATGTGTCGTACAGCTATAATATACACAATAAAACATTGGTCATTAAATTTAAATATTGCTTTCCGCACAACAAAGGTAAGCATTGAACTACATATTTGCTTATATAACATTTACAGAAATACAGCAGTTCACTCTTGTCAACAATCTGGAATTTGCACAAAGAAGTTAAAGATTTAAATACCATGGTACAAGTTATGAATAATTTACAACATTGTCAACTGTCCACATTTCTTTAGTATTTGGTTTACCTACAAAGCACAGACAAAGAGGTCACAGTACGATATATATCTTCTCTCTTGGTTTCTTTGATAGTCAGTCCACTGCAGTGACGTCTTTAAAATCCCGTTTGTTCGTCGTCGCCGTCAAAAGCTTTGTTTGAGCGACCATTGAAGTTGGTGTTGTACGGGTTTTCCACAACGACTTTGGACTCCTCCTTAGACTTCCTAAAAAGAGATCCAATAGACAGTCATTAGCCATTATACAATTGTAGTAATGCAATGCAATGCAAAAAAAAGAAAAGAAATAAAAAAGAACTTGGACACTAAATAGGTGAATATGTGAATCTTAATTGTTTTTCAATATTCAGTAAGTAGGCTATTTATGAAGATCTGTCTCCCCCCACAGGCAGCAGTGGTAATGACTTAGTGTAGTTCAATAACACTTAATATTATAAAAAATGTGGACAAAGATACTTACTTCTTGCGATCCCTGATGCCCGTGATGACCAGGTAGACGCCGGTGAGGACTATGATTCCCATGACCACCCCGAATATGACGAGCCACACCTCCACGGGCTGCTCCGTGGGCGGGGCTAAAGTGGGAGGCACGCCCACAAACTCCAGCGTGCTGTCACTGAGCTGGAACGCATCGTTGATCCTCCCACGGTACAGTCTACGGCGAAAATCAAATGAAAATGGTAAGTTATAAGAGAAATGACGCAGGCGAGGGAAATATTTAAGAAATTACGAAGGAATTTGAGCCGTTTTCTTCAAACTAGTGCTTTCAGTCGATAAAAACTAGGTTTAAATGACCCACATAACAAAGCGCACCATGAAGCATTTACCTGATGGCGGCCTCTACATCCTCTCTGGGGAAGAACTGGTTTGAGGCGGCTGGGTTTTTCACCAGGATGTAGAAGGAGATCCTCGGGGTCTTGCCGTAGGTTTGAACGTCGTCTGACCTGCACAAGGCACAAAAACAAGTACATAACAATGAATGTGTGTTTCCAAAAGGGGTGAGTCCTGTTAAGAAATACAGACGTGAGAGTGATGTTCATGTCCTTCTTGAGCAGGTAGTACTGTCTCATGGCGTAGGCGATGTTGGCTTTAAACAGGAACAGCTCGTTGTCGTTCCAGGGATACTGCAACACAAAAGGGTATTCTGTCATTACAGACACAGACATTGATGAATATAGTTGATAAAGGCTTTCAAAATGTGCTTCCCTAAGCATGATGTTAAAATGGAAAATAAACTTACAGCATTGTCGCCCATTGCAGCTATTAAACTGATCCTCACTTTGATGCCATTGTTTGAAACTGTAAAGAAAAGAACGCTGTTTTTTGTTTGTTTTTTTTATCTCCATGGCCTTGCTAGGAGTCGTGACGCACATGTTTAAGACCCTTGTGCTGGAGTGAAACACTAAGGTCTGCACACTCACATGGGTCGATGGAGGGGTCCCAGCCCACAGTTCTGCCATGTTTCGCGTTTTCCTCTCGGAGCCACACGTACAGTTTGTTGAAATAGTCCAACAGCGGTTGAGCGTCCATCCGTGTGTGTCCTGAGATTGTGTTCAGTGCTCTGGTCCACGACTGGGACCGGCCCAACTCCAGCATGTTCCTACGACCAGAGCAAGAGTTCATAAACACACGTAACTTTTATCATATTAGCAGTGGATACATGAGAAAATAAATCTTTTTATTTGTTTGAAGTAGAAAGAGTGCACCCCCTTTATTTATTCAACCATACCACACAAGTATCTGAAGCCCTGCAGTGGATGGAGATAATTATAGATATTGAGTGTGTTTTGCTGAACCTGAGTTTGGTCCCTGCTTTAGTGGAGTTGGTGATGTCACAGGTGGACAGATCGCCCACATGCCCCGCCGCTTCGCACAGTGCCTTCTGAAACTGGAACTGGTAAATCGTCCGGGTGAAGTATCTGAAACACAAATAACAAAATAGACAAAGTTCACATGAAGAACTTGGATAAGTAACAGTAACTACAGCAATGAAAATAAGTGTGGCAAAATGTATTTGACATTCAGAAACCCATTTATCTTTGTTACGAAGTAAAAAACTAAGTGTGACAGTCAAAAGGAAAATTAAAGGTACGTTTTGTAACTTTTTATGTGGAAAATAAAGTTCATATTATTGAGTGTTCAGCATGGCATCTTTACTTTCCATCACAGTGGTCTCTAGGACGCTCCAGGATCAATTGTTTTGATCCTGGAGCATCCCAAAGGTTTTTCACTGCGGACGGCCCCTTTCACCAGAAAACCTACAACACGATTGATCCTGGAGCGTCCTAGAGACCACTGTGATGAAAATTAAAGGCCACATGCTGACCACTCGTACATTTGCTGAAACACGCACAAGTTATTTTTTTGCATAAAAAGTTGCAAAATGCACCTTTAAAGCAACCCATGCTCTAGTGTTACCTGATAAAGGAGTAGTCTCCAGACACGTGAAACAGAGCTGGGGGGTCGCAGTAGGTCTCGTCCCGAGGCACAGGCTCCACAACTCCCACCATCTCCCTCCTGCACAACACAAGGCATTGAATTTAGTTTATTAATGATAATATTAATGCATTAGCCTTATATAGCTTTTCCCAGATGCTCAATGTCGTTTATGATTGTGTGTGTTTATTATGGTCTGAGGTCTCATTTACAGTGCCTCTCAAAAGTACTAATACTCCTTGAACCTTTGCACATTTTGTCATGTTTACAACCATAAACATAAAGATTTAATTTGATTTCTACTCTCAGTATAATTCCAGCTCTTCTGTGAGGGCCTCAGAGCTATGGTCAGGGTGTATTGGTCACTAAGCAACATCATGAAGGCCAAGGAGCTCACCAGAGAGGTCAGGGATAAAGTTGTGGAGAGGTTTAAAGCAGCGTTAAGTTATACAAAGATTTCCCAAGATTTGAACATCTCACGGAGCACTGTTCAATCCATCATCTGGAAATGGAAAGAGTATAGCACCACTGCGAACTTACCAAGACACGGCCGTCCACCTAAACTAACAGACCGAACAAGGAGAGCACTGGTCAGAAATGCAACCAAGTGCCCCAAGATAACTCTGGAGGAGCTGCGACGTACTGCCGCTGAGCTGGGGGAATCTGTACATGGGACAACTATAAGTCGTACTCTACACAAATCTGGCCTTCATGGACGAGTGGCAAGAAGAAAGCCATTATTGAAAGGAGACCATTGAAGTTTGCTAGAAGTCATATGGAGGACACAGCTACCATGTGGAAGAAGGTGCTTTGGTCAGATGAGACAAACATTTTACTTTTTGGCCCAAATGCAAAACGTTATGTATGGAGCAAACCTAACACTGCTCATTGTCCTGAGTGCACCATCCCCAGTGTCAAATATGGTGGGGGGAGCATCATGCTATGGGGCTGCTTTTCCTCAGCGGGGACTGGGAAGAGTGTAAGAATAGCTGGAAAGATGGATGGAGCCAAATACAGAGACATTTTGGAGGAAAACCTGCTGGAGTCAGGAAGAGAATTGAGGCTGGGGCGGAGATTCACCTTCCAGCAGGACAATGACCCTAAACACAAAGCTAAATCTACAATGGAATGGTTTAAAAACAAACATATTAATGTGTTAGAATGGCCCAGTCAAAGTCCTGACCTAAATCCTATTGAAAATCTGTGGAAAGACCTGAAAACTGCTGTTCACAAACGCTCTCCTTCTAATTTGACAGAGCTTGAGTTGTTTTGTAAAGAGGAATGGGCTAAAATGTCAGTCTCTAGATCTTGTAGAGTCATACCCCAAAAGATTTGCTGCTGTTATTGCAGCAAAAGGGGGTTCCACAAAGTATTAAGTCATGCTGTATGAATACTTATCCACGCCCCACTTTTCGGTTTTCTAGTTTTTGAAAAATAACAGAATCATGTATCATTTTGCTTTCATTTCACAGTTACTTGTGTGTGAACTTTCAGTAAAAAATTCAAAATAAAATCTTTACGTTTATTGTTGTAAACATGACAAAATGTGCAAAAGTTCAAGGTGTATTAGTACTTTCGAGGGGCACTATATTTGTAATTGGTAGATTATAAATAAATAAATTACAAATAAATCATTCAGTGCTTTAAAAACAAAATATTTTTAACAAACCACGGGCTCAAAGGAAGAGTGTTGCAACACCAAAGTGATGTTTGCTGTTACATGTTTCACCACAAGAGGGAGCACACTGTGTTCAGGTTCATAAAACACAGGGCACATCATCACAAAGGCCTTGAAATCATCCTAACCTTTGTATGGCAGCCTAACACTTAATCCGCTAATGTTTGGAGAAAATAATTCAAAATCCAGCACATATTTTTAAGTTTGTTTGTGATTTATATTGTAAATTTGACTTACTTCATCTCCCACCAGGTCTTCATCCACTGATCCTTGGAGATGTTGTTGGCAAACACCTGCCACCTCCACTCCTCCAGCTGGTATGTGAAGGGCAGTGTGGCCACAATCGTCAGTGCCTGCTTCAGGAGGAAGTTTATCTCCGTCTCTGATTCACAATAATGGACGACAGACGAGTCACTTGAGTGGTTTTAGAGCTACCATTGCAAGTAGGACTTTACATAGAGATGTACCCACAGCAAAAATATAAAGTAGTAACTCATAGAGAAGTATAAGCACTTTTTTTACATTTTCCAGGAAGACTTTTTTTTTACTACAATAATCAGTCCACAAGTGTGTTCCATAGTAACTGCTTCTACTAACACCGCAAAAAAGAATACAATTGCTTCTGCTATTGATACAGTAATCGCTGCTTTCATTTTTTGATAAATATTCACAAAAAATAAGCATTCTAAAGTACTATATTATGCACTCATATTATTATACATTCCCAACCTCAGGGTACATTCAGTGTTACCATGGAAATCCACCATGTTTGTGGTAATAAATGGTAAACAATGCAGTATACATGTGCAGAAAACACTCAAAATTAACTTTATCTGTTGAAAGAAATGCTAATTAGACATCATTTTGAGGTTTTATTGCATTTTTGGGGCTGTGGTTTTGGACTGAGGAGTCTGTCCAGGGAGGACAGGGGGGACGGTGACCAAAAGGTTGGGAACCATTATCTTTACGCTATGTCTATTGTCTTTTTTTTTCTTGCATCTGATAACCACAAGAGGGCAGTATATAGCACATTAGGAACTGGTCCATTCAAAGCATTGACTTTATTTACTGTCTGTGTTTTAAAGCTTGTTTCTCATGCAATATTTTTTCATATGTAGTCATTATTTACCAAGCTTTGAGCAAAAGTTAACTAACAAATAAACAAATAAACTAAAACTAAACTAACCAAAATTATGTATTTTCCTGCCCCTACAAGTTTCAGCCATGTCCTAATGTGTAGAATGAGCCCAGACCTATTCACCTCAACTGCCTCTAAAATCCTGCACTGTCACTCACTATGGTGTTACTTCGGTCCGAATTGCTGTCATGCACAAGCTAAATATAGAAGGTGCAGTTACACGTATGACCTGAGGTGGCAGTAGTGAGTATAAAATGGCCAACTCGCACCTTTAACTTGTTCTGCTACATTCACCAAACTTATTATGTTGATGTTAATTGTATGCGGTTATTAAGATGATGATGATTATTTTTTCATTATCTAAAATAAAAATAAATAAACAAATAAAGCAGCAGAGCATATAATACCATTGTCATAAACGAAGTCGGGAAGCAGCAGGCCCAGACTCTGCATGTGAGCTGGAGTGGCCGCGGACAGGGACATGATCTCCCCCACCGCCTCGTGGAAGCCCTCGTTGGCCCCATCCCGCAGAAGGTAGGTCAGGTTCCGGTAGGCCATCTGGTACTGGTTGTGCCCCATCTCGTGGTGCACCACCAAGAAGTCGTCCATGGTGATTTTGGTGCACATTTTAATTCTGGAAACATCACAAGAGAAAATTGTCGGTCAAGTTTTAGCAAGGGTTTTGTCTTGTTATGTGAAGCAAAAGTACATTTAAGTATACTATCAAACATGTTCAACCAATAGTAACAAAAGTTCAGCTTTATTAATTTCAGACAATTTCATTCAGTATTGTATCATGAACGTGTGCCTTATTTTCACGCAAACGTAATAACATCTGACATGAGGTTGTGAATGGCCAGGTAAGATCACACTGAGAGCAATCAAGCAACATTAAAAGCAGATAAAACATTGACGACATGCTGAGTTCACAGTTATTATCACCTGGAACCAGTAACTCATATATGCCTAAAGATAAGAGGAAGATAAAATTGTTTTAAAGTCATGACTGCAATAAATCCACATTAGTGCGTTCAAAAGACAAGATTCCCAGTCATAAACAGAGTAACCATCCAGTGTAAGGAAGAGTGCAGTGAGCAGTGCATAGGGGAAACAGTGCATCTCCATCTTAAAGCCACTAACCACACTTCTGATGGCACTGAAGTCAAATGTATAGCTAGAGGGGACAGATGATTTGATGGAGGTATAAAAGAGGCCATTGTCAAACAGCACAAACCCGCATTGAACTGGGAGCAGCAGGGCTTTGGTAATACTAATGGGACAAAACAACTTTTAGCTTTGGCCGAGGCCATAACAAAGACTAGTTAGTTAATCAAACTAATAGTGCAGGAGGTGGAGTTATGGCTGTGAATAGATGAGAAGAAGTTTCTGAAGTTGAAGATATTTCAAAAATCTCTGCAACACTGCTCTGGCATTCCTCTTGGCGGCTATCACCCACGCATCTATCTTGCACTCTCCCTCCTCTCTCTGCTCGTGTCCAAATCATCTCAATCTGGACGAGAATTCACTTACCTGTCATCTACCATTAGCTGTCGAGTTCATTCTCACCATACACAAAGATAACAGCAATAGTGCTCACCACTGCCTTAAGGAAACTATGAAGTAAAATGGTAGTGAATGTGGTATGTTATGTCTGTTACCTGAAGTCCTTTCGGTTGCCCATGTCCCAGGCCGTGGGGTGACACACCACACGCCTGTCTTCTGGCTTTGTGATCATCGAATTTGTCCAGAAGTTGTCAAACATTTTGTACAAACCCACAGACATGAAGAACTTCTCTGCCTCTTTGAAAAAACGCTCCTCAACCCATCCCTACACACACAGTAACATGACATTTACTCATTGTACGCCCCTGGCCATATTTCTTCCTGCATACAGCAAAGACTTTGCACCTGTTCGACCATGGTTTTGGTGACGTCGATGTCTGGTCTGTCGGGGTAAGGGGTGGACAGAGGGTAGAGGTTGGTCCAGAATCTGCCCCACATGTCGCCTGTGAAAAGTCATCAAGTGAGTGAATAATTGCGCTAATGTTGATTCGAAGTGCAAGCGCAATAGACTCTAGTCACTTTAGCAGAAATGTATCGTTGTTTACAATGCACATACACCTGCGCAGCTCATTGTTCTGCAACCGTAAATATGAAAAGAGCCACTTCCGTCCATTTCAATCCAAATTCGTAAAGAGCCGCAATGGTAATCTCATATGCAAAAAAAACCAAAAAAAACAACAGCAACAAAGAATACAAATTCATCTTGACATCATTTAGCTAGTAAATTAATTCTGGAACAATGAACTGAATGTGAATTGGTCACTGATTTTTTGATGTAATACTTTAGCAGCTTATTACTCATAAATAGACTTTATGCATTTTCGTCTATGTCCATTAAAGCTCAAAAGATCGACTTTACTGCGCGGACGTCGAAGTGCTCCTAAGGTATGATTACGCCTTACAATATAGTACCCCTTTTTATCCGCTTAGAAAATCGAAAATGTTTAATTTTGTGTAACTAGACTTGGATCGTGTAACGTTTCAAGTAACTGTATTTAAATAGGGAAAACGTGGAACAGCTTGGTAGCTTCTAACCTCACCCCAGTTTGGAGCTTTACCTTTGCTGGGAGAGGCTAAATGCTAACAACATTTGCGTGACTGAGCGCACGCACACAGACCAGACAGTCACGCATCAACCAAGCTGAGGTAAGAACATACAGTATCTCAGTTTGTAAAAACGGTGGCCTCTTCCTTTAACCTAAAGCCCAGGATGCTGCAGTGGCAGGATACAACCCTCATTTTGCCATTACAATAAATCAATAACTGAGGTCATTAAGTTGAAAACTACGGTAGACATTTAGTCAAAGAACTTCTGCTCATTGTTTGGAAGTGGAATGTAATGGACTACCGTGTGGATGGAAGCATTTGTGGGAACGCTAAACCATGCATTGGACAAAGACCTTTTTGAATAAGTGGACAGAAAAGTTGATCGACTCAAATATGTTGCCCAAGTTAATGACCAAACAAGTATTGTAAATGTCCATTGTGTACTAATTGAACCCTTATTTTGTTGCTGGCTTAAGTTTAAAGAGGATCGTACCGAGCAGATGGGCGGGCAGGGGGCCTTGTGGGTCGATGTGTCCAGGATAGACCTCCATAAGTTTGGCTCTGACGTAAGCGTGGAGCTCCTTGTACAGAGGCATGATCTGAAGAAACAAACCGAAATCACACAGGTAATTGCATTCATGTCTGTATTCATGTATTCATGTATTCATGCACCACACATTTCATTTTGCAGAGAAACATCTTGACCTGTTTGCTTATGTTGCGGACATCGTGCATCAGCTCCTCTCTGGTGTAGTGGTATGGAGCCACCTCCTCAATGGTCTCATAGTTGTATCTCCAGTACGCGCCGTAGTCCTCAAAGCCTGAGAGGGATTGGGGGAAATGTATAATTTGTATGTTCATGCTTTGTCATAAATGTGTATGTTCCTCAAATACATCTGTGTCTGATGTTTTTGTTTGTACTGTACAGATGAAGGGAGCATAATTCAACAAATCAACAAAGATTCGTTGCACTTTACTTACTATAATACCTCATTCCTTGTATAAATTAAGACTATTAGGGACTTGAATGCTATCAGTTCATTCAGCATACATTGTCTATGAGTTCAGCAAAAACTGCAGCTGAATGTGTTTTAGACCATGTTTTTTTAGTATTTTACGATAAAAACAGTTGAGCAATGTCATTATATCCCCAAAACAATTTAGGCATTCAAGGAATTCATTTTTAGCACAGTTCATTTAAGCATTTTTGCCCCGTGGAAACCCTAAAAAGAAGCGTTATGTTTTCCATTTTCCCGAGATAAATTGAGGGATAATTCTTATGCGATTGCTCAACACATGTTGCATGTGGTGAAGCTCCAGTGCTTGTAGTTAACTTATTCCTGTTAGGACTCACTATGGGGCTTTGACGGGGGTAAACGTGTGCAGCGGAGAGTTGTCATGACTGACACGGTGACGTAGAGCTGTTTTAGATTCAACTCAGGCCTGTCCTTGGTCAGTGGGTGCAGGAAAAAGAAAACCTCCTACAGTAACATGTATCAGGGGTATTATGAGTTACTTACTGTCGGCAAACTATCACTGAAGCACATAAGCCCAGGAATAACCACTGAATATAGAGTTTGTCTGTTTTAAACTCACATCTGAGCCCATTATACGATATTTATTAGTCATTGTTTTCTAAGCGTGTTTTTATTGGAACTACTATGAGTCTACAAATAGATGCTTGATTAGAAAATACTGTACATTTGGTAAAAGAATCTGTTTTGTGTATTTTTATTTTTTCTCGAGTCTGCTCCCTCTGTCTGCGAGAGTGCCGCAGGACACACAGTAGAGTCATGTTATAAATGCATAATCTGAGGTCAAAGTTCAAGGGCTGGTTCACTGTTTAGGTCCTTGCGGGCTTTACAGCTTTTAAAACAGCCTATTTATAGTGGAGAGATTTCTTGACTTTTGAGTCAATTTGAGTTAGTTACCAGTTAAATAAGTCTCCTTATATTAAAAGCTGTTTGTGTTACCCACTATCAGGACAAGGATTAAGACAGATTACTAAAAACTGTTACTTTGTGTGAAATATCGGGTTATTGTGCTTTGTGTGATGATTAAAGTGATAGTCTGGAAGTCTAAATGTTTTGCAAATTTTATAAAATGTGCAATATTGACCACCTGGTCTTGTATTTTGATGTAAAGTAAGTAGTTATGTATTATTATTTCTTGTAAAGTCCCTCCTTTCCGGATCTCAGCAACTAATCAGAGTCTAGTATCCTCCCGCGTCATCCAAAGAGACAAGGATTTCCTGTGAACCAGCCTGTCAGGTCCAATCAGGAGTAGGGGGGGGAGCTTGATCGTTCACTTTTTAAAATTCTGTTCCTGCTCTCCTCTTTTGCAAATTAAGAAAGGCTTTCTGGTTAAAGACGGGAGGGATTGGTTGTTGGTTAAATTTCAAATTTCACTCTCGCTTCACTGTGCAAACTTACAGACCATCACTTTAAGTTGGACGACACGGTAAACCGGTGCCGGATCAGTGTTCCGGTGTCCGCTTGTGTCTCACCGTTGAGTTTGGCCGCCTCGTTCTTCAGATCCACGTAATCCTCATACAGAGGCCTCATCCTTTTGCCCACCTGCTGTCTCCAGCCCTCCCACACGTGCAGTCGCTCGTAATAGTCCTTACTGTTGAACATCACGTCCTCCAATCCTGGAAGTGGAATTCACAACAAAGAATAGGTCAACAGCTTTAAGTGAGTAACTGAAGGTCCACTCCGGGGCAAAAACTTGAGACAAAAACAATTTAAACTGCTTTCTGCTTTAACATGGTTTTCCCCTTTCCTGAATTTAAAATAACAAACAAAAACATTACTTCTCAGCATAGTAATAACATGGAACTAGAATGGAATTCGCATTTTAATTATGAATAACGTGTTTAGTTAATTTTAGAGTCTCAATGGGTTGGAATTAGAACAAGGATTATGATTATTATTACCATGAAATAAAGTTGCTGTGGGTCTTGTTTCCTCGGAATTACCATGATCACGCTGTTATACATGTAGGTGCATAAATATGAGGGGAAAATGCAAGTTTTCTGTTACTTATAAAAAATAAGGCCTTGTTTTAGAAAAAATATCCCCGAATTCGGGGACGAAATCTCAGTAATGGATAGGTCCATGTTTAAATACGTGGGTTTGATTTGTTGACATATTAGATACGAAGATTTGTCAGAAGGGATTTTAGATACTTATTCATACATATTTATATATCTATACATGTGATAATTTTCAACACCTGTCCATAGATTTTTTATTTAGGTTACAGTAGGCCTTGTATCTGATGTGTATGAAAAATCTAAACTTCACGCTTTGCTTTTTAAGGAAGCAAGCTCAATTAATTAGAATTAGGAGTTAAGAAAAACCCCAATAAATCCCAAACTAAACCCGTTAAAATCAAGACTGAAAAATGGGTGTCTGTATTATTTAAAGCTGCATTATGTAACTTTTTTATGTGGAAAAAAAGATATTTGTTTGTATTTAACCTCGTAGTGTCCTAGCGGCTGTATGAGTGGTCAGCATGGCGCCTTTACTTTCCACCACGGTGGTCTCTGGGACGCTCCAGGATCAATTGTTTGGAAGGTTTTCTCTGCTGACAGAGCCTCTCACCAAAAAACCTGCAAAACAATTGATCCTGGAGCGTCCCAGAGACCACCGTGGTGGAAAGTAAAGGCGCCATGCTGACCACTCACACAACCACTAGGTCACTACAAGGTCAAATACACACAAATATCCACTCTATTTTCCATATAAAAAGTTGAATAAAGCACCTTTAAGTGTAGATTTCGTCCATTCAATTTGAATGGAATTAAAGTAACAATTCCTCATAGAAAAATGTGTATGGACAAAGTAATTCAGTACAATAATTACACTTTTAGGCTATCATTTGTTTCCAAGTGAACGTTTGTATGTAAGCGCAGAATTTGAAAATGGAAAATAATGCGTTTGGTCTGCTGCGTGTCCTCTTCAACATGCTAATAACTAAATAAAGCGACACATTTGTTAGGCTCCGCCCCTTCTCCGGGCTCAGCAGGAGCGGCGGTAGCATGTTGTGCCCTTGCGCGGCCCTCTCTGAGTGATTATGTTGAGAGCGTACCTGGCTCCAGTGTCTGGCAGTTAAAAGGGTCGTCCGGCAGACACACGGTGGCGGTGCTGTAGATCGTGCTCATCTCGTTCATGACCTTCACGAGCTGAGGAGAAGACACAGGACAGACACAGCCGCAATATTAAACACTCGCCCGGGCCGATATGGACCAAAATAGCCGCGCAAAACGGTAATAAAGACCGTCGTAAACATGACCTATGCGCATCAGGGGTTAGAAAATCGGACTGAAACTAGAGTTAAAGAGACACACACAAAAAAGATCTCACTGCCAAAGGGACGGGCCCAGTTCTGGTGCGAGAGGCTCCACGAAGCAGAGAATAGGATTGAACAGGTTTGAAAACATGAATATGAAAGTGAAAGTTGACTAATTGTAGGCTTACTTGCACAACAAATGCTTAGATCGGTGTTGTAGTTTTACACTCATTGTTGAGTAAATCTAGCAGTCTCCTTACGTGCGCCTGTTTGTCCTCTGCGAGCACCCCGGAGCCTTTGTCCTGCAGAGAGATGAGCTGCAGCTTGATTTCTCTGTTTGTGATTTTGTCGAGCTCGAACGCCTTGGACTCCGCCGACATTTTACCGTAGAAGTCTCCCCAAATGGCACCTTGTTCGGACTGAGAGACACGTAAAGAGCAACATATGAAATGGTCAGACAAAGTCATCTACAAAGAATTCAACGAGGTTTCTACACATTACAATCGCCTTCGCCGAAATCTATCACGTTCAGCCAACGCTTTATTGCGTCGCAAGTTACTCATAACGAGAGCAACCCTTGGATGGACGTTGTAAACGCACGGCTTAAAGGCCAGATACGGCAATAAATACAAATTCAAAGTTATTGTCACTATTTTCACAGTTCAGGAGGTGAATAAAACACATAATATGGTTTGTTGCTCTTGGAAACCGTGATCAAATATTGAAAAAAGTCCAATAAAACACTATAAATGAGCAAATGACAATAAAATGAGCAGCACAAAGATTCATAACCCTGTAAAGCGCAATCCATGAAATAAGACAATTTAACAGAGTGTTTTATTTTGTGTGTTTTTTGTGTGTGGAGTTGGCATGTTCTCCCTGTGTCTATTATTTCCCTATCTGGTTGTCATCGGAGAGAGTCTACCCCAGGGGCAGCTGTGGCTACAATAGTAGCTTACCATGGAGTATGGAGTGAATGAATAATAACTACAGTGTAGCGCTTTGAAAACTAGGTAACAAAGGTGTAAGCCATTATTATATTATTATAAACATGCAACACATTCCAATGGACAGATTTACAAATAAATAGCCTACATCACTATTTATGACCTGCTGTATCAAAACGCTGAGAACATTGTATTCATCCTCAAAATATTCCTTCTGGAGAATAAGTAACAATTTTAATGTTATATTTTAACTGTGGGACATTGATTACTGCCCCTGGTGGATGGGCCACTACATTACAAGTATCTGATTGTATACATCAGGTTTTTTGAGAAAGAACTGGTTATGTGGGCTCAGAAATACAAATTATGATACAAATGGCAATATACGAATGGCTCGACTTTTTGACACTATTTAACAAGGATCTTGGACAACTTGTCATAAACAGCATAAGAAGTGAAGCGCTTGGGTATCTGTCTTAATTCTAAGCCGAGCTTTTCCTTAGCCAGAGCACCCACCCAAACACGAGCACGTGAAAAACTCCACAACACAAAAGTCCCACAGACTGAGAATCTATGTTTATAGCTGCATTTTTTACTGAAAAAAAAGAAAGAAGAAGAAACGCAGGGAGTGCGATTTGAGACGTACCACTTTGTCTGAGTTTTCCTGTGATATGTCGGTGTTGTAGGCCCATGACGCCAGAGAGTAATTGTACATGAGCTGCGTGGCTTGTTCATCGAATCTCTCCAGAAACTCCCGGGCCTTTTCGTCCTCGGTCTGAGCAGAGGCAGAGCAGCACAGAGCCACCAGCATTAGAAGCGTCAGACACAACATTTTAGCTGCAGGTCCATCCGCACACTGAAGAAAGATACAGTTACAGCCGGAATGACCTTCGCCGATGACTTGGCCTTTGGACCGTCATAACTTTGGGCGTGTTTGAGTTAATGATCATGTCAACAAGGACGCGCTAAACAAGTGACACAACATTATTCTAAATGTGGAGACGCGATGTAAACAACATATTTGTGTTTAAAGCGTCCTGAGCAAAAATCACCAACGTCCAATATTTGAAAGAAAAAGGTCAAGCCAAGGCAAACATAATTTTACTCAAGTAGAAGTAAAAGGTGTGTGGTGAAAATACTGCTTGAGTTTTCGAAGTAAAAAGTGTGATTATGTTTTAATGTTGAAGTAATCCAACAAATGAGACACTAATGTGCAGATTCCGATATTTCCAAAGAATACATTGCAGTAGATAAAAGGAATGGGTTTTAAGATAAAACACCAGGCACGTGCACAGATAGAGCCCAGGTGGTGCTCAAGCACCTGCCCCTTTGCCCTGTGCCCTTTAAGTGCCCATCTCGCGACCACAATTTTTTTCTTCCAAAAAATAAGTATTATTTATTTTATTGTTCTTAGATATTTGCCATACTAAGCCAACGTGTACTGAAAATACAGTTTTAATGCTCAACAATTATAAATCGCGCTTTATTCCTCCTCTGCCTCTCGCGCTGCGGCGCTGGTTTGTGGCTTGATCAATGAGGGGCAGGTGCACTGTCCCCGTGTGAGAAGATGGGACAGCCCATCTCTGTAAGACACGGGGGTAAAGTAAACTGAGTAAATTTGATAACTTTTATGTACGAACCAGCGTGACACGACTGGATTATTAAGGGGAATGGAAACAAAAGGGCCGACAGGGCGAGGACGCCGGCGCCGCGTGTCGAGACCGTCCGGACAAAGTCAGCGGTAAGAAGTCACTTTAGCGGTTCTGTTTTACGCGCTATAAAACGGTCTTAAAATGGACTCTATTACTCAGACTAAGTCATGGCTGGGCGTAGACCAGGGCCAGAGCAGTGTGAGCTGAGGTGAGAGAAAGGTGAGGAGGCGAGAGAAGGGTTAGGAGGAGAGAGAATGGTTAGGAGGAGAGAGAAAGGTGAGGAGGAGAGAGAAGGGTGAGGAGGAGAGAGAATGGTTAGGAGGAGAGAGAAAGGTGAGGAGGAGAGAGAAAGGTGAGGAGGAGAGAGAAGGATTAGGAGGAGAGAGAAGGGTTAGGAGGAGAGAGAAGGGTTAGGAGGAGAGAGAAAGGTTAGGAGGAGAGAGAAGGGTGAGTAGGAGAGAGAAGGGTGAGGAGGAGAGAGAAAGGTTAGGAGGAGAGAGAAGGGTGAGGAGGAGAGAGAATGGTTAGGAGGAGAGAGAAAGGTGAGGAGGAGAGAGAAGGGTGAGGAGGAGAGAGAATGGTTAGGAGGAGAGAGAAAGGTGAGGAGGAGAGAGAAGGGTGAGGAGGAGAGAGAAAGGTTAGGAGGAGAGAGAAGGGTGAGGAGGAGAGAGAAGGGTGAGGAGGAGAGAGAAAGGTTAGGAGGAGAGAGAAGGGTGAGTAGGAGAGAGAAGGGTGAGGAGGAGAGAGAAAGGTTAGGAGGAGAGAGAAAGGTTAGGAGGAGAGAGAAGGGTGAGTAGGAGAGAGAAGGGTGAGGAGGAGAGAGAAAGGTGAGGAGGAGAGAGAAGGGTGAGGAGGAGAGAGAAAGGTTAGGAGGAGAGAGAAGGGTGAGGAGGAGAGAGAAGGGTGAGGAGGAGAGAGAAAGGTTAGGAGGAGAGAGAAGGGTGAGTAGGAGAGAGAAGGGTGAGGAGGAGAGAGAAAGGTTAGGAGGAGAGAGAAGGGTGAGGAGGAGAGAGAAGGGTGAGGAGGAGAGAGAAAGGTTAGGAGGAGAGAGAAGGGTGAGGAGGAGAGAGAAGGGTGAGGAGGAGAGAGAAAGGTTAGGAGGAGAGAGAAAGGTTAGGAGGAGAGGGAAAGGTTAGGAGGAGAGAGAAGGGTGAGGAGGAGAGAGAAGGGTGAGGAGGAGAGAGAAGGGTGAGGAGGAGAGAGAAAGGTTAGGAGGAGAGAGAAGGGTGAGGAGGAGAGAGAAGGGTGAGGAGGAGAGAGAAAGGTTAGGAGGAGAGAGAAGGGTGAGTAGGAGAGAGAAGGGTGAGGAGGAGAGAGAAAGGTTAGGAGGAGAGAGAAGGGTGAGGAGGAGAGAGAAGGGTGAGGAGGAGAGAGAAAGGTTAGGAGGAGAGAGAAGGGTGAGGAGGAGAGAGAAGGGTGAGGAGGAGAGAGAAAGGTTAGGAGGAGAGAGAAAGGTTAGGAGGAGAGAGAAGGGTGAGGAGGAGAGAGAAGGGTGAGGAGGAGAGAGAAAGGTTAGGAGGAGAGAGAAAGGTTAGGAGGAGAGGGAAAGGTTAGGAGGAGAGAGAAGGGTGAGGAGGAGAGAGAAGGGTGAGGAGGAGAGAGAAAGGTGAGGAGGAGAGAGAAGGGTGAGGAGGAGAGAGAAGGGTGAGGAGGAGAGAGAAGGGTGAGGAGGAGAGAGAATGGTTAGGAGGAGAGAGAAAGGTGAGGAGGAGAGAGAAGGGTGAGGAGGAGAGAGAAAGGTTAGGAGGAGAGAGAAAGGTTAGGAGGAGAGAGAAGGGTGAGGAGGAGAGAGAAGGGTGAGGAGGAGAGAGAAAGGTTAGGAGGAGAGAGAAGGGTGAGGAGGAGAGAGAAGGGTGAGGAGGAGAGAGAAAGGTTAGGAGGAGAGAGAAAGGTTAGGAGGAGAGGGAAAGGTTAGGAGGAGAGAGAAGGGTGAGGAGGAAAGAGAAGGGTGAGGAGGAGAGAGAAGGGTGAGGAGGAGAGAGAAAGGTTAGGAGGAGAGAGAAGGGTGAGGAGGAGAGAGAAGGGTGAGGAGGAGAGAGAAAGGTTAGGAGGAGAGAGAAGGGTGAGTAGGAGAGAGAAGGGTGAGGAGGAGAGAGAAAGGTTAGGAGGAGAGAGAAGGGTGAGGAGGAGAGAGAAGGGTGAGGAGGAGAGAGAAAGGTTAGGAGGAGAGAGAAGGGTGAGGAGGAGAGAGAAGGGTGAGGAGGAGAGAGAAAGGTTAGGAGGAGAGAGAAAGGTTAGGAGGAGAGGGAAAGGTTAGGAGGAGAGAGAAGGGTGAGGAGGAGAGAGAAGGGTGAGGAGGAGAGAGAAAGGTGAGGAGGAGAGAGAAGGGTGAGGAGGAGAGAGAAGGGTGAGGAGGAGAGAGAAAGGTGAGGAGGAGAGTTGCCTGGGCTCTGGACAATGTGCCTCTGTGGGAGAAGTACAGGGATGAACAGCCCATGGATTATTGTTATTTAAGATATTTTTTACATGGACAAAGATCTATGGGACAAAGCAATGGCGTGGACATACTAGATGTTTTCAGTGCAGGCTTTTGTACCTTTGCATTATTTATTTTTAGTTGTGCTGATCATAAGTGCAGAGCTTTGTGATAGACTTTAGAGGAGGACGTACTATATACAGTGCCTTGCGAAAGTCTTCGGCCCCCTTGAACTTTTCGACCTTTTGCCACATTTCAGGCTTCAAACATAAAGATATAAAACTGTCATTTTTTGTGAAGAACCAACAACAAGTGGGACACAATCATGAAGTGAAACAAAATTTATTGGATATTTCAAACATTTTTAACAATTTTGAAAAATTGGGCGGGCGAAATTATTCAGCCCCCTTAAGTTAATACTTTGTAGCGCCACCTTTTGCTGCGATTACTGCTGTAAGTCCTTGGGGTTTGTCTCTATCAGTTTTGCACATTGAGAGACTGAAATATTTGCCCATTCCTCCTTGCAAAACAGCTCGAGCTCAGTGAAGTTGGATGGACAGCGTTTGTGAACAGCAGTTTTCAGTTCTTTCCACAGATTCTCGATTGGATTCAGGTCTGGACTTTGACTTGGCCATTCTATTTGTGAACCACTCTATTGTAGATTTTGCTTTATGTTTTGGATCATTGTCTTGTTGGAAGACAAATCTCCGTCCCAGTCTCAGGTCTTTTGCAGACTCCATCAGGTTTTCTTCCAGAATGGTCCTGTATTTGGCTCCATCCATCTTCCCATCAATTTGAACCATCTTCCCTGTCCCTGCTAAAGAAAAGCAGACCAAAACCATGATGCTGCCACCACCATGTTTGACAGTGGGGATGGTGTGTTCAGGGTGATGAGCTGTGTTGCTTTTACGCCAAACATAAGGTTTTGCATTGTTGCCAAAAAGTTAGATTTTGGTTTCATCTGACCAGAGCACCTTCTTCCACATGTTTGGTGTGTCTCCCAGGTGGCTTGTGGCAAACTTTAAACTGCACTTTTTATGGATATCTTTAAGAAATGGCTTTCTTCTTGCCACTCTTCCGTAAAGGCCAGAGTTGTGCAGTATACGACTGATTGTTGTCCTATGGACAGAGTCTCCCACCTCAGCTGTACATTTCTGCAGTTCATCCAGAGTGATCATGGGCCTCTTGGCAGCATCTCTGATCAGTTTTCTCCTTGTATGAGCTGAAAGTTTAGAGGGACGGCCGGGTCTTTGTAGATTTGCAGTGGTCTGATACTCCTTCCATTTCAATATAATCGCTTGCACAGTGCTCCTTGGGATGTTTAAAGCTTGGGAAATCTTTTTGTATCCAAATCCGGCTTTAAACTTCTCCACAACAGTATCTCGGACCTGCCTGGTGTGTTCCTTGTTCTTCATGATGCTCTCTGCGCTTTAAACTGATCTCTGAGACTATCACAGAGCAGGTGCATTTATACGGAGACTTGTTTACACTCAGGTGGATTCTATTTATCATCATTAGTCATTTAGGTCAACATTGGATCATTCAGAGATCCTCACTGAACTTCTGGAGAGAGTTTGCTGCACTGAAAGTAAAGGGGCTGAATAATTTAGCACGCCCAATTTTTCAGTGGTTTATTTGTTAAAATTTTTTGAAATATCCAATACATTTCGTTTCACTTCATGATTGTGTCCCACTTGTTGTTGGTTCTTCACAAAAAATTACAGTTTTATATCTTTATGTTTGAAGCCTGAAATGAGGCAAAAGGTCGAAAAGTTCAAGGGGGCCGAATACTTTCGCAAGGCACTGTAGTTTATTATTTAGTCCACATCCTCATACATTGCATGTTGCTGTATTAATCATTGTCTGTTAGTGATACTAGTAAAAAATAACAAATTATAATTATTATAAAATAAAAATAACCAAATGGGGGGTGGGGGATGGGGGGATGTAATGAGTTGCCCTTTTGTCTTGGTTGAGCACCGGCCTCTCAAAATGTCTGTGCACGTCACTGTAAAGCACAATAAATGCATTTTGTTTTACCTGCTCCATATACATTTTTCTTTGCATATTTTTTTGGTTAAAAATGCTTCAAGTACATGTGAGTAAGTGTAACTTTGCACTGCCTGCCTTTGAACAAGTGTATTATTTAGTTTTACAATCACTAATCAGTAACATTTATATTGTGCTTTGTAGGTTTGTTTCAGGTTTGAGTTAACACAGCTGCAGTTGCTGTTTTTTAATTCTGTTGCCACTGCTGCCTGGGGCAGATTTACAGAGGCGTGTCTGCCAGTCTGGGTCAAAACCTCCTCTGACCACTATTCAGAGCCACAAACACAAGATGGGTGAAATTTCCCACCCATGTGCAATGTAAAAGGTATCGTTTTTTTTACAAAACTACGGTAACGCTTAAGGTGTGCGTGTTTAAAAAAGTATTAATAAGCGTTAGTAATAATAGGCCATGGGTAATAAGCTTATTCATGGCCTATCATAACCCGAACCTTAAACAGATTACTCATGTTTATTAATACTTAAGCGATACCATTACTTACACAATTTCCTAATTCATTACTGTTTCTTTGTGTAAGTTAAGTAGAGGCTCTACCAAGAGTTTTTCCATCGAAGTAAAGGTTTTTTGAAAAGATGATTGTGAAGAAACCTCTCAGATGAGAAATGAAATGTTCTAAACTCAAACAGCACAGTTCAACTGACAACTTTGAACTGCTTAATGATTACTGTATAATGGATCATTGATCAATAACTGATCATTATATATTTAAGATATAAAAGTGATAAAAAAAACATGGTATAGTATCAAAATAAATTGCCCCCATATGCAGTATTTGACACTTTGACATATGTAAAATTATGTCTGTGACAAAAAAAAAGCCAAAGATAGAAATAATAAAAAGTACTAATACGAAGCACAAAAACATAAACAACTCAACTACAATTTCAACATTTAGAACTGATGAATACTTCTGTCTATTTGCCCGTAGCCGCATCACGTCCAGGAACAGGAAGCAGTGGAGCAGTTATCAGGAAACTGCAATTCACGCATCATAAACGCAGGTAAAGTGATAACCAATCAGAGCCGGGCAAAGTTCACTGGTTTAATTTATTACAAACACAATTTCATTATGTTTTAGCACAACATCAGCAATATAGAAAAATGAATCAGTCGTCTTATTATATATTTAATAAGGACTTTTAGAAATTGAGTGAAGAGCGGGGAGAGACATTCAGCCAATTGTCAGAGCCAAGACTCAGCCTCTTCACTGTAAACTCAGCAACGAGTCTCCACAGTTCTCCAGGACTTGTCAAAAAAAAGGCCAAAGCTCAAACGTTAAAAATCCACAGAACACCAAACAAATACAAATAAAAATAAAAATAAAAAAGTTCTGTCACAGGAGGAAACTCAAACTAAAAACAACAATATACTTTGGAGACAGGCTTTAAGTTGTTTTCAGCAAGTCCCCACCCCCGGCCACAAGGGGGTGGTATCACGGAGATGACAGCCTCCGGTCATGATAACCAAAAACAAGAAGAAGAGCTTCATTTGTATAGCAAATGTCCCAGACATGGTCACAGAGCGTTTTACATGAGACCATTTTACATTCACTCCATACTCGCCCATTGGGTTTGCCTTATGTGTGACAGCCTTCCTGGACTATCGGCCGTGCATTCATACTATTATTTTATTTGGACACATTTGCATATAATCATACTAGGACGAAGGAAGTAAGGTGATCCTCAGCATGTGACCTATCTTCAGTTTTGCAACCTGTCAGCAGAAGCTGGGACCCATTGTCTAAACTTGTTTGGCCAGGAGTACTAGGGCTGGGACGATAGACTTTTGTTGCCATCCAATATGTATCACGATACTGAGGGCCCGATACAATATGAATTGTGATACAATATTCTGTTGCACAAAGTATTAAATTCATGATTTTTTCCATATTCAATAAACAGCAATATTTTACCCTGAATGAATTTATTAAGAAGGCGTGGATCAGTCTGACATTGATTAAAACATTTTGAAAAGAGCAAATAGCAGAAGCATTTTAAAACTCTGGACTCTTCTGTTCAAACAAATCAGCAGCAAATCAAAATTCAAAAAACATTTGTATATTCTTTTCTTCTAAAACTGAGTCGATTATCAAAAATATCGTGATACATGGTTTCCGATACGATACACGTATCACAACAGGCGTATTGCGATATATTTTGCGAAACGATATTTCGGCCTCTATAATGAGCCTAATGTGTATTTCTTCGGTCAACATGGACACGCGGGAAACACAACACTTCACCCAGAAAGGTCCTGGTCCATCT
Source organism: Proterorhinus semilunaris (assembly GCA_021464625.1). Taxonomy (NCBI): domain Eukaryota; kingdom Metazoa; phylum Chordata; class Actinopteri; order Gobiiformes; family Gobiidae; genus Proterorhinus; species Proterorhinus semilunaris. The sequence goes on from CM038346.1 coordinate 31,809,613, forward strand.
GGGAAGTCAGACCCTCCTGCTCTGAGGAGAGTATTTTAAAGGAACATTTAGGCCAACATTTTTTTTTTTTTTTTTTTTTTTACCATGTAACAAACAACGCCAGAAGCCATTATTGTTCAGTACCTTGTTGCGAATGCAGACAAATCTCAACTCCAAAAACACCCCAACAGTAACGTTCTCACCCTCCTGCCACCACACAGTAAAACCACAGTGAATCAGCCGGACACAACGTGACACAACTGGCAGACGTTTCGTGATTCGTCCCAGTTCCCAGGCTGTCCCACCAAGGGCTGCAAAGTGAGCGCTTAACAATCCACAATATTTTCACCAAAATATTTCGTCTGTGTATTACTGCACACACCAATAGTAATAATGGCTTACGCTTGCATTGCCCTTTACAAGCCTGTATTACCAAGTTTCCCAAAGCACTGCCGTAATTATTTTGATGGCAACTTTTTATTCCTGCTTCAGTAAAATTACTTGAACGTAACCTTACTCTTGCACGTGCCCACTGCTCACCTCTGTTACGAAAAAAAAAAAAAAAAAAAACTTCTCCAAAACTGTAGAGTAAATATTCTTCCAGACTCTAACCTTTCATACGTCTGCCGCCTATATCATTTGTCCAGTTGTTTTTGGCAGCGGTGAGGGCGCCCTGATTGGTCACTGTCAGTCTGTGGAGCTGGAGATTCGCTGCAGCAGCAGATCTCCAGCCCAGTCGGGTCTCTATACAGGTCTGTATAGAGCCAGCGCCTGCGACTATCGGCTAATCACTGTGAATGAGGCGCACACAACAGAGGAGTTAGTCCGGCCAAAACCCACATTCAGCAGAATCCTGCCCCCCCCCCAGACTCGGTACAGGTGGACTTTACATACAGAGAGCGCAGGCTGGGGTTTGCGGGGGATATAGGATGACTTCAGTGGCGTATTGAAACATTATTTTATTTTACTTGAATAAACAGAGGGGGAAAGATGTCAAATGAGGTACATATACATGTTTTTCTGACCGGAAGACACAAGAAACAACTCTAGTCAACATTAATATAGCCTAACTATATTCAAGTTTATATGCTATGGTTTAAGTCACTTTCAAGGCCTACCTACCCAGAAATAATGCACTTGTTGCATTTCTCAGCCTTTTATTTATTATTTTAAATACATAATTTGTTGAACTAGGCCTATAGGCTAAATCTTTCTTTTTTCAAGCGTCCACTGGGCCTGGTGAAAGAAAATGCATTATGTTTAATTTTTACAAAATATTTTCTAATTTCAGTATTGTTTCCCTCTGAAAATATATCATAATAAAAGTTATTGATATAGGCCTAATGACAAGTGTGAGGAGCAAACATAGCAAACACATTCAGACTTAGATCTTGACTGGGCTCGAGCAGATCACAGCGTACCAACAGGTGAAGTGAAATGAAAATAAGATCATTATAGAGTTTGTTTTTTCAATGTATTTTATTATTATTATTATTTATTTTTTCATCACAGTGTTATCTGTTGCTTATCGTCTCCGCTGCGCGCAGGTTCACGTCTCCAGGTTTTCCTCCGCTCGTCTCACTGAGCTGTCTGAGCGCGGTTCGGGCCGAGAACCCAAATCCGTCAAGCCCCGGAGGACACACAGCAGCAGCACCGGAAATCACTTGAGAAAAATTACAAAATAAAAGCTCAGGGTGAAAAACAAAGTCCAATTTACTCACATTTAGCATAATGGCATAATCATCCAATTGCTATGGTTATTATTTCTAGCTGGTGCGCGCACGGTACTCAGGACTCGCACTTATGGCACTTTTAAAATTAGCATGGCTCTGAGAGATTATCAATAATATTGATATTATAATTTCATTTCTTTGGTCATATTGTTAGTTGATTAAGCCTTAGATAATAATTTTGAAGAGAGACTAAAAAGTCATTTTCTCTGGGACAGTCTCTGGAGGTCAAGATCTGAACCTTCTGCCCGTTGGTGACCCCTCCACTGGGCTAGGGCCAAATTTAACCAATTCGTTTTTTAAGTAGGTCTAGCTATTTTAATTGGATACCTAACTTGTTATGCTTTACTGAGAGTGAGAAAGGGAACAAGAAGAAAAATGTTTTCATCGAGTCATAAATTTGGCTTTGCCTAGCCTAGTTCATGTCCTATTAGCCATGTGGCCCCCAGCAGAGTAGAAACCAAAGTCAACATTTGACATTAACCCTAAGCCATTTAAATGCCTTTGATTTGAATTGATATTTGGAAACACTGTGGTTAAATCTTTCGGTGCACTTTGCCTTGATGCTACTTTACGCCCTTATTGTGACAGGCCTGACCACTGCTTCCGGTCTGTTCTGGCTGCTTTAACGCCGCGCGGAGACGAGCCTGGCTCGCAGACTGAACACGCATCCTCACGCCACTGACCTGCGCTTCGCCGTGTCCTGCATGTGTGTGCATGAGTGCGCGTGTGTGTGAGAGGGAGTGTGAATGAAAACCCACAAATAGATCAAAACGAGACAAAACAGAGAGAATCAGGAGCAACAGCGGCGGGTTTGGCATCACCGGGGATGGAGGGTCTCAAGGAGAAGATGGGAACTTTGGATTGACGCCCGTGGACGAGAGCATCAGCGCGTTTTCTGGTGGATTTACGCATTTGGATGTTGTCCCTTTCGCCCTTTGCAGTTTTCTTAGGCGTTGGGACTTCACACCCGGTTTATCTTTGGACAGAATGCCTTTCGCCAAGCGGATTGTGGAGCCGCAGCTTCTGTGCAGGCACCAGATCCCCGACGACGAAGGCGTGCTTTTCGAGGACCTGTGTGCCATCAGTAACGTGGTGCTATCGCGGACCTTGCGACAGTTGTCCGACTTGGCCCGACACGCCTGCTCTTTATTCCAGGAGCTGGAGAACGACATCGTCAGCACCAACCAAAGGGTCTGGGCGCTCCACAGCAAAATAGGCCAAATACAGCAGTCTGCCAGTGCCCTCGACCCCAAAAAGGAGGCAGTGCGTAAGTAGGACCTTGACTAACACGAGCCCGAATGCATCCCCGTGTGCCCATGCACCTGTCATGTGATGTCCAGCATCATTCATATTCTACATGTGTTCCTCGTGTGGCGGCGACGCCGTGTCAGAATCCCCTCTATGCCCCTCCATAGTCAAGCGCGCGCGTAAACATCGGCACCTATTTATTTTATTTTTTATTTCACCTACCACCTAGCGCAAAACGGCTCTCAATTGGGTCTAGACTCAAATGTTGAGCGTCGAAACGGAGCGATGGGGAGATGGGGGGTGGATGGTTGGCTGGGGATGTTGCGTGCTCTGCTCTTGTGTGTACGGGCAGAGCAGGAGCGGTGGAGGGGCGTGTGTTTGCCGCTGCATTAGCATCACCAGTCTTTGGTTTACTGCGGGAGTATAAGCTCTCACCTGGCAACAGCCCATTTCTGAGTCCAAACAAGAGAGAAACCTTTCAATAACGTCACATTCAAAGGGGATTGTCTTTAACGCCCTCAAAGGGATGTCGGGGGTGGCTGTGGAGGCGCGTTTGGTTTCTTTTCTTTTTCTTTTCTTTTTTTATTTTTTTATTTTTGCGCTTGCATTTATTCTTGTGCGCCAGAAAGAAATACAAAAACACCCTTTCCACATGCAGAAGCGCCAACACAGCATCAATAATGAACACAGCTGTCCGTGTTGCAGTCTCCAGCAGGTCCACACCGCTGCATGCTCGTAATGTGGACTCCCCCCTATGAGGAAAAATAGGGAACGGCAGACAGAGTGGCAACACCAGCGCCTTCCACGTATTATTTATGTCCTCTGCAGAGGGGCTTTTAACGCGCGCATTTCACCTGATTTGCGTTGCTGCTGTGGGGTGTTCAACGAGGTGCCATTTCTCCGAGCGTGTTAATGCAGGCCTGGAGCTTATATGGATGAAAACATAACAAATGAAAAATAGGCCTATATGTTATAAAGTTGCCCTGTATCCAATTGTGTCCTTCTGATCAAATTAGAAAACGTTATGTGCTGGCAACGCAAGAGATGAATCCATGTGGGACGAAACGGGATCACATTTTTGAAAGAGAAGGTGATTTGAAGTCAGTGTAGATCAAACCTGCTTAAAAACCAGACACGCTAGATTGTTACAGGAGAAACAAAAGGGAGAGCAGGAGTAACGTCCACATCAAGAGCAACAAAAAAAAACTGTCAAAATGTATGTAGCACTATTCGACAAAATCCCGAACATCGGAAAATATCGAACATAAACCAAAAAATGTACTGGAAGTTTTTTTTGTTTTGGTCTAAGGTAAATGGAAATTGGTCGCGATTGGCACTATTTTGTCAAATCCTGACCTCAAGTCTTACAGGAAATGTAGTGTTTTAACAGGAAAGAGGATTTTTTTTTTTTTTTGCCAAAGGTTTCCTGAGTATCGGATCGGAAAACACACCAACTAAAGATATCCTTAAAAGAATCGTTCCCCCCTTTGTCTTGGCCGAACACACAGACAAGCCACATATTGTCCCCTGACCTGTCGACTGCATGCGGTGAGAATGATACAATGAGTCTCAGCAGAAGACGAACTGAGCTCTGACAGTGATTCATTCATTATATTATAGTCTTATTCTTTTGTTAATATATTGGTTGTTGTTGGTCGACGCATGTTTCATTCATCTGGCAGTCTCTATTTCTAGCACGGTGGTTTATTTCTTTCACTCATTCTTTTCAGTGCATTGTTGTGTATATTTGCAACCGCGTAATGGGATGTTTGACGGCAGAGTCTGGTGGCATTCCGTTGTGAGATGCATCCTGGTCGAAGGTTTGTCGGCGCAGAACGGCGGCCACACCTCTGATCAGATTCAGAAGGAAAGCCGAACTGGAGAAACTGTGCGCACCAATGGGTTTTCCTCTTCCAAGATCTCAACCCCATTGGGGACCTTTGGGATGTGCTGGAGGAGCTTACGCGCGGCGGTCGCACTCCCCCGTCACCGGTGCAAGGTCTTGGTGAAGAGTGAACGCAACACCGGGCCTCATGACGCTGCGGGAGCTTATTGAGACGGTGCCAGGGCGAATGTGTGCTGTAATCAGAGCGACTGTAGTTCACGGGTAAATACTTTGTTTATTGAGGGGCAAACCTTTCAGGATGAACTAAACCGTTTCCGTAGGGACGGTGAAAGCCTCTCCTCTTATACAGTAGTTTCTCAAAAACACAGATGCCAATTTCCCACTCGGCCAGTCAACGGCGAATGACAACAGAACGTTCAATCCTGCACTTCCTTCTCACACCTCGCTAAAGCGTTTGCACCCCGCATGGACAACTCTCTGCGCCCCTTTGTCGATCCAAATGCATTCCACCGTAGGACGTGTAAACTGACCCATATGTGAATGAACGTCTGAATGGAGCACTGTCCCCTTCACTAATGAACTGGAGATTCCTACTTTATCGCCCGGCTGCTATTTTAGAGGCAGACACTGGCTGTATTTAGAAACAGTGAGAGCCCGGGTCTAAACAGGCCCTGTGGTATTTTAATGGGGCGTACCACAAAGTGATGTGTGATGGGTTAGCGGTCAATGCAACAGCAGTGTGAGACGGGCCTACGCTGCGATTCGCTGAGAGTAAACTTTGGGGCGTCGCGCTCAATATCAAGTTGATTTTCGAAATAAGGAAGGGACGGTGAATGTGTTTGGTGGAAGGACGCTGAGGCGAAGGAAGAGCTTAATGGATGTCGTGGGAGAAGAGGTGTTTCTGAATGAACAATTAGCTGCACTTGCCAATTGTATGTTAGCCTTCAAGAAACGTTTACCTGATTTGTCTTTTATTGACTTTTATTGAGTCATGGATGTATCTGCACTTGCAGTGTGCGGTGTGTCCACACTTAGACCCGCTGCTATCACTTTATCACTTTATCACTTTAAACACTTAATACCACTTTAAATGCCAAAACATCTGTATATACAATCCCGCTGTTGTTCATTGTCAAATTGTTGTTGTCTTAACATATGTCACTTTATTTTATCTTATTTATTTAATATTTTTTATTTTATGCATGCCCTTATAGCCTTATAGTTTAACGTTCTTAGCTTATTTCTGACATTTTCAACCTGATATGCCACCACTGTTTTGGTATTTTAATTATTATGATCTTAATAACATGCATTCAGGAGTGTATGTTCAGATTCTTGACAAAAAGTCAAAATATAACTTTACAAAACAAATATGGCCTTAACAAAAGCTTGAATTAATGCTTTCCCCTCCAGACTCATTCAACCCCATTTAGTTTCCATTGTGCTCCGCGAAGTCCAAACTCCGCTCACTGTAAGTTGCAATTAGTAAAGGTTGCTAAAAAAGTCGTCATTAGACCAATTACAGCGTATTCTAAAGGATTAATGAAACCCTACTCTTTACAAAGTAAAGTTTTCTTTGAAAGTAGTAAGGTTTCATTAATGACTTTAATGAAATGACATTAATGATGACTGAGTAAAGTTTACTCAGTCATCTAAATCAGTAGGGCTAAAATACCTGAGCCCTCATAGGACCTGCTGTTATGGTCCGGGCTTTTTTCAGAGTTAGACTTCTGTCAGAAACATGAGTGAAGGTAACTTGACACTAAATACATTGTGGCCATTATATTCAGTAAAAAGGCGGAGGCCTCACTGTTCCTCAGTCGGTCACAGGTGAAGAAGGAAGTCATGGAGATTCTGCTTTAGACAGAACTTTACCCATGTGCTGTAAATTCTGAAACTAAAGTAAGTAGTGAATAAAAAAACAGATACTGGGAATTTTTGTTTCTGACAGAAGTCTAACTCTGAAGAAAGCCCGGACCATAACAGCAGGTCCTATAAGGGCACAGGTATTTTAGGGGCTACTGTTTAGACTAAATGAAACCTTACTACTTTGTAAAGAGCAAGGTTTTATTGATCATTTAGAGTACGCTTTAATTGGTCTAATGATGAAACTGTTACTCAATTAAATTGTGGCAATTTGTGTCTGCAATTTTTTTGTGCAACCTTTACTAATCACAACTACAGTGCTCCAAGTAATGACCTGTTTCTGCAACAAGATTGAACAAACAACGACTAATGATTAAAACGCACAATTCTGATCTCACTTCTGTAAATGTCCTCCCTCTGTTACCAGGATATTTTGGTTTAACTGTACAAATTTATTTAGGAGTACATTTTTTTTTTTCCTTCCTTCGTTCTTGCTTTATCAGTAAATCAGCGTATCCAAACTAGGGATACAGGTGCTAAAGCACTTAGCAGGGGGTAATTGGAATGATTAAAAAAAGAAAGTGAAACTGAGTAGAATTTCAATACTAAGTTCAATGGTTAAATGTTTCAAAGGTTTCAAATTAATTTTCTTAATTCTTAATTATATTTTTCAGTTAAAGTACGTAATCTTTGTTTAGTTGGTCACTTTGTAATAATATTGGCAAAATCCTCGAGGTAGGGTGTACTCGGAGTGTAAATGGGGACACGAGACTAAAAAGGTTAGGAACCACTGCTGTAAGTCACCACTTTGCTGTTGCAGTGCCCGAAACTTCCAAAAGACTGTGTTACATTTAGAATTTTCTCAGTGTCAAAAGCTCTAGCTCTCGGAGAACGATCACACGTTCCTACGGTTTTCCCAGACAGACGGGCTAACAGTACGTGGGTGACTTCAACACTCCTCTGCACGCGAGGGCCAGGGCCCTTGGACGCGCACCAAACTTTGATATATTTTTACTCAGGTTTGCAGACGGCCGTTTGCTCCAGTATGCTGTGGAAGGAGACGCCTCGGTGTGTGCAAACACGCAGTGATTTGATTGGCTGGTCGGAGTAGCTCAGTTCCTGGGGGAGTGTTGGGAGACTCTGGCCGTCAATATGCTGAAGTGTGGGACTGCTCAGATGGCACTGTGAGTCTCTGCATCTGCTGCGCTAGTCCAAGACAAAGTCATGTCTTGGCGAATAGGCTGTGAAATGCTAGCTGCTGGGACAAAACTGAACGGTAAATATTTATTATACAGAAATGCGCTCGTAATGTACAGTAAATTATTCATGCTTCTGTTTCTTTTAAAAGTACAAATCTATTTGGCTTTGAGTTTTACATTTATTGATTATTAGTCTTATATAGCAAAATACAAGGTTACAGATAACCAATGTGTCTTGCAAATGGGCACAAGAGCGTGGTGTCCTGCACTGGTAGGGCTGGGCGATTGTGGAAAAACAAAATAATCACGAATATTTGTCCAGTGTCCAATGTCAACAACACCTTATTTTATAAAAGACAAAACAACAACAATAATCTAAATGTGTCTTTCATTCTTTCGATTCTGCCGTGTCAGTCTTTTGGCCAATGCGGTCATGTGTAAAAGGGTTTCCAAACGGCTCTCGAACAGCAGAAATTGGATTTCTTAAGTCACTATGGTATCACTGGATTTCTAATGTTGGCCTTGAATTTCCCCTCATCCCCAGTCTAGTCATTACTGGTTTTAGTGGTAAAAATAGATGCAAAGCGTTAGCCGTGTGACAGTATAGTTCGTCATAATTAGGGAAATGCAAGGCTGGTATTATTCAGGTAACCTATTATGCTGTGCAACAAATGAACTATCCTGTCGCCATCGGGCCTTATTATTTTATAAAACCTTGTAACTTTGTTGTAAAGCACTATTGACATGTCCAGAAATGCATATGATTCTTGTCTTACTATATCGTTCAATAGTGTGCTTTCAAATGTTAATGCTCTGACTGAATCTGGCTTCAAAAGATAAATATCAAATCACCACTGCGATAGGAATTGTTCAGCCCCAGTAAAGAGGAAGCTGCATATGTTTTGTTCTACTCTGTCTTTTGTGGTGGATTTGACTTTGCATGTGGATTTGAATGTTGATCGTGCTCGGCCTGTTGCAGTGGGGTGCTCCGTCTCTTTATAGTCTGCATAGTAACAGCGCGGGGCCACGTGCGCTGCACCTTTTAGCTGAGTCAATCCCTCCGCTCTGTGTGTAATACATGGAGCATGTGACCACACAGAGACCAGGACTGGACCAGGACTATAGGTCTTGGCCAAAACCAGACCGTGGACTTGACGTGGACAAAGGACAAACATTACACGACCAGACCAGAGCTAGGAATGGGTCAAGGCAAAATAAGGGACTGAGATGGTATTAGGGAGGAAAGGAGCACAGAGAAGCTAGGACCAGACAAGGACCAGACTAGGACAAGAGCCGGACTAAAAGGGCATTACAGTTTAAGACCAAGGACTTCAGAACTAGACCAGAGATCTTCATCTTCCAGAAACAAGCAAACACAAAAGGATTTGCAAAGAGCACCAACTAATTTTAATTATTAAAGGAGGGTTAATATACAAACCCGACATTTTGACCATGTTACAATGATGTTCTCTCATCAAAAACATACCTGGAGCTGTGTTTCAACTCACTCGCGCATTTTTCAGTAGTCTTTGAGTCTTCCCCAGAGGTTAATTTTAACAGCTCCCAACAAGCTCCTCCTGAGGTCCTGAATGCTTTCCTCACCTCTCCATCTCTTGCTAAGCTTAATCCTTTAATTACAAAGTAAACAAACTCGCTATAGCTTCATCACAGCAGAACGGGCCGCAAGGTCTATTTTTCCTCTTTATTGAAACAGCTGCACAGCGAAGGGGAGCAATAGGAGGGGGGGATGGGAGGGGCTTACGGTGAGTTTGTGTGAAAATCAGGAAGGGAAACTTCTGGATATTTTGTTTCAGCTGATTTAGATCAATATTGTACTTTTTAACCACAAAAGTGTAAATTAGGGATTACGATGTGTTTGAGATTATTACCAAATATACCTGCAAAAGGTAGGTAATACGCTCTCTTCAAATTTACTGTGGATTAAACCAAGACTTAACTTTTTTTTCGTCAAAGATCCGCAAGAGCAGATCAAAAGATTGCAGATGCCTGTACTAGACAAAACAAAACCAAGGCCACGTGAAATGAGGGATTAAGGCAAAACTGTGGACTTGGAAGAGGACTAGGGACTATCAAGATCCAGGACCTGGAACAGAGACCAGAGAGAGCTCGAAGATATCAGGTCTAGACCAGGACAAGGGCTATGATGTGAATCAAAGATAAGGCATAATAAAGTAAACCTTTTAAAACAAGTCAATGATCTGAAAGCAGGGATTACAGCTAAGAAAAAAAAAGAAAAAACTTATACAACATATTGGATGATTGTGAAAGGTTTTATGTCAGCCATGTAAGAAAAATAAAGCAACTGTCAAGTGTGTACAGCAGCTCAGGCCCAGTGATAGACACCTGCCACACCCAAATAACAAAATGTGAAAGAAGATAAGATATTATACATTGGTTCACCAGCTAGGTAGCTTTGACCAAACCCAACTCAAGATCTGGGTTCAATGAGGGATGAGTCAAAGTCAGACAGAGGAGTAAGTAAATGGTTTAAATGTCTTACACCATTAAATGACCAGTATGGAAATGAGTTTTTATGCTATAGTGTGCAGTGCATTGTTATCGTCCGTGCTGTCCGCGATGTCCTGCTCACTGCCCCCCACTGGCCTACTTTCCCTCCGCTGCAGAGGAGACTTATTTAATGTTTAATGCACTTTGATTTCCAGCAGACACTGGAGGAGCGGAGCGCAGAGCGGCGATAACGCAGTCAACGTGTGAGACTGGCCAGATAAGACAATATCAGCACATGTTAAAGATGGAGATAGGGCGAGATGTGGACAGCTATTGAGCGCTTACCAGCACTGGGCAAGAATGTGCAACATCGGACTACAAAAATGTGTAGAACGCGTCTATGTGCTGCATTTGTGAGGAACAGAAGACGGACTCGGAGGTGCATCAGAAAACGCAACATGGTTGTGTTCAACATCTGTAATCACAAGATCTATGGAAGAAAACACAAATTAACTAAGGAGATTTATTTTTCTTTATACTTTAATTTTAAAAAGTGGAGGCATTATTCTCTCACAAAGCCACAAGATTAGTACGGTAGGTTTGTGGGCTCAATCCCTGACATAGAATATGTCACCATTATGTGTACTTTCATATTAGTTTTTCAACCACAACAACAAAAATACAGTGTCAAACTCAAAAGCAGAATTCAAAGCAGTACTAAGTAACTTGTCTACCATAATAAATCATTTGTGTAGTTCCTCTGGGTAATACAAGTGTTAACCCCTTAACTGCTGTGTCCCCTGATCAGGGGGCTAGGGTTAGGGTTAGTTAACCCTAATCAGAATATAATTAGGGTTAAGAACGGCAAATGTAACGTAAGTTGTGTTTCACTCACACAGATCTCACACATACATTTTAGTAACTAGAAGGTCTTGGCTTTCAAATTAGGTATCACACTGGCATATAGAGCAGCAATACACACTAATAGAATCACGAAGAAGAAGCTAACAGGCTAACGGGCAATGCTAACTGCGGGCTAGCGCACTTAAACAGTATTTACAGCCAAGTTTGAGAGAACATTTTTTTATTTCCATTGTGAAATTGGATGTACAATATCCCTCTCTCCTTTTGTCTTTTCTGTCAGCATAGTATTTTTCTCCAGTTTGAAAAGCTTCTACTGAAAGCTTCGGAACACGCCGGAAAAGCAACAATAACACACACACAAAAAAGTGATAAAAGAGTGACACAAAAGTGACAAAACACAACCAGAAATGAAAAAGGCGATAAAACTCAGGCTTATAGGCTGTAGGCTCTAGTTCAGAGGCTTTTAGATTTGGGTAAAGCTGAAGAAAATGCACTTGGTTAAGGCAGGGTTGAATTCTGATGAATTGCCCAGCCCCACTAAAGCAGCTCATGTACCACCAACAGTTCCCGAAACCCATTCTTGCAGTATTAACTGCTGTTTGTAAGTGTCTGCTGTATGGAGTCTCACTCACCCGGTCATTAGTGCTCGTTCTTCAGAAGGAAGCCCCATGCAGCGTCGATTTTGTTTGTAGTTCACAGGAATGAGACGCCATGTTACTACAGTCAGATCAAGAACAACAGGAGCAGAGACGATCATGGGAAATAATAGGAGTATAATGCAGCAAGTGCTTAGACATATTTTTAAGACAGTTGTTTAGTCGGTGAAGTACCCGGTGGTTTTCTTGATATTGACAATATTTTATTATCATCAATATCGTTATTATATTATTATCAAAATATTCTATGAAGAAAATGTGTATAAAGGTGGACCAAAACGCGAGGTGGCTTTTTGTGAGGTCCTTTCAGTTCTTTTTCCAGGCTTTTGACAGTAATGCACCATGGGAATCCTCCAGTCTATATAGCAGCCTACATGTTGCGTTTGCCCATTGGTCTCCGGTAGGCTTTTGTAGGCTGCCCTGATACGATCCATAGTGACGGCTACAGGGCTAATTAGGGCCCTGCTGTCCTCGCCTCTCACCAGCCGCTGCACAATTGGATTAATTCATGTGATCTGTAGTGCTCTGCTTCAGACCGGGAATGTAACCAGCAACCGCAATCTTCTGTAACATATATAGTTAACAAAATAATATTTTGCTTTTTCACCCCCTTTTTTCTTCTTCTTATTTTTATAATCGTTGGGTAACAAAACTCATGACAAGATTGAATTCTATACGGAACGATGATACGGCAAATAAAGGTTAATCTATACACACCAAAAATGTGATCCAACACTCATAGCACGTGCCCGGGCGTATTGTTGAAAACGGACTGATATAATTGGACTACGGTCGCCCAATTAGCCCGGCCATAGCTTAGCTAAGGTTCTTACACGGGCAATCTGTTTCTTAGAGCAGCTCAAGCCTTTAAAAGAGCAACAGAATACCTCTCCATCTGTCGCCGCGTTACACATAGAGGTTACTGACACTGCACTATAGCTTGCTTAGGGTCCATAATCCCTATCTGACTTCTTTAATCCCTGCTCTCCATATTCCTTATGCACATATGCAGCATTATTGATGACATCGGCTTCATGTCTTTATTTTACTTGTTGAGTTTATGTTGTGGCTGTAGCTCAAGTGCAGCCGTGTCCAAAACTCAAGAGTTGACCCTGGATGTTTCTCTGTCCGTGGTACAGGTCCATTTTAGGCCTGTTACAGTTGGTTTAGCATCAGTTTAGACCAGGTTTAATCATGGATAAGGAACGGTTTAATCCTGACTTAGTCCTATTTGAGACCTGATTTAGTTCTGGTTGAAGGTTCAAGGATGATATAGTGAAATACACAGCCAGACCCCCCCCAAAAAAGGAGCTTCTGCGATGTCAAAAGATCCAGAGTTGCATTCATTTTTCATCTTGCTTTGATGATGGAAGAGTGTGACCACTACGCAAAGCCTTTTCCAGCACATCCCAAAGATTCTCAATGGGGTTAAGCTCTTGACTCCTGGCATTGTCATCGTGGAATATGCCCGCGCTATCAGGGAAGAAGAAACCCATTGATGGAATCGTTGTTGAACCTAGACCTGACCAAATGCAATAACCCCTGATCAGAACATGCAGCGTAATATGACATAAATAATCACTGCAATATATTATCTGCTGAGATAAGGTATCCAGAGCTTTAGTATTCATGGTCTATATATATATATATATATATATATATTTGCAATCAAGCTAAAAAATATCGATAGTGAAGATAAATTATGTTTAATCATGAAGCACAGAAGCAGTGTCCATGTGAAAAAAATAAATAAACTATAGTTAAGTAAAGTAAGCTTTTGAAGAATTTCACTTATGCCACTAATCCGTTTACTAAGCCAGTTTTTTAATACTTAGCTTTTCCACAGTGTTTCGTATTAGTAAAAATAGACTTCGACATATGATGTCAAAATTTTCAGAAAATCTTCAATCACAGTAGTAGTAGTAGTCGTTTTTTTTTAAATTGACAAACTAAGAGAACATTGTATTGGAATCTACATTACTATGGGACGCATTTAGCTCCCGTCCCAGTAATCATCCGTTCGTTTGAATAATTACAGTGAACTACTCCAAGTGAACAGGGAATCCTCTGAATACGTCACTGTTCTCCTGAGACGCACTCTCCTCAGATGATTCCATATTAACATCACTACATGCGGAAGCCACAAGCCACTGCTATAACAACTTCTACACTTAAAAAACAAAACTAGCTCAGATGATCCAAGTGAGAAAAAAGATGTTGCTGTTGTTTGCCAGAGACTCCAGCCTCGATGACTTGTGCTAGATGGTGGACATGTGGATGCAGATCACCGCGAATTAGGGGAGCTCAGATATTTACCGATTCCTGTTGTTTACGCGATCCTTTATAGTCAAAAACTAAGGGATAAGGGGTCAAATGAACCGCTGGTTACTGGTTATATTAAACCAATGTTTGGGATTAAGGTCTTTTCTGTTTCATGATCTGTTAGTCTATTGATCTTATTGTCTCTTATTGATTGGAAGTGTGAACTCACAGATAGCGATCAAGAACATTTTGTAATTGAATTAACTGAAATTGAATTAGTGAAATAAAAATGGCAATTTGTTTATAGGTTGCGATCACAACATTCATGAAGGAAGGCAGGGGCCTGTACAACTCAATGGGAGTTGTTTTGTAAAACAAACAGAAAATGTATGAAGGTTTTCCCTGATCAATATTAAGAAGTGATTGGATTCACGAACCCGCCACATTCAAGTCCTTTCATCTGACCAACATCAAGCACATCATTTAGAATAATGTCTCCACTTTCAGACACCTTTGAGACAGCCATTTGACCTTAGTTCATAATACAAGCCGTTACAGAGATGTTAACCATAAACTAAGTTGAAAACTCATTTTGGCAGTTACCATAGTTACCACAATAGTCTTTTTTACAATGATGTGAACGCAACCCATGTGTTTTTGGCCATATTGCCTTTATAGAAGCCTGTTGTTACTCTTGGATTTACAGTATAAGCTGCACATAGAAGTTTGAAAAGTGTTCATGTGACATTCATCCATATGGTTTATTATCATGTGCGACACTCCCAGTTGGATCTTTTTATAGCCCTCTGGTGTTTGTCACAGTCAGTCTCTCCTCTCTCTCATTCACACCTCGGTCTGATAAATGTGGACCTGTGGAGCTGTGGTGAGCGCCTGAGTTTGCACTGGGACATTTGATTTCCTTATGCGCTCCAGCTCAGTGTCGTTTCTGATTCTGATATACAGACGATGCATTATACATATATTAAAAAAACATACTCTTTGTATGTACTCTCTTTCGTTATTTTGAGTAGAATTATATTAAACGGGGTTATTTCTAATGAAGCGGCGCCCCATCCTGCTCCTGCTTCTCTCCCCTCTTAATTTCCCCTCCCTTTCTCTCTCTCTGTCTCTGCCAGTGTGTGATCTGTCAGAGGTCTTTGATCCACAGGTCCACGCTGAGTTAGCCGCGGATTACTGAAGTTAGCTCAGTTTGCCTTCATGTTCAAGCTTACTATTCATTAATATGCATGAGCACGGGGCAGAGCGCTCATTATTTATTGCACAACAACATCTTACACATTTAAAAAGAAAACATATGATATGATGAATATTAATGGAAATCCTGGCACAATATTCAATACCTTTAAGAAGCACAAATGGTCCTGCTTTAGAGTTGTTGCTTGACTTGTCTGGTTTAGACCCGGTTTACAAACAGTTTAGTGCGGATTTGGTCTTAGCACACAGACAAACAAATATTCTATTGTTTGGTGTGGAAAGTTTGATGCTTGTTATTGTAAACCAAAGAAAATACAGTAAGACCTTGACTGATATACGTCAGTTGGTGAAACTGCCTGCCTCTGATAATTTGTTTAGACATTTGCTTTGCTTTTACATACTTATGGTTGACAACCAGCAAAGGTGACAGGATCTGTGTTTAATATTTCATAGAACATACTATAAACAAAGATGGAGTCCAATATGGACACCTTAAACATATGTTTCAGTTTATTGAATGTAATACTGTCTGAAACTCTCAGGATACACATGTCTATGCACAAGTTAGGTGGTGGTTTAATACATGAGTAATTGTATACATATATTTACATGTACTTTTTTTTAAAGAGTAAACGTCATTGCACAACCAGGGCACACTGGTGACTTCCCTGCTGTGTAACTCAGCATGGGGTTCAGTGTCAGCTAATCAGCTAAACTAATGCTGTCCCGAGCTTTACTTTCCGTTAATTTCCGACTAGTACTAATTGTGGTTTAGTTTAGTGTCACAAATGCTGTCTAACAGCCCCATATCAATTAGTAGGTAGAACACATTTTGAAGATCTTGTGAGTTGAGAGAGTGGCAGCGCGGGGAATCCGAGCCAAGGGGCTATAGTACATAAATGACTTGCTCATGTTCTTGCCCGGATGGTGCACAGATCACACGGGACTTAAATGACACCGGGTGAATGATCGGGCGAGGTGGAGGATAACCGAACCTAGTTGTATCCCATATATCAATGTGCACATCGGACTACTTTTTTTCATCTTGGAACTTTTCGTGGACACCCAGATTTTATGAAATAGAGAGGGTTTTGGTGACACTTGGATCAAATTTCATGCTTGTTTCACAAACTGATGTAACTTTCGACTTTTCCACAATGAGTGGATAAATATCTATTTAAGTGCTGAATAAATGGCTTGACCTTATAGGTCTGCTCTGTTTTAGTGATGTAATGTTTTTTGGTTTTTTTGTTTCACGTGACAATGTAAATATAATAATGTAAGTAATGTAAATAATTGCTCAAATAAATCAAATCAAATCAAATGTTCTTTTGAAGCAGAGGCAGGATCAACAATGGAACTTATTAATGTGATTTTGAAGGTCCCGAGTCTTAAAGATGCACTTGGTTGGTACAGTAGGTCACAGTGTTACAACGTGTGCAAATATTTAAGTATGCTCACCTAAATTGACTGGAAATTAAAATTATATGCTTCCAACTACTACTACCTCCACTACTGCTGACTACTACTGTGGATAACTTTTTTTAGGATCATGTAGCCCAGAGTATCCCAGTTCGGACCAGTACAAGTGGTCCCTAACCTGACTGAATCCATGACACAAATCGAAACGAGATAAAATAGAAACGTATAATTATTATTATTTTTTTTAAAGAAGGTTTGAAACAGATCTTTTGAGATTTTACGTAACAGGAGAATCGCAGCCCGACTATTTATAGACCAAAGCTACGGAACCTAAATACATAATATTAAAGGTGACAGTTGTATGCCTCATACCATAAGAGTACTCATGCAGAGGGACTTGGCAGCGGCTTGGCGTTGAATTCAATCTTAAATTTAGATGAATGAAGGCAAGAGAACAGTTTAACCTAGTTGGGTTTCTACAGTGCGTTACGTAATAATGCTATATATAAAAATGGCAGATGGTGAAAGCCCTGAGCTGATTCCTGGCATTGTGTTGTTCGCGCGTCCCACGGAATAATCAGGTGAAAGCGGAAAGACTAATGTAAGGAAAGTTGAATTTAGGGCTGATGATTGATTTTACAGCGTCTCAATATTTTTTTTTGTGTGTGTGTGGTTTTGTAATAAGCGTTAATTTATTACTGTCTTACTTTCAAAGACAATGCATCAATTTGGCTAGTTAGCTATCTTTTAGTTTAAAATAATAATGGGTTGTATTTATTGCCTAATGGGGAAGGAAAACCTTCTATGAGAATCACAATATTTCCAGTCTTTTTAGCAATTTTCTGGCGGACCATACACATAATTATCACACACCAATAAAGTCAAGCCAAATTTGAGTCCATATAGATGTTTTTTCACAGCAAATTGTTCAGTAGAAGCAAAAAAAGGTACTTGTTGCTAATGTTAGCATGTGTAGCAAGAAGCTACACACGCTTCCTGGTTAGCATTGTCAGTTTTTAAGGGCTGTTGAACCACTTTGCTCCCCTCCATGTCACTGTATCTTTATTCAGAAGAAAAATATATGGAGAATTCAGAATTTGTTAAAGTAATGACGATGGAGAAATGGGAGAAAGTCACTTTTTATCCTTTGTTTTCTCTCTCTCTTGCAGCTATAGGTTTAATATGAAAGGCCGAGGATCTACTTATATAATTAAAGGGGGGTATAATGCAAAATTAACTTTTTTTTTTTTTTAGCTTTTTACCATGTTACAATGTTGCTCTCTCATCAAAAAAAACATGGAGTTGTGTTTCGACCCACTCGCACACCTCTGAGTCATCTTTGAATCTTTTCCAGTGGCTGCCACTAGCCACTGGAAATGCTCTCCTCACGTCTTGACCTCGTACTAAGCTTTATCCCCTCATTGCGAAGTCAGAACACTCGCCCTCGCTTCACTACAGCCGCGCGAGTCGTTTTACAAATGATAATCAAATATCTGCAAAATGTGTAATACCCCCTCTTTAAAAGGCACCGACTAACCAATCTTGAAATGATACATTTTGGAAATCCTAATGAAAACTTAATGAATCACTTGATTGCTTTTTGTGACGCGTATAATTGTGAAGTTTCAACTGTTTTTGATTCACACCTTTATGAGATGGGTCTGTTCATCGTCCAACTGCTTCATTGTTGGACACAGTGTGGTTTCCTTTGTTCAGTGGACAGCAGACACAGACAGTATAGGATTAAATGGCTTTGCACAGGTCAGCTGACTCCTGATGTCACTGTCCCACGGCTGATGCAACAAGGTGTACACACTTTTCTTCAGGACCTACCCCCACCCCCCCCACCCCACCCAATGTCCTTTTGTCATTAATTTACCTTTCAAGCCTCTTCCGCCGACACATCGTCTGACTCAAAATAGTCCAATTAAGACAAAACAACATGTAGATTCGCCCAGGTGGAGTTATTTATAATGCAGTGACAATATGGGACTGAATACATTAGCGCCGCAGCCTTTGTTCTGCCTGGCTCCTGGGACGAGGAGACAAAAACAATGCGTGTTTGTGGTGGAACATGGGATATTTTGGAGAAAGGGAAAGACTTGCTGATGAGAGACATTCCCTTAAATAGAAATAATGCTTAGTAATTTTTGAAATGTCCGTAGTCCCTCTGGAGGTAATACAAGTGTTCATGGGATGATTGGGGGGTCTTTCATCTACCCCTGGTGTCTCTGACCAGAAAATCACACTTGCAACTTTCCCTGCTCCGGGTCAGAGGCGCAATACACACTTATAGAATCCCGAAGAAGAAGCTAACAGGCTAACGAGCAAAGCTAACTGCGGGCCAGCGCCACTTTAGCAGTGTTTAAGTTTGAGTGAAAGAAATGATCTCCATTGTGTAATTGGATGTACAATATCCTTCTTGTCTTTCCTGCCACGTAGTATTTACTCTCACGGACAATTAATGAGTAAAAAAAAGCAACATGGTACGACACCTGCAGTGGCGCTTATGGCCTCTAGGGGCAGGAGTTACTTAGTACTGCTTTAAATGATACTAGAGGAAAACATTTGTCTTAGTTCATCAATCAGAGATTGATCAAAACAAAATCTCTCTCTTTTTTTGCCCTATCATCCAGCCCTATTTTCTTTCAATCATTTCAAATAGAAAAATGAGGTTTCCGATGAAGTGGTTTGACTGTAGCTGCAGTAGATAAAGCGCAAACTATTCCGTTTCAGAGCTGAAAATGTGCAAATCGCAAGCAAGGATACAGTCACTAGGGATGTCCCGATCTGATCACGTGATCGGAAATCAGGCTCGATCACGTGGTTACAGACTCGATCGGAATAGGACATACCTCCCGATCAGGACTCGGATATATACGCACGTCCATTACTTTTGATCAGATTTCGAGCTGTTGCGAACCACTTCCTGCCCTCTCCCCCTTGGCCCAGCGCCTCTGTCACTCACTCCACCTGGCTGCGTCAAACCGCTCGCACCATCCGCTCAGTCCGTGCCCCCCCTTCGTCTGAGAAATCACCAAATCCACACAAGTACCAGTGCGGGAGAACAATAACGTCCCCAATAACCCGTGCAGAGTTTACTGTAGACTAAGGGAGGAGTGAGAATGCACGGGAAGGCAGCACGGGGAGACAGCGGTAAGAATAGGGTAATTTTCCAACTAAAAAACTGGGACAATATTCGGGAATCAGCCACAGGGGTTCCAAATCTAAACTGTCTTTGCCCACGATCAATGGTAAAACCGTGAACGACTTAAGACATGCACCAATCCGCATCCTGAATTGAGATTTTCAATTGGTTTACACTCGGATATTCACATGGGCCAAAGACATTCATTTTCAAGGGAAGTATGTGACGTTGGGGACTACATTGGCCAAAACCCGGACAACTGGGACAGATTACAAGTAAAACTGGGACAAATCAATGGTTTTGGAGAGATCTATTGGGACGTGGGACAAAGGACTAAAAACTGGGACTGTCCCGGGTAAACTGGGGCATCTGGTCACCCTAGGTAAGAAACAGCTGTTTTTATCGCTATTACACCGCCACATGTGATTGAACCGTGGCTACTCAGGCCCGCACTGAGCGGAGAAACCCTCCTCGCCTTTCTGCGGAGATGTTTAAAAGTCCGTGATGGACAGAGACGAGGGCCCGGCCCGCTGCGCTCATACGTGCGCAAATACGCTGAAAGACGAGGGGAACCACTGCCTCCTCTCTTCGCTCACACATCCCCGCGCTACATTCAGTTGGTGAATTGAGGAAGAAGTGCTTGTTTTCACTCCTCTGGTTGTGTTAAGCCGTTTAGTAAAAACACACGCTACGCTGTACACGCCCACAGTAGATGACGCGCGTTCACGCCACGGTGAACCTCGACCACGTCCCAGTTTTCAGGCAGGAAATATGGTCACCCTATCTTCATTTAAAGAGACTGTAATCAAGTTAAAATGGCCCACTTAACTTTTGGCCAAATATATTGTGTTATTTAACTGTTTGGCCCAAGTTTTGTTTTCATTGCCAACTAATACATTTAGTAACAAATGGGATTTTAGATCACCCTCTAATATTACACTGTAAAGACTAATAGTCTTGAGTAGTACTTGAGAAAAACAGACTAAGTAGAGTTACTCTATATCCAAAACCACGAAGTTGAATAATATCGTTTTTTTCTTAATTAAAAAAATATATTTTAGGTATCGGATCGGGACTCGGTATTGGACAATTCTCAAAATCAAATGACTCGGACTCCGGGACAAAAAAACCTGATCAGGACATCCCTAACAGTCACAGCAATGCAATATTCTCTGAAGTCTCATGTATAAAACCGGTTAACCCTGTAATTTAAATATGTCCTGAGATGCAAATCAATGTTGAGTTCCCTGACCTGGTTCAACCACAGAGTGACCTGAGTTGACTCTTGAGAGCACGAATACAATATTATTGTGCAGGCGATGAACTAGTACAGTCAGATTTTGTTTTTTATGCCTGGCTTGTTTGTATTCAGTAGACATCTATAATTAAAATGAATGATTCAGCATTTAAAATACGCAACAGAATGAGTTTAAAAACAAGTCCTTCCTGTTTGTAAAAGATTTTGTTTTGTAAAGGTTGTCCAGGCTCTCTGCTATTGTAGAAAAACACAACATTTTGTGGTGTGTTTAATGTACTGTTATTATATACACATACACCTAAAACAATACTTTCATTTTTATAATACGTTCAGATACCATATTTAGTTGTAATTAGTGTAGTTGAGTAACAGTAAAAAAAATTATAGAGTTTGTATTTACTCCCTCGTTCTAGGTTCAGTAACACTATGTGAGGATGAGGTCAGCTGACTCAGAACATCCTGAATGACCAGGTTATTCCATAAATGGATGTATTTGTCCCCGATGGCGTGGGCATATTCCAAGATGACAAAGCCAGGATTCATCAGGCTCAATTTGTGAAAGAGTGGCTCAGAAAATGAGACATCATTTTCACACATCGACTGACCGACACAGAGTCCAGATCTTAACCCCATTGAGAATTTGTGGGATGTGCTGGGGAAGGATTTGCACAGTGGTCACACTCTCCCATCGTCAATACAAGATCTTGGTGAAAAACTAATATAACTCTGGATCTTTTGGCATGGCAGAAGCTAATGGACACAATGTCATTGTGTGATGTAATCAGAGCTAAACTGCTTTTATAAAAAAAAAAACTGAAGGGCAGGACCATTTTTATTCCACAATTATTAACCTCTTAACCCCCGCTGAACCGAGCACATTTTCTCCAGTTTGGCTTCACCCGAATCTAAAAACTTCTTGAAAAAAAGTGTCAAAGTAGCGACAAAAATGGGACGAAAACGAGGATGAGTATGCAACAAAAACACAGAAAATGACAAAAAAAAGTGATGAAAAATTGAGTGACAAAAAGCAACGAAAATGTGGCAACAACGCGAGGAAATGTATCCATTTAGAGGAGTTTTGTAGATTTGGGTAAAGCCTTTAATGAACGTTCAGCATCTCTCATATTAAATAAAAATCCTTAAAATGTGCCACAATAAAACAAAGCTGACTTCAGCCCAAACCCTCCCAGTGAATACATATCGAAGCTATGGGTTGTGTTGTTTTGGAAAGGCGGTCCACGCAGGTTCGTGAAGATGTGATGAATTATTGAGGCTGTGTGTTGAATCGTGATTGTAGCGGGTGAGTGAGAGTGGTCTGGACGAAAATAGGTCAAGCTCTCTCTGAAGAACGGCTGCGATCTCTGAGGAGCCACTGCCTCTGTTGTGTAATTGTATCATTAAAAATCATCCATGTACAGAAACAATATGAGGAAAATGGGATACATAGATTCACCTACTTTTGTATTGTGGGGTTTGCTTTGTTCTTTTGTTCTGCAATGCGGTGTCAATGGCCTTCAGGTATTCCATGGCTCTTCTCTATTTAGTTAATTCATCTTTTATTATTTTGGGTACTGAACATTGCTTTACATTACATATTAAATTGCGTTCTACAATTATTGGTGGTAAATGCTGTTTTAACGCCAATATTTTTAATGTCACAAACACATTAATCTGTGCTTATTTCATTTCTTTGGATCTGCAAACATGACACCAAGCAGAGGTATGATGGGAAATTTCAGCAAGATCTGCAGTTGAAGGTGTTTTGGAGTATAATTTGGGGGATTTTCAGGAAATTTAGCCAATCTGCATCAATGGCCTCTCTGACCACAATCCATCCCTGTCTCACACAACACATTGGCAATGTTGGGGAAGTGTCTTGCTACTAAGGACACAACAAAAGTATGGAGTTCAGATCGAACTGTCACCCATCGGATTATGAGACAACCGCTGTCCCACCTGAGCCACTGTCACCCAAAATAGAGTTATTTTTTCATCTTTGTTGGACACTGATCTGTGCATACACTGCTTTTTTTGGACCCGGCAGTGTATGTTTACAGTGGCTCGCGAAAGTACTAATACACCTTAAACTTTTGTACATTTTGTCATGTTTACAAGCCTAAACGTAAAGATTTTATTTTGATTTTTTTACTGAAAGTTCACACACAAGTAACAGACAACTTTGAAGTAAAAGCAAAATGATACATGATTCTGTTATTTTTTTTAAAATAGAAAAGTGAAAAGTGGGGCGTGCATAAGTATTCATACAGCATGACTTAATACTTTGTGGAACCCCCTTTTGCTGCAATAACAGCAGCAAGTCTTCTGGGGTTTGACTCTACAAGATTTCTAGAGACTGACATTTTAGCCCATTCCTCTTTACAAAACAACTCAAGCTCTGTCAAATTAGAAGGAGAGCGTTTGTGAACAGCAGTTTTCAGGTCTTTCCACAGATTTTCAATAGGATTTAGGTCAGGACTTTGACTGGGCCGTTCTAACACATTAATATGTTTGTTTTTGAACCATTCTATTGTAGATTTAGCTTTGTGTTTAGGGGCATTGTCCTGCTGGAAGGTGAATCTCCGCCCCAGCCTCAATTCTCTTGCTGACTCCAGCAGGTTTTCCTCCAGAATGTCTCTGTATTTGGCTCCATTCATCTTCCCAGCTATTCTTACAATCTTCCCAGTCCCCGCTGAGGAAAAGCAGCCCCATAGCATGATGCTATGGGGCTAGTAGGCCGAAGCAAGAAAGCTTATAAGTGCCTACCCCATATTCAAAATACATGTATTGATTAGCAGCATTGATAATTTGAAGCTTTAACATGTCACAGGTTGAAAATCTGATGAGACTTACAAGACAATTTACAAGTATGAAAACTATAGAGCGAAAATAAAAAAGTTGAACTTCAAACGGGATTTCTTATGGCCTCCTTTCAATAATGGTTTTCTTCTCTCCACTCGTCCATGAAGGCCAGATTTGTGTAGAGTACGACTTATAGTTGTCCCATGTACAGATTCCTCCAGCTCAGCGGCAGTACGTCGCAGCTCCTCCAGAGTTATCTTGGGGCACTTGGTTGTATTTCTTACCAGTGCTCTCCTTGTTCGGTCTGTTAGTTTAGGTGGACGCTCGTGTCTTGGTAAGTTCGCAGTGGTGCTATACTCTTTCCATTTCCGAATGATGGATTGAACAGTGCTCCGTGAGATGTTCAAATCTTGGGAAATCTTTGTATAACTTCATGCTGCTTTAAACTTCTCCACAGCTTTATCCCTGACCTCTCTGGTGAGCTCCTTGGCCTTTATGATGTTGCTTAGTGACCAATACACCATAGCTCTGAGGCCCTCACAGAACAGCTGGAATTATACTGAGAGTAGATTACGCACAGGTGGCCTCTTTTTTTAATGGTTAGGGCAAAGTGTGCAGTCATTAGGAACGTTATAAAGGCAATTTAATGCACTCAGAAAATGCTTTATGAATACTTATGCACACCCCACGTTTTACTTTTCTATTTTTTGTACAATAACAGAATCTTGTATCATTTTGCTTTCACTTCACATTAGTCTGTTACTTGTGTGTGAACTTTCAAAATAAAATCTTTACATTTAGGGTTGTAAACATGACAAAATGTGCAAAAGTTCAAGGTGTATTAGTACTTTCTCAAGGCACTGTATATTAGGGCCCGACCAATATGGATTTTTGGGGTCCGATACCGATATGAAGGGGGTTGGCAGTAATTTCTTCTTTTTATTTTTTATCTGTCAAATAGCCTATAGGTAACCATGTATTATTATAGTAAAGGTTTAGAAATATATCTAATAGAGGTCGACCAATGTGGCTTTTCCTAAGGCCAATGCCGATCTGCACCAACAATATTCATATGAGGCTGTTGGAAGTTGTCCTCATTTATTATGAACAATCTGACTTGTCCAAATAGAAAAAAAGGTAGCGTCTAATTTAAAAAGATAGACGTAAATGTTACATCTTTAACATACATGAAATGATTTTGCACACACAAAATCCATAAGTAGAAAATTGGCAGGGCAAACGTTAAGCTAGCGGACTGCAGTTCTTAATTATTAGCTCAAAAGTGGGCATAGGCACAAGAGCAATTATTTTTTTACGCGTCAGAACGCCGCACGCTCTGATGGCAGAAAATCATTACAGCGATTTTGAGAATACGATGAGGGTAGGTTCAGTTGGGGCTGTGGGGAGTCGGGCTCGTGGAGTGCTAGTTTAGACCTGGATCAGAGCTGGTTCGTTACGCTCTTGTTTTGGGCTCTGGTCCTTGGACTTCCCCTGACTCTTCCCCCCAACCGCAGAAACCCATCTCTCCTCGGACCTCATTAGGCTTCGCGCTGCTCATACATACCCAATATGTTTTTTTTCAAACTTTTAAAAGCCAAGTGCAATTCGGAATCACATCGCACTTTATGATTTAGAAAGTGAGAAAGTTCGCGTCCTGTGAACTTTTAAAACATTTTTTTACTGTAGCCTCTATAGGTTTACTCAGAAGCAATGGTGTTCACATTAATACATTTGGACTGAAATTCACTCGAGGCAAAAGTCTGTGGCTAGTTACGTTCAAGTGCTGCAGTCACAAGCAATTTTTCAAAATAGTTGGACTTGATTTGCAAACTTTAGATTAAGAACTCTACCAGTGGTTCTGAAAGTGCTGTGGCAGTAAGGAATAACATTGCATTCATGTGCTATGGATAAGCTGCTACATGGATTACTCCCACTTCCAACCAAGCAAAATACTCTCAAAATATCTCATAATAAACATGAAACACAATGAAACAGAACTCTTTTTCCCAATTTTTCCCTCTTTTTAGCCATTTTCTGGTGAAATATAATGATGGGCGTTACCACGTTTTTGGAATCGATACTTTTCGGGTCATTTTTGTCAATACTGATACCGATAAGGGTAATTTCATATGGGTGAATGTTTTTCAATCTATATACACTTCTAAAACTGTTCATTTTATTTAATGAATAGGTAAATTAAAATAATGTTACTTTACCTGGATAATTATGTTAATGTGAAATTAAATACATTATTTAATTACAAACAAAACCAGAATGATATGGATGGCTCAGTTAAATCCTCTGCTGCGGTGGAGCGTTTTGGAACAGAACAAATAAATAAATCATCATTCTGTGTTTATTATTGCTGCCACGCCTTCTTTTTACATAATGAAAATTGCTGTTTGGTATCAATATATGTCTCATCCCAAGCGAAATATATTTATCACAGACAAATAAAATCCATATGGATGTTTTTTTCACACCAGATTATTCAGTAGAAGCGAAAAAAGTCGTAGCTAGCATTAGCATGTAGCATGATGCTAACATGAAGAATCATGTTAGCATTCTCCGTTATTTATATTTATGGAAAGAACTACTTTGCTCCGCTCCATGCCGTTGTATCTTTGTTGGGTAGAAAACTACTGTATATTCATAATTCAGCATTTGTTAAAGTGCTACTAAGTAACTTGTTTACCTTAATAAATCCTTTCATTAGTCCCTCTGGGGGTAATACAAGTGTTAATGGGATGACTGGGGGGCCTTTTATCTCCCTCTGGTGTCTCTGGGCAGAAAACCGCAATTGCAAGTTCGCTGCCACCGGGTAGGAGTCACCAATACACACTAATAGAATCACGAAGAAGCTAACAGGCTAACGGGCAAAGCTAACTGCGGGCTAGCGCCACCTTAGCAGTATTAACAACCAAGTTTGAGTGAAAAAAAATTATCTCCATTGTGTAATTGGATGTACAATATCCCTCTCTCCCTTTGTCCTTTCTGTCAGCGTAGTATTTACTCTCACGGACAATTAATGAGTAAAAAAAAAAATGCAACTTGCTACGACACCTGCAGTGGCGCTTATGGCCTCTAGGGGCATGAGTTACTCAGTACTGCTTTAAAGTAGTTTTGGAGTAACTAAAAAGTTGTGTTTTTTCTCTTCTATTTTTCCCCCTCAGCTCAAACATTCCAGAGATGCCGTCTGTATCTATAGCTATAACAGTATTTACTTATTTTAATTAACAATTTTCAATCATTCCACACTTTGCAATTTTATTTTATTTATTCCTTTTTTTTTTTTTTACATTTAGACGATATTATTAGTGGTTGTGACAGGGCTGCGCAATTTGGGGAAAATAATGTAGTATCACTACTACATTATACATTGTCCGACAAGCATCGTTATTAGATTTGACTTCAAAGCAGCAGTTGCATTGAGTTGCCTTGTGTGGTATAAATAAAATTGCCTTGCCTTACCTAGCATTTGAGATGTGCTAAACGAAAAGACTTGTTGTAGTTGTGGTTCTCTTGCTGTAGTAAACTAGATAATGTTTTGAATATTAAACAGACAAAGATGATTTTCATTTACTGCATTTTCTAGAAACCATTAGTGAAAATGATCAAGGCCACAGCGGCGCCCACACTCACTATAAGTAAACCTAAAAGAAATCCCCTCTCAAAGCCGCTCAAACTCATCATCAAATCACAGAAAATCCTAGAGCGAACCAGCAGCTTAGACTTGCAAAACTGTGCAGCACTTCATACATTACAATCCATTATTCTCTAAATCCTGTCATACTGTCAAAAGCACATCTATCTATATATATACACACACACACACACATATATATATATATATTTAAACCTCCTCCTATAGCTGCTGCTGCTGGTTGGTAACATTTACAATCCCGCTTGTGCTGTGTTCGGCATCCATCCACAGTTCAACCAGAGTTCACGACCAGGACTGGAAATTTGGGGAGTGTTTCAGGCGAGGATTTCAACTTCTGATCAATATTTTATTATCATCTGAAGCAGAAAGCAGGGAAAGAAGAAGACGGACGCAATAATGAGCTGCCAGAAGACTTATACCACGTTGCTACTTGGGTATTTATGATCAGAGGGAGAAGTTAGAGAGATGGGTTTCTTGTGAAGTGAATAACAAAGTTTAGATACAAATGGGGTTATGGTGTTTGAAGCAGCAAAAGAAGGAAACATTTGGCCTTGTAGCACTGAGACAAATCTCCCCTCGGTGACAATGAAATGTATTCTTCCATTCTACGCCATTCTAAGGTGCAGCAATTGCAGTACCCAGCAGGGGGCAGTAAGCCAATGTCTGACAGAAACATGGAAATGGACCTTCATACTGTATTAGGAGTGACTTTCCAAATAATTGTGATATATTCCTGGTTGAACAAATGTTTGCTATGATGTTAAATCCATGTGGAGAAATGGGATATTAAGGATGCGTAAGGAAGGTTAGGGATGAGTTTGGATCACAATGAAAAATGTAAAAAAGTTTGTGCTGCCCCGTTCATTGGCTGTAAACAAAACAAATCAGCTTGTGAAGAAAAGAAAAAGAAAAAATCTGAGAGGATAGTTAAAGAAATAGGCAGGAGGAGTTTATTTACAATCAGTGCGGGACCAAGACATTGCGCGAGTCTGCCTATGCTTACACATGAAGAGGGATAATAATCTCTGTTGTGCGTCATACTGATATGCAAGCCAAAACATACACTGTAAACCCGAAACAAGTTCAGTAAACTCTAAACGTTTGTGGGAACTTGATTACGACAGAAATGTTGAGGTCATGTTTTAACATGTTTACGTTATATCCAACCTATAAGTTGCAAGTTTAGTGGACTCATCCAACACAGTTTTTGTTTAAGTTTAGTAGACTTATCACATATTACTTTTCTTTGATAATTTGAATTTTAAAGTTCCAAAAACTGATACCTTGTAATACTTAAACATTTAGGTTTAACCATGACATTTTGAACTTATTGAGCCTTGTGTCCGGGCAAAGCCACAAGGTTTGGTTCAAAGCTGACTGTGTTGGTATTTCAAAGGTCACCACTGAGCACAACTAACATGATCTATTTCCTGAACCAAAACTAACATGCCCAAAAGTGGTTCCCCGACTGCATACTCTGCGTAAGAAGAATACAAAGACATCTTCCCACAATAACAACATATGGAAGGGGAGGGGCTTCTCTGCGAGCCACTGAGCAGGAGACAGCGATCATGTTCAAATGGATTAGATGGCTTCACAAGTAAAAGGCATGTATTTTTTTGGTCATGTCTAAGGTCATTACATTTAAGTTTCTCTCTTGATTATTTAGTCCTGGAGGTGGCTTAGCTAAAATGCAAACCGTGTTACTAGAATCACGACTTGGAATTAGTGTTGTTAATCTTCTGCTTCCTTGCTCGTGGTGATTTACATAAGCCCCTTTTCCTCTGACATTTCCAGGAACTTTTATTACCGGGATTTTATTTACCAGGGTTTAAGTATTTCCTGGTAATCTGCGTTTTCCTCAGCAATTCAAAGTTTAGAAAGCACAAAGCCACGCTGTTCAGAAGTGACAGTTAATCTAATAAACTACACAAGATTCTTCTTTTGCTGGGAAAGTCTTGGGTCTGAGTGAGTGAGATATTTTCGGCCACAGCAAACTTTACTGACAGAATAGTGTTTTTGTTTCATTTAAGACAGAGAAAAATAAACCAGCTTGATGTTAGGATTAAATATATTTACACACAAAGTTGTGAACAGTGTTGGGTAACATTACTTTTAAAAGTAACTTGTTAAGTTAGCTCGTTTTCCTCTGGAAATTGGAAAAGTAGCTTGTTACTTGTTACTGCGCTACTTTATAATGAAAGTAACATGGGAGAGACTCATGTGTTAGCAATGATAAACATCTATAGCCTTCATTTGTCGATATTTTTTTCTGATGAGGAATGCCCCATTCCACAAACTGAGTTGCCAAAAAAGCTAACTCTCGCAAACAGCCCAATACCAGTAAATGTATTCAATAATCGCATAATAAATTCACTTCACTGGGCTTTATTTTGTATGTGGACAAATTACAGCAATAGGCAGCTTCGTTCATTATGTACACAGAAACTGCGCCAGTTTTCAAAAAAAAATAACGTCTGTAAAGGAGCTCTTATGCATTACAAAGTGCATTGAATTGCTAATAATAAACACACAACATTGTTCAGCTTTCCTCAACCACATAACCAGCTAAGCAGCGAAAGACCAGGACACAAATTAACAACGTTACTGATTTGAAAAAGAAACTAGTACTAGGTCACCTGCAAATGCAAAACTAACTCGTTACCCTAATCATTACTCTAACACGTTACTAAGTAGCGTTAACCCCAACACTGGTTGTGAATGAT
This sequence comes from Proterorhinus semilunaris, assembly GCA_021464625.1. Taxonomy (NCBI): domain Eukaryota; kingdom Metazoa; phylum Chordata; class Actinopteri; order Gobiiformes; family Gobiidae; genus Proterorhinus; species Proterorhinus semilunaris. Next base: position 31,839,967 of record CM038346.1, read on the forward strand.
ATGTGCCCAGTCGTGGAATCCAGGGTCACAACTCGGTTTTGGGGCATTTTGAGTGAGACATAGCTTCACCAATGATGCATCTAAACAAGTAAAAATTGGAGACAATGCTTTTTCAATGTTTGATATACCGTACATTGAGCGTGTTTGACACTTTGGGTACATCTTTGAGATGGATGCTTGTATTTGTACTCTGAAATATATTCAAGATTCAAGATTTTTTTATTTGTCAAACCATGTGAATGATTTGAAATTATATTTCTCTCATCCTTGATTGTGGAGTGGGGGGGTGGGGGAAGAGGGGTGGGAGGGAGGGCAGGGAGATCAGCCTTGTGTATGAAACTGTTCTTAAGTCGACTGGACCTGGCTCGTAGATTCCGCAGTCTCCTCCCTGAAGGCATTACCTTGAAGAGACTGTGTAATGGGTGCGTAGGGTCCCCGGTGATTCTGCAGGCTTAATGGGTGAGACGGGTGGAGTACATGTCCTTAATGGAGGGGAGAGGAGCTCCACAGATCGTCTCCGCTGCTCTCACGATGCACTGGAGGCTCCTCCGGCAGGAGGCAGGGTTGGCGCCGTGCCACACAGTGATGGAGCTGGTCAGGATGCTCTCTATAGTCCCTCTGTAGAAGTTGCACATAACAGAGGCTGGGACTCGAGCTCTTCTTAACTTGCGGAGAAAGTAGAGACGCTGATTACTTTTCTTGACCAGTGATGTAGTGTGCATGGTCCAGGAAAGGTTCTCTGTGATGTGCACACCCAGGAACTTAGTGCTGGTCACCCTCTCCACTGCAGCACCATTGATTGTTAGAGGAGCATGCTGGACCCGTGCTCTACGAAAGTCCACAACAATCTCTTTTGTCTTCTCCACATTTAGAGAGAGATTGTTCTGTGTGCACCACATGGCCAGACTGCTCACCTCACTCCTGTAGTTTGCCTCGTCTCTGTTGTTGATGAGACCCACCACTGTTGTGTTGTCTGAAAACTTGATGAAGAGGTTTAAGTCGTACTTTGGAGCACAGTCATGGGTCAGCAGAGTGAACAGGAGGGGGCTCAGCACACAGCCTTGGGGAGCCCCCGTGTTCAGTGTGATGGTTCTGGAGGACTTTCCGCCGACACGTACAGCCTGTGGTCTCCCCGTCAGAAAGTCCAGCAGCCAGTTGCACAGTGATGTGTTGATCCCCAGGTGGAGCAGTTTGTGTATTAGCTGCTGTGGGATTATAGTGTTGAATGCTGAGTTAAAGTCTAAAAACAGCATTCTAACGTAAGAGTCCTTTGTTTCAAGGTGAGTGAGGGCTGAATGAAGTGCAGTGGAGATGGCATCTTCAGTTGAGCGATTGGAGCGATAAGCAAACTGGTATGGGTCCAGGTTGGGAGGGAGAACAGACTTGATATGTTCCATGACGAGCCGCTCGAAGCACTTCATAAGAATTGGAGTGAGTGCTACTGGGCGGTAGTCATTAAAGCAGGAGGGCGGTGACTTCTTTGGCACCGGAATGATGGTGGTCGCTTTCAGGTATGGTCCTTACACGGTAAAGCCTTTCTACATTTTTACACACATTTCTAGATCCGTTTTCACTTTTTGTATGAAAACTTTAGGTATAGAATAAGGTGAAAACAAACAAATATTTTTCCTTAATTATTTTTGAAAAATCACCGTGGCTAGAATTCTCCAGGGTAAAAATCTTTCTAACTTAAGGTAGTTACACAAGTGTCTGAAGGCTATGTTGCTCTCTGATGTTTTTGGTTGCATAGAAGTATCTCACTGGGTAAACAAGTATGAAAACCCCGCAATACACAGTGCTTTGGTCTGTTACGTACAGTGCTTTTACTGTAAAACAGAGCACCTGTACTCGCATCCGTATGAATCGTCTAACACTATGCTTCTTCCGCATGTCAGACTTCCGAGCCTTCACAGCCACACTCCCTACTTCTTCCTCTGCCAAGACTTCTTTACCCGTAAACCTCTGCGCATTACGAGAGAGGCGCGTAGACGTCGCTCAAGCCGGCGTCGGCGACTACTCAAAAGCCGAGAGTGGTGTGTGCGTTAACTATAGTCGGGGATCACGCTGCTGTGAGGCGGCAACATGGAGAGTGAAAGAGATGAGGAGGCAGTCGACTCATGCTGGGGTTAGAAGATATTTTATGTATATAGGCCAGGCGATAAGGAGGTCTGCTGATGGCCGGAGAACCAAACTGACAAGCCATGCAGTTTTTTTTTTTTTTTTACCAGATTTTATCCCCCAAGTGTGAGACTGTACCGGCACTGGTGTGTTTGTTACATCTTGGGACGGACATTAACCTCTTAACCCCCACCTGAACAAAAATGAGGATGAAAACGCAACAAAGATGCGTCGAAATGAACTGCAACAAAAATGTGACAAAAACTCAACAAAGAGCTAAAATGTGACAGCAAAAGTGATGGATGGGCATCGAAAAAGTGGCAAAAGTGAGAAGGAAAAAGAACATGGAAAAAAGTGACGACAACATGGCAACAAAGCGAAGGAAAAAAGATTTAGATCTTTTCAACTGGCCCACTCTACACTCTGGCTTTTTAATGCACCACTCTATGCAGGGCTTGCATCATACTTCACATATAACTCAATTAAATAAATATATAATAATAATAATGATAATGATAATAATAATGATTATGATAATTACACCCAAATTAAAATTATACTGAGAATGGTAATGACAACTGGGAAGTATCAAGATCTCGGAGTATTATATCTATTAATGTACCTTCATAACATAAAAATAACTCTCGGTAATCACGGGTAAAAATCTGAAAGAAATATATTAAGGATCACATTTTTTGACTTGCTTTGTATTAGGCATTGTACATGAAACGAGATTGTTGTTGTAGTTGTGCTTTGTTTCAATTAATTATATAAACAATTCATATATAATTTAATTTTTTTTTGTAAGTTTGTAAGTTGGTCTGTACGAATGTAGCTGCTTGAAATGTTTTGAAATGTTCTTTTTTATTTATTGCACTTGGGGGTGGGCGCTCATAAGCTTCAGCCCACTCCTTTTGAGCAGAATGTATACTGCTCAAATAAACAAATAAACTAAACTAAACTAAACTAATCAGTTGTGTAGGTCTTAGCTTTCAAATGAGGCGTTACACTGGCCTACAGCTCTCCAGTCGAGAAGCTTTGAGATTTGGGAAGAGCCGAATTGGAGAACTCGGCTAAGGCGGGGCTAAGAGGTTAACTAACTGCTACTACACTCTTTTATTCTCCAAGTTGTTTGAAAAAAAGTGCCAGATAAGGTGGACTGCAACATAGTGCAGGCTAACAGATGAGCTCTAACCAATTGTAGCTAACGTTTAGCTACAGGGCGGTGTTTTCTTGCAGCATTAACCGAGTGGCACATGTTTACGCGAAGGGGATGATGATACAATGGAGATGCTTTGCACTTTTCAGTCTTTTACCTTGAAGCGACAGCGAGGTCAGCGCTTGTTTGCGAATCCACAACCACACCAGTATTTTTAGGGTGTGCGTTCGCAACAATAGCCATGTGGCGTGTGCAGAGGGGTGACTTTTAGTTTGTGTGTGTCGTCTGGAGAGAGAGAGAGAGGGAGAGAGAGAGAGAGAGAGAGAGTCAGAGAGGAGAGCGAGGCATGACCTACATTTGGCAAAGCTCATCGTACGAGCGTGAAACTGCCTAACATCACCCAGAGCTCCTCCAGCACCGAGCCACGTGATTGGTTGATCTCCCTGCTCCATCCGTACAACGGCGCTGGCATCACCCACAGGGAGAAGGGCGGGGGGGGGGAGGGGGAACATACATTAAACCCCAAATACGAGCAAAATATGCAAAGTAGATGATTGGATCGCGAATGGAACACACTGTTTCAATGTATGGTTGGGCGATAATGGAGTGGTAGTACTAATGAGTGGATTCACAGTTTTAGGGGAAGTGTCAACTTCTAAATAAAGCCAAAGGGGAGGGAAGGTGCTATTTTTGGGATAGTGCGCTAAACATGAATCAAATTAATTCAAAGATATACAGTATGTCTGTTACTTGCTTTGCACTAGACGCCGTGCATGAATCAAGATCGTTGTTGTAGTTGTGCTTCGTTTCAATTAATGATATAAACAGTTGAACTATTGTTTTGTAAGTTTGTAAGTTGGTCTGTGCTAATGTAGCTGCTTGAAATGCATCAAATTCTCTTTGGACGAGGTCTTGTTGATGTTTTGTTCCTTCTGTACCATTGTGTGAAATGTACTTTCTGTTGCACTGAATTTGGGGGTGGGCGCTCATAAGCTTCTTGCTTCAGCCCACTCCTTTTGAGCAGAATGTGTACTGCTCAAATAAACAAATAAGCCAAAAAAAAAAATTTTTTTTAAATGAAACCCCAAATTCAAATCGTTTCAGTTAGTAAATCGCAAAAGGCTGCAAATACTTACCTCCGTATCTCCGCAAACAAAATGTCTTGTCTTGTATTGTTCTGCCCCAATCGAAACCGACAATTTACTATGAAGTGGACTCAATAACAAATACCTGGCCAACGACTGTATAAAGCCCGGATGGAAGAGGGGTGATTCGCGAACATACCGCATGTGATGGATTTTGTGGAAATTGTTTTAAATCGCAACGTGCAGCGGTTTACAGGTGCCTATTTCTTTTTTTTTATTTTATTTTTTTTTCGTTAAGAGGTTTATCTTATCATTATTAAAAGATTATTCACAACTAACGTGCGCGAGATTGAGTGGTGGCTATTGCTTCTTCTCCTATTGGATAAGTGCAGTTCACAGGGTTCAGACAGAGGGGGGCAAGGTCATACATAGACAGTAACTCTGACATATAGCTCTCGGTTATTGGTGGTCATTGGGGGAAAGCAATCCATAAAGAAAAAATAAATATTGCTACCCATATAGTAGTAGCACAGGTGATCATTGTCTATCACAAGAAGACGTATAAATAAGAATATGAATTGTTTTTTTCCGAAGCACTATTCAAACACGTCTGGGAGCGTTCATATTTGAGGTGACAGAAAGCTAGGACTGACCGTGGACAAAGGCAGAACAAAATCACAAATCACATAGATAAAGACAGTGCTAAACTACATTGCTCCAAATCGGGACTACGCCAGCGCTAACGCTAAACCAGCTACACATAATATGTGTTTTTACTCAAGTACAAGTGAACCACCTGGATGACTGAGAATGTATACAGCTAAAGTAAACTAAAAAAGCTTAACGAAGAACATTGAAATATTAAGTCATTGCACATTTGTTGCTGGCGACAGAGTTATCACCAAACAGTGGCACCTCTCCACTTGTTTCCCCCCCTCTCTCTCGCTCTCTCTCTCTTTGCCGAGATCCCCAGGCACAATGCATTCTGGGAGTCGCTCGGGCCGGGTTTTCACAGCTTTAATCTTTCAGCAGTTGCCATAGAAACAGCGAGACTTAAAGCGAGACGTAAAGAAAAATGGCCGCGTGAGAGAGGACAGCCTGAGTCAGTGAGAACTATCGATCAGTCGGCTCTAAATAATGAGAAGGCGTATTGATAAAACAGGAAGCGAGGAGAAAAAAAAAAAAAAAACTAAGAAATGTAGTGACTAATTACGGACGGATACACGTACAGAAGTGCAAGAGCATCTACCAAGAAGAAACAAAAGGAAATGCGATGTTATGTAACTCCTATCGGGACGCCCTGGGGGGCGCATTCCATAATACGCCAATGGAAATTTTAAAAAGTGAAATACTGGGGTTATCGTTGTTTAAAGGAATCTGGACATTGGGAGAGTCCTCTGAAATGATGTAGCGCCTCCTGGGTTTGGCTCTGTTTCAGAGCGTGGTGTCCTGCACTGATCAACTCCTCTTTCCTCTTCCTCCTGCGCAGCTCCCTCTGTTCCACAATAGTCTTTCACCACCTTCCAGGCAGAGCGTAGCAGACGACTATAGTCCAGTTTATTCTTCTGTGAACGAACATTAGCCAGAACAACGGTAGGGACAGAAGATTTGTTTGGCTTAGCTGTGCCTGTGGGTCTTGCTCGGATACCTCCTCATTGTTTGTTTCCTGTAGCGCCTCTTGTGACGCCTCCGTGCTGCAGGTGTGGGGGGCTCTTGGTGCCTCTTCAGTGTTTCAGAAGAAGACATTTGCTGGTCTCAAATGTCTAAAGTGATAGTCTGTAAAATGAGGAGGAGAAAGAGATTTAAAAGTGAACAATCTGCCTCCCAAACCCCTCCTGACTGGACCGGAAAGCCCCTCCTCGTTCCCTGTGCACGTGATTGACAGGCTGATTCACAGGAAAGCGCTCATATTTGTCAGAGTTATGGCAACAGGGATTCTGATTCATTTGACATCAGCAAAGGGAGGGACTTTCGAAATATATATAAAATACTGCTTACATGACATCAACGTGCAGGACCATACAGCAAATAATCTGCCATCTAAAATGTGTGCAACATTTAACCTCTTAACCCTCACCTGAACCGAGCACATTTTCTCCAGTTTGGCTTTACCCAAATCTAAAAGCTTCTTGAGAAAAAGCGTCAACATAGCAACAAAGACGAGGATGAAAACGCCACAAAAATGTGACAAAAAAGCAACATTAATACAACAAAAAAGTGAATAAAATGTGGAAAAACCACGACAAAAAAGCAATGGGGAAAAAAATAAATGAAAAAACTACTTTTTCAGGACTGAAAAAGAGATTCTTAATCTCAGTGAGACTTTCCTGGATAAATAAAGGTAAAAAAAAAATGTTGTCCTCTATCCAAGTGACACAGGGAGGATTTTGTAGCAACAACGGGAGCACTTAAATGTAATAAAATATTCACTTCCTTGTGTACTTAACCCTCGTGTGATCCTTCAATTTTGCACCCTTTAAAGACCCTGATGTCAAAAAATTACCACACATTCATATTTTTTTCTGCTTCTTTTTTACAAAAATCCTTCAGTGGCTTTTGGGCCATTTGGATGGGCTGCGGCTCCAGGGGCTTTCGGGTCAAAATGACCCAAGGACCACACAAGGGTTAAACCGAATTTTGTAATAATGTGCCGCATTTTGTAATAATGTACCGTATTTTGTAATAAACTCTCATTACATTTTCTACCTTTAGTATTTTGTTAGGCGCATTGAGTTGCCTTGTGTACGAAATGCGCGGTATCAAATTTATACCACGCATATCGTTGCTTTGCTTCATTGCTTTGCCTATTTGTATGTATGTATTTATCACCGGTAAAACATCTTTACTACCATGTGCACCAGCCCCGTGTGTGGTTCAGGCACATGTCGGTAATAGTTAAGTTCAATGCATATTGAGAAAATTATTACAAAATTCCGTTTTATCGCACACAAGAAAGAGAACATTGTATTACACTTGGAACTGTTGTAACATCATGTGGTGATAATTACAAAATATTGCAAAGCTAAATTTAAACAGTTCGCTACAACCACAACCAATGACCCGCTGGCTGCTCTGCTTTGTGACTGCGACACTCGGGGCCGCCATTGGTCCGCCAGTGGTGTAATACCTCCATGTAGCCGCTAGTCTCCCATTAGAAAACATTGCACTTTAGAGCACGTTAAAAACAACTTTAAAGCCTGCTGCCTAATTTTCCTAAACCTAAACTGTTTTTCATTAAAAAAAAAAATGTTAATTGCATAATTAATGAGGGCCTGACTTTGATCGACAGGCCGCTCTCTGCAAATGTTACAACTTTTGGACTGAGCAGAAGCAGATTTTACTGTCTGATTAACATCAACAAAAACAACTCCCAACTCGTCAGCACTTTCCCCTGGGTACCCAACCGATAAAAACTATTTTATAAGACGCAGACACACAAGATGCTGTTTGTACACAAAATACTCTATGGTGCTTTTCTTTTTCATGTATTGTTCTACAAGGGGGTGGGGGGGGTGTTAGGCACAGGAGCTTCAAGTATATAACATACAGAATCTTTTGAAATCCATGCATGTTTCTGTTTGTTCCTCAAAGCGACACTGTTTATGTCAGAAACCCTTGCAGTAATTAGAATATGAGAGATCACTATATCGTCTTCATAATGCAGTGCTGCGGTTGATCCTTTATTCTGTCAATAAGGGGAATCTCTCGGGACGGCGTGAAGTGTTGAAGTGTTATTTGATTGGCACGCGGGCCGCTGTCGATGGCACGGCTCTCGTGGTGGAAATCGAAGTATTTTTTCCGACTTCAATAAAGCTGTATTCTGACGTGGCCGTGCAGCAGAGAGAGGTTGTGCGAGTTGAGTTGGCCCTGTGATCACTGTGGAGGCGCCGCGCGGTGCATGACAGTCGGGGTTATTCGAGGTAGGCCTGCTCTCTTCTCTCCAGGTACTGCGTTCACCTGAAAAAAAAAAAAAAAACTCTCTCCCTTCTCCAAACGTCTATGGGCTGGCTTCACGTCACGTGACTTGTCTAAGCTCATTCCGAGCCAGTGGGGTGAGGCTGCCAGTGGAGGGAAAGTAATGTACATGTCGATTTGTCGGACCTGGAAAGGCACTTATTGACGTGCCAAACAATGCTCCATACCGAGTGGGGACTTGCAGTGCGTTAGGGGGAAATGTTTGCAGAGAATCTATACGATTTGGGGATAATTAGAGTTGTAAAACAATCTATAGAACATTTGCCATTAAACTACATAAACTACAACAAGAAAATAGTGATCGGAAAGTAAAAACACTCAAGTCCTTGAACCTATTGTTATGTTAAGTTGCAAGCTTAATGTGCTGACATTTTGTTCCCTCTTAACCGGTGTTTTTTTTTTTTTTTTTTGGCCAGAAGCACTAAAAGAAACCTTTACCCTCCTTTAACTCGTGTTTTGAGTGATCAGGTCTGACAGAAAGAAGGTCTGAGATTAAATTCCCAGATGGTGTCATTCCTGTATTAGGCACCATCAAACTAAAACATGGATAACTGGTTATGTCAAGACATATCATGAAAAATGTATACTTTTTATCATGTTAAAACGTCAAAACCATATCGAGAGTAGTACGTCGATCCCTCGTTCACGCAGTTTTGAGGGGTACACTCTCGTTTGACAGCTGAAGCGCTCTAATCTGTATGTTTCTGGATTTTGTCGTAGAGCCAATTACAAAACTGTCCGCCACATTTTTAAAGTCTGTTCTGAGCAGTTCTGCGCCCAAGGTGTGTTCATCATAGGGAAGGGAATCTTATTTGTATAGCGCTTTTCATATGACACACCCAAAGCGCTTCACACGTGAAAGGGAGGGGGGTTCATTCACTCCATGCCGATGGTGGTAAGCTGCATTTGTAGCCACAGTTTCCACCCATCACCCATGTTTACATAATATATATTGGTTTGTGCTTTATGAAAGAACAGTCATTTGTTCAGTGTTCTGTTACAATTAGCCCGCAGATTATGTTAAAATCTCGTCTTGATCTCGTGAACCCAAACTCGTCTCATGGGCTTTGTATGTCGGCCCACCCCTACTGACCATCTCAGTCTCATTCTTTATTGTCTTTTCTTATGAAATTATTCCAGAATTAAAATAGTAGAAAAGTCAATGCCGAGGAACCCAAAATAATGTTTTTTATTTTATTTTATTTTTTTAACCTCAATTATGCTGCAAGATATGTCCACAAAAGTTCAAGTCCCTTTTCGTTTCTCTGATGAATCTCAGTTTAAAACTGATAAAAGTAACTCATGAACTGTTAACCCCCGCACCCCCCTCAAAAAACAACAACCTGTGGTAATGGCTTAATTAACAGAACTGCACTGTCTCTATTGCGCGCACAAACCCAGTGCTCCTCCACTCTGCCGTCCGCACGGTGACCAGTGTCAGTCGCTCTCCTCGCGGCTCACAGCGGGAGTCCCCACCATCACCCCACAACCCCCTTTCTCCCGTCTCCATGGAGACACACGGTTAAAAATAACACGGGGCAATGGCGTGTCTCGTGCCATCCCTTCCAACATGGCTGCAGCATCTGTACACGGAAAACACACCGAGGCTTTGCGTTCACAGCAATAAAAAATAATCATGATTTAAATTCTTTTTTTTTCTTTTTTTTTTGGGAATAGTTTATTTTTATTTATTTTTACCAATTCATAGAGCATTAACATTTGAGAGATTTCTGAAATATTAGCAGCTAAGAAGGAATCATTTGATATCATGTTATGGTGAAGAGGTTTCATACACAAAGAAGACCCATTGGAGATGGAGACGAGATGTTGTTGTTTCTTTTCCTCAAAAGACAAAACACTGCCTAAATAATTGCACCCTTTGTTTGCCGCTAATTGCGTTTTGGATTCTCTGCCGATTAATCTTCCAGCCCGATCACAAAGCGAGAGTAGGAGAGGGTCGCATGGCGGAGTATGAGGCATGTTTGACAGACTCCCGCTGAGTGAATGTGAAAACACGCCGTGGCCCTGTCATTATCAGCCTGGCAGTGGCAGCTCTTCCCACCCTCCCACTGCTGCCGCGCGCAAGCACGTGTGAGCTCAGGGAGACAAAGGGAGAGGAGGCGAGCCGGGCGACTACTGTACGCTCGTACAGTACGGAGAGACTCAAGGTGCGCCGAAGATACACGCAGCCAAACCATGAGAGGAAAATAGGTCAACAGAGTCACGGGAGAGGGCAGGGGGATCGAGCAGTGGGGATGGACTCCAGAGTGGACGATGATGGGGGATTTTAATAATAAGCACAATTTTCCTATTTTCACTTTTGTAGTATGACAACATATAGGTTTCTAGTGTTGAATTCTTAATCATTTGCATATATGACTCATTTAAGTAAAAAAAAGTGCTTTAGTTTCCTTGCAGCACATGTGTTATTTAGGTACAATTAAAGCGATTGTCTGTACAGTCGCAAAATGGCACCGGGGATTCCGATGAGTTGCCTCGATAAGCAAAGAGACGGTCTTTAGAAAAGTATGATTATTTCATATTACTTAATAATACTTACTTACAATCTATTAAATATGTAAAACACTGACACAGACTATCACTTTAAGTTTAGAATTAACTGGATTTACTGTGAGCAAAATTCAAGACGCACCTGTTCAGAAAAAGCGTTTGAAACATTGTTTTGTGGCACTTGTAAATGTGATGATGCTCCGTTTCTTTTAATTGTATATTTTGTCTATTCTATCTTCATGGCGTACAGCACAGCAGTAACAGCACTGTGGTCAGCTTCATTCATCGACGTTTACAGTTCAGCGGCATTGAATGGTGTTATTGTTTCTCACAATAATGTATGATGCATTCTCGGATTTTATTGTCTGTGTGCGAAAACTACCGGTGGAAATTGAAGTGAGTTGTTTTTTCAGCTTTCCTTGACACATGTTGGAGAGCGCTCCTCGTTGTCATGTGTGACGGACTGGTTTGTAGTTTTCATGCACCTGGTATTTTTTTTTTTTGCCTTGTGTATTTCAGTATTTTGTCAAATACCAGTTTGTCTAACATGGTGTGGCCCTTCAAACATCTTTTTCATTGCTAAAACGATTCACACAAATCTTTGCTCAGAAGTTGCAAACAACATTTTAAACATCACAATTTTCCATGATTCCTATTCCATGTACAGTTGGTAGTTTTGTTCGTGTGTGGCATTAAAAATATTGTACTTGGAAACTCGAATGTCATTAAAAGCATTAACTCTGACTTTCTGCTCCCTGTAAACCATGATTATTACATTGTCGTATGATTTTTGAAGGGGAATGCGTTCAATCGGCGGGATGTTAGCACAGAAGATTGCCTGCTTTCAGATCCGTGAGATTAAAACACTGTCAGAGCTGTGGAGCACTTGTTTTGTCTATATCTGCTGTTTGTGCAGTGGTGGTTTTATCCACTAGGGGGCATCGCAGCAGTGGTAACAATGGGTAAACAACAGTGGAGAGAGTGAGTGGTGAAATAATCTTGTTTAATCTGCTGCTGTTGATATTTATTGAGTCTGGGCGGCCTCTGTCTGTGACTAAAAATACACCACCGTTCGGGCGGCCTCCCACTCTCCGTGTTTGGGTGATTCGGAGAGCTTTAAACCGGGACAGAGCGAGGGTGGGATGGGGCGGGGTGGGTCAGGCGAAGGACGAGTGTGGGGGGGGGGGGCTAGCCGTGGTGCAGGTGTGCCCCGTGAGCAATGAGGCATCCGGATCGGGGACAACATGATTTATACTCATCCAGTTAAAGGCCAAATGCATTAAGTTAAAGACGGAAACTCAGAGTCCCCTAAATCGACACAGCTGGACCTTTTATGACTGAGACATCTGATGTTTGAGGATTCTTGATACTCCGCTTACGCCCCCGCCCGAACCGCATATTCTCCAGTTTGGCATTACCCAAATCTTAAAGCTTCTTGGAAAAAAAAGCGTCAAAACTGTGACAAAAACGAGACAAAAAAGTGACAAGAAAGTGACAAAATGAGAGAGGAAGTTAAAATAAACCTCTTAACTCCCACTTTAACCGAGTGCATTTTCTCTAGTTCGGCTATACCCAAATCTAAGGTCTTCTTGAAAAAAGTGTCAAAATAGCAACGAAAATGAGACGGAAACGAGGATGAAAATGCAACTAAAGAGAGACGCGTGATTTGAAATGTCAAAAGAGTGATGACAACACGGCAACAATGCAAAGAAAAGACGAGGCATTACAGAGGCCTAAAGGCTGTGAGCTTTTAGATTTGAGTAATGCTGAACTGGAGAAAATGCATCGGTTCAAAACGTTTCTTGGCACATTTCACGACTTGCAGGGTCACTTTTCACGGTCACAGTAGTGCTAGAAAAAACACTTTATTTTACAGTACCCTTTACATTGTACCTAATTGTACCTATTGTGATATCGAAAAGTCCCCTGCAAGTTCTTAAAATTGACACAAATACAAAAATTACCGGTAGATGCACGATGTTTTTTCCCCCCACAAATATCTGAGTTTACAATGGAGCAAACAGGAGGAGTAATGGAGCAAACTTTTGCTCCATTAGGTCAGGGATCTGCCACCTTCAGCATCAAAAGAACTTGTTTCAAATTGCAGTTTTTTTTTTATTTAAATATTCAACCTCTTAACCCTCTCCTTAACCAGGCACATTTTATCCAGTTTGATTTAAAAAAAAGTGACAAAAGAGCGCCAAAAAATTTGATGAAAACAAGGCCGTGGGAACCCAGGGTGCTGAGGGCGCTGCAGCACCCCCCGGTGGATAGTTTGTGACCTGCAGGCAATATTAATAAATAGGAAATATGCACAGAAAAAGCTTTTTTGGGGTACATTTTTTTACTCGGCACCCCCTAACTAAAATGTCTTCCCACGGCTTTGGATGAAAACGCAAAGTCAAAAAAGTGACAGGTCAAGTGAGGTGTTACACTGGCCTATAGGCTGTAAAATCTCCAATCTAGAAGCTTTTCGATTTGGGTAAAGCCGAACTGGAGAAAATGTGCAATAAAAAGATGCATTGTAAAACTGTATTGATTGTGTAAGAAGGAATTATAGGGGGTGTGGGAGGTTCTTCCCAGGAATTTTTTTTTCAAAAATATTGTCACTGCCTTCATTCTGGCTCAGATGTTGCCTAATACTAACAGCTTATCAGTCAAATAAATACACGTTATGGGTCTACATGTGGCTTAGCTCAATTGCCAGTTCGACTTTACCCAAATCCAAAAGCTTCTTGAAAAAAAGGGTCAAAATAGTGACAAAAAACGAAACGTAAATAAGGATGAATAAGCATCAAAAGGGCAACAAAAACGAGACAACGGGTGACAAAAAAGTGATGAAAAGCAACAAAAAAGTGATTAAAAAAAAAGCAACAAAACAGGCGACATAAAAAAAAAAAAACGACAAAAACGCGATGAGGAAAAATCTTAGATCAGCTGCGTGGGCCTTAGCTTTCAAATGATGTCACACTGGTCGGTAGGCTGTGAGAAGAAGCTTTTAGATTTGGATAATAATGAGAAACTGTGCTCGGTTAAGGTGGGGGTTAAGAGGTTAATGAGTAAAAGCAAAAGTTCTTCTTTTTGAATAGAAAGTCTGTTCCAGATGAAAGTCACAGCAAGAGGAAACTTATAGTTACTTTTTAGGTCACAGTGGGAAAGATATCTTCTACAAAGTTAAACCGATTTGCAAATTCCTGTCAAGACAATGTATTACACAGCCCAACCATTAATCACAAGCATAAGAAATTCCACAATCTACACATCATATACTGACTCAAATGAAATTCCTCAAGCCGAGTGTTGAGGAAATGGCGCATCCTTCCCTCAGAAAGCGTAGATTGTCACTGTAACACACTGACCTAGAAACACGGAGCGTTACATAAATGATGAACTTTCATCTTTAAAGCTTCACTTGGCACAAATCAGACACACCCGGTTTAAAAATACTCTCCTCCTGCACTTCGTCACTGGGGAACTACGCACTCGAGTACTGGCAAAAAAAAATAAAAAAAACATCTACTACAGAGAACGGGTTTTACCACAAAGGTCTGAACTCAAGAGAAAGGGCTCTACATTCGATATACGTAAAGGCACTATACCTCCATCCATCCATCCATCCATTTTCTTCCGCTTTATCCGGGGCCGGGTCGCGGGGGCAGCAGTCTCAGCAGAGATGCCCAGACTTCCCGATCCACGCACACCTCTTCCAGCTGTTCTGGGGGGACCCCGAGGCGACACCAGGCCAGCACGGAGACATAGTCCCACCAGCGTGTCCTGGGCCTTCCACGAGGCCTCCTCCCAATAGGACATGCCTGGAACACCTCCCGAGGGAGGCGACCAGGAGGCATCCGATACAGATGCCCTAGCCACCTCAGCTGGCTCCTTTCGACGTGGAGGAGTAGCGGCTCGAATCCGAGCTCCTCCCGGGTAACTGAGCTCCTCACCCGATCTCGAAGGGTGCGCCCAGCCACCCTGCGAAGGAAACTCATTTCGGCCGCTTGTATTCGCGATCTTGTCCTTTCGGTCATTACCCAAATCTCATGACCATAGGTGAGGGTGGGAACGTAGATCGATCGGTAAATCGAGAGCTTTGCCGCTTGGCTCAGCTCCCTCTTCACCACAACGGTCCGATACAGCGACCGCATCACTGCTGACGCCGCACCGATCCGTCTACCGATCTCACGCTCCATCCGTCCCTCACTCGTGAACACGACCCCGAGATACTTGAACTCCTCCACTTGAGGCAAGGACACCCCACCGACCTGAAGCGGGGAAGCCACCTTTTTCCGGTGGAGAACCATGGCCTCAGATTTGGAGGTGCTGATCCTCATCCCGGCCGCTTCACACTCGGCTGCAAACCGCCCCAGTGCGCGCTGGAGGTCCTGATTTGAGGAAGCCAACAGAACAACATCATCTGCAAACAGCAGAGATGAGATTCTGAGGTTCCCAAACCGGACACCCTCCGGCCCCTGGCTGCGCCTAGAAATTCTGTCCATAAAAGTAATGAACAGAACCGGTGACAAAGGGCAGCCCTGGCGGAGCCCAACACGCACCGGGAACAGGTCTGACTTACTGCCGGCAATGCGAACCAAGCTCCTGCTACGGTCATACAGGGAACGGACAGCCCTTAGTAGAGGGCCCCGTACCCCATACTCCCGAAGCACCCCCCACAGGGCACCACGAGGGACACGGTCGAACGCTTTCTCCAGGTCCACAAAGCACATGTGGACTGGTTGGGCGAACTCCCACAAACCCTCGAGCACCCGATGAAGGGTATAGAGCTGGTCCAGTGTTCCACGACCAGGACGAAAACCGCATTGTTCCTCCTGAATCCGAGGTTCGACTATTGGCCGGATCCTCCTCTCCAGCACCTTGGAATAGACCTTACCAGGGAGGCTGAGAAGTGTGATCCCTCTGTAATTGGAGCACACTCTCCGATCCCCCTTCTTGAAGAGGGGGACCACCACCCCGGTCTGCCAATCCAGAGGCACTGTCCCCAACCGCCACGCGATGTTGCAGAGACGTGTCAGCCAAGACAGCCCTACAACATCCAGAGACTTAAGGTACCCGGGACGAATCTCATCCACCCCCGGGGCCTTGCCACCGAGGAGCTTTCTAACCACCTCGGTGACTTCAGCCTGGGTGATGGACGAGCCCCCCTCCGGGTCCCCAGCCTCTGCCTCCTCATCGGGAGACGTGACGGTGGGATTGAGGAGATCCTCGAAGTACTCCTTCCACCGCCCGACCACCTCCCCAGTCGAGGTCAGCAGCCCCCCACCCGCACTGTAAACAGTGTTGGTGAAGCACTGCTTCCCCCTCCTGAGGCGCCGGATGGTTTGCCAGAATCTCTTCGAGGCCGACCGATAGTCCTCCTCCATGGCTTCTCCAAACTCCTCCCAGACCCGAGTTTTTGCCTCTGCGACTGCACGAGCTGCAGCACGCTTGGCCTGCCGGTACCTCTCAGCTGCCTCCGGAGTCCCACAAGCCAACAAGGCCAGATAGGACTCCTTCTTCAGCTTGACGGCATCCCTTACTTCCGGGCGCCACCACCGGGTTCGGGGGTTGCCGCCGCGACAGGCACCAGAGACCTTACGGCCACAACTACGAGCAGCCGCATCGACAATGGAGGAGGAGAACATGGTCCACTCGGACTCCATGTCCCCTACCTCCCTCGGAATCTGGGTGAAGCTCTTCCGGAGGTGGGAGTTAAAGACCCTACTGACAGAGGGATCCACCAGACGTTCCCAACAGACCCTCACAACACGTTTGGGCCTGCCAGGTCTGACCGGCTTCTTCCCCTGCCAGCGGATCCAGCTCACCACCAGGTGGTGATCGGTTGACAGTTCAGCCCCTCTCTTCACCCGAGTGTCCGAGACACGCGGCCGGAGATCAGATGACACAACTACAAAGTCGATCATCGACCTCCTGCCTAGGGTGTCCTGGTGCCACGTGCACTTATGGACATCCTTGTGCTCGAACATGGTGTTCGTTATGGACAAACCGTAACTAGCACAGAAGTCCAATAACAGAACACCACTCGGGTTCCGATCGGGGAGGCCGTTCTTCCCCATCACCCCCACCCAGGTCTCACTGTCGTTACCCACGTGGGCGTTGAAGTCCCCCAGTAGAACAATGGAGTCCCCAGCCGGAGCACTATCTAGTACCCCCCCCAGGGACTCCAAGAAGGCCGGGTACTCTGCACCGATGTTGGGCCCGTAGGCCGAGACAACGGTGAGAGACCTGTCCCCGACCCGAAGGCGTAGGGACGCGACCCTCTCGTTCACCGGGGTGAACTCCAACACGTGACGGCTGAGCTGGGGGGCTATGAGCAAACCCACCCCAGCCCGCCGCCTCTCCCCGCGGGCAACTCCAGAAAAATGGAGCGTCCAGCCCCTCTCCAGGAGTTGGGATCCGGAACCCAGGCTGTGCGTGGAGGTGAGCCCGACTATATCTAGCCGGTATCTCTCTACCTCCCGCACAAGCTCAGGCTCCTTCCCCCCCAGCGAAGTGACGTTCCATGTCCCGAACGCCAGAAGAACTATACCTGATTTTTTTTTTAGCAGTGGAACAACATTTGTTTTGTCCTCATTCATGTATGTTGTAAACTCAGACATGTGTTGAAAAAAATACACACTCCATTTAATGAACATGCCGGTTAGTTTTCTAGCATTTCTGTGAAAATGACCCTGACAAGTGACTCTCCAAGTTGTGAGACGTGCTCATAAACGTGGCCTTGTGAAGAAGGGTATAGTAGGGCCTTTAACTTTTAAACCATACATACGTGTTGATTTGGTTGAAACTAGGGCTATACAAAACGATTTTGACAGCATCACAAGAATCCTCATCTTTCATCACACTAAGATTCATAGTTTTTGCAAACAAACAAATGTATGTGTAGCAACATAAAAATGTGTAAAAGTTCAGTTTTTTGTTATGAATTCCCCAATTAAGTTGTGTTATGAACTTGTTTTAACACAATTACATGAAAAAAAAAAAAACAAATTGCTCACAGGTTTTGGTTAAATTGAATGGTGAAAAAACGGTTTAGTAATATATAAATCGTTATTGCGTGGTTATGGAATATTGATATTTTTACTCATATCGCGCAGCCCTAGTTTAAACCTTTCTGCTTGCTCTTGTTCAACTTGCAGTAATAGTTTTGCAGTGTGTCGTTGGAATGGGAAGGACTTTTGTGCAAACATTTGAGCCTAGCACTATTTTGTGAGTGAAAACGCTGCATAAAAGATTTGATAATACATAAGTGCTTTATTTGTCATTGTACAACTAAATTGTGTTCAGGAATTTAGAGAAGACGGGCCCACATTCGTATGGAATTATATCTTAGTAGTAGTGCACAGGTTTCTGGTTTTGGAGGTCTCCAGTTCAAATATCGCCTTGACACTTCTCTACTGCTTTCTCTTTTCACATGAGCCTCTTTTCACATAGTCTGAGCCTGATACAACTCCACAATCAGCATCAAGTTATGCAGATACAAATATTTATTTGTCCACTTTTCTACCTTTCACTGCCTTTTCCCTCTTTACTCGCGCGGACACTTGGGGTGTTCTGCTTAAACACCCATCTGTTAGATCAACCTCAAATGGCATCTCCCTACCACAAGACTGAAAAGTTTGATGCAAACATTTTTTCAGATTTTCATACATCAGTCGTTATTTTGATAGATTTACCTGACAATCACGCTTGTGTTACTTAGTTTATATACTTAGGATCAGCAGCCCAGGCTCCTGCTGCAGCCCAGTTAAAGCCTTTAGGCCTGGAATAGCACAAATGTGAGTCTGTTATTAATTCATTATTTTATTCTGTGAGCCGGGTCCACCGTGAAACGTCCCGACTCTCTCGATTACCCAGCATGCACTGACTGTGGGCCAACCTGTTTTTTTGACCCGTGCAGGACTCCAGAGCGTGGAGTCCTGCACTGGTCAGCTCCACCTGCTTCATCTTCCTTCTGTGCAGCTCGCCCTGCTCCACAACAGTCTTTCACCATCTTCTGGGAAGAGCTTAGCAGTTAATCTTTTTTTTGTTTTCTCCAGTGACCGTCCATTAGCCAGAACAATATAGTCGTGCGTGGCTTAGCTGTGAATCTTTCCCGGATACCTCCTCCTTTGTCCCGTCCTTGTCTCCTGTAGCTCTTCTTGTGACGCCTCCATTGTGCTGCAGGTGTGGGGGGCTCTTGGCGCCTCTTCAGTGATTCAGAAGACGAAATGAGTAGGTCTCAAATGTATTTAGCTCATATGCTAGCTGTTTGTTTACTTTTAAAAAGCTGCTTCTTCAGGGCCATTATGGACTCTCTGCAGTAAAAAAAAATCCACCAAATTCCACAAAAACACGGCAAAGACATACAAAAGCATCCAGCAAAACAATGTGGAACACAGAAATCACAAATGCAGTTCGCAGAAAAATGCAAAAAACGCAGCTGTACCGAGAGAGAGGAAGGTCGCTGTTATATAATCTTTTCATGAGTGTATTTTGATTCTTTTATTATGAAGCTTATCACTGTATAGTCTTTCGCAGGTTTTAACACTCATTTAATTGTCTTTTTGATTCACAAGAACCAGAAATATGTTCATGTCATGTCTACATCTAAATCTTAAAAAGACGGAGTCTATATTTTTTACAAAGAGAAAGTCTGATTTACCAGATCCTGAACTATACATCGCAGGAGAGAAGATTAGTGTAGTAACAGAGTATAAATATCTGGGAATCATCCTAGACTCACAATTTACGTTTAAAAAGCAGGTCAAAAAAGTCATTCGGACCGTTAAATTAAATCTCGCTAATTTTAGGTACATCAGACAGAGTTTGAATACAGATGCTGCAAAATTATTTTTTTATACTATGATAATGCCACATCTGTCGTACTGTGTCACCAGTTGGTCTCAGGGCTGTAAGACGACGCTGAAACCAATCGAGACTGTCTATAAGCAGGCTCTGAAAGTTTTGGACAAGAAACCTTTTCGTCATCATCACTGCAGTATATTGGACAAATATAACTTACTGAATTGGGAAAACTTTGTAAAATTTCATGACGCTAATCTGGTTTTTAAAATTTTACGTGGTTTGGCTCCTCCACCACTTTCTAATTTTATAAGTCTGAGCAGGAGCCGAACTAGATCTGCCACCTCAAATAACCTGTTAGTCCCTTTTAGGAAAAGTGCCTTCAGCCAGTCGGCCTTTTCAGTGAGAGTGGTCCAGCTCTGGAACACTGTCCCCTCTCACATACGCAATGTCGATACACTAAGGTCTTTTAAAAATAAGTTAAAATCTTGGTTACTTGAGAATCAAACTTGTGCACATCAATGTTAATGTATTTTATTTTTGCTGCTTCTGTGCTGATGCCTGCTGCCGTTGTAATTCTGTGTGTGTGTAGTTGTCTATGGTGTAGTGTTTGTGCCGAATTTTAACATAGGTTTTGTGTGAGATTATATTAATGAATTGTTTTATATTTTTTAGGTTGTTATTGTTATATTGTTGGCTATCTACATCTTGCCCAGGGACTACAGTTGAAAATTAGCTTTGGAGCTAACACTGGCACATTTACAGTGATGTTAATTAATGTGCATTGTCCCTGTTTAAATAAACTAATAAAAAAAAAAAAAAAAAAAAAAAAAAAATATGTTAGCGTGTCTTAGATGGCCGTATAGTTATTATATTTATTCTGATCTCTGCTGACAGCACGTAAACCCCAGGGCCGCTCAGGTTTCTTCAGCTCTGACCCGCTGATGTTTCATATTCACTCGATAACAACACTGACAACAATGACGGCCATTAAACCCTCCCCACAGGCCTTTTAACTGAGACACACGTAAATAAATCAAGAACTTTATTAATTTTGTATTTGCTGTGCGTTATGAAATGGTTTTCCCATCGTGTATGCGCTAGACAAAAACGTGAAGCTGTGCTTAAATATTGTGCTGTTAGGAAGATAGCCACAAAACATGGCTGCTTTGCTAACTACTTTGAATATGGAATAGAAATATACGAAGAATAAATTGTCATATCAAGTAAAGTTCGTGAATATGGAGGATTTGTTGAGATGATATTTTACTCTGCCACTTCAACACTGTACAATCCATTAAACTTTCAAACAAAAAATATGCAAAACTCGGCTAAATAGTAGCTAAATGAGGACGATTCTGACTAAGATTGAACTATTGCACATTTAAAGGAATAGGCCACAGTTTTTCCATACTGACATAATGTTCTTACCTTAGCTTAGACGAGTTGATACGTACTTGTCTGGTCTTTGTGCGTGCGCTCAGTCACGCAAATGTTGTTAGCGTTTAGCCTCTCCCAGCAAAGCTATAGCTCCAAACTGGGATGAAGTTAGAAACTACCAAGCTGTTCCACGTTTTCTCTATTTAAATACAGTTATGTGAGCCTTTACATGACCCAGGTCTAGTTACACAAAATTAAACATGTCAATTTTCTAAGCGGATAAAAAAAGGGTACCATATTGTGAGGCGTAATAATGGAGTAATTCGACGTCCGCACAGTAATATCGTCAACGTACTCCAGGTGTTATTACATTTTGCGTGACTGAGCGCACCCACAAAGACCAGACAAGTATGTATCAACTCGTCTAAGCTAAGGTAAGAACATATCTCAGTATGTAAAAACGGTGGCCTATTCCTTTAAGTTCCGATGTGAGAGTCAAAAATGTGTAGGCCTAATTATTGGTCATATTGAAGACTTGAGTGATTTTGTGATAAATTGTGGCTTCTTATGTTCAATATGGAATCACCCTAATTTGGTGATGTATCGTTCAGCCGCTCACATTTTTGGTTTCCATGAGGTTTTCTTTATCAAACAGAGGCTAAGGGATTGGCAAATAATGACCACCCACTTCCGATCACGTGTCTGGATCGAAAAATCAACTAATCAGCTACGTGCCAACTCATGGACATAAAAACACAAGGTTAAATTGAAGTTTTGTCTAAAAGGCTATAAACGGAAAAGTTATAAAATGATGTCTCCGTATTTTCAAGTGTTGAGTGTTTTCTTTGTTGTAAAATATCTGCGCAATGGTCGGTAGCACATAGCTGATTTGCCAGCGTCTAATGGGAATCACAATTGTTCACACTTTTTAGCAGTTTTCTCGTTTTCTGGCAGAACCAAAAACATATTTATCACACGCCAATAAAGTCAAGCCAAAATGGGGTCCATATGGATATTTTTTCAGAGCAAAATGTTCAGTAGAAACGAAAAAACGGCACTCGTTAGCATGGCTTCGCTAACGACGGCACCCGTAGCATGATGCTAGCATAGCTTCCTAGTTAGAATTGTTCATTTTTTAAGTATTTATGGGCTGTTGAACCATTTGCTCCCCACCATGTCTTTGTATCTATAGGCTATGTAGCAGAAAAATAAATTCATGAATCATAAAGCATTTGTTAAAGTAATGTTGGAGAAATGGGAGAAAGTTTTTTTTTTCTCTCTTCTTTGTTTTCCCCCACTGGCTGCTTCAAACATTACCATATATAGATATTTGCAAAGATGCCGTACCCAGGCTATCCATTCCGTAGTTTTAAACAACATCACCATCTGTACACATTCGATCAAACACACTAATTATACTTTTACAAATGATACGGTGACCAGCAATATGAATACCTCCCATTAACAGAGTTGCAGTGGTGTTTCCTCTAAAAAAAAAAAAAGTGGCCAGCCAGCACTTCCCCTTACACATGTCTCCAGCGTGAGGGCTGCGGCTCCGGTCTGACCCAGATACCCAGCGATACATCCTCCGCTAACGACATACACTGTTCACATCTGCACCGGGGAGAGACTGTGGAGAATCGCTGTGCCCTGTAAATGTCATCCATCATCCAGCATAACTGTGACGTCTCTATTGTTTATTAGAACTACTGTTCTCGCGGGGAAGTCCGGGGAGAAGTCTGGCAAAGAGATATGTTTATTTTAGTTTCTTGACGGTTTTCTTTGTTGCAGCTAATAGGCAAACGATATCTAGTGTATATATCTGGGATTTGAGTTATATCTTAAATGAGCATTTTGTATTTGGAATAAGTACTTGCTGCAGACAGTGAACAATTTTCTGAACATAAACTATGCGATCAGAACTGGCTATTTATTCAGACTCCTTTGCAGTTGTAGTCTTTGGTTTGTTTGTCCTCTTTGAGGTTAGTCCCTTGTTTAGAGTTACTTAGACATATAGTTGTAGTTTAGACCTGATTCGCACCCTTAGGTCCTCGGGCCAGAACCGCCTCACTGTCCCAAGGACCCACTTTAAAACCAGAGGAGACCTGTCCTTTGAAGCTGCTGCTCCGAAACTGTGGAATGACCTTCCTCTGTCACTACGTGTGACGATTTCTTTAAAAAACAGCTGAAGACATGGCTGTTTGGACGAGCTTTTAGTTGAAAAGGCTTTGATTGTTTCAATTGTAAATGTTTCTGTAACCATTGTTATTTTTGTGCCCCTGTGAAACACTTTGTGTTTTATCTGTGAAAGGGGCTATATAAATAAAATGTCTTCTTCTTCTTTTCTTTCTGATTCTGCCCAGGCATGACATGGTATTGTGCAGTGGCAGAACTATACTGGTCATTGAATTCTTTCTTTAGCGATACTTGTGTGAACAGTATGGGAATCACTGCTATATATGTAAGTTAGAGAACTGTTCCAAATGATAAAAAGGTTAGGTCAGTGGTTCCCAACCGTTTTTGTCTCATGGACCCCCTGAACTGTACGTTTATCTCAAGAGTGATCAATAGAATATGATTATGTAATACTACCATGTGGGGGGCAGGAGCCAGTTGTTCCTATTAGCTGCATTGCACTTTCACAAGTAGTATCTAAAAAGAAAATGTATGAATTACATTACAATGTATAAACATAATAGGCCTATTAAATGCTGTAATGTCACCTGAAAACCAATTAGTTAAAAAAAAATATATATATATATTTTGTGTTCAAACAAGCAACAAGAATAATTAATAAATAAATAAAAAATACAATTTAATAGTGTTCCCTAGTTTACGAATACTAATTAAATATATTATGATTTTAAATTAGAAATCATTCCAAGCACTTTTGGATTTGTCTTTCCAGCCTATACAGTAGCAGCCTACCTTGGTGACTCATCAGGTTGTACAAACTCTAGTTGAGCTTTGTTGATAGTATTTAATTCCATTCACATCTCTTTTGTTCATTCCTGTTGATCCACTGTCTACTTAAAATAATGCATAAGACATCATTTTTAGTGAGTTGTTGTTGCAAATCTGTTGTTTCTTCTTCTTCTTTTTTTTGACTAATGCCAAAAGGGTGCTGACATGAAGTGATTAAACAAATGCAGTTCCTCATTAACACCTGTGTGACATTCTCTAATTTACTTAAGCGGTGCCTGTCTATCTAGTCTTCTTAAAAAACATGATTGTTTGTGTATCGTAAATAAAGTGCTCCTGTGCGCATCTCCAGGCCCTGAATTTCAATGGGGCACTGCGTGCTGCTGATTTAATTGTGGACAAAAGAAGCCTTGATGAGAGCTGAAAGGTTGCCTGGCTACTGGTATACACCACAGCATCAAGGACTTAACTGTGTTTTGAAACCTGACTTAAAAAAAAGAGGCAAACACACTTCATAATGAAAGCTCTAGGGGCTTTGAGATCAGATAAAAGACCATCCTCAACAGCATTGTTCATTATCGGAAACATTTTGTGATTTTGTTAATTTTACATGAGCGTGAAAGAGGCGCTTTGCGACAGATGTTGAGTCTGGCTAGAGGGTTTTCTGCTGCCATCTGCTGGTCCGGTATGTTAGTGTAATAGATTCAATAACAAAGGGTTGTTTACAATTGGTTGTTTATATTTTTTGTATTCCTACATTACATTCAACATAAATGATACAGAGATACGTTAATCCTATGAAATTTGTTACGGCCCCTGGGATGATCTTGATTTATTATTAGAACCGGCCCGCAGACCGCAGCAAGCCGGCAGCCCGCAGATCTTTTACACGCACCAATACTACATTTCCCACAATGCAACGGTGACGCACCGAGCAGTAGGCTGCTTCATTTCAATATTTATTGGCACAGCAGTCGTCAGCATCACAGTAAAATTAACTTTCAGATACCCATCAAAAATGGCAAAACGGAAGGTGGACACTGAGAACCGGGGGTTTCAAACAAGGTGGGAGTCGGAGTATATGTTCACGGAGGTAGCTGGAAAACCTGTGTGTCTTCTGTGTGGAGAAAGTGTGGCGGTACTGAAAGAGTATAATCTGAGACGACATTATGAAACGAAACACGCGGACAAAAACAAGAATATGGACATGGAACAAAGGCTACAAAAGGCAGAGGAATTAAAACGAGGCCTCTTTATCTGATCATATTGGAATATATTTGTTATGCTGCGTTTACACATAAGCACGATGCGTTACGAATGTCATTTTTCCGTCATTCGTGACGTTCGTGACGTGACTTAACGCATCTCAATGGGATTCTTAACAGAACGCATCAGTTCGTGTCACAAAGTCGGCCAATCCGCGCTCCAAGTCACGGACAGCACCTGGCGCTGCCGCTCCGCGGGGTGCTGAAAGTGTTCCTCCGACCTTTCTTCCTCCTGGGTCGTACCTGATGTTCGGGAGTTGGAGCCAGAAGAGCCCAATGACTCAGGGGAGAGCACGGCCTCTGCTCCGCCTCCAACCCGGTGGAAGAAGATCACTCCACATTCGCCCAATTCTTGACAGATTTCGGACAGAACGCGAATATTCCCAGTGACCCGTAACAGCGCGTGGCAGCGCGCAACACCACGCAGCAGCGCGGGACGCATATTCGTGACCGTGCGTAATAATTCGTGCCATTAATCGTAACGCGTAGTAACAGGTCGCAACAGTTAGTGGCGGCGCGTGAAACCTCGACCCCGAATCATCAAATTCGTGATCCTTGGCCACGAATGTGCATTTGTGGCATTCGTAACGCATCGTGCTTATGTGTAAACGCAGCATTAGGTTTTCAGTAGGTTCAATTAGGTTCACTAGACTATATGCGTCATTTAAAAAATTTTCAATGAACATTCGAACAGTCCGGCCCTCGGCTTGTAGCTAAATTTTTTATTTGGCCCTCCGTCCATTTGACTTTGACACCCCTGTTCTATAGTATGTTGAATAAAATGCAAGGAAGGTTTATTTGTAGAGTACAATTCACGGTTGCATAAAATTACAGGGCACACCCAATCAATATAAAATGTAATGAATGAATTACAGTAAAAGCAAAGAGTGTAGATACAATATTTTCAGTTATCAAATGCACAGGCAAACAATTTATCCTGGATTTGAACATTGTCAAGCCTGTTTCACATCCTCATGAAGACTGTTTCAGATCTTAGCAGCATGAAACTAAAACGCAGGCTGTTTAGTTCTGACTCTGGGAAACACCAGGATAACCTTGTCGATATTTTTTTTTGGCCCTTTCTGTAGGGTTTTACACAATTAATATTACTTATATTACTATATTACTGTTCTCCCCGAGCTCACTCTCTTTGTAATCTTCGCCTACATGTAAAAGAGATGCCTTCCGGTGTAGTCGAGTATATCCATTGTGGCCATACCGCCTTTGCTCTGCCCAATCCCCTCAGATCCTGGAAGCTAAGCAGGAAGGGCCTGGTCGGTACTTGGATGGGAGACCGTTTGGGAACACCAGGAAGCCAAGCGAATGTAGTGTGTGTGTGAGTGGTTGGTGGTGGTCGGAGGGGCCGATGGCACAGACTTGTTGCCTCGCTTCTGTCAGTCTACCCCAGGGCAGCTGTGGCTACAATAGTAGCTGACTACCACCAACTATGGAGTGAATGAATAATGTAAAGCGTCTTTGAGTGTCCAAAAAAGCGCTATATAAAACCGATGCATTATTAGGCCGAGCGGCCTGCCGTAGCAAGGGCCTATTGTAATCGCAACGCAGTGCGCGCAGAGCACTGCGTTGCAGTGCTCCAGTTCATCCCGAGATGTGGGGCATCAAAAGTTATCCAAATTTTTTGGCTAAGTTTTACGGTTTGTTTGCGGCGAAGCCGCAAACTTTACGAAGAAATTTGCGACTTACCGAAAACAACAAAATGCTCCCATTTGCACAAACGAACTCCGATTAAAAATCGGAAATATACATTTTATTGACCTTTCACTTCCGGACACAACAAATGTGAAAAAGTGAGATTTGGCGCGATAGCGCTCCCTCTAGGCCGAGAAGAAAACATACATTATGGGAAAAAAATTAGTTTCTCGGAGATGGATAAAATTCGGCACAAAAATAGCTGATGGCATCCCGATCCAGAAAGCCAATGAGACCCATACCGTATTTTGTACGGTGTTGCCATGGAGACGCCCGGGGCCCACCATGTTATTCCAATGGGACTGACCCGCATATCACACATTATACACATTACAGCTCGTTAGCGCCCTCTGTCAGGAGCGTGTGGACAGTAGCCATTGAAGTACGGCCCGACAGGGCCGTCCGATGCTGCTTGTGAAATAAAAAAGATTTGGGGCGCGCTGGCGCCCTCTGCAGGTTGGAGCCATCATTCACATGGAGACGCTAAAAATCTCGTTTTGACGTTTACTCACAGAGATTAATGGCACATCAGGGCAATAAAATGTAGTGTGGCCACGTTGGCGCCCTCGGTGGGTTATGGCGCGGCAATGGAGGCACTAAGGGACGCCTCCATTACATGGTTGCTAGGCAACCAATAGGTGGTCGGCCATTTTGGGAAAAATCGAGTAATCAGCGCCGAAGGCGCCATTTCTCGCCTTTGCTCCTTTATAATCTCGACCTAGGGTGGCAGCGACATTATAACCACGTAGGGCGCGGCAGCGCCTCCCGGTTACTGCGGCGGCGTGCGATAGCGTTCAGTAACCAGCCAACGAGACCCGCGAGGGCCTCTCGATGCCGCTTGCGGCTTTAATTATTATTATTATTCGCCGATTGTCATTTGTCAGAACACCAATCTTCAACATTTAGATATTTACCTTTCATTTAATTTCTTCATTGTCTACAGCGGTGTCTAACCTTGAGAAGGAGAGTAAGCTGTCGCTCCACTACCAGGCGCCATGGCACCAGTTCCACAACGTCTTTCACCCCTGCACTCGGCCGCCGTGTTTGGAGGAGCTGCACCGAAACGCCCAGTTCTGCCTCAGAGCCCTGCAACAAGGTATGACAAGTCGAAGGTTTACATTGCTCACAGAAATATACATACGTTCTAATGTTTTTCTGTCAGACGAGCAACAGAAGAGGTCCACAAGTCGAGAGAGGAGCCGGGTAACCATCTCGATCTCAGTGGCGCCCCCTATGCCCACCTTCCCTTCACCACACACCATCCGCAGACAGCAGAGGAGTCGGGTGGCCAGAGCTGTGAGTGCAAAACGTCAAGAAAAGGAAACTGTGATCAAGTTATTGAAATTATAAAAATGCATGATACAACAGACAAAATCAAAGCTTCATAGTAGGTCCTCAAGAAGATAAAAAGAGCTAGTGCAAGACCAAAACTATTTATTTGGACTGAGAAGTTTGCAGCCCTGCGAATCAGTTACTGTCAGTTTGAATAACTTGCATCTTCCTTGTGTTGTCTTACAGCAAGAGAGAGCGGAGAGAGAGCAAGAACTTGACTATCAGCCCAGGAAGGAGATGATTGTTAGGGAAACTGACATTCAGACTGTACAGAAAAAGGTGAGATATCCACTTAAAAAAGTAAATAAATGCAACTCATTTTGCTCTCCAAACCTCTCGTCTTTGCTGAATCAAAAACTCTGTATCGTTTTAAACAGGAGAGATCAGTACGAGAAGAAGTTCAACGAAAGGTAAGGCATAAAATGGTTGTGAGATTAATTTGCTTTTTTGAAATGTATATTGATTATAAATTATTCTACTGGATATAAGTCAAAGTTAAAACTAAGATTTAGAACTAATTTAGCTCTGTCTCTAAATACATTTAATTGCTCATTTCTCATGATCCCATTTCTGTTGTGTTTTTATTTTTCGTACTCTATCTTTATAGTTTGAGTGTTTTTACTCACTTCATCCAATCGATGGTTGCAACTTCATTCCATGGAATAGAAAGGTATCAGCAAAATGCTATTACGTCTTGACACATTACATTATACATATTTAATTTGACCATAGACGATGCCTCGCCTACGACTACATTAGATACAATTAGCTGGATTTTACTGTTGAAAAATCCATGCCTATATAACACAAACATGTTGGTTCAATGTAACAGCTTCTTTAAGTGTCTGAATAAAACCTGCTAAATTTGAAAGACATTATACTTCTCTCATTACCATCATGAATCCAAAGGATACAAAATTATCATCTACCAACATTTCCCCTACACTACATCCAGTCTATGCTAACAGTTTTTCTTTTGGTGTCCTCAGTCTACCTCGACGGGAGAGAATGAAATCGCTGAGGTCATTGGAGGCCAAAAAGCCAAAGCACCGGCTCCTGCTGCTCCCGTTATGAAGGACAAACAGACCGCCCGAACCAGGGAGAGACACACCTCACCAGACCCAAATTCCGAACCCAGCTCCATCTCTTCCTGCATCATTCCCATCAACGTCACAGGTAAGAAGAGGACAGAATAAGATCAATGTAATATACTAACGTGTGATAATTTTATCATGTTAATAGCTGTGAAAGTTTGGTTTCTTCTCTCAGAATGTTCTCCAGACCATGGGTTTATCCCCTAGTGTTTTAAGTTCATACATTTTACGTTGGAAGTCAATGCAGTCTTATGTTTTCCAGGAGTAGGGTTTGACAGAGAAGCCAGTGCCCGCTGCTCCCTTGTCCATTCCCAGTCAGTGCTTCAGAGAAGGAGAAAGCTGCGGCGAAGGAAGACTATCACGGGAATACCTAAAAGAGTGCAACAGGACATGGGTATGTTCAAGTGGACCAGTCGTCTTGAGTTGGATCTGATCCATTAGCTTATGGCTATATGCAGACACCTGACAATGTAAATAAGCATAAAGGTTAAATTACCTCCCTCAAAATGTGCATTCTAATCTAATCTGGTATTCAAAATTACAAGAAGAAAGATTTGAACTGAAGATGTGTCTGTATTTAGATTCAGATGAATCACCAGTGGCAACAAGAGAGCGCACCGTGATTGTTCATGCCAACCCACACCAACTCTCTTTGTATGAAGAAGACCTCTCAATCAGTGGTCGCCTCTCACACACCCGCGACTCTGGCTGCCAGACCGATGACTTCATTATAGCATGTAAGTTCTTTAATAGATTAGTAAGCATCACATTAACACAGTTTGCAGGAAGGAGATTAGAGTCCCTAGGTATCAAACCAGACAAAGGGAGGTCCAAAATAATAAATTCACACTCTAGGAATAATACAGGAACACTTGCTACTTAAAAATACATTACAAGAAATTAAAATCTTTGCTTTCCTGTAATTGCAGCACTTGTTGAAATTACAGGAAAGAATGCCAAGAGGCCAGACCAGGCATGCGTCATTTTTACTCTTTTAATTGTCCCTGTAGGTACAGCAGCTCCCTCCCGAAGGCGTATCCGAGCTCAGCGTGGCCATCAAGGTCTCCCTGCCTCACTGTCCCATTCTACGGGCAACATTTCTGCGCTGGGCGACCCATCTGAGACCACTTACACCAGCTCCACGAGCCATAGCCGCTTAAGATCTCGCAGCCTCCCAAGAGAGGGTGGTCGTCTGCTAGACAGTGACGAAGATGACGATGACGATAATTACGACGACGATGATGATGAGGAGGATGAGGAGCTGTCGCCGTATGAAGCAGAGGACTTTATTCCATCAGGGCCCAGTCCCAGGATGAAGATGATGATGATGAAGGATGAAGAGGAGAGCACCGACGACCAAGCGGCACCCGAGCCTTTGCAGCTTGGGACTCTCAAACGGCTGCAGCGATTGGGGGAAAGAGGCGGAGGTGGGGGTAGTCCGGAGCACAGCTGGATGGAGAGAGGTCGCTCCCGCTTACCCCGTAAAGCGGACATGGGCAGCTGTGAAATCTCATCAAGTTCGGATACCTTCAGCAGCCCAATTCATTCAGTGTCCACAACTGGAGTGCTAGGTACACACGTGGACCACAAGGAGGATCACCAGTCATCCAGTGGTAACTGGAGTGGGTCGAGCTCAACATGTCCATCGCAGACGTCCGAGACAATCCCGCCTCCCTCGTCGCCGCCACTCACAGGATCGTCCCACTGCGACTCCGAGCTATCACTCAACGCTGTGCCCAATGCCAGTGATGAGGGGTACTCGTTAGATCCCGCTTACCATTCAGATTTAAGGCCTCAAGGGCAGGGCCACAGGTCTAGTTCTTTCACCTCATCAGCCACTGACCAGCTGGATGATGCAGGAGTAAGTACAGCCAGTGAAGGGGAGTGGGCTTATCCTCCTGACCAAGACCAGATTGACCCTGACCAAGAAAATGACCAGGCGCAAAACCAGAGCCATGAATTATCCCAGGAATACAAAGGTCTCCAAGATCAAACATGTTTTACTGACAAGACCTGCAACACTGATAAAGACGGCTACCCAGTCGACCCAGACAGTTTTTACTTCTCAAGAGTGAATTCTGGGGAGTGCAACCAAACTTACAGAGGTTACACGTATAACTATGCAGATCAAGGGCCTGAGAGCGTCCAAAACACTGTGGCAGCACCACTACAACAAGGGGTTTACAACTATTCATCTGGCACTATGACTTTAGGCAGGACTTGTCGTCCAGTGAAAAAAACAAAAGTCAAACCTCCGCCACCAAAACGGATCTCCTCACTGAAGGAGCCGAGTAGCTGTGTTGATGTTGGAACAGACACACAGACCGAGTATGATCAACCAAAGATGGTTAATGAACATGAACTTACGTCTTCCATGGATATGAAGCTAGAATTAGAATTAAGTGGTGGTCCAGACCAACTGCAGACATCGTGTCTTGTAGCAGAGCCATTGGGAACCTGGGGGGTGGGTCTACGAGAGACTGTTGACATAGTAGAGCCCATGTCTTTTAGTTCCGCAGACACCCACTCTTTTAAAAACGAAGGCGCTGTACAATCTGACTATGCAGACCTATGGCTTCATAACTCTGAGAAAATTAACAATGGTGAATACACATCGATGTCCAACTCGAGCACAGCCACAGGAACAACTGTTATGGATTGCATCAAATCACCAGAAAGCTCCTCATCCTCTACAGACACCCAAATACAAGCTCCTGCCCAAGTTTCAGAAACTCGGGCAGCTAGCCCCCCACCTCCAGACTTTAAACTGGGATCACCAGAGAAACTGGCAGGCTTAGCCTCACCATCAAGTGGATATTCGAGTCAATCAGAAACTCCAACATCTACCCTGCCCTCTTCTTCTGCAGCGTTCTTCCCAGGACCATTGTCTCCCTCAACAGGTAAAAGAAAGCCGAAAGTGCCAGAGAGGAAGTCTTCTCTCTCTTCCCTACAGCACTTTCCACGAGATGGAGCTTCCCTTTCCTGTGGCTATAAAAGAGACCCAGACTTTCCACCTCCACCTTCTCAACTTGATCTAAGCATTCTTCATGGTGGTCATGGGAGACACACTCTATCACACCGAACACATCACATGCACACTTTGCATTACAACAAACACAGAGTTGGAAATGTTTTTAATGCTGGAGCAAAATTACTAAGTCCAGAAACCTCATATAGCAACCCTCCACCATGTCAAGTCTCTGCTCCGTCAATTTCATTCACTAGTGTGACAACATCTACTCTACCTGTTCGACGTGCAGGGCAGCAGCATACATCCAACCATTCAGCCGATAGTTCAAGTAGTACTGACCAAGACACACCAAGTATAGCAGAGACAGCTACCAGACCAAAATGTCCTCACAGTAGCACCACTCTTGCTCCACCAGTGAATTCCAGACCTCTGCCTCCACGAAGGCCCCCTCCAAGGCCCCCTGGACATGACCACATTTTCTCACCAGAACATTTACAGCCAACTCCCCCAGGTCGGCACCCAGATGGGCCTCCATCTTATGAAAGCCTGCTATTCAGGCATGATCGATACGGACCCGGAACATTCTGGTCAATGACAGCCTTCAGAACCAGAATAGACCCATTATCAGATACAGATGAGGGTTCACCATTGCATCGACCTGTGCCCCGGGCACCTCATCCTTCCCCTGTTGATCTACACACTCATATACAGTCACACACTGAGTTCAGAGGACTCTCTCATTCAAGTAAAGGTCACCCAGAGTTCAGAGTTTTGGGAGAGCGTTCTTTTTCGCAAGATGACGATGAGGAGGATGAAGAAGAAGAAGAGGAGGAACCAGTCAAAGAGCCGCTGAGACCTACATGTTCCAGAATAAGCATGCGATCCGATCACCCTCCACCCCCGGCCTACGGGGGATTCCATTCTGACTCAGGGCCCTGGTCTAGTCCACTCAAAGTGCCTGGTACCACAGCAGAGACATCGCACCCTTACCTAATCAGCGATGCAAAAAGAGGCGGACCCGAAGAGCAAGTCGGAGAGGAAGAGGTGACATCAGGTGCTACCAGAAGTGCCCATCAGCAGCAGCTCCAAGAGAGCAAAGATGACTCAACCACTCCTGATACAGAAGATTACTTTAGTAAAGGTAAGAGTCTAATATTGCACAATTACTGTAAGCTTTGAAAACTTATTTTAAATGTGGGATTTTATGTGATATCGTAATAAAAAACAAAACAAAAAATACATCATATATGATGGTGATATTGTTTTGTGCAGATTCTACACCCAGTGATAATTCACTCTCACCTGTGACAGACGACACCAAAGTGGATGATGACATAATTATAACCTCCCCTAACAAGAGCCGTACTACAGAGGATTTGTTTGCCATGATACACAGGTACTCAGTCTTTGCTGTAAAACTGTAATAATGTTTACAAAAATTCTTTATCACACAACTTCTGTTTTTCAGATCTAAGAGAAAGGTCCTAGGTCGTAAAGATTCTGGAGATGTGAACACAAAGTCTCGCCATTGCCTTCCAGCAGCAGTGAATAGTGGTAATATCCCTACAATCACCATCCCACCTGCTCCTCCTGCACCTCCTGTCCATGTTCCAGTAACCCTGGCATGTGCAGCTGGGTCACAGCGAGTTCCCGTGCCCATCTACCGCAGTGCAAAAAAGTCCAGTACGTCAAATGAGGAATTTAAACTTTTGTTGCTGAAGAAGGGTAGTAGATCTGACACCAGCTACCGCATGTCAGCAATAGAGATTTTAAAGAGCCCCATAACTCCTAAAACACCTGGGGACTGCCTCCAAGAAGGACAATTCAGACAAGCAGAAGAACTATCCTCGACCCTACAAGAAGCCGCTCTGTCAAACCTGGAACCTGTCCATATACCTGGCCTCTTTCCCAGAGCAAACACGGAGAGTTTTACTCCCAAAACCCTGCCTATGTCAGCTGCGTCTCGTCAGGGGCGCTCCCGGATCCCCCCTGTAGCAAACAGCAGTCGGTATAGCACACGCAGCCGGCTCTATACCGCCCCAATGCAAGCCATTTCTGAAGGAGATACAGAAAACTCAGATGGGAGCCCCCATGATGATCGGTCGTCCTAATAGCGTGAGACCAGAGATGTCCGACCTCTACTCTGAGACAGGTCCAGCCTTTTGATATGGCCCTGCTACTTTTTAAATCTTGAAAAGGGTGCGTCACCAGGGCCAGTAGTGACTCCACAATGACACTTAAATCTGACTTGCATTATACACAATTGTTTATACCTTTTCTATTCAGTCAGTGTAGCAAGACACTGGTCATTTAATGAATAAAAGTGAAAACGTCTTGCAAAGTACTGCATCAGAAGAAAATCTGGAAGAAAACAAAAATGGAAACCTATTTTCAATAAACTGTCTTTTTTAAGAAAAAATTAAAAAATTCAACATTTTTTAAAAATCAAAATGTGTGTGTGCATGTATGAGCACATACGACATCCACTAATATTTTTAATTATGTTTTAAATGGTGTGGGTGAATGTATAATTTAAAAATAAATTTCTAAAATATAGATAAAAATACTTTTTGGCCCAGAGAAGAAGCCAAACACTATGTCAGTCGTTATTTTGTTAATACTAATGAGAGTTCATTAATAAACCAAATTATGTATTAAACTTCATCAATGGACATAGATGAGGTCACTAAGAGCCAATCATGCTATATTTCTTCATACAAATTATATAAAAAAAATAACATGATGCATGTATTTTTGTAGAATTGCGCCTCAGAACATGAAGACAAAGTTCATCATGTTGCATGACCTTATATATAAAATCCCCAGATCCTGGTTTCTGTCAACATTTTTGTGGCTCCATTGTATTGTTGGAATATTTAATCTTTCACTGTGAAAGGTTTCAGTGATATCACATGCCAGTGAGTTATCTTGGACTGAGTGTCTCATGATGGAACAAGGTCTTGTGTGCCTGTAGTGGAGCG
The DNA here is from genome assembly GCA_021464625.1 of Proterorhinus semilunaris. Lineage (NCBI taxonomy): Eukaryota > Metazoa > Chordata > Actinopteri > Gobiiformes > Gobiidae > Proterorhinus > Proterorhinus semilunaris. The sequence goes on from CM038346.1 coordinate 31,875,266, forward strand.
ACTTAAGAAACAGGTGAATTATGGACAATCGCACAAAGGCCTTTTGTACTAGAAGTAGTTATTAGTCTGGGCAGTATTTGTCCTCTTGAATCTAATCAAATTCAACTTCCTCTAGTAGATTTTCCAGTTTCGGCTGGCCTGTAGTGCTTCAGGCCTAAAACAGAAAAGTGCATTTCAGAACAGACACTATAAAGTGCAGTTGGTGACAATGTTAGAAGGTACTCAATCGGTTTGGGACTAGATTTGGACAGGTTTCCAAGAGCCAGTCTTACTTTTGCACTTCTTGAAAGGGAGGCTTTTCTTATAATGAAATAACATTGTATATTTGTACTAAAACTATAGTAATATCTATATAAGATGGGCAGATTTTTTTTGTAACAAACAACTGAGTGTAGCAAAGAAGAACAGGTCTTACTAACATGAAAACTAACAGTTCTCTAACCTCTCTTGTTGCCTCTCCATTATTTGCAGTGACCCAGTAGCATCAGGCAGGTGGACATTCAAAACATTAACCGGTGTAGCCACACCTCTCAAACAAACCAAACCTTTTTTGGATTACTTACTCTGGGTTAATTGCAGGGGCCTATGTTGAAAATACAAAAATACAACTTAATGCAATGCCATCGGAAACTGTGTAAATTATGAATTTCTCATTAAATCCAGTTACTTTTTGAGTGTCCAACTGCCTTTTAGAGCCGATATTATCCAATATTATATTACATTTCCAGATATTTATGAGACATAGAATAATATTTGCAGTTTCAAATTTGTGCTTAATATGTTTAAGAGCTGTTGCAATGCTACTTAGCCTCTTAATAATACAGTAATATTTTCTAAATGGTTATTTAAAAACAAGAAAAAAAGAAATTGACTTACAGACCTGGTGGTGCGCAATCCACTCAACAAGAGTCCAAGAGAGGTGAATTGGTCTTTCAGGACTGTTATTTATGACAGTTATTCTATGCATCATTGATTCTGGAAACTGGGTTGTTCATGCATTCAGAGACTGTACTTCAAACAAAACATTCACTGTATTCTGTGAATACTACTGCAAAACAAAATATTGTTTATTGTAAATTCATAGATAGATAGATAGATAGATAGATAGATAGATAGATAGATAGATAGATAGAGGCAGACAGACAGACAGAATCACAACTGATAAAACTCAGCGAACCTGAATTGCAGAACTGACACTGTGCAAGATGGAGAGCGTACAATGCTGTGAATTAACATTATGAATTTTACATTGATCATATTGCTAAAGCGCACTTGTTCCTGTTCATTGTTTGATTTGTTGTGTTTACAATAGCATGCAATAAGTAATGAAAAAAGAACCAAGAAAAGGACACCACCATATCATTATTTTTATCTGAGGGATGTGTCCATACCACAAGAAGATATTTTGTATTTTCTGTTGAATTGTCTAGTTCGATAGTGTGTTATAGGTGTACAAACTGTCTGGCTAATTCTGTTCTGTATAGTCGTGCTCACCAACAAGGGTTAATCCTGTACTGTATATCTACTACTCACTGGACAATCATTCGTCTATGTAAAGAAAATAATAGAGAATCTTTCGTGAGGAAGAATCCACTTTTGGTGCTGGTCCTAGTTTTGCTGGAGCTGTGAAAGTTGGAAAAAGAAGAGAAAGATACAGTATATTAACCAGAACAACAAGCTTCATTCAAAGTGCATATACGGGAAACACGTGGTAAAAGTATGATTGAAAAATATCATCAACTGACTCCAAATTAAGTTTGATTTGATCTAACAAAGGTCATTTTTAATTTTCATGAACAAAAAAGGCATTGACTGTAACATAAAAATGTCAATCAAGGTTGGAAGTTTGTTTAGTGTTTGGGCAAATGGTGCAATATTGAATTTTTTTGTCCACTGAGCACCTATTTATTATTGGATGCAGCTTAGTCCAAAATTGTTATAACTCAAATATAACTTGACAGAAATACTAAAAATGTGTATTTAAAATAAAATATGGATTAACACTAAACATACTCACCTTGATACAGTGAAGAAGAAGACCGAAGACACGGTTTAACTGTCGACATAAAATGGGCTCTATGTTTAAAACTAGCTAGGACTTATAAGATTTGAATCACTTTTGTATTTTTGTACAAACCTGTAAATATGTTTTTAAAGAAAAAAAATGTTGAAAAAGCTTTCTTTTGTAAAATAAATCAATAAATGACTAAAAACAAAAATGCTTCTTTGGGGTGAATGATATGCTGAGCTTTAGTTACAGCTTAAAGGGATATTTCAGGATTTTTGACATAGGGCCTCATTTCCCAGTTATCCAGAGTGTTGTTGATGTCTGGAGATATTTTTTTCTTAAATTCATGCAGTTCTTGTATTTGAAGAGTGTAGTGGCGCTTGGCTAGGGCAAGGCTAAAGCATTTCTATGGTATCAGTTAGCCTGCATTAAAAACAGTCTGACCCACTCCACAGTGCACTTGAGATAAATCCCATATAACACCAGACTAACGATATAAATGTCTGTGTCGATAGAATAATAATATAACTGACCTTGTATCACATGAATTGCCGCATTTGAGGGACGATTTTCTCGCAGATCACTCCGCCGCTGCGTTAGCTTACAGCCACAAAGCTGAGGCTGCTCAAATATAAGTTATTTTAAATGCAAAATGGTAAAAATTATTCTATCGACACAGACATTTATATTATATAGTCTGGCGTTATAAGTGATGTACCTCAGGTGCACTGTAGAGTGGGTCAGACTGTTTTTAATGCAGGCTAACTGATAACATAGAAATGCTTTATCCTTGCCCTAGCCTAGCGCCACTAGACACTTCAAATATAAGAACTGCATGAATTTAAGATAAAAATATCTCCAGACATCAACAACACTCTGGATAACTAGGAAATTAGGCCCAATGTCAAAAATCGTGAAATATCTCTTTAAATGTCATTAGGCACTCTCAAAGCGCTTCACAAAGGAACAGCAAGAGCTGACATTGTTGCAGTATCACCCCCTGGCGGCCAGGGGCGACTCCAACAGATACTTTGTAAACAGCATTCTTGTAGCTTTGCATCTCCCTAGCACTGCCTGGCTCCAAAAAGTTTATTTTTTTCTAAAAATTGCTATGACACATGTAACAACGCAAGGCTATCATATTTTTAACCACGCTGTTTATTGTACAACATAAATGAAAAGTTGAAACCTACATCTATGATTGACAGGCTCTGGAGCACTGTGGAGGCTCGTAGCCGGTCTTCCCGCCTTTTTGCCCAAGGAACAAGCTTTGTTAGAGGAGATTAAGCTGCCATGTTAATTTCACAGGCCGGCACAAAATAAAGAAAAAGAAATAAAGTTATGTTTTGTAATGAGGCGATTTAGACAAATGGATACCAAAATAGGCCAAGCAATAACAGGACTTACCTAAGATAGCCTTGAATTCTTGCAGTTTAGCATTCTTTCTCCCTTAGACAGAGGGCTGGAAAGAAGCGGGAACTACAAATATAAAAAATAGCCTACTAGGAAAAAAGAAAAAAACATGTTGTTTTTTTGTGTGTGTAGAAATCTGCTTCTTATGAATCTTGCCAATTTTCAAATTTTACTTCAGTTGCTTCGAACTCCGCACGAACTCCTTTGGGCTGATTTCATGGCAGTTCATGGGAGAGCTGCTAAACTGTCCACTTCTCCGATTGGCTGTGAGCCTGGGACTGCCTAAATGTTTGGCATTTCGTTCCGTCTGGCTACCGCTGTGGATGCTACCTGCCGATATTAAAAACTGCGTAGGTTACACAAGCAATAATACATAACAAAAAACAAGTCCAAACATATTAGTTATCTACTTCTTTTTTGCATATAAAACAAAAATTATGTTTGGTTATTAGCCTAATTAAAACGTATAATTCCCAAAACGGCTGTAATCCCTTTTACAATTTGATCAGTCTCCTAGCTAACCAGTGTAACAATTCGTAGTTAGTGCAATCAGCACTTAAATATTGCAAATACATCCTGTTACACCATCCCTTTGGATGAAATGCAGCACCACTTCCTTTAATGCAACCCTAGGCAGGATATTTCAAACGTTGCCATGGCAAATTGGCGGCCATCTTGGGATTGTCCAATGCTGTTAGTTAAATAATAATTACAAGTAAGGTAATAAATATATATATTTATATAAAGAGAGTGAAAGACAGACATTTCCATTTAAGTCTGCAGGACTGCAAAATGAGGAGAGAGAGAGAGAGAGAGAGAAATTTAGGTAAACAACTCTTTCATCTCCCCCCATGTCTCTGGCCAGAAAACCACAATCGGTCAAAAAAAATGTTGACGTTGCATTCGGCCCACAGGAGCGTGCCATTGTGGAGGTGGGGTGAATATTTCACGTTCGCTACCGCTACACAGAAGAGTTTGCAGTAAGAAAATGGTGAACAGTTGTTACGTGATAAGTTGCTGTAGCAATTCTGACCAAAAAACACACCAAAACCTACGTTTCCATAAGTATCCTAGGCAGTGCTTAATTTGTAAATTAATAGTTTCAGGTCTGAATTTTGGTCTGATGTGATGGATTCGGGGAACAGGCCAAAACATTCGCCGGAACACTCTCATTAAACACCATTATATCAGATCAAATCTTTGCCGGATCCTTCTAAATATTTCCCGGATCCTTTACCCTGAAAAACTGAACTGCGTTCCCCCAAACGGGGGATAAAATTAAGCACTGATCCTAGGTCGAAAATATGCCATGGGGGGCAGGTTGAGCAATTAGCATGGGGCACCAGTCAGCCGAGGGGCGCAATAATTTCTTTCACTCCGTGCTGCCAACCAATCAACACAACGATTGACAGGTGTCATATGACACGCAGCCAAAATGGCGACCTCCAGTGGTCACGTGTCTTCATTTGACCAATTGCAACTTGACTGCCACCAGGTCGGAGCACCAATTCACACTAATGGAATCACGAAGAAGAAGATAACAGGCTAACGGCCAAAGCTAACTGCGGGCTAACACCACCTAAACAGTATTTAAAGCCAAGTTTGAGTGAAAAGAATTATTTCCATTGTGTAATTGGTTGTACAATATCCCTCTCTCCCTTTGATTAATAAGTAAAAAAACGGAACGTGCTACGACACCTGCACGCTTATGGCCTCTAGGGTGCACGAGTTACTTAGTACTGCTTTAAATACAGAATTACAACATTGTTGCATATTATAATATATCCATCAATAATTAAAACATTTATTTTACACCAAATAGTAAAACTGATTACTTTACTATGGAAATGAAAACAAATTATAATAATAAATAATAAAACACTGTAAAGACCCGGTCCAAGTCAATATCACAGTAACAAAAAAACACATTTATTAGCTGAATTAACGTGATTTCTTCAGCAGATTGACCATCACAACATGGCCGCCGGAGCTGGCCATTGGTTCCAATGGGTTTCATTGAACTATATTGGTTTCTTTTGGTGCTATTAGGCTGTGCCGAACATTTAGGGAGTCCTCCGATTGGCTCGCTGTCTGTCAGGCAACCGGTGACATGGCGCCTTCCAAGGATCCAATTGGCTTCGGTCTCGCCCGCGCCGCTAATCCCACGCGTTCCAGCCAATGACGGCCCAGCCCCGCGCGTACGGTCACGCCCGCCGGTTCCTTTCATCTTCAGCTAGCGTTCACCACGACTGCTCTTTCGGTTACATTGTACTTGCATTTCCATCATTTTTCTGCAGACATGGATCACCGCGTGTCATTAGAATAGCCTGTTCCGGATTGCTATCAGTATTGGCACCGATATATTTGCCAGGAGTTTCCTATTTGCGATAACCTTGATGTCTTTTGCGCAACGATGATGTCCAAATTGCGTCCCATTCACTTTGGCTGACACGACTTACCTGAGGATCACCTATTTACCTACCGGCCTGCCAACGTAGACATGTTTTTGCTTCTGAAACGTGACGCGACATCGATGATCAGACTTTGAATTAATGCAACGTTGATAGTCCTCCATCCATCCGTCGTCCCAGTACATTCGCGTTATAAACATGGAATACGAGGATAAAGCCAAGTTTGCGGCTGACCGCCTACTGGGCTATACGAAAGATCCATCTGGGTGGAAAGTGTGCAAAAAATCCGTGAGTATTGCTGTGGTGTAGTTTCCTTTCACTTCTATATTTAAAATGGGCGTAGAGCTCTGTTAGATCTAATTTTGTTAGAGGGCCAAATGAAGCCTGTGCGAGTGTGCGTGCATTCCAGTTCACTGAGGTATTTACTATGTTACAGTGCACATCCTTTGGGTGGCAAATACGAACAATTACACAGGCATTTCAAATGTTTATTCTGCACATGGCTTACTGTTGTGCTTACTATGCTACTGTATAACCGAAATGATTGACTGTAAGTGGCTAATTACATAATGTATATCTGCAAGTTACATTATGTAATGTTAAAAACAGTATATCTGACACTACGTTTTATAACAGAATAAGACTAAGAGATATCTCTGAACTCCCCTATTGTCAACACATAGTTTATGTAGTGTTTGCTTATTGACCTTTGCAAAGAAGGTTTGAGAGGAACACAGTGTCTGTCTTATCATGTGATAGAAATGACAATAAAGCAAACTCTTCGCTTTGAAAAGGTTGTACATATTTCTATGCTTGATTTAGCACAGAACATGTAAGTGTCCGTGTTTGGGCTTGCCATTTGGATTTTCACATTCAGGCTACAGGTACTGTATAGTTGGCCAACATGACATTGCCATGGGCCTACATGAATACAAATAAAAAGGCCTGTTTCAATCTCCACTCCAAAAACAAACAATAAGAACCCATTTAGATCTACTTTCACCTGTGCTTGATGAGAACACATTTTCTTTCTCCACAGAATGATGTGGTTGTGTCTTGGCGTCCTTCAGTTGAATATCCGGGAAATGTGTAAGTCGCCTTTTACTACAATAGCTATTTTTGAAAATCAATGGATGCAAAACGATTGAGCGACAAAGGATATTGACTAATGTAATACTTGATACTAATGTAATTGATACAGACAAAAGCTAGTAACTAAAGCCTGCTTCAAAGTTGTAATTGTATACCTGTCATCTACTCAGAGAGAACAAACATCATTTTCTTTGTCCTTGATTGTTTTGTTCCCACTTTTCATCCCACTTTTCACCAAGGGATTTTCTCAAATTTAAGCAACATCAATTGACAAGACTTAAATGTTGTTTATTAATAAAATGCATGGATGTAGCAAATGTCGCACACTTATCCTCTCCCTGATGTCCCACATAGATACAAAGGGGAGGCAGTGGTGAACGGGGGTCTGCTGAAAGTCTGGGAGTGTCTCAAACCGATCCCAAACGGCCTCAGGGTGAAGTGGGACAGCAACGTCAAGAAGTTCGAGCTTCTGGAGCAGATAACAGAGGTTTGTTCAAATTCACGCAAACTCATCATCACGGCTGCACAAGAAGTGACATTAGTAAAATATGTTTGATAAAACTTTCCCTGCACCTCATTTGCTTTGGCAACACTGAACAACACTAAAAAAAAACCCGCAATGACAGAATATTAAAATTGGATTATATTTAATTTACCACGTTGTTAGATAAGATTAGATTAGATTGGTTTATTTGAAAGGGGACAGTGCAATTGCATATAACACATGAACAAAACATGGTTCAAAATGCCAGAAGGCTATTTTTCATCTGTAGTCCCCTGGCCAAGATGTAAAAAGGCATTAAAATATAAGCATGACAATACAAAATCCAATATGAATATATTTGAAACCACTCTTTAATATTTTACTTTTTACAACATGTACACTACCGCTCAAAAGTTTGGGGTCACCCAATACTCTTCTATAGCTCTTCTCATCAGCACAACAGTTATCAGCAGTGCTAGCAAAACTGCATGAGGGTTTTCTAATCATCAATTATCCCTCTGCACACATATGTACATATATTTAATTAAGAATCACCTGTTTCCAGTTAGAATAGACATTCACAACATTGACAATGTCTAGACTGTATATCTTATTAATCTAATGTTATCCTCATTAGAAAAATCTGTGCTTTTCTGACAAAAATAAGGACTTTTTAAGTGACCCCACACCTTTGAGCGGTAGTGTGCACCAACAGATATTATTACGTATTTATAATGTATTTGTTGTTGTTTTTTTGTTGGGACAGTGCATGTGAATGAACACACATGGGCCTCATGCATGTAAACACGCCACTCTGGATTGTCGCCGTGGGCTCATTTCCATTAATTATTATTATTTAGTAGATCCCCAAACATATATTGCATGCTCTGGTATGGGTTGCGTCTTCTGATCTTACAACAGTAAAACTGTATATTGTTCCCTCTTAACCGCCATGTTCCCCATGATTTTAGTAGTTGTTGCTTTTTGTAAATCTTTTATAGCTGCTGTTGGTCTCATGACGAGGATGATACATAAATGTTCCTTGTCCCCGGAGCAGCTATAAAAGGTGTTTTTGCTTTGGTTCTTCAGCCTCTGTCTCGCTCTCATGCAGGACGTGTCGGTCTGTCGCACAGTCACGCCCTCCGCCGCCATGGGCATCATCTCTCCACGAGACTTTGTCGATGTCATTGTAGTTAAAAAATACGAAGACGGCACCATTTCATCCAATGGTGCGTAACCACTCGCTCTCATGCATTATCTTATAGCTATGTTTTTTTCCTATTGTCCGCCTCATGATTTAATGCCGTGGTTCCCAACCTCGGGGCCTCCTGGGACTGCAGCGGGCCCAGAGGTTTGTTCTGTCAGTTATTGTTTTATGTTTTGATACATTTGTGGAGGCCTCGGCTTTGGAGCATGCGTAGGCGGTGGGGCATCAAGGGAAAACAGGTTGGCAACCACTGATTGAATGCAGCCGAAGTTTTAGTTTTAACTCTCACTTTAATTTTATCAACTGTTGTATCCATGTTGTCCCTGTTTCTTTTTTTGTTGCCGTTTATTATTTAACGTCCACATCGAAAATGGGCGCCAGGAGCGAGTTCGACTTCGATCCTGGAATATGGAGCGCGCCGTTTTTCTTTGTCCTATATGTTCTCACACTTTTTACACCAAATACCACATTATATAATATCTGGCCTTTTAAGTTTCCCCGGGCCTTGATCAACATCAAATCACAATTATACCAGGTCCAAACGGGTCTAAATGGGACTAACTTATGTCCTAACTGGGTGTAAACCGTGCCATAACTAGAAAAACACCTAACCTAAATGCATAATAAAGTATAGAATAAACATTAAATGAAGTTACTTGTACCACACTTTTACAAGCTGACAATATACGGCCAAACCCTTACAGCTCCGTTCGAAAAGTCCCAAGGAGTGAAATGTCCGGCTGATAAAGAAAGTGATAGAGAGAATGATTAACCACCTTTATTTTGTTGTTGACTCAGGCTCTATTAAAGTGAATGTTGGCCTGTACTCCCTGTCCGGCTCGCTCGCCTCTCCTCGTCTTTACACATGTCCCAGTGAACTCTGCCCTGTCCCCGCCGTGCTTCATGTCACAGCTGAACTAACAGGGACCTGAAGTGTCACAAATAAATATAATGTGGTCTTAAAAAAAAAAAAGGTCCCCGCAAAAAGAAAAGGTCACGCTCTAATATTTTTGTTGCACCGTGTAGAGCCGCATTCAACATTTTCGCTTCTTTGTGTAGTAAAACCGCATTTTGCAAGTACACAATGCAGTGAAATGTGCGGCAACACTTTATGATGACTGCACACGATTAACCTCTTAACCCCCACCTGAACCGAGCACATTTTCTCCAGATTGGCTTTACCCAAATCTTAAAGCCTCTTGAAAAAAGTGGCAAAAATAGCGACGAAAACGAGGATGAAAACGCAACCCAAAGGTGACGAAAAAGTGGCAAAATATCGACAAAAAGCAACAATAACACAATGGAAAAGCGAGACAAAATACGACTAAAGAGCGATGAAATATGCCGCAAAAGAGCGACAAAAATGTGCCGAAAATGCACAAAAAAAGCGAAGAAAAAAAGTGATGTTATAGCGACAAAAAACCTACGAAAACATGACAAAATGACAAAAAGTATACTGTCAGTTTTGTAGGTCTTAGCGTTCAAATGAGACTTTGCACTGGCCTATAGGCTGTGAGCTCTGAGAAGCTTTTCGATTTGGGTGAAACCAAAATGTGCTCAGTTAAGAGGTTTTTAATGTGTTATTTGATCATTTAAGACATTTACAAAGCGTTCCTCATCATTTGTTTCTCCGTTCTAAGCAGCTGAATAGCGATTACCTTTATTGTTCAGTCAATGAATACGTTTAGACTCAATTACACAACATGCCAAATCGTTTTCCTAAACTTAACCATTTCTAACGTGTCCCTGACCTTCACCAGATGGTACCACATACTCTCTGTTTAGATGCTTGTACATGTTAACAATGGTTAGTCAACTGTGTACATGTTCTATAAATGATGGATTAAGTGTTTACCGATGCGTTACTAACTGGTTGATAGTGTGTAGTGATCGATTTTGATCACAAATTGAGGTGAGAGGGTTTATTACAAAATGTTAGTTAGTTAGTTTGTAAAGGAGTAGGCCTAAGCAAGAAAGCTTATAAATGCCTACCCCCCATTCACAGTAATTACTTTCATGCATTTCAGATTAACTCAAGCAATACAAAACATAATGGTAAGTCCTTTCAAAAGAAAAGGCTCCTCATGACACTGAGAATAAACATAACTGAAACGCATGTGTCCAGCTGCAGGTAAACCCCAATAGGTGTAATAATAACAGTGATACAAGCAGCATCTCGTGTTTTCATACAATATAACACTTTACATGACAAATTCCTGAATTACCCAGGCACATCAGAAGCGTGCATGTACCTGTTTGCGTACAATTAGTGAATGACAAGTTTCATTTTCCATACATAGCCACACACACAGCCCTGTGGGTGTGGCTATGTATGGCATTGATAAAGAAAAGCATTCATGTTTTACAAGAAGAAAATCATATGAGGTTTACAAGATTTCCAAAGTAAGAAGACATAGCACGAAAATAGAAATGTATACAGTTTACCAGTATATATAAACATTTATTTGTATTTTTATTTTCTATTTTTACTTTTTTTCTTTTTTCCTCTTTCCCATTCACATAATAACCATATCCAATCATTACTTATAAACACCAGTCACCATTCTATTAATTGACCATTGATTGAAATGCATTTTGTCATTGTCAAAATGTCACTTTGGAGTTAGTGGTGGGACTCGAGTTAATTATGGTCTTTGTAAATAATTAATCGCAATTAATCGTATTTAGGCATCATTTATTTAGGGGTTGCATTGTTCTTCAGAGGTATATTTTTTGTATTTTCCTGCATTTTGTATTTCCTGCAAGTGGAAATGTGAGGCCCGTGTGATCGTTTCAAACACTTCACCGACAATAGCAGTTTGATATATTTTGTCCCGCCCCAAGACATTGCATAAGTTTATGTCGGTTTAACTGTGGAAATAAGCACGTTTCACACCAAACTGGAAAAGTATCTGTGCCGCTTAAGTAAAGTGTGATTAATTTCTATTAGTATTAGTCCAGGCCCCTTTTGGAATCTCATTCTTTCGGCACGTGGTGTTGATGAACCTAGACACGATCAACTGCAGCGACCCCAGATCATAACAGTTAGTTTACATCCAGGTGGACACTTTGTTTTTGGTCAGACAGTGCATGCGACTTCTTGTTCCCTGTATATTTATGCTCCTTGCTCTCTTTCGCAGCGACCAACATGCTCCACTCGTCATGCCCTCCTCAGCCGGGCTTTGTCAGGGGCTTTAACCATCCGTGTGGCTGCGTCTGCATCCCAGTACCAGGGTGAGTCCAGTCAAGTCTACAAAACAGTTCCTCACGCTCTCTACATGCTGTAGATCTCAACCCGCCATTGCCAACCAGAGTTATGTTTGTATACCAATCTGTTGAATTGTGTTTCTCAGAGAGCCAAACAAGACGCAGGTGTTCACCGTCTTCCAGACAGACCTGGGCGGGCTGCTCCCTCGCTCCGTCGTCGAGTCCTTCTTCCCTTCCAGTATGACCGAGTTTTATTCAAACTTAACCAAAGCTGTGAAGTCGCTGAAAGGCTTTTGACAAGAAACAATATGCCTTTAACCCCGTGTGACTGTTAATGCCAATTTTTCACTTAGTTTGTCCCTTGAAATCCATATATAGGCACAACATTAGGCAGCAATAGCTTCACGTTAGAAAAAATGTGTCGATTATGTCAAAATTCAAGATGGGAGACATTATCGGGCTAATATTACACTATGGCAGTCATTGTTATCCATACAATTATGTATTTATTTACATACTTTTTACACAAGTTTGTTTGTATTGTTATTGTTAGGAGTAGTTATAAGTCGGGAATTTTAAAGGCCATAATGATATGCCTTCGTTCTCAGCACGTACAACCACGTCCAAACAGACTCTAAAACATTACCATTCCTTTATTGTTAAATGCAATGCATGTGGTATAAGATTTTTTTTTTTTTAAAGGAGGTAAGGTACTGTCATTAAACATTTTGATGCCAAGTTCACTGTGCAAGTTACGTGGCAGTTCCAGTGCAAATAAGTGATACAAATATGAACGTTAATATTGTTCTCATGATACTTAAAGTGATAATCTGGAAGTCTAAATGTTTTACACATTTTATAAAATGTGCAAAATGGGCCACCTGGTCTTGCAATTTTGATGTAAACTAAGTAATAATATATATATATATATATTATATATATATTTTTTGTAAACTCCCTCCTTCCCAGATCTCAGCAACTAATCAGAGTCTAGTATCCTCCCGTGTCGACCAGTGAGATGAGCGTTTCCTGCGAACCGGCCTGTCAGGTCCAATCAGGAGGGAGGGGGAGGAGCTTGATTATTTACCTTTGAAAATTCAGGTCCAGCTCTCCTCATTTTTCAAACTAAGAAGCTTTGTGGTTAAAGCGTGGAGGGATTTGATTTACTTTAAAATTTCACTCCATCTCTCCTCATTTTGCAAACTTACAGACTATCACTTTAACGGCTAGAGCAGCACATGTCCCGAAAAAGGGTGGATACCAAAAATAATGTAGTTTTATAGTGTTTCACATCCATTTTAGGAGGCTACAGCACCCACCGTAGTCTAGTTTGTACCCCAGAGTCAAATAAATTGTTTTGACAAAAAAAAACATTAAAAGAACCTAACATCTTCAAACATCCAGACAGATAACATGAAAAAAGTCTGCTAAATAATGGCAGCCTTTTTCTGAAAGAAATATCCAGCTGTTATGATTCATAACTAGATTTTTAAACGTGTTGGCAAATTATTCTTTTTTTTCTTCTTAAATTATCATTATCAAACCTATTAAAGTGGCTGTTTAGACATAGATAATAGATGCAATAAATCACATTTTTATTCCAAAAATTATAAGCAGAAAAAATCAGATGAAACACTGAAGCTCTTAAATACTGTATTGTATTGAATGGTACTCTCGCCTTTTTTTTTCCAAATGTGTATTTCTTTACACACCACTAAACATGGCCAGTGTCCCGTGCGCTCTTGAACCCGTTCATTTTCGGAGACTCCTGTGTGTACTGTGGGCATGCATGTTACTGCATGGCCCTCGTCTGTTGATGCTGTATTCGTGTCCAGTTTTGACAAATAGCACTCATTTTCAAATGTGCGTCGATTGTGTAAGGTGCGTTCACTGCCTCTTTTTAGAAGTCTGACAGAAACAGAGGCATTTTATTGATGTCAAAAAGCTGCTGCTGCTGAACAATTATTTCTGTCTGGGACATTTCTTGTTTCTTGTAACAAAAAACTAGGATCTTACTTTACTTACTGTGTGCAAGTAAGATTTTGATAGAACTTCCTATAGCACTATTTAGGTTTTGTTTCCTTTATAAAACATTTACAAATCATTCCTCTTCAGCACCAAGATAGGTTCAAATCTTTTCATTTCTGTAGAAACACTGTCACCGTCCTAGAGTCTGGTCAATGTTAGGCGGAGGTCTGGAATAGCTAAGTTCAGGAAAAAGCTTTGGGCTTGTTTGTCACGATTTTGTGCTCATAAATGCCTAACAGATGTTTACCTTTAACAATGGGACATTCATTTATGGTTTCTACCTCATTTACAGTTTTATCAGAGTCCAACTGGAGTAGCATTGTTGTGGGAAACTAGTTTTAAGTGCAACATTTTGCTGTTTGGAATGCGACGTGACAAACCAACTTTCCCATTACAGCATGTGTTTATAGTTTTTACAGCTTTTCCTTTATCTGTATGGTTTCTAATTTTATATCTTGATCAACGAAAAACCAGTGTTGGCCTCGTCATTAACATACCTCCGAATCGAAAACACGTTTCTCAACCATTTGTACTGTAGTAGATTGTTTTGTTTTTTGTTCCATTTGCTGATTATATTTTTATTGGTCCCTTTGTCCAGGCATGTGTGTAAACGGCATGATTTTGAATAAACAAAAACTGGATCAATATTCTGCACATTTGTTTTTACACTTCCCTCCAAAAACATGTATACTGGTATATTAGTTTGAATGTCTCAAATTGAACATAACATTTTAAATTTGAGTTTTTATGACTAGTTTTAGGTGGGCATTTGACCTAGATTATTTCACTTGTTCTGAGATGTTTCTGAATCATGTCTTTATTTTCAGGTTTGATTTACAATGCCAATGGGGTAAGAACATTGCACATTGTCCCATTGGCAGCTTTACTTTCTTATTTCAATATAGATGACCTGAGGACCAGTCTGACAAGTCCTCAAACAAGCAAAGTATTCTTGGTCCGATTAGGGGAAAAAAGTCTAAATGAGCGAAAGTCGCTCAAGACAAGATTAATATTTTCAAATAAAGTAATTTAAACAAAGGAGTGGTCAGCATGGCGCCTTTACTTTTGTTCACGGTGGTCTCTACAACGCTCAAGGATCAATTGTTTTGTCAGTTTTCTGGGTCCATCAGCAGTGAAAACCTTCCAAACAAGTGATCCTGGAGCATCGTAGAGACCACCATGATGGAAAGTAAATGCGCCATGCTGACCACTCATAGGCAAGGCAAGGCAACTTTATTTATACCGCGCATTTCGTACACAAGGCAACTCAATGCACCTTACAAAAGAAGATATGCGAAATTACAATCAGGTTAAGTTAAGGCAAAGCACATATAGAAACATCAAGGCATTGGAAATACACAGCACACGAGGTCACGTGCGGAATTTTTCCATGGGGAGGGGAAGGATGACCAGCCATTGACCGGGGGGCGAGGCTGAAGAAACGTGCTGAGGCAGACGCAGAACGACAGGGGCGGGGTTAAGGAGGGGGTATGTGTGTGCGGTTGTTTACAGTCTGAAAGTCAGTGTTATGCAAAATATGACCCAGAGAGCTCAGTCCTTATCAGCTTTAGCTCGGTGGCTTGGCCTTGAAGGGAAGTGTTGACGGCGTAGGAGAGATGAGCGGTCCAGCTGCTTCAAACCTCCTCTCAGGAGGATGAGAATTATTCCAGTAACAGTTTATAAATTTATAATGAATTAGCTGTTTTCTTGGTCTCAGCTTTAGTTCAGTTCTACAGAGCAGGTAGTTCCCTTCACAGTTCATCCCTTTTCCTCCCAGAAATAAAGTCCATCTATTGTTTGTCTCTACAGCGAGCTGCCAGGTCGTACATAACAGTGGGTCACTGGGTCACTACAAGGTCAAATATGCACAAATATCAAATAGCATAATGTACCTTTAAAACCACTCCCAATACTCCAGCCAGGCACCCAGTGTTATCTAAACGTTTGGAACCTCTTGTTCGGCTCCAAGCGAAGTAACAAGTCAGCTCTGAGGAGAGAATTCCCCCGCAGTAAAATAATTCTAAAGTATTTTTCACCAATAATAGCGCCCATAATAAAATAATGATAAAATAAAAATGTTTAATCCATATAGAGTAAAATGTTGCTTCCCAAAGAAATTGTGCTTAAATAAAAAATATTTCGAAGGCATTTGTCCCTGCACTTGTACGTCTCCTACATTTGTCTTGAGTTTGTGAGTCTTGAGGCTATGAGGTAATGAGCGACTACCTGCTGCCAGTTAGTGAAATCAGTTGGCCCGGATTTATTAGTGGATCATATGAGGACAAAAGGCAGACTTTGAAGAACACGAAGAAGAAAATGTGTGAGATGTTGCCGTACCAATCCAGGGCTTCAGACAAATAACCAAACGTTTGTCAAGATAATAAACAGGCAACAATTTGACTAAACAGAAACCTGTCTCAAACGTTCGGCGTGGTAATTGTTTTCTCACTTTTGCCCACTAGATGGCACTGCAGCAAACCTTTTATTTTCTAAAATGCAATTATTTATGGTTTAATCTTACATTTGATTGTCTTTTTCATTGTATACAGGAAAAGAAAAGCGTATTTACTCCTAAAATGCCGTTGTTCATTTGTCCATTATCCACCATCTTGGGTCCTTTTATGTCATATTAACCCATTTAACTAACACAAACAATATACACTTGTGTTGTTAATACTATTAACTGAGTCAAGCAGAGGCAACACCAAGATTGTTGAAGACTTTAATAAATCTTTGCTCTGAAATAAACATAAATACCTTTAGACATATTCCTTCATTTTTGCATGATCTGGCAATGTTGTGAAAGGGAATTACATGAATACAATTGTACCGAGAGGAACCTGATTTAAGATTTGTGTAAAACATTAGCACTGTTGCTCATCTCTGATTCTGTAGAAAAATTCCCATGCTTTTTCTCATTGTCTTGAAATGCATTAAGAATTAAGAATCGCTGTATACTCAGGAATTCCTCAACAAGCCTATGGGAAAAAAGCATGGGGGTTATCTTTAAACAGAACCGGAGTTGGCCTTCGCTGTAAACCCATGTGGTCGTGTTCACTTCACTGGGTCCGCCTCCTGACCGTAACCTCGACGTCGCCCTCAGGTAACCCCTTGATGTAGTTCCAGGCCTCGAAGCGGCTCATGTCCTGCAGGTTCAGACCTTGGACCGACAGGACCTCATCCCCGGACTGAAGACCGCACTGCTCTGCTGCACCGGCTGGAGGTACAAGAGGTAGTTTTATCACGTTACACTGAGAATAAAGGTCATTATAACTTAAACACATTTAGTTTGTGCCTAAATAACATTAAGGCTATACTGTGTAACCTTTCACCCCATAAAGAGAATAAAATACTGTGACCATTTGTTTGATTGTGGTTGTTCTTACTGGTGAAAAATACAGTACTTCCAAAAACAGTGATTTCCAGGGTATATTTTACTTTGAATACCTAAAAAAAGACTAGTGGAACATAGGCCCTGAGTGGCTGGATTAATTACATTTAATCGTAATCGTAAGCATACCCTGGCTACGTTTACATGGAGACCAAAAACCTGATTATAATCTGATTTCTGGGGTTCTCAGATTATTGATGTGGCATGTAAACAGAATAATCTGATATACGTGATCAGATATTGATATAATCTGATTTATTTCTGATCTTTCACGCGTTTGCATAAACTAAGGAAAATACAGCAAAGAGGCCAAACTAACGTCACAAAGACAAAGATTAAAAGATATTATGAAAAGACTGAAAGTGTTTTAGATTTTTTTAAATGATATAAAAAAAAAAGTTATCCATGAAATAAATTGTAGAGAAAGTATGGAGGAGGAGAATGTAAACACATCAGATCTGATTATTGGCTTTTCTTTCCAGGATGTGTTTTTGATTTTGTTCCACTAGGTGTCACTGCTATGATATTTATTTTAGGGCTCTGACAAAGTTGAAATGCCAGGGACAACATTCAGTTTAGAGATGACACAAACGAATCGATCATCAGATAGAACAGAGGCGCTATAAAATCCAACTTTTCTTTTTTCCTACCATCTTTAAATCTTCTATCTTCACCCACTGAGTCTTATACACGGTGCATTGTCTGTACCTGTGAAGATCCTGTTGAGGACCAGCGGCTTGTCCCCGTGGATGGAGCCTCTGCCACCCTCTAAAGTGAAGCCCACTCCTCCACAGCCTTTGTCCAGCTTCACGGTGAACTGACCGCCCTCCTCCTCCACTGTCATACAGAGGAAGAAATAATTTGCGTTATTCAGAACAAATCCTTAAGAAAATTGTTGCTGGTGCTAATATGAAAAAAATATATATCTTCAATGAAGGTACTTGAGTCATCTTCTCATCCATCCGCTGACGAAGCCTTTTGGATGAGAGGCGAAATGTTCGAATACTTCAACCACTGAGTACCTTTATTGAAGATAGACAACTCCTGTACGACTGAGAACTTACACAGACATACGCAAAATATAAATGTTTTATCAAGTAATAATGAAGAAAATTATCATTATTTAACTGCAATCGGGTGCATCGTCCCTTCGAATAAAGACTGAACTAAACAAAGAGATCAGGTACGAGCGAGGTCCATAACAAAGAGAGACTGAAATGTGTTCAAAGTTATTACCAGCGGCAGTGATCTCATCGCCGCTGCCCTCTTTCTCCTCCTCCGCTCGCTTACAGATGACCATCACGGCCACGCTGAGGGTCCGGGCCTGACGCAGAGCCGCCGTGGCCTCCGAGTGGATGGCTCCGCTCAAACTCTGTCCGTTTATCGACAAAACCTGGTCCCCCTTCTGTATGGTGCCCTCCTGAGCCGCGAGGCCACTGGGGAACACTCTGTGAACCTGTAGACGAAATCGGCAGTCAGGAAAGAGCTTGCGACCATCAGATTCACATGTTTTAAGACAGCCTTTAAGAGTGAGCACAGCCTCAGTTGTGGTTGCTTCAACACTTTTTGATAGATCCTGATCACTGCAACACTCCTCAAGAGCTGCAGTTTTCAGCATTGCGACTATAATGCCTTACCCAGTGCCGTGATGATGAGAAAGAGCATGTGCGTTGTTTGCTTTCATTGTTTCTACAGTTTAAATTGTAAGGGGTGTCCAAACTCTCTCCTGACTTTCCTAACACACCTAAAAAAAATCCTAGTTCTTCACAGGGATGATGCCTTTATAAGCAGCCAAGGACACACTTAAAAAAAAAAAAAAAAGAAGAAGCACAGTGTCTTTTTCCCCAAATGTCTTACCTTTACAATTTACTGGAGGAGAACAAAACCAATTCCATACCACAACCAGGAAGAATTTCAGATGCGTTAAGTTAAGTTCTTGAACTAAAATTGTAAGTCATTGTACCGTCACATGGTAGACATTGCGGAGTACCCTCAAAGTATTCTCAAGTCCAGTCACATATTAAGTCAGGTTTCAAGTCTCAAATGAGTGACTCAAGTCAAGCCACAGCAGTTTTACCTCTGATTCTGAAAGTTTGTGAAGGTTCTGTTTACCAAGAACTATTCACTGTAGTAGAGCTTTTCAAATATTGTCAACTGGACGGTTAGTTGCATTGGGTTTCTATCGATTCAACCCAGACCAGTTTTTATGTCACAAACATTATTACTGTCATAACAGTTCAGTACGGATTGGCGGATGCTTACAGTTGGGGCTTTATTCTCCAGGTCTGATCCTCCTGCGATGGTGAATCCCAGTCCCGCTCCCTCCTCTTTGTGCAGAATCACCACATGGATGTCCTCCAGCTGCTGTAGAGACGCACGGTACACATATTTTAAGGTTAAAGGGACTAAACGGAGTTTAAAACTGTTATAATTAAGTATTTTCCTCCCCCTACATGTTTCAGCCATGTCCTAATGTGTAGAATGAGCCCAGACCTGTTCACCACAACTGCCTCTAAAATCCCGCACTCAAAAAGGTGTTAATTCGGGTCCGAGGTGCCATCATGCACGAGCTTAAGATAGAGACTGCAGTTACACGTAAGACCTGAGGTGGCAGTAGTGAGTTTCAAATGACCAACTTGCATCTAGTCCCTTTAAATGCTATTAAAAGGTTGTTGTGAATGGAGTCAAATAACCAAAAGCTAAATCACACGATGACACCGGCCAGTGTTTTCTATCGATCCGATTTACATTTTATCCACGATTTGTCCACCTAAGGCCTGTAGTTCCCCTGTCAGTGTTGTATTTATATGTTACCTTTAGTTGGTCCTGGTCTAGAGTTTGCACTTCCTGGATGAGTTGTTGTATCTCCTCTGAGGAGAGCACTGACAGGACGGACTGAGCTCCTGAAGACTCCCCCTGCTTCATGGAGCACTCCCTCAGCTGCGCCAAACTGCAAGCAAAAAGAGTTTGGACAAATGTATTATTGTGAATTTGCTACATATGCAGTATGGCCTATGATAGTACTTGGAGATACTGTAGCAGATTGACTGTTTAGGATTTATACTGAGTGGACAATCCCACGTGTTTGGACTTAGACGTGCCCTTCATGCACCTGGTGTGTCTGCCTTAAATAACAAAAAATGATACTGTATTTTCCTACGTCTGGATTTGTTTTCAGCTATTTCAAAATGCATTTGAAGGAAGTGGAGGTCAGACCTGACGGAGAAGCCAGACTCCAGTCCTGTTTCAGACACAGATTTTAGAGACGACTCAGAGCTTTGGTCCAGGAGGTCCTGGGCCTGAGGGGGGGCATGGCTGTGGGACAGTGGGAGGGACCGCATCAGTGCATGAGATACCTACAGGGAGAGAAGACAATTATTAGTGCTGTCAAGGTTAAAGCTTTAACTCATGATTGATCAACACATAATTTGTGCATTAATCATGAATTATTGCATCATATGGAGGTATTGGTTTTGACCAATCACACTCCTGTATCTGAAAACACACACATTACCTGAAAGACAAAGCTATTGTATTAGGCTAACTACATATTCTAAGCCAGGGGTCTCCAGCCTTTCTTTACGTAACAAAAGAGAGCTACTGATGCATCAAAGAGACTTCAATTTTTTCTACTACTGTATCTAAAAGTTTGCAAATTCTGTTAGAAATGATCACCATCCAAAGAAAAATGTATCTAAAATACATTTTTACCTACTTGATAATCTAAAATGCGATTATCAAGTAGGTGTAGTAGTGTTGGGCGGGCAACCAAGAAAGGGCTGGAGAGCGACTGGTTGGAGATCCCTGTTGGCAGGGAGATTAGATTTATGAAACCGTTAATGTGAGCATACACATAACATTTGGCTTCCATTCACACACTCATTTTCTCACGTGATACAGGGACGTTAAAGAACAAAATAAACTTTTTACTGGCAGTAAGATTTTTTCTTTATTTTAAGATGTGCCTTATTGGAGGGGGGAAAAAATGCTCAGTTTTTGTCAATGATCATATTCATTCATAGTCACTACAATAAGAACTTGACTTGTGCATTCATTTATAAAAAAATCTTTATAAATGTTGATGCGGCTTATATTCAGGTGTGCCGGTATTTATAAACACATGTGAGACTCCATCCGTTGTCTCACTCGTGCACCCACAAACACACTCTCATTCCTCCTGGTCCCTAGCCTGGCTAACGCCGGACTGCTGTGTGCGCTCGAATCCTTTCGAACTTCACAACAGTCTGGGGACCATGGCCGAAATCTTCACATGGATTTGGAGACCGATCACGAACGAGGAGGGACGGTAAGACGATGACGCATTATTCGACATACGGAAGGTTGTAGTTTGTTTACGGATAAAAAAATATAGAATTATTATTTACGGATCCAACATGACAGCAGCAGACGCAACGCCATCTTTCAATCAAGCTTTAGACCGTGTTCTAAATAGTTTAGCTCGAAAATTTACAGCTGGTACCTCATACGTCATCTGATGCAATAATACGATTGGCTATGGCTCCGTGCAGACGCATGAGAGACATTCGTAGCGCCCAATAAACGGCTATGGACGATCGTAAACCACACCTCTCCTACCAGAAAAGGAATTGGTGGTCCCCAGACTGAATATCACTTGTGATTTTAGTCTGGCGTTAGCCAGGCTACCTGGTCCCTAGAGTTAACCCTATTGTACATGTTTTTAGTGGTAGGGGGAGCTGAGGAAACCCTATCAGGCACAGAGACAATACAGTGCCTTACAAAAGTACTAATACACCTTGAACTTTTGCATATTTTGTCATGTTTACAACCCTAAACATAAAGATTTTATTTGGATTTTTTACTGAAAGTTCACACACAAGTAACAGACAACTGTGAAGTGAAAGCAAAATGATACATGATTGTTATTGTTCAATCATAGAAAAGTGAAAAGTCGAGTGTGCGCAAGTATTCATACAGCATGACTTAATACTTTGTGGAATCCCCTTTTGCTGCAATAACAGCAGAAAGTCTTTTGGGGTATGACTACAAGAGTTGCTCATCTAGAGACTGACATTTTAGCCCATTCCTCTTTACAAAACAACTCAAGCTCTGTCAAATTAGAAGGAGAGCATTTGTTAACAGCAGTTTTCAGGTCTTTCCACAGATTTTCAATAGGATTTAGGTCAGGACTTTGACTGGGCCATTCTAACACATTAATATGTTTGTTTTTAAACCATTCCATTGTAGATTTAGCTTTGTGTTTAGGGTGATTGTCCTGCTGGAAGGTGAATCTCCGCCCCAGCCTCAATTCTCTTGCTGACTCCAGCAGGTTTTCCTCCAAAATGTCTCTGTATTTGGCTCCATCCATCTTCCCAACTATTCTTACAATCTTCCCAGTCCCCGCTGAGGAAATGCAGTCCTATAGCATGATGCTCCCCCCATCATATTTGACACTGGGGATGGTGCACTCAGGATGATGAGCAGTGTTAAGTTTGCTCAATACATAACGTTTTGCATTTGGACAAAAAAGTAAAATTTTTGTCTCATCTGACCAAAGCATCTTCTTCCACATGGTGTGTCCTCCATATGACTTCTAGCAAACTTCAAACGGGATCTTGGTTGCATTTCTGACCAGTGCTCTCCTTGTTCAGTCTGTTAGTTTAGGTGGACGCCCGTGTCTTGGTAAGTTCACAGTGGTGCTATACTCTTTCCATTTCTGAATGATGGATTGAACAGTGCTCTGTGAGATGTTCAAATCTTGGAAAATCTTTGTATAACTTAATGCTGCTTTAAACTTCTCCACAACTTTATCCCTGACCTCTCTGGTGAGCTCCTTGGCCTTCATGATGTTGTTTAGTGACCAATACACTCTGAGGCCCTCACAGAACAGCTGGAGAGTAGATTACGGATAGTTGGCCTCTATTTAATGGTTAGGGCAGGTTGTGAACATTTTGCATTCTTTAGGAATGTTATAAAGGAATTTAATGCACTCAGAAAATGCTCTTTGTAAAACAACAGAATCATGTATCATTTTGCTTTCACTTCACAGTTGTCTGTTACTTGTGTGTGAACTTTCAGTAAAAAAATCTAAATAAAATCTTTACGTTTAGGGTTGTAAACATGACAAACTGTGCAAAAGTTCAAGGTGTATTAGTACTTTCGCAAGGCACTGTATGCAAACTCACACAGAAAGGCCCCACTTGGCACAAGAAGGACACTTAACATTCATTGCCATGGTGATAAGTTCTCAGAAGCTAAAGCTCATTTAAATTTGTGCAACCGTGTTTGATGTTAAATACCTGGTTACTGAAGGCCAAGATCTTCTCCAGACTCTCTCCTTCAAAGCCTTTCATGATGCTACATTCTGCAGGTGTTGAGTTTTGTGCTTTTTCCGGTAGGTCTTCTGTTTGGGCGATAGCTTCTAAATGCTCATCTGCTGCGGCAGATTTCGCTGTTGCCTCATCAAAGCTTTCTCCCACGCAGACTTCCCTCGTCGCTTCAGCATCGTCTTCTTGTGTCAAGTAAGAATCCTTTGCGTCTTGGCTTACAGTTATAGTTGGCAAAAGCTGTTCGATGTGGGTTGCTTCTGCAGAGGCATTTGAAGAAGCATTTACGTGAGAATTTGAGCTGCTGTCTTTCGTCATTTCCGTAGACAAAACGGCGATCGATTCATTTGCGTTGACGTCTTTGCTGTCCTCACTCTCCTTGATTTCCATGTCCTTCTCGATTATAGGAAGCGAGTCGGGAGCAGCGACTGGTCTCCGGCCAGCGATCCCCTTTTCTGGACTTTCCGGACTAGAAAAGGTCTCAAAGGAGTGGATTTTCTGCCTTATGGATAAGTTGGTGTTGGCTGCTTGATTCCTCGCGCCAAAACTCCTGCTGTAGCTAACTGAGGATGGCGGATCGATGCTGGATTTAGTGGGTTTCTTCTGGCTCTGCTGCTCTTCTCTGATTTTTCGGAGACTTTGACGAAACCAGGCCGGCTTCGGCGCCACCGGAGGTCCCTGCTTAGACCCATTAGACTCATTTTCTATAGTGTAGCTAGTATTGCCGTTCACGTCTGGACTGGCCTCTTCGTCGCTCATGTTCGCTGGTTTGTGGTGGAAAAACTGGGCAGGTGAGTGATGGAAATCCAGAGCTGGGTGTGTACTAGGGGAGCAGTCCGCGAGGCGAACCCAGGGGTCCTGCAGCGGTTCTGGGGTGTGGGTCTCGATGCGCCCCTGTCTTCTCAGAGCGTTCTTCTTGGACTGGGAGACAAGAGAGGAATCACCTGTTGGCAGAATGGAATCAATTGTCATTATTCAATCGCTGTGGGTTTAACTCCATTTACCTTAGTTTCATTATTTATAAAAAACAACTGGATAGGGCTTGCAATATTGCGATACGGCATTGTTGCGATATTTTAACTTCAACTTTACAACAGCCCCTCCTGGAACCTTAACGTGGTGGAAGGGTTTGAGCGCCCGAATGATCCTGGGAGCTTTGTTGTCGGGGGATTCATTCCCCTGGTAGGGTCTCCCATGGCAAACAGGCCCTAGGTGACGGGTCAGACAAAGAGCGGTTCAGAAGCCCCTTATGAGAGACCAACAGGGCCGGTTAGAACCATGAGGCCGTCCTTTCGTGGAACCACCACCTGCAGGAGGAGCCATAGGGGCTGGGGCTATGTGATTTGGGCAGCTCCAACAGCTGCCCCCACGACCCGTCAACGGACAAGTGGAAGAAAATGGATGGATGGATGGCCGTTGCAACAGTATGTTCCATTCAATTTAAACAAATCGTAAGGGATTTTATTCTTCAGCAAATTATGTCCAACAGTCTATAACTAAACTAAAATAAGAAATCTAGAACTAAAAGTATACTTTAACACACATAAGTTCCATGCATTTTGTTGTTTTTATTATAGGCTGAAATAATGTGTTGATCTCAGTAAGATGGAAGACTGTAGAGATGTTGTGATATATTGTGGCTTCTTTTATTATTATTAATTTTATGTTACCTTTATTTAAAAAGGAAAGTCCCGTTGAGATTAAAAAACCTGTTTTACAAGGGAGTCCTGGCCAAGAGGGAGCAAAAGAGCAATACGGATGTTGCATTACCGAATATTGCGATATTGTTCAGCCCTTCAACTTATCAAGTTATCTCAGAGGAAGATCCATACCCATCTTTCAGTTTCTCAAGACCGGCCATCAAAGAGAAGACTGCGGATTCTCCATCTGTGCCAGGTCTTACTGACTGAACAACTTCATCCACCAGATGGAAGCTGAACTTTTCCCTTCGCTCTCTTTGCTGCCCCTTATTGTGTACACATATTTTTTGGTCATTGCTCTGTAAAATTGTATTCACTAAGACTTTGAGCGTAAGGTGGTTTTGTTTCTCAGTATGTGCTTTACATGTGGTAAAATTGATAATAAACCAAACTGAACTAATCTGATGAACTGCCTTTACAAAGAACCATGTCAACAACTAGTGTTTTAGCTAAATTAGCTAAGTTAAACGTCTCCAGTCCAGTCCTAGGCACCCTGCTGACATTAGCATTAACCAAATTTATGTTCAATTACTTTAAAAAGCCTTGACAATTAATAATTTAGTGGGATTTTAAATGTTAAAAGACTGCTTGTGATGAGGCACTTCAGAAATAGGTTTACAAAGACCAGGGGATGACAGAAATTAACTGCATTGCACTTTTAACACTTACCGATATTTGGCCAAAAGCAACAAAAGAAAGAAGCAGTTTACTCAAATAGAAAACGCATGAGTTGAACATTTTTTTACAGCAACCTAAAGAAGGAACTCAGCTAAGACTTCCTGTTTCATGAAATAGGTCACGTTTTGGTGCAATATCTTTTTTCTTTTCTTTTTTTCTTTTCTGTTGGTTACTAAACATGATTCTGGTTTAATCTAAGACCCCCTTTATTTGGTACATTATACATATGTAGCTCACCAATGTAAAAGCACTGAATAGAACAATGACTTTTACCATAATGTCCCCAAGTTTCCTATTTTCTTCTTCTAAAAATGTGCATCCAAAATCGACTTTTCTCGTGCCATATCCGGTAAATGTTACAACCGTCGTGCCCTTTTGCACTGAATACAACCATTGATGCCTTGATGGAGCTATAACCCACTTTGTCTGGACATTTATAGCAAGAACGATCAGATATTGCAGCCCAATGTAATTTATAACGCATTTGGAAACACCACTCGTGCAGAGCTGCGTCTGATATCTGATAGCTGAAATGTTATCGTGTAAGAGTGATGTCAGATACAAAAATAGAAAAAAATTATGACTATTTGGGAGGTTAGAGTGTCGAAACCCCGGTTTTCGCTGGTGCAGACTGTCACTGTGTCCTTGGGCTAGACACTTCACACACCAAAACTATGCATGAAAGTGGTCTGTGAGTAAGTGGCACTGATTTGCATCCTCGCTTCTGTCAGTCCAGGGCAGCTGTGGCAACAATAGTCGCTTACAACCACAGGATGGCGTGAACGAATAACGACAACTTTGTGCAGTGCTGTGAGAATATTGTCACCTAAAGCGATTCTATGTCAGTATTCATTGAAAATACCATAGGCATAAAATACAGGGAGGGATAGAGGTGGTTACAACCCCCCCCCCCCCCCCCCCCCAATATTCAAACCTAACTAATTTAATCCCCCAATATTTTTGTCCAGGCATTAATTTTTAAACATTTCATTTTAGACTTTCTTCAATGCTAAAATGCACTAGAAATTGCATGCATTTTGTTAAAATTTTCTGAAAAGGGATGGACTCTTGACCCCCCAAATATTCAACCAAATGAAAAATACTACTTATTAATCAGTAGCAAACTTGACATAACATGATGTGGGCTTGTATCAATAAAAATACAGACAAAACCCCCAAATCATGCATATTTTACTTTTGAATTACCGTAATAGTAGGCTAAATGATATCTTTGGTGATATTCTCATAATGCCACACAAAACGTCTGCCCAGTGTGAAGAGCTGTCAAAACATTTACTCAAGTTTAAGTACTCTTATATAATAGTGTATGCAAAATAAACAAAACAACACTACTCCTTCCAAAAGTGACCGAGGGATTTCTGCCGTGTTTTACCTGAGAGGAGTCTGTCTTCTTCACTGCAGGAGCTCAGATCTCGGACCTCAGAATCGGGCCGTGCATCTTCCTCTTCCTGACGAACAAACAGGAAGTGAGTGTGACACAGACTCTGAGCATCAAAAAACCACAGCGAGGTGCAACACGCCTGTTTCCGCTCGCTCGCGGCGACACATTTCATTATTAAACCCAGTGAGGCGGCGGCATCAGGGCCAAAGAAAGGCACCACTGGAAGATAACATGCAGGTTACCCCGAATGCATGCAAAAACACTGGCATGTTCTCTTATTAGGAGAGATGGAAAGTAATCGGCTACATTTGCTGAAGTAAAAGAAAGCACTGCTGTGTGTGTTAGCTCTGAAATTATATGGGCACTGAATTAGTGGCAAGGCAACTTTATTTATATCGTGCATTTTGTACACAAGGCAACTCAAAGCGCCTAGTGAGAGAACTTATTTTTATTGTACAGTCAACAAATTATGTTCAATGTATAAATATTAAAGTGTTGCATGATTTGGAAAGAAAATGGAAAAGAATTACAATCAAGAATATGTTATCAATTAATTTATAAAATCAATCTTAAGTTCATTTTAGGGCACTTAGGGTGTATTTTCTACTTCTTTTGTTCATGCTTTTGTTTCTTTCATTCATGCTGTAACCTGGCATCTTTCTCCACTTAGTTTCGGTCAGTGTATTGTTAAGCACTGTCGCTATTCGCATAAACAAATATCATATTATACCGTTGTGCAGCTCGCCTCGGACCAGCGCTGATGGACCAAATTAAGGACTAACTGAAGAAAGACATTAAAACTTGCACAGATCTAACTGGAGCATATGAGTAAAAATGTACATTATCAACTAGTAATTTTGTCCATTTGCTCCCAGTAGCCTTTTGTTTAGTTTGTAAACATTTAGGTGACCCAGGGTGAGGTGGTGCGCTCATGTGAGCTCCTCAAATGTGACAGATTTTCCCAGGAAATGCACCAGGGTTCACTTCAAGTGGACATAGAGGGAACGCTCCCGTAACATGACCCGGAGGGCTAATATTGAAGAGAAAACTGCAATTTCACCTGCTAAACTAATGAAAGAATCAGCGTTTCATAATATGCCATTTGTAGACGTCTAAACAAAAGGTTTTATACAGAAAAAGCTCATAAAGTCAGGATTTTACAATATATGGAAGGGATTGCATGGCCTAAATAATTGCAGTGTTTGTGATAATATACTATTCAAATTGTCCCGTTCAGGTGTTATTGTGAAGCCTATCGAAGCTAATCCTAAATGACAGTGGTGTACTGCCATGCACACACAACATGCAGCACGTCTATAAACACAGGGTGGGTCATGTGTAAAAGAGGGAAAAGCTTTGTTCAGCAAGATTAATGACAAGCCGCATGCAAAATGTTACATACATTTCGCAATATAAACCTCAGGAGTTTGTGTAAGGCTTTGAATATACTGCAGACCAGCTACAGGCAGATGAGAGAAGCAGAGGAGCTTTGGTTAGAAATGGAAAAAGTGATTAGTGCATGGACACAAAGATTGTTACATAATATCGAACGCTTTACTTCATTTATTGATTCAAAACCACAACGCTTTCCCCCTAGCTTTGGCTCCAGTGATCAGTTGTGTATTCGCTTGTGGAGTGCAGTACCTTGTTGCCCCTGACGCCCAGGTCCAGGCTGAGGGGGCTGGGCTTTTTGGCAGAGGGACAGTTGTACGGGATGTTGTAGTCCTCATCTGGATACACGGGGACTGAGAGCCTGTTGTCTGACCATGTCTCAGACATGGACTACAGGAGAGAGAGAACATTTTACGTTAGCCTATAATGCTCCGTTACAGTTGTACTTTTCCCATTCCCGACCTGTACATTTCAAATGGAATACCCTCATGCAATTCCTTCTCGGAAAGTCAGGCTGGATCGTTCATGTCCAAGAAGAGAAAATAATGTTGTGGCATCCTGTGTTAGGAGTAAATAAAAACACCTGGCTATAATATTTTTTACATTTCTTGTGTTCTTAACCTTTTAGTTGTCCTCCTCTGGGCCATATTTCGTCAGATTTTTACTAGCCCTGCATCGTAAATGATTTGTATTTGTGTTACTGTCTTTAAACTTTCCAACATAACAACCGGAACACAGTAACTTAGTAACTACAGCTGGGAGTTGCTGTTTTTTTGTTGTTTTTTTGTTTTTTTTTAGGATAACTGGAATGCAGCATGAAGTGATGACATATTAGTATTAAGAATTCTAAACAACATATTCTATATTTTGATTTATGTAGAGATATTCAAAGTTGTCATCTGGACTGGAATGTTAGAGAGGCTAGAAGAAACTAGAAGAAAAGAGGCAAAAGATATTTCGCCTCTTTTCTTCTAGTTTCTTCTTCTCCATCAAACTGTCTTTAAGAAGGAGACTTTAAAACCAACTCATAACAACCAAATCTACTTGACAACTTTAGAACCTCTACAGTAACATATTGTGGAAGACTGAGAACTTGCATGATTATCTTTTTGCATGGTCAAAAGTACTCAAAATGGCGGCCAATCAGTAAACGTTCATGCGACTGAATATTTCCTTTCCGCAGTGTATTGTGCACATCGCCAATGTGTCCATTTACCGTGGGCGTGTCCAGGCTGTGCACTCGGGCGGCTGATTGGTTGTGGTGTTGGTGATGCGGCGTGTGGAGGGCGTGGAGGGCGGGGCAGCGGGCGTGGTCTCTGCAGCTGGTGTTGTCGCTGCAGGAGCGCGTCATGTTCCTCTGAGCGCGGAGCGACGTCACGCCGTGGTCCGCGCAGCGCTCGCACCTCTGCCGCCGGTACGAGCCCGACTCCTTACGAAGACCTCGCACAGACGGGGCAGCGGGTGTCAACATGGAGGACTCCGGCACTCATAAGAGCATTAGTCATTCACTCCACACCAAGTGCCCAAGACTGCTGCAAACATGGCTGTGAGTCTGCGCCAACGGCCTCTGACCAGCGCCACCCACTCACGCACGTTCAGCCGCTCAGGGGGTGAAGTGCGTTCACCTCAGTCGCGGTGGGTGGCGCCATCTTGTGTTCATGGCCAGACTGCTGGTCTAACTTAAGCTGACATTGGCTTTCATTTATGACACTGATGTAACATGTGACATTTCTGGCTTCGGCTTTGGTTCTTCACAGACCCTAACAGCCAAACCATTATTGCAGAGTCACAAAAGAAGGCACGCAAAAATATCGCTAACAATTATTTTCTTTGAGCTTTTTCGCAGTTAATCCTATTTTATTTCCGTCACTCTCTCTCTGCGAGGGACAACAATTGAAATCCCCGCTCACAGGAAGTGCTCAGACTGAGCGGAAATGCTTGCACCACAAAAGTGGGCGGGGCTGAATCATGTGAATATACTGGTCGGAGCTGTATTTGAAGCTTTCTGTTATAGATATAGTCCACTTTTCCACTTGAGCCAGAGTCACATTAATATGAACGATGGCCTGGTTTTTCTTTACGGATTTGACATTGCATCTTATACAATTTCTAGTTGTATTGTGATCTTGTTTAAAGACGCATTATGGAACTATTTATGCGGGGGGAAAAGTTGATATTTGTGTGTATTTGACCTTGTAGTGACCCAGCGGCGTTATGATTGGTCGGCATGGCACCTTTTACTTCCAATCACGGTGGTCTCTACAACGCTCCAGGATCAATTGTTTTGTAGGTTTTCTGGTGAGAGGCTCCGTCAGCAGTGAAAACCTTCCAAACATTTGATCCTGGAGCGTCGTCTATGTTTTTCAACATTAAAAGTTGCATAATGCATCTTTAAATCAGAAACCTTGTCATCTTTGAACCAAATTGAGATTTTTGTTTCATTAAACTCTCCAGTCACTGCAGAATCTTTAAGCATCTTTGGCTCCGTCCATCAGAATGTTACAACACATGAGGATTCCAAAAGATTTTTCTCTCCCATTTTACCAAAAACCTATAGAACTTAGGCCATTAATTTGACATGGCAATAATTCTTTCTGGATACGGCCACTGAGATTTCAGAATCTCTTTCTCAGTGAAGTCCTGGCCTCAGAAGGGGATTTAGTGTGCATGTTGTTTTTAGTACATAAAACGGTGGCAGGTACAGGGATTGTAAATGCATTGTCAATTATGGAAAAAAAAAGGATGTAATCTACTTAACATAGAGGTTATTATCATCTGAATGACACAATAGGCATCGGCATGAAATAATACAAATTAACTTGTCTTTTCTAGACTCGAACACGTTTTTATCCAAATTGTCTGTAGTTACTGTAGTTATATACTTGCTATCGTTATAAGGACAGAGGAGTGATGGCTCCATCATGCAGATTCACAAGTCGCACAGCAAAATGTCTTGAAAGTTAAAGTATTAAAATCCTACAGTGTATGATGTACTCACTGTCGATGCTCCACTGACTCTTGTCCTTCCTGAGTTTGCTGTGTTCCACAGCCTGAGCGATCGCCTCATTTAACTGCTGCTCTGACACCTGTTAACATAAAGAAGATGATAAGTTTTCACCCTATATCTGCTGTCTTAACATTGTCAAAGAAAAAACTGCCAAATCATCAAGTACCGCAATTATTTTCCCACATTGTGCAGCCATTTATATATACATATATATATATATATATATATACATATATATATATATATATATATATATATATATATATATATATATATATATATATATATATATATATATATATAATATTAAACATAAGACCTTTCAACACATTTTATACCCAAATGAATGAATCAGGCAGTCTCTTAGCACTGATGATGCATTTGAGGTCAGGAAGTTGGACTGCTTCCCTGACTTTCCAATGGCACATGAATGCACCATTTGTCCCCACAAGTTCATGGCTTTACTTGAAACCAATAAAAACCACAATATACAGTTCAACAGTGCAACTAACATTTAAAAAAGAGCCACCTTCGACACAATGAAAGTATTCAGACAAACCAAAAGCGGCCCTTCATGACTCAGTGGAGAAAATAAAATAGTTACATTTTTGCCCAAGTGAAAAAGAAAAAAGGTCAAACCATAAAACATAATGTCAAAGGAAATACGTGGTAAAGGGTTTTAGCACTACGTAGATGTCCAGAATCACATTAACAAGTTTTATTTTTGAATTTCAGAAAACATCAGGACAGGTACTGTGGGGCATGGTTGGTTAGAGATGACAAGTCAAAGTGTAGAGATTTTAAAATGTGATGGGTAATTTCTGGATGACTGAGAGCCTCTGTTAACCTCTTAACCTCTGAACCTCCAGTTCAGCTGTACCCAAATCAAAGCTTTGTCGCCACTTTTTTGACGTTTTTTCCATCGCTCTTTGTCACTTTTCTGTTGCCCTTTTTTGGCCTTTTTGTTGCGTTTTCTTCACGCATCTTTGTCACTTTTTTGTTGCTTTTATTGCATTTTCAACAACATGAAAATGTTGTTTGGCAAGTAATGCACATTCACAATATAAAGTATATCTCCTCTAAGAAATATAATATACTTTAGGAGTAATCTCTCAAAAAAGGGTGAAGAGATTTTTTCTGCACTTTTGTACTTGATTCAAGACAGTTATCTTATGTATTTCATCATCTTAAGCGAGAAATGCTCCCTGAAATATTGCAATATTCATTCTTGTCCAATGTATCGCCGACCCCCAATGTGAACTGAATCCCTGCGGCGATGAGAAATCCGAATGTGCGAGGGCATACTTTGGGGTCGGGGTGTCTGCTGATGGTGATGTGGACGGCCCCGGGACTGCACTGGCTCAGGACGGTGTAGACGTCGTTCAGAGCCATGTTGTAAACCACAGTGTCATTAATCTCCATGATCTCATCACCGCACCTTCGGGACCAGAGGAGAAAGTGGGTATTACTGTATATAATGTTGAAACCTCAGAGGCTGATTATTATTCTTACCGTAGCCTGCCGTCCATATGAGCCACAGAGCCGGGGGACAGCGTGTGAATGTAGATCCCAGGACAGCCATCCGCCGAGGGGACGCAGCAGAGACCGATCCCCAGGCCCACACCGGACTCTGTTGAATCGTAACACTCTGTCACCTAGAATATCTTACAGCAATAGAATCTATTCCCTGCTGTCGCAATAGCATTCATTTCCAATAAAAGCACAGCACACCTGGCTTATCAGGTTATCTACATGACCACTAGATGGCAGTATT
The DNA here is from genome assembly GCA_021464625.1 of Proterorhinus semilunaris. Lineage (NCBI taxonomy): Eukaryota > Metazoa > Chordata > Actinopteri > Gobiiformes > Gobiidae > Proterorhinus > Proterorhinus semilunaris. The sequence goes on from CM038346.1 coordinate 31,908,765, forward strand.
GAATTTGTCGGACATTTTTAGTTGATGAGTCCAACCTTTCTGTGAGTGACTCATGGAAGTGACACAGAGTTAGCCACCAAGATTATCATCATCCTATACTCGATTTTTATGGAAATTGTTTGCAGATTGTATTCAGTGGGTTCAGAACAAAAAGAAAACACATCTAACACATTCAGTGTATATAGAAATATAGAAAGCCTTTGGGGAGCTTTTGGGGAGCTACTTTGAAAGTACTGAAGAACTACTGGTTGGAGATCCCTGGCTGAGTTTATTTGGTTTATACTGTACAAAAGAAGCATTAATCAAAGAATGAAATGTGATTTGTACCAGACTCAGAGTATTTTTAATGCCGTTTCACTTCTCAAAAACTTTATTTAAAAAAAAACAACTGTATAATTCACTTCTTAATGTTTGATGCAAGCAGTCTATCAGACAGAGAAGTGAGGGAAAATTTCAATATTCAAAAGCAAATTGAACACAACATGCAACTTTTCTGCAAAATTGGGTACTTTTTAAAAGTATTTTTTTTTTGCATTTGGAGCTCATTTTCATCGACAGTCCCTGGTCAGATAAGCGACACAACACAGGTTATGGCAATATTTCACACATTTGACTAGAGGTGGACTGATATTTTTGCTCGTTTTGCCAAATGTCTGGTCTATAATCCTGTAAAAACATAAATACTTGGCCACTCCAGCAGAGGCCGATATTATTTGACAACTTTAGGTGATTCAGTCATAGTTTCTGTCCCAGACTTGATTAGTTGCCGTTGGGATTAGCATTCTTCCGTTAGCATTAGCACACTGTTGCTAGCCGCTGCCTTTTGCGCCGCAATCAAAAATACAACTGCAGAGGTTAAAACTAACTCAGCAATTGACTTCTGGTTCTGTGCTTCAAAATGAGGCGCAGCATGTCCATGTGTAGTTGGTGAAAGTTGTGTTTAACAAACTTGTAACTAACCAATTTTCATTGCAATGTTTCTCTGCTCCCCTGAGGCTAAGGAAGTTGGAGGTTGGAGGACTCGTGTTAAAGCCCTCATTTAGCTCTTTCCAATGCAAAAAAAACGTAAAGTCTCACTTTTGGTCCCAGGGATATTTGTCATGGTCCTGTGTTGCCACTCCTCCCCTCCCTCCTGTTTTGTGTTTGTCTGTCTCCTCACCTGGGCGGAGCCATCGGATCAGCCACCTGTTACTCACACACCTGCGTCCAATCCACAGCTCATTACCTGGACTTGAAGACCACCAGTTTCTCCACCGCCCGTTTGCCAGTTCGTTTGTTTCCCACTGCTACAGTCAGTAGACGCCTTTGGTTCTGTCTTGTTACCGGTTGGATTCGTGAGTCTGTTAGTTTTTTTTCCTGCCTGTCCAGTTTTTCTGTTAATAAATACTTGTAACAATTTTCCATCTGTGTTCTGCTTTTGGGTCCTAATACAAACCGTGACAGAACGAACTGGCCAATATGGACCCAGCAGACACACACCCGGTAGTTCGAGCCCTCGCTAATGTTGGGCAACACCAGCTGGCTTTATCTAGCCTAAGGAAGAGTCAGCAAGCCATCAACCAACTAAATGCCACGGTCAGCACCAGGCTTGGAATGGTGGCCTCCAACCCGGCTCCACTTATTCCTGCTCCTGCGGTTGGTAACTCCCAGGACCTAGCTGCTTCACTTCAACGCTCACCTGTTCCCCAAGCCGTTCCTGTTCCCGTTTCTGTCCCTGAGCCACTGTCGGACCCCAACCTCTGTTCGAGGTGGGCCCCCTCTGTCCCGGAGCCACCGCTGGACTCTGTTCTCCGTCCAGGGTGGGCTCCTCCTGTCCAGGGGCCACCTTCAGACCGAGACCCCCGTCCGGAGTGGGCTTCACCGGTTTGTGTCCCAGCTCCTCGTCTGAGCTCCGCCCGGCCGCCGCCTGAGCCCCGCCCGGCCGCCGCCTGTGCCCGCTCCGCGCCTGAGCCCCGCCCGGCCGCCGCCTGTGCCCGCTCCGCGCCTGAGCCCCGCCCGGCCGCCGCCTGTCCCCGCTCCGCGCCTGAGCCCCGCCCGGCCGCCGCCTGTCCCCGCTCCGCGCCTGAGCCCCGCCCGGCCGCCGCCTGTCCCCGCTCCGCGCCTGAGCCCCGCCCGGCCGCCGCCTGTCCCCGCTCCTCGTCGGAGCTCCACCCGGCCGCCGCCGGGGCCCGCTGAGCTCCCGGACCTGCCTCCTCCTCCGTGGCCGGTGGAGGAGGGTGCTTACCTGCCGCTGCCGGACTTCGCGGACCCGGCCCTGCTCCCGCCGCCGCCGGACTTCGCGGACCCGGCCCTGCTCCCGCCGCCGCCGGACTTCGCGGACCCGGCCCTGCTCCCGCCGCCGCCGGACTTCGCGGACCCGGCCCTGCTCCCGCCGCCGCCGGACTTCGCGGACCCGGCCCTGTTCCCGCCGCCGCCGGACTTCGCGGACCTGCCTCCGCCGCCTTGGCCCGCTGCGGAGGATCCGGACCTGCCTCCTCCGCCTTGGCCCGCTGCGGAGGATCCGGACCTGCCTCCTTCGGAGGCCCCTGACCCGCCTCGGCCGGAGGCCCCTGACGCCCCTGACCCGCCTCGGCCGGAGGCCCCTGACCCGCCTCGGCCGGAGGCCCCTGACGCCCCTGATCCGCCTCGGCCGGAGGCCCCTGACGCCCCTGACCCGCCTCGGCCGGAGGCCCCTGACCCGCCTCGGCCGGAGGCCCCTGAGCCGCCTGAGCCTGAGCCGCCTGACCCGGAGCCGCCTGACCCGGATCTGCCCGGGCCGCCTGACCCGGATCTGCCCGGGCCGCCTGCCCCGGATCTGCCCGGGCCGCCTGACCCGGATCCGCCCGGGCCGCCTGACCAGTCTCCGGATCCGCCTGGGCCGCCCGACCCGGATCCGCCTGGGCCGCCCGACCCGGATCCGCCTGACCAGTCTCTGGATCCGCCTGGGCCGCCCGACCCGGGGCCGCCTGACCAGTCTCCGGATCCGCCTGACCCGGATCCGCGCCTGACCCGGACCCGCCTGAGCCTCCAGACCCGCCTGGGCCTCCAGACCCGCCTGAGCCTCCAGACCCGTCGCCCCCGTGGAGACCCCCGGATCCGTGGCCTCCGCCGGAGCCCCCAGGACTCTCCGTGCCCCCCGGGGTTGGGGTTCGTGGTTCCCGCCTCCGGGCCCCCTCCGCCCGCCCGGGCCCGTCGGACTTTTGGGTTTTTTTGTTTTGTTTTGGACGTCTGGTAGCCGTCCCTTGGAGGGGGGGTACTGTTATGATGTGGGTTTTTGGTTGTTGGTTTTGTCCTGGTTTTGGTTAGTTTCTCCCCTGTCCTGGTCTGTGTCTCTGTCTTGTGTTTATTTTGATAGTCTTGGTCTGTGTCTGTGTCATCCTGCTTTCCCTTCCTCCTGTTGATTGCCTGCCCCGCCCTGATGTGTTTCACCTGTGCCCTGGTTCCCTGTGTATTTATACCCCTGTGTTTTCCCTTGTCTTGGTTGGATCATTGTCGTTCATGTCGTTCGTCATCGTAGTCATTCTCTGTCTGTTTTGCTCCATGGAGTTCTGCTTGTGTCAGTAAGTTGTTCCTGTGTTGTTTTGCTTGCTGTACCATTAAATTTAAGTTTTGTTGGGAAAAAAAAAAAACTAACAGACTCACGAATCCAACCGGTAACAAGACAGAACCAAAGGTGTCTACTGACTGTAGCAGTGGGAAACAAACGAACTGGCAAACGGGCGGTGGAGAAACTGGTGGTCTTCAAGTCCAGGTAATGAGCTGTGGATTGGACGCAGGTGTGTGAGTAACAGGTGGCTGATCCGATGGCTCCGCCCAGGTGAGGAGACAGACAAACACAAAACAGGAGGGAGGGGAGGAGTGGCAACACAGGACCATGACAATATCAGCACGAGATTGTCCGATAGCTCATATTGTAAAATCCCCAAATATTAGCCCGATATATATCGGTCGGCCAATATATCGGCCTCTACAATTTACACACAGATTGTGGCTGTCAAATGATGTAAAACTCTATCTATGACTCTTGTATGTGGTCATGGAGTTGTAAATATAGTTATAAAGTGAATGTAGCGATCTTAAAGCGGAAACAAAAGTCACTGCCGATTGTAGGAGAATCACGTCAAAAACTGTTGAGTCTGACCTTTGTGCAGGACGATCTCCATCATGACCCTGTCCCGCGGCTTGTGGCTGAGCTCTGTGACGGTGAGGGAGCTGGGGGTGGAGTGGGAGGCGGGGCTGTGTATGTAGCTCAGGTCAGTCAGGTCCGCGCTCATCCGGGACACGGCGGCGGTGGAGCTGAGGGAGCGGGACCTGCACAGCGCCAACTGGGACGGACCGCACAGGGCGTCCACCCTCAGGCTCGTCCGGACGACCAGAGACAACACGCCTTTACGGATTTGCTGCAGGGGACACGAGAATAAAAATCACAAAAAAAAAATTTAATCCATTTGTTCTATTGTTTACTTTGAACTTGTTGAGGGCCTCGTCGTGAGTCAGACCGTGGAGCGACTCTCCGTTCAGCTCCAGAATCTCATCGCCTGCCGACACGGAATCAAGAGGTAAAACAGAGCCAATAGTTAAAAAAAATACATGTTGATAGAAAGATAGAACTAATCTGCTCACCCTCCTGTAGTCGCCCGTCTGCAGCAGCGGCCCCTCCAGGGAAGATGGTTTTCACATAGATCCCCATTGGACCGTACATACTGTCTTTACCTCCCACGATACTGAAGCCAAGGCCCTGCAGTACAATGTCATACTTTTTACTACATATTCCATACTGTTAATGCCGGCAAGCCATAATTACATTTAAGAGTGGTGCATGCAGAAAAACTGGAATATATTTGGTATTCATTTTTTGTGCTGGAAGGAGGGTCACTGCATCGAGTTTATGGACTCTCAAATATTGAAGAAGAAGAAGAAGATCTTTATTTATATAGCGCCTTTCACAGACATGGTCACAAAGCGCTTTACATTATACCTAAATTGAATGGGAAAACTGTATCACAACATAAATGTCTCTTGCCTTGCCCTGCCCCTTCATGAGGACGATGTTGCAGATGATAAAGGCCTGTGCGCTGCTGCTGGAGTGAAGGAGCTGAGCCGAGCTGAGAGACCGAGAGGGCCGAGACACGCACTGGAAAATATGTGGAAAAAATAGGTTTATGATTGACATCTTCACACTATACTACGCACTGTCTCAAACGACTCAGCCTGTGAGTGTGCTGCAGTTCACAAAAGTCATCAAACTAAATCAAAAGAGTTATAGTGAGGTCAAATACGTCAAAAACAGTGTAGCTATTGGCCTGATCTGACAGGGCAAAAAAACAGAGGATCCGCACAGCTTTCTTAGCTCCCAAGTAGCGATTTATTGATGATATAGCACCTAAGTGGTAACGTTTCGGGTTTTAGCCCTTCATCAGACTAAAACCCGAAACGTTACCACTTAGGTGCTATATCATCAATAAATCGCTACTTGGGAGCTAAGAAAGCTGTGCGGATCCTCTGTTTTTTTGTTTGTCTACTTATTCGGTCCGGCACGCTTTTTAGTTTTTTTGGGATGTGCGTGTCTTCCTCCTTCGTACTGATCTGACAGGGCCCCACAGCGAGACCAATTTGGGTGGACTTGCACCTAAAAATGTATGGTCTTGGATCGGTCACCAGTGGGACACTCTTTTCAGTATAGAGTGAAGTGCGGTTGTTATATATATATATATATATATATATATATATGTTAAAGCTGCCTCCAGCTATACTCCTTCCTGTTTTTGTCAGTAGGTGTCAGTAGTGAACCCTGCTCTGCCCCCCCCACTCCCCTCACCTGGTCCATCCCATCTTACCCACGCCTCTCACTAAATCTCATTAATCTAGTGTGCAACACACATTTATCAGCAGAATAAAAACATAATGTAGCAAAGTAAACGTTTTCGACACTTACATTTATTTGTTAACAGCAACTTTCATGTAAGTCTGTGTTTTCTGGCATTTAGAACATTACTGTTCCATTTAGCAGAGCTTTTATTTCTTGCAACCCTAGAACACCTTATACGCTTGTTGGTGCTTGCTTTATATAATAAGACCTGACGGGCTCCCTGTAGATATAGTAGAAATTGGATTATTAAACGAACAGACATTTAATGAGGGTTTCAGCTGCATCAGAGCAGGTCGGTCAGATGTTTGTCAGTTCATGATCTTTTGTAAACTTCTGTCATAATGCTAAACCCTGACTGTGTTAGCGCTAACTGTTGCAGCATCTGCAGCTGCAAACATATGATCCCCACACGTGCAGGGCAGGTGAGCGGTGTGTTGGGGCGGAGCTCGTCTCTGCTTCTGCGGGACAAAGTTAACTCACTGTTTCAAAGGATGAAAGAATGAAAACATTGCGGGCCGGCAAAATGGAATCGCTGAGGGCATCTTTAAGGCATGGTCAAATTCTATCTATTTTGGGTTAAGCAGATTATTAATAATTATACATAATAACACTTGATTGTTTAGTTTTTTTGTGGGGTGTTTTTATATCACTACGTATGAATTATGTCCTAATGAACTCAAACCCTGTATGATCTGTTTATCAGATAAGGCCACAGGCACCAGAATACAGAGGACATGGGGAAACAGGACTTAACCTGGACTGAACAATGACTAAAAGCATTGTGGAATAAAGCTGGGCAAAATCAATTTGTCAGAATTCTCAAATTGCTCAAGAGCCACTGATCAAGAGGTATTTCACACTACAGGAGATGAGGAGAGAGGAGATGATTCACCCGTGTGCTGTTGTGAAACATCTCCAGCTGCTGTGACAGAGACTTCCTGTTTCCGTAAAAGGCGTGGTTCCTGTGAGGATGGTACAGCTCCGGATTCTTCAAGATGATGGTTTCGAGATCTCCAATCCAATATGGATGGACACCAGCTGCAAAGCAACACGAGGGGGGAAGGGGAGCAGAGATGTGATGCTTTCTGGGAAATCCCTGTAAAGATGCATTAGAAAAACATGCCGTACCAGCTGAAGTGTGATTCCTCTTACTATTGTCGGCCTGTCCCGTTGGTATCTGTGGCGTCTTCTCCGTCTCCCAGTATCTGTCTTCATTCACCTCTGGGATCGGCAACTAAAACACCACGTTAGAAGGCATATTGTGAAAATAAATAAAGTATTCTTATTCTGAACTTAAGTCCCACGTTGTTTGACCTTGAGGTGGTTGTTGTTGGCCAGCAGCTCCTCCTCCTTCTCCGTGTACCCGGGCGGAGACAGGGCATCCGGGGGGTAACTCTGGTGGTGGTGGGGGCTGGTGCTGAGGCTGAGGGAGTGAACAGTGTCCTCTGACGTGGAACTGTCCTGGGGGAAAAAAACACACACACAAAAAAGAAAAACAAGAATCAGTTCTGGTCTAGATGCCATAGACAAAGAATGGCCACTTTTCCACATGCAAACTCCACACTGAAATCAACCGTTCTCAGGATAAGTTGCGTTCTGTGTGTTTTTATAGAACAGATACCATGTATAATCTATAGAAAACAAAGCGAGCATTTTAGGCGAACCAAAATCCGAGCAAGAGTGCACACCACGCAGCAAAAACTCCAGCCTCTGTGTTCTATCTCAGTCTGTGTGGGTTTGCTATTTTCTGACTGCTCTCCACAACATTCCTGACCGTCCTACACAAACTCTGACATTTACGACACCGGGGGGGGGGGGGGGGGGGGAAATGGACACCTCGTCACTTCACTTACAATATATGACGCAAAAAGACATAGAATACATATTTTCGTTGCCACATCAAAGACCTGAGGCAGAGTCTGGAGCAGGGACAAAGTGCAGTAGGAAAGTATGCGCCATGTGACTGAGCCTTCAGCTGATCCACCTCCACCCTGCTTTACAAATCCAAGCATTCACTCATTGGTGCTTTTTATATCGCTTGGATATTGCTACAGCGAAAAAAACACGGAAACTCTTTAAGCCTAAGGGCCCCAATGCCTGACTTCTTTTGGTCACTTTGTTTCTTTGTTTGTAAAGTTTAAAATGTTAGGTGTGTCCAAACTCATTCATAGCTTTCCTAACACATTTCATGCAATCCTAGTTCTCGGGAATGACTTTATAAGCTCGTCAAACAACTTTCAGGGTCACCTCAGTAATAATGTTAACAAACCTTGCCTGTGAGTTCTTGAGCCAAATAAACACTTTATAACTGGAAGCCCTGTGTCTTTTCGCAAATGTTTCCCTTTTATAATTTACTGAAGGAGAACAAAGCCAATCTCATACCACTAGCAGGGAAACAATACCAGACACAGGGCCTTTAACTCCAGCATTCAATCTAGTGTGTTTCATCTACTTTTTAGACCAAATACACAAATTGCAATATACACATAGTATCTGAAATGACATTGTGACCACCTTTTTTTTTTTAATAAAATGTATGTCTAGCCTTTAAAAAAAAAGTAATGCAATTTAACGTAGCCAAAGTCATACTAATGTGCGTGAACCTCAGAGCTGATTTCTGTGAGTTTGTGAGAAGTTTTTTTCAGCTTTGATAATTTAAACATACATTATATTAGGAGATCAGTTGTCGAGATGGCAGAACAATGTCAAGGGGTTCAAGATCGGCCCTGACAATTTGCTGAATGTCCCTCTCCGCTCTTCGCCTTTTCACCCTGTGCTGCACTGCAAAAACTAATCTGGAAAATTGGTATAATGTTCTTGAAATTAGTACATCTGTCGTTTGGGTAACTATTTTTTATTTATTTTTTGTTCAGTTTATTTACTTATTTTATACAGAAGTGACATCCAAAACAATAACAGCAAACCACCAAGCTGATACAGTATGAATGAAACGGAGCAGAGGAGAAGATCAAATCTTATCAAATTGATTGGAAATAAGAATGCTGTTGATGTACAGTGTTTATAAACCCTCACCTCATGGACAGATTTCTTGAAATGAGTTACTCAGGTGGGTCAAGGACAAATTTACTTATTTTAAGAAATGATTACTTTTACCTGGGTTACTTGTTGCAGTGTCCTGTTAAATACGGGCCAAACCATATATTTTTTTTCAATGTATGTTTTGACTGCGCTCTTACCTCACAACAGGTTTTAATGTGGACACTCCTCGCTCCCTCCAGCTCCATCCAGCCGCTCCCGCTCAGGCCCTGTCCGTTAAAGGGACCGGGAGACAGTTTGTCTGTGCCGAGGAAAGCCCTATGGAGAAAAACACAGATAAGTGACCACAATGCACTCTCACCTATTCAAATATGCAAAAAATAATGTAATAGATCTCTCCTTTGAGAAATGTCCTTTCTGTGAGCACCATAGAATCGAAGCCTTTTATGACGATCCAGAAAATACCCAAACTTTTTTGTTTACGTTTTACAACTTAAAATCTTGTCTGGTATAGAAAAGACAGAACGCAAATGAACAAAAAAGAGAAATTACAAGGCTTAATGTTTAGCTAATGGCATGCTAGCAAATCAATATTGCCGTATTGAAGACACTTCAAGCGCAGAATTGCTCAGAATGGGTCCGATGATGGATTATGGGCTTTGCAAAATTTGCAAAGCCCATAATGTGGAAGACACTAACGGGTTTTAAGTCTTGGGGTGGGGTCAATCACTTCTCGTCATCAATCACCCATTCAAAAAACGCAAAAGAATGGTAAAATATGTAATTTCTTCCTCTAATATTTCTTAAAATAGGTTCAAAGGGGAATGTCACTGAGCCTATGTTATTTTATTTTTTATTTTTTTCACGGTTCTCAAGCAGTGTACACCTGTGTATCACCTCTGTAGGTTTGCTGACTCCGCTCTGGGCTCCGTCTGGACACAGTTATCAGACATCTGCGGCATCACCTCCTCATGGGGACGAGCCGCGACACACATGCGCCAGATACTGCTCTCCTGGACACAAAGACAGCTGTATATATATATATAGGCATACTGTACACATCACACATCATAGCGCTAATCATAGTTTCTTAATGTATTGATATTTCTTTTCCAGTAAGACTTTCTTAATTTTATTTTTAAAAACAGAAATCATGGAGATTTATTTAACCGGGAAAGTCACGTTGAGATGACCGAACCCCATATTCACAGGAGAGGAGTTGTATTGTACATGTTTTGGTGGTAGGGGATACCTAGGCAGACAGGAGGGCAAACTCCAGCCTGGACTGTTACTGTTACCCCTCATTTAGAGACGGAATGCACTCGCCATACACAGTAAGATTGTAAACGCTTTTAATGTATCGCTTGTTCTTTATTTTCAACACTGTTTCATTGTGTGATTCCAAACCAAAGACATTAAACTACGAATGAACTCATGGGATTGTGTAGGAAACAAAAAAGGGTGAAATAGCTCCAAAAATGTTTTATATTTTAAATTCTTCAAAATTGTCGGCCTTTATTCTTGCCATTTTCTCAATGAGCTTCATAATTTGAAAACTCTATTTCAATTATTATTATTTTTAAACATAATTCCATATGTGTTCATGTTCATTCATAAACTAATACTATTACTGTCTTGTTAAGAGGGGCAGTTTAATTCTTTAATTTGCTACCAAGGTAATTCCACTGATTGGAATTACTTTGTGGATCCTATTTGAGTGAGCAATAGTGTAAGTCTATTCAATTGAGGGGTAGGGCCATATAAGTTATTATTATTAACTTCCTACAACTTCCTTTGAGCAACACTGCACTACATAGTTCTGCTGTTTTGAATATTTTCTGTGTATATGTATACTATGCCTGGATGCATCTTTCAATGTTGCTCAAATAAACCAAACTAAATGAGTACCCTCAGTGAGAATCTACAATGTAAATGACTTTGAGATAAAAGAAAAATGAAGACACGAGCTCTTTCAAAAGACCCAGGAACTATGAACTAAAGTTGAAACAGTGATCGCAAGGATGATACAAAATGATACACCCACAAGGTTTCTTAATTGTAATGAATGGCCACAGTTTAATTAGTGTCCATGAGTCTTGTTCGTCACTAATGAATATGAACACTGAGGGGAAACTCCATTAGGACACAGCGGTTTTGAAACCCGAGCTTGTTCATAAAGTCATAAAACATCAAAGGCTCATACTACAATACTCCACTGTGTCATTAGTCCATTTATAGACTTACGGGGGCACTTTCACCATACATGCTCCACACAGCCCGCCCAATCATTATCCATTAGGTATTTTAACCTGATCTTTTCTGGTTTAGCTTAATTCAATTTAACCATGTCCACGATCCTGCCTCTTTCTTGGATTCTTGAGTATAAAAAATACACCTAACATTGCAGCTTTGGCGACTTACCTTGATGCTAAACGACCTCCTCAGCCCCTTCTTGTTCTCCCTGAGTGGCTCACTTTGATGGTTGTCCGTTTCCATGTGTTTCTCTGGTGTCTGTGGACGATAATTGGTCCAGCACTGTCCATTCTCGATTGTTCTGCAGTTTGTTTGGACCCCTGACGATAGCTCCGCCCCCCAGCCAGGCCCCCATGTCCTGAACCCGTCCGAGGTGTCCCGGGGCGGTCGCTCCTCCGGGCTGAGGTCATCAGTGGTTTTGGAGTGACATAAGATTAAAGACCTGGGGGGGGAGAATAACCATAAATGACTGAAGGAAAAAGCCTAAATAGTTTAAAGTTGCTATGGAAACAGGCCAGCAGAAGAGGCAGTAAAATAAAATAAAAAAGGTTTTGTTTTGTTTTTTTCCAGGAAGTGCTCCTTTCATACCAGCAGTCGTATCGTGGTCATGTTCGGAGCTCATACTGTGTGGTAAAGGAAAGAGACAAAAAGAGACCACATAAACGGAGCAATGCCCACCTCGTGCTGTAACAGATCGATCTGATATAAAAAAAAAAAAAAAAAAAAAAACATGAACTCTTTCCCCATCCTTCATTGCACATCCGGCGGAAATCAGAGAAGCAAATTGCCCTCGACAATGGCTCACTTCCTAATGAATGATGAATAATTAACACATTTAGAAACTAGCAGCTTTAACCTTATTTAAACTGGTTCACTCACTCTCTCGGCGGAATAAAACTTTCATATGTTATTTTAAAGCAGTACTGAGTAAACTTAATAAATCCTTTCCGTAGTCCCTCTGGGGGTAATACAAGTGTTAATGGGATGATTGGGGGGGTATTTTATCTCCCCCGGTGTCTCAGAAAACCACAATTGCAACTTCCCTGCCACCGGGTCGGAGCCGCAATACACACTAATGGAATCACAAAGAAGAAGCTAACATGCTAATGGACAAAGCTAACAGCTGCAGTGGTGCTTATGGCCTCTAGGGGCATGAGTTACTAAGTTAGTACTGCTTTAAATTTAGCTAAAAACTAGCTTTAAAGTGCTATTTTTTTTAGGTTACTTTTTTCTAAATTTGTTGTATTTTTATATATATTTTTAGAACAATCCTACAGGCTTAAAAACAAAACAACAGGACCGTTTTAGATACGTTTTGCTCTAGGCTTCTAGGCTGACATGCTTCTAAACTGGAGATTTTCTTTCTAATATAATTCAAGTAAAAAGAGAAAGATGTGAGTATGGCTGAAAGTATTCCTCCTCTAAACCTATTAGACTTAACTAACTGGATGACTGATGAAATTAAATAAAAAAAACTCAACAAACGGTGTAAAGGAAACGAGAGACATAGGTTTTGGAAAAGGCTCAATATCCTGACATAAAAGAAACTCAAAATCGCCTTTGACTTAAAGATTTCCCACATTATGCAATTGGAAAAAGTCGCTGCAAGAGGCCCATTGAATGAAATCTGCTGAAAATATTTGTGTTGACCGGTCTGTGGATCAGCTTCGTATTGGCAAACGGGTTTCCAGTTAGCTTTTCCGGTCTCCGTGACCACAAACAACACAAATAGTCCATTGACAAAGTGGAAATGTAATGCTTGTTATATTTCTTCAGGTGGATGCAGTTGGCAGAAGAGTGAACGTTCCTGGACATTGCACTGAAATTATTTCCCAGCAAAACTGCTTACTTAAAACTCCAGGCTTTGTGCCAAGACAGTTAATCCTCAAGTGTTTGTTAAACCAGGTGCCATGTAAACAGCAGATTTACGTAAAGGCAGCAAGTTGTCCCATCACTGAACGTGTTAGTAGCACTGTTAGTGGTTTATGGTTCCAGGACTAGCGAACTACGCACGGGTCCAACATGAGGATGTGGAAGTGTGGTTGTCCGACTTAATAACATGTTACAAAGTTTGTTGAAATTGGTAAACCAGACAACAGATGGCCCGCTCATCATATTGCATTATTTGGTTAAACCGACTTTCATTCAATTATCCAGCACACAGGCCAATATCTTTGTATCAATGTATCTTTGTGACTAATGTCCCTCTCATTGGCATCACAACGATTTCATTCTTTACATTCTGTGTAGAACTTTCAGTGGCGGCCAAAGTACTTAAGTAGTAGTAATTGATGATGGGCACTGATACTTTTATTTTCTGGAGTGAAAGTGAGGATACTACTGGTCAAATATTACTCCAATAAAAGTAAAAGTTGCACAGGTAGTGGATATTTAGCCGGGACTGGCTTTTAATTTGTGTACTGTATTGGGTCATAACTTGCGCCCAATTTGACAGTTCGTATCACGCGATTAAGTCTTCCCGTTTTGAAGAAGATAAATACTGTCCCACGTGATATCCGCGTGGACAGTAGCAGGGTCCCAAACAAATGAAGCAATAGCTCAAGATTTCGTAGGACAGCCAGTAAAAGTTCGGATGTGACTGGAGCAGGTTAAAAACATTACATGAGATGTACCAACTTAACTGGAGGAAACCTCCGTGTTCATAACGGTGGGAGTTTTTTTGTCTTGAGGCTAACGGCTAACACAAAATAAAAAATACAACTAGTGCAAAGGTTTGAACGAGCCTGAGCAAAAAAGAATCGGCCTGTTAGTAGTTTACATTTTATTGAGTTTAAATATTATATTATCATTATTCAAAACTACTAGCCTTTAGCCTGCAAGATAAAAGCTCCTACCTTACGACCACTGGCGTTTCATTTGGGGCAGGATTAGAAAAAAAAGATAACTTAGAGAAAAAAAAGTAACTAAAAAAAACTTGGGGGAAAAAATACATAGAAAATTACTTAGCATGATGTTTGTGATACAATTATTATTGCTCAGCTTGTAAAAACCCCACATTAAAAATCTCAAAAAATTTGAATATTTTGAAAATTAACTGTAAATCATAATCATCAACATTATAGCAAATAAAGCGTGACATGTGCCACCGGTAATGAGTATATAAGTCTATCATATATTAGTTTCACATTTTAAGTTGAATTACAGAAATAAACGTTTTCATGATATTCTAATCATATGATGAGCACCTGTGTGTGTGTGTGTGTGTATATATATATATATATATATATACAGTGCCTTGCGAAAGTATTCGGCCCCCTTGAACTTTTTGACCTTTTGCCACATTTCAGGCTTCAAACATAAAGATATAAAACTGTAATTTTTTGTGAAGAACCAACAACAAGTGGGACACAATCATGAAGTGAAACAAAATTTATTGGATATTTCAAACATTTTTAACAATTTTGAAAAATTGGGCGGGCGAAATTATTCAGCCCCCTTAAGTTAATACTTTGTAGCGCCCCCTTTTGCTGCGATTACTGCTGTAAGTCCTTGGGGTTTGTCTCTATCAGTTTTGCACATTGAGAGACTGAAATATTTGCCCATTCCTCCTTGCAAAACAGCTCGAGCTCAGTGAAGTTGGATGGACAGCGTTTGTGAACAGCAGTTTTCAGTTCTTTCCACAGATTCTCGATTGGATTCAGGTCTGGACTTTGACTTGGCCATTCTAACACCTGGATATGTTTATTTGTGAACCACTCTATTGTAGATTTTGCTTTATGTTTTGGATCATTGTCTTGTTGGAAGACAAATCTCCGTCCCAGTCTCAGGTCTTTTGCAGACTCCATCAGGTTTTCTTCCAGAATGGTCCTGTATTTGGCTCCATCCATCTTCCCATCAACTTGAACCATCTTCCCTGTCCCTGCTGAAGAAAAGCAGGCCCAAACCATGATGCTGCCACCACCATGTTTGACAGTGGGGATGGTGTGTTCAGGGTGATGAGCTGTGTTGCTTTTACGCCAAACATAACGTTTTGCATTGTTGCCAAAAAGTTCGATTTTGGTTTCATCTGACCAGAGCACCTTCTTCCACATGTTTGGTGTGTCTCCCAGGTGGCTTGTGGCAAACTTTAAATGACACTTTTTATGGATATCTTACATTTCTGCAGTTCATCCAGAGTGATCATGGGCCTCTTGGCAGCATCTCTGATCAGTTTTCTCCTTGTATGAGCTGAAGGTTTAGAGGGACGGCCGGGTCTTTGTAGATTTGCAGTGGTCTGATACTCCTTCCATTTCAATATTATCGCTTGCACAGTGCTCCTTGGGATGTTTAAAGCTTGGGAAATCTTGTTGTATCCAAATCCGGCTTTAAACGTCTCCACAACAGTATCTCGGACCTGCCTGGTGTGTTCCTTGTTCTTCATGATGCTCTCTGCGCTTTAAACTGACCTCTGAGACTATCACAGAGCAGGTGCATTTATACGGAGACTTGTTTACACACAGGTGGATTCTATTTATCATCATTAGTCATTTAGGTCAACATTGGATCATTCAGAGATCCTCACTGAACTTCTGGAGAGAGTTTGCTGCACTGAAAGTAAAGGGGCTGAATAATTTTGCACGCCCAATTTTTCAGTTGTTTATTTGTTCAAAATGTTTGAAATATCCAATAAATTTCGTTTCACTTCATGATTGTGTCCCAATCTTCACAAAAAAATACAGTTTTATATCTTTATGTTTGAAGCCTGAAATGTGGCAAAAGGTCGAAAAGTTCAAGGGGGCCGAATACTTTCGCAAGGCACTGTATATATATATAGATATATGTTAGGCAGCATTCTTGTAAACTGATTCTATTCATCAGAAGACTGATTACAAAACAACGGATTTCCAATGTTTGATATGGTTATGTTCTGTGGACCCCCCACCTGCAGGAGGAGCCATAGGGGCTGGTGCAATGTGATTTGGGCAGCTCCAACAACTGCCCCCACGACCCGGCAACGGACAAGTGGACGGAAATGGATGGATGGATATGGTTATGTACAGTATCTAAATCTTAAACTATGTGTTGGTTATGGTCATGTATCTCTATCTTAATTGTACAATAAGTTGGTTTCATGGAACAAACCGGAATGTAAACAAACAGCAGTTGTAAAGTTTGTAAATAAGTTGAATGGGACATTCATCATTGTATTTCTTTCTTTTTTGTCCAATAACTTGGAACTTGGAATTGCTCAAATAAACACTTACAACAACTAAATAAGTGCTGCGGATTATAAAGTTGCGACTTGAAGAACTATTTGAGGTGCCTGAATTCACCACCTGTACTTCAGCGGCAACACGATCCTTTCCTCGTCCTTGTCGGGAATCAGTGACATTGACAGTACATCTGCACAGCGCCACCTATTGTTCTGGAGTATGCATCATAGCGATTTTTAATAAGGCATACTATAGGCTACTTTTTTTTTTTTTTTTGAAACCTTGTTAGAAATGTAGCGGCGTAGAAAGTACGCTATTATAATCTTGCAAATAGATTATTCCACTGCAAATAGTTGAATAAAGTAGTACGTCAACAATAAATTTAGCTACTTCGACAACCTCTGTAAATTATCAACACACGAGTTAATGAAAAGCGATCAATGAAACCCGTCCACTGGCCCTAAATAGGTTGAAGTAAACAAACATAAGTTGAACGCGTAATGCCGATAACAGCGTGTCGTACCTGGAGAGCATGGCCAGTTTCTTGGAGCGCAGGTTGCTGTGGCTCGCGGCGCTCACTCCACCGCCGCCTGTGCCGCTCATGTTGTTCATGTCGTTGTGGATGTTGTTGTTGTTCCCCTTGCGCTGATGAGGAGGATGAACCCTCCGTCTGCGCTCCATCCTCCGAGCCGCCGTGGTGCTGGCCCTCCTCCTCTGGTGGGAGTAGCGCTGGGGCATGGCAGCCAGCGGGGCGTGCATGTGCGAGTGCGCGGGCAGCCCGGAGCCTAATGCACTGCACGGCGGGCGCTCTGGAGGGCAATTAGAAACAAGAAGGAAAAAAAAATCCAGTTAGGCCTATACCAGGAGCGTCTGACTGCAGCCCAGAGGAAGAGTGTTCTCAGAAACAAGCGGAGGCAAATGCGCAGAGAGGGATACAAGAGCCGCACTGTTCGCGGCTGTGGAGGAAATATGAGCGAGATTGTCTCATGACTTTTGAAAAAATCGCATTGTCAGGAGGAGAAACCGACAAATAGACAGATAAGGCTTTAGGGTGATTGGTGAGTATGATGTCAATGAAATAGAAAACAGGAATTCCAACTCGTTTAGACAACATACATACTTTTGCTTTCTTTCACGTTGAATAATCATGTCCGGTGTGTTTTTCGATATGAGGACACAAAGCAGTAAAAAGTCACTTTTAATAGCGTTATGACGTTTTAAGTTTGGCTGCAGCAGATAATGTGCAAACGTTTTGATGTAAGGACCACATTGGGTTTTGGAACTTGCCAGGAGGGCTGGACCAGGGGTTGTTTCACACAAGTAGCTACAATCCTCAAACAGACTGTAATAACCTAAACCAGCCATTACCAAAGTCCGGGACATTGCGACCCCCGTATCGATCCAAGAATCTCTCGGGGCCCCCAAATCATAATCATTTACTCCATTCAAAGGAATTTGTGATTATTTTACAGCTTAAGTGACATAAAAAGCAACATCTAGCAGCAACTGCAGGTTAAAGACTGGTTTAAACAAGGTATATTTGTCCCAATAAATGTATCCTTTCAATATACTTTTTTTGTAGACAAGCTTTGGGGGCCCCTGTAGTAGTGCCTCTTACTGTCTGCCAGAAGTATAAAACCCTGTGGCCAGTGGTTCTGGTGTGTCGGGACTCGGAAACCAAACGTTTGTTGCCTATGGCCTTTTTCAATGGGTTGCAAGCTGACCTCAAGGGGAACATTTATGTCAATATTTACCTACTGAAAACCTACCTCTTCTTGTTTTGACCATGATTTCAGCTTTAGGCCTATACCGTCAAACATTGTGTAGGAAAATGTGTGTCTCCATAATAAGAAAACATCTGACTTTCTGACGGTAATGCAAATAATGGTCCAATGAACTCAAAGAATCGCTGAAGGGAGGAAATAAATTGGATGTTGGTTGCTGCAATTCAGGCCTATACTTGACGTGGCCGACAGCAATCCCCAAAAGCTTGAAAAATAGCACAGTCCAGAATAAAAATCTGCAGAGTCAGCACGTGCATTTTCCCATGGCATGTTTGTGGCCGTATGGTTTCTGCGCGCTGCCCTTTTTACGAAAAACAAAAACGTCCATCTTGGGCTTCCCTATGTCTGCGTCTTCACCACAGACGTTACGCGGCTGACATCATAGTCCGTCCACTCTGTTACTGTCCGACGCGCATATCCTACACTATCCCAGGGTTAATAATGGAGGAAGCCACAGCTGCTCTGGTCCCATTAGTGAACCATGAGTGATGCGGCCTCACTCCAGAGAGAGCACTATAGGCAAGAGCGCATTATTACCCCGATCTACAGCGATGTCCATAAACCATGCGGGGAGCAAGGCCTCTTCAGACCATTACGGCGTTAGGCTCACAGTGCGGCAATAAAATCCTCGCAAAGCGGTGTCAGAGTCGGCTCATGATTCACACGTACACGGGCTACATGAAATTGCGATATTTAAAACATTTGACATTGTGATAATGATATTATTGCAATATTTTATTAAGCCATTTCAGCATCATACATTCCATTAAATTCAAACGGCTCATCTCCCAAATTGGATGTCTTGAAAATGATGGTAATTCTAAAATTCCTTGCTTCTTGGACAAGTCGAAGCTGTTTTGACAAAGGGCCTTGTGTGGGGCTGAGGTCACGTAACAGCAGAGACAAGCTGCAGGTCATTGCCCGGTATCTCACTCTTATCTCTGTCAACCATGTGCCGCTCACCAAGGAAGTATTTTTACTCTCTGTGCAGTGTCCGTGTGTCGTGACTCGTGAGAATAGATGTTGAGTTTACTTAAACACCGGCGGTATTTCATATAGAGTCTAAAGGCTCCCTGTAGATCCACTGATAAACTCCTGCATTTCTTCTCACTGGAGCGATTATGCATGTGATTTGGCGGCTGTACTGTAAACTCTTTCCATGTTTACTCCACTCCAAGTGGTTTTACAAGGATATACAAGATGCCTCTGTGAGCATTTTGTCATTCTCAAACTTTTCAGACCTACCAAGCACCACTTCACAAAATATCAAGCTATCTAAGTTCCAGAAAAACTAGTTCCACTACACTTGGACTTGCAATAAGGCCAAAGCCATTAATTCCTTAAGTCAAGAGTCAACAATCTAAATTCATCCTAAATTCATATGGTCCAATGTAAAGATTATTTTAGTTTTAAATAGTGTCTCTTTGCAGATATCAAATATGCTAATTTAGTTGGATTAAAGGCACTGAAACTTATATTTGTCTGTATTGTTTTATGAATGATGAAAGAAGCACCTTTTAAATTGTTGGTTGTGGTCCAAACTAACCCCTTATCCGTATTATTCACATCCCAATCCTTTGAACGGATGAGGGTATAAGCATGCAACAACAACTAGGCTTTTAATCAGATGTACTGCGCGCACATGAAAGTCAAAAAATGTCTGACTATACAATTTGCTGAAACCATGACTAAACGATATGGCTGAGACAAAATATCGGATCCGATCACAATACTTTGTGCTGCAATACCAAGTATCACTTGTATTGCTATTCCAGTTACATTGTTACATGTTCCCCTCCTGGAACCGGCACCTCAACGTGGTGGAGGGGTTTGAGCGCCCGAATGAGCCTAAGTTGTCGGGGGATTCGTGCCCCTGGTAGGGTCTCCCATGGCAAACCGGTCCTAGGTGACGGGTCAGACAAAGAGCGGTTCAGAAGCCCCTTATGAGAGACCA
The DNA here is from genome assembly GCA_021464625.1 of Proterorhinus semilunaris. Taxonomy (NCBI): domain Eukaryota; kingdom Metazoa; phylum Chordata; class Actinopteri; order Gobiiformes; family Gobiidae; genus Proterorhinus; species Proterorhinus semilunaris. The sequence goes on from CM038346.1 coordinate 31,928,754, forward strand.
ACAGGCCCGGTTAGAACCATGAGGCCGTCCTTCTGTGGACCCAACACCTGCAGGAGGAGCCATAGGGGCTGGTGCAATGTGATTTGGGCAGCTCCAACAGCTGCTCCAATGACCCGGCAACGGACAAATGGAAGAAAATGGATGGATGGATGGATGGATTGTTACATTTTGTGTTAATGCACTTCAGTCAATCAATCTTAACACTTTGATAAATGTCAATTACTCATCATAATTACTTACTGTATTGCAACACGTATCGGATCGGCTCCTGAGTATCGTGATATTGGATCATGACAAGAGTGGATTGTCCCAGCCCTACTAAACAATGGGTGAACCCGGACAAAACTGAAACTAAACCCTCAATGAAGTAACCATCTTAGACATCTTGGAGTGCCACCAGATGATCAGCATACCACAGTTTGAGAACCATGTATTTTAAACACCCATTCTCAAAATGTAGACTTCAGTGGGGTAACTGCCAACGTTTCCAAAGCAAGATCCTGTTAGATTTATCTCTTCAATACCTGTTCTAAAAGATAGTAATGGTTTAGCTGACTTAAGATAACGCTACAGTTACAGTAGTAACCATGGTTCTCTGAGTGAAGAGACTATCTCTCCTCATCCCCAGTCTAAATACGATGGAGAACTTGCATTACTTCGAGCTAAATGTGAGTACATTTAGTCAATTGCATCTGTCTATTATTGCAGATTTCCTTTTGTATGAAAATATGTGTAGCACCTATCTTGAGCATCTGCCGTTTATTTATGAATATGGACTTTCTTTCCATTTGTTTTGCAGCACGTACAAAATGCTCTTTATATGCAGTTCTACTTTGTGGGAATCTCTAGCTTACATTACATCAAAACGGTTTTATCTTCACAGGTATGGTTGAAATAGTACAACGTTTCCTTGTCATTATGTGTGTATCCTCTATGGATTATGAGAGACGGTATTTATAGAAACCAGTCTAATAAAAAGCACTTGTTTCAGAGCCGGCCCCGCCCCCCGTGATGTCATTAGAAGTGGGTCCAAGTTTCCTCTCTCTCTCTCTCTCTCTCGCTCTCTGTCTCACTTATTGCAACAGCGGCTTGAGCATGTGGCTTCTCAACTGGACAGGACATGGAAAACATGGGGTGTAAAGGGGTTTCTCAGAGGTGTCATTCCAGTCTTACACTGTACAGCAGATTTCCACGCTACTCCCAAAACCATGACCCTGAAAGAACACTGGCCTATCACTTGTTTGAACACTTTTGCAAATCGACAGAGGGATTACAGGGAGAACCTATTTCTCTTTGCAATAAACTAGAAGAACACTTTCATATACATCTGGAGGAAGGTATAATCAACACAATGAAGGGCTCACTTGCGTTGTGTGTTTGTTTGATACGCTAAGGGAGTCATTTATCAAGACGGGTGCTATATAGGGAGTGCGCGTGAAATTTATTGTAATTTAAATTAATGTAACGGTTATTACTGTATTCTTCATGGCATGTCTTGGTTATATGACACATGTGAGCCATCTCCTCCTCTGCTGGTCCCAGAGTCAGGCCTAAACACGGCAAAAATCTGGAATGGTCCTTCTAAATATTTGAGACAGGCCTCAACTTCTGGTTTCATCTGACTATTTGGCTTCTAGGTGTTATTTATGAAGCCTATACTTTCAAGTTCTGAAAAACCCTTTGAATTAGAAATTAACTTGCCTTGGCTGGCTGTATGCAATCATTTATTTAAAGTTCACAATGGGGTTCCCGAGTTTTTTCTTTTTTATATACAACATCACTTCAAATCTATACCTGCTTCTGCACATCGACCTAAATTAGTCTAGTCTTCAGAGCATAAACTTTCGTGTGAATATTCAAACAGTCTTATATAATGTGGTCTCTATGGACCAGTACAGAGCCCCATTCAGAGATGCAAGGGGCAGGGCTTCAGCTGAACAGAGTGGGGGCTGTTTGGTTGAGCTTACTCTGGGGGCCCTGTCCCAGACCGGACCAGGGAAGAGAGCCACCTGCAGGAAAAACCTTCTCAGACAACCACAAACAAGCCACCAACACTGAGCTTTTGAGGACATGTGACAAGGCTCCAAAGTCTGTAATACATGAACCAATTTAAAGGCTTTACAAAAAAATAAATACAAAAATAACTCAGTTAATTTGTTTAAAATAACATAACAAGGTACAATGAAGTCTTCAAAACAACAGTGGATAATTCACTTGTGTTGTGTGTTATGTCTCTTACTACCACTAGATGGAGTGACGAGCTGCAGCTATATTCGACCCCCCTCCTACTTCGGCAATAAACGGGGAAGTGGTTTAAACTGAAACAAATAGCATTATTGTGACCGGCGAAAACGTCATTCTTAGCAGGAAAGAGTTTGACCAGGGACAGGGGAGGAATACGTTTGGGTAAAGCTGTCTAGGCTTTAAAACCCAGAGAAACTTCGACGTCTATCGGAGTGTGGGCTGGCATTTTGGGAGTGAAAGATGCGCGAATGAAACAAAACACGACTCATGGCATGTTTTAGAGGAAATAGCTTAATGATAAGAGGCTCACTCTTTTGCATTCAACTTAACACAGGAATGGAACTTTCTTTCTGTGAGTGAAGCAAAGAGCCAGATGAATCAAGAATCATCAAGAATTCAAAAACAAAATGTATTTTCAACGGCAAGAAAAATCCCTGCCATGACATCAGGAACAGCCAGTGAGCTAACTTCTTTACTGTGTTCAAGAGCGCTCCCACGTGACTCCTGTCTTGACCACGTTTGAACTAAACACCATTACTACACATAGCCGACATCCAGCCAGACCAGATTATACCGCAAGAACTTTCACAACGTCCTGTAAAGCACAGGAAAGCACTGTTTTAGCATAAGCTCCTACAAATCCTTCATTCTCCATGACAGAAGCGTAAAGTAAACTACCTCAGTGTGGGTCCGTCCCGGAGTCCGTCTCGAACTTGAACTGAGCTCCTGTGCCTCTCACAGTCAGCAGTGAAGTCCCGTCGCCTCAGTGAGGAATGAGAGCGGCCCCTGTGGTTTGAACAGCAGCGCTCTGAGGCCACTCCACAGCGGGACACTGGCCTCGGTCAGGGGCGATTTATGACATTTGAGCTTTTAGACGAGTGCACGTTTGGCCAAGAATGTTTGGGCTTTTATCCGCCCCATTTGTGCCTCTAAAAAAAAAAAATGAATGAATTGAAACATAAACACCATAAGTATGGGTTCGGTTTTGGAGACGCATTGAATTAGCACAAATCTTTAAGCTCTTTGGATTTAAGGAAGTCCTGGTTCAGTCCTTTGTCCCAGTTTAATCTTTGTTCTAATTCAGTCGTGGGTTTAATTCTGGTTCAGCACTAAAAGCAAACAGAGGATTGGCCTTTTGGATCCGAAAGAGCCTGATTTAATCAATGCTAAATCAAGCTCTTTTTACTCATTCATCTAAGAAATGTACTTATTATGAATCATGCAAATTCTGATATTTTCCGCTGCCTTTTAATTTTCCTTTTGATGCTTACTTCATACATTTTACTTGTGTTTTTAAGATTTGATTGTGTAAATAATCTTGAGTGAGTAATTGATTCCGTGGGCCGTGCAAGTCGGTCTCGGCCTTCATCGCATTTCCACTATTTCAAAACTTGCCGCATTTAGAAACCAATGTATAGCATTCAGATGACCCCTGGTTTAGAGCAAGACAGCCCCTATAGGAGAAGTGTTTGGCTGCTGCAGTCTAGGTACCACCCTATCACCCTTCACCGTCCTCTACACACATATTTACGGTCCCTAAGATGTACCACGTGTTCTGTTTTCCGATATGCCACTGTCTCCGAGGGCCAAAATGAAAATGTGCCATTGTGCCGCGGGCCAAACACAGTGATTTCTAGCGTGAAACACATATTATTGCAAATAATAATAGTTACTTTATTTTTTGGTACACATTTGCATTTTATTCTATCTGTGCAAATAACATGCGACATTAAAACAAATGAATCAAGAACCTTCATTGAAGATTAAAACAAATGTTAACTACGGGAAAAGCCAAGTTTTAGTAGAACAAAATCAACATTTGCAGCAATATAGTGCACAGAAATATTTCTTGCACTGCACTCCACTGCATCTTTAACAGTACAAACTGCTTATGCTATACCTATTAATGTGCCGGCTGCAGCAGGCCCACATGTCATCAAGGTGTGAGTCAGTCAGTGTGCCTCTGCGGACTTGGTGAGGGTCATGACACTAAAAGTCTGCTCACAAGTGTAAGTGCTCCCAAACTTAGTGGTTTAGTGGCCATACCGCCTTTGCTCTGCCCAATCCCGTCAGACCTTGGAAGCTAAGCAGGAAGGGCCTGGTCGGTACTTGGATGGGAGACCGTTTGGTAACACCAGGAAGCCTAGCGTCTGTAGAGAGTGTGTGAGGGGTTGGTGGTGGTCGGAGTAGCTTACCACCACCAAGTATGGAGTGAATGAATAGTGCAATGCAAAGTGTCATTGAGTGTCCAGAAAAGCGCTATATAAAACCGATGCATTATTATTGATTGACTGCGGAACTTTCCGCAGTCAATAATTGGTTTTCATGTTCTTTATTGATTGACTGCGGAACTTTCCGCAGTCAATAATTGGTTTTCATGTTCTTTATTATTATTATATTTTTTTCCAGTTTTTCGGTAACTTTCACAGCTTTCACAGTTTCAGCAATTTCAACAAGTTATACATCAAAACGTTCATCATGTTCAAGAGAATATTGCTATTACTTTTGGGACTTCAGCGATTTCCGGTTTAGCCGCAATTGGCCGATATTCAACCGATTTTTCCCATTGACTTATAATGGGGCTTCCGCAAATTCATCGTTTTCAGCATTTTTTTCAACATTTTCAAAAATTTCTGCAGTTTGTACATGTTCAGCTTCCACAACTTGTGAGTTTTCAGAAAAAAATCGAGTTCTGCAGTTTTCCAGTTTTTTTTCTACGGGCTTGGGAATTCTGCCATTAATTTGCATTGAGAATTCTGCCATGCATTTTAATAGGACTTCAGGTCTTTCAGACATTTCAGCAGTTTCAAGGATTCAACAGTTTCAAGGTTTCCAGGAGTTTCAAGGACTTCAGTGCAATAATGCAACTTAATAGGGTTTTTCCATGTAAACCAGTATAATGCAACTTAATGGTTTTTTTTACATGTAAACCAGTATAATGCAACTTAATATGGTTTTTTACATGTAAACCACTATAATGCAACTTAATAGGGTTTTTTACATGTAAACCAGTATAATGCAACTTAATAGGGTTTTTTACATGTAAACCAGTATAATGCAACTTAATGGGTTTTTTTACATGTAAACCAGTATAATGCAACTTAATAGGGTTTTTTACATGTAAACCAGTATAATGCAACATAATAGGGTTTTTTACATGTAAACCAGTATAATGCAACTTAATAGGGGTTTTTACATGTAAACCAGTATAATGCAACTTAATAGGGTTTTTTACATGTAAACCAGTATAATGCAACATAATAGGGGTTTTTTACATGTAAACCAGTATAATGCAACTTAATAGGGTTTTTTACATGTAAACCAGTATAATGCAACTTAATAGGGGTTTTTACATGTAAACCAGTATAATGCAACTTAATAGGGTTTTTTACATGTAAACCAGTATAATGCAACTTAATAGGGGTTTTTACATGTAAACCAGTATAATGCAACTTAATAGGGGTTTTTACATGTAAACCAGTATAATGCAACAGTTTCAAGGATTCAACAGTTTCAAGGTTTCAACAGTTTCAAGGTTTCAACAGTTTCAAGGACTTCAACAGTTTCAAGGATTCAACAGTTTCAAGGACTTCAACAGTTTCAAGGTTTCAACAGTTTCAAGGACGTCAACAGTTTCAAGGACTTCAGCAGTTTCAAGGATTTAACAGTTTCAAGGACTTCAACAGTTTCAATGTTTCAACAGTTTCAAGGACTTCAGGAGTTTCAAAAATCTGTCAAGTATTTTAACAGTTTCAAGGCCTTTTCAAGGATTTCAAGGATTTTTCAGCTAAATTCCACATTAGATCTGTTCCGCAGTCAATCGCAATGGCTTCAGCCATTGCAAGTTTCTAGTTATTATTATATTTTTTTCCAGTTTTTCGGTAACTTTCACAGCTTTCACAGTTTCAACAATTTCAACAAGTTATACATCAAAATGTTCAGCATGTTCAAGAGATTATTGCTATTACTTTTGGGACTTCAGCGATTTCCGGTTTTTACGCAATCGGACAAAAATCGGTCGATTTTTCCCATTGACTTATAATGGGGCTTCAACAAATTCATAGTTTTCAGCATTTTTTTCAACATTTTCAACAATTTCTGCAGTTTGTACATGTTCAGCTTCCACAACTTGTCAGTTTTCAGAAAAAAATACAGTTCTGCAGTTTTCCAGTTTTTTTCTACGGGCTTGGGAATTCTGCCATTAATTTGCATTGAGAATTCTGCCATGCATTTTAATAGGCCCATGCAATTTAATAGGACTTCAGGTCTTTCATACATTTCAACAGTTTCAAGGATTCAACAGTTTCAAGGACTTCAGCAGTTTCAAGGATTCAACATTTTCAAGGACTTCAACAGTTTCAAGGTTTCAACAGTTTCAAGGACTTCAGCAGTTTCAAGGTTTCAACAGTTTCAAGGATTCAACAGTTTTAAGGATTCAACAGTTTCAAGGACTTCAGCAGTTTCAAGGTTTCAACAGTTTCAAGGACTTCAGCAGTTTCAAGGTTTCAACAGTTTCAAGGACTTCAGCAGTTTCAAGGTTTCAACAGTTTCAAGGATTTCAGTGTAATCATGCAACTTAATAGGGATTTTTCCATGTAAACCAGTATAATGCAACTTAATAGGGGTTTTTACATGTAAACCAGTATAATGCAACTTAATAGGTTTTTTTACATGTAAACCAGTATAATGCAACTTAATAGGGGTTTTTACATGTAAACCAGTATAATGCAACTTAATAGGGTTTTTTACATGTAAACCAGTATAATGCAACTTAATAGGGGTTTGTACATGTAAACCAGTATAATGCAACAGTTTCAAGGATTCAACAGTTTCAAGGATTCAACAGTTTCAAGGACTTCAACAGTTTCAAGGATTCAACAGTTTCAAGGACTTCAACAGTTTCAAGGTTTCAACAGTTTCAAGGACTTCAACAGTTTCAAGGACTTCAACAGTTTCAAGGTTTCAACAGTTTCAAGGACTTCAGCAGTTTTAAGGATTTCAACAGTTTCAAGGATTCAACAGTTTCAAGGATTCAACAGTTTCAAGGATTCAACAGTTTCAAGGATTCAACAGTTTCAAGGTTTCAACAGTTTCAAGGACTTCAACAGTTTCAAGGATTCAACAGTTTCAAGGACTTCAGCAGTTTCAAGGTTTCAACAGTTTCAAGGATTCAACAGTTTCAAGGATTCAACAGTTTCAAGGATTCAACAGTTTCAAGGACTTCAGCAGTTTCAAGGACTTCAGCAGTTTCAAGGACTTCAGCAGTTTCAAGGTTTCAACAGTTTCAAGGACTTCAGCAGTTTCAAGGTTTCAACAGTTTCAAGGACTTCAGCAGTTTCAAGGTTTCAACAGTTTCAAGGATTTCAGTGTAATCATGCAACTTAATAGGGATTTTTACATGTAAACCAGTATAAACCAGTATAATGCAACTTAATAGGGTTTTTTACATGTAAACCAGTATAATGCAACTTAATAGTGATTTTTACATGTAAACCAGTATAATGCAACTTAATAGGGTTTTTTACATGTAAACCAGTATAATGCAACTTAATAGGGGTTTTTACATGTAAACCAGTATAATGCAACTTAATAGGGTTTTTTACATGTAAACCAGTATAATGCAACTTAATAGGGTTTTTTACATGTAAACCAGTATAATGCAACTTAATAGGGGTTTTTACATGTAAACCAGTATAATGCAACTTAATAGGGGTTTTTACATGTAAACCAGTATAATGCAACTTAATAGGGGTTTTTACATGTAAACCAGTATAATGCAACTTAATAGGGATTTTTCCATGTAAACCAGTATAATGCAACTTAATAGGGTTTTTTACATGTAAACCAGTATAATGCAACTTAATAGGGGTTTTTACATGTAAACCAGTATAATGCAACTTAATAGGGGTTTTTACATGTAAACCAGTATAATGCAACTTAATAGGGTTTTTTACATGTAAACCAGTATAATGCAACTTAATAGGGGTTTTTACATGTAAACCAGTATAATGCAACTTAATAGGGATTTTTACATGTAAACCAGTATAATGCAACTTAATAGGGATTTTTACATGTAAACCAGTATAAACCAGTATAATGCAACTTAATAGGTTTTTTTACATGTAAACCAGTATAATGCAACTTAATAGTGATTTTTCCATGTAAACCAGTATAATGCAACTTAATAGGGATTTTTCCATGTGAACCAGTATAATGCAACCTAATAGGGATTTTTCCATGTAAACCAGTATAATGCAACCTAATAGGGATTTTTCCATGTAAACCAGTATAATGCAACTTAATAGGGATTTTTCCATGTAAACCAGTATAATGCAACTTAATAGGGATTTTCCATGTGAACCAGTATAATGCAACCTAATAGGGATTTTTCCATGTAAACCAGTATAATGCAACCTAATAGGGATTTTTCCATGTAAACCAGTATAATGCAACTTAATAGGGATTTTTCCATGTAAACCAGTATAATGCAACTTAATAGGGATTTTTCCATGTAAACCAGTATAATGCAACTTAATAGGGATTTTTCCATGTAAACCACTATAATGCAACTTAATAGGGATTTTTCCATGTAAACCAGTATAATGCAACTTAATAGGGATTTTTCCATGTAAACCAGTATAATGCAACTTAATAGGGATTTTTCCATGTAAACCAGTATAATGCAACCTAATAGGGATTTTTCCATATAAACCAGTATAATGCAACTTAATAGGGATTTTTACATGTAAACCAGTATAATGCAACTTAATAGGGATTTTTACATGTAAACCAGTATAATGCAACTTAATAGGGATTTTTCCATGTAAACCAGTATAATGCAACTTAATAGGGATTTTTCCATGTAAACCAGTATAATGCAACTTAATAGGGATTTTTCCATGTAAACCAGTATAATGCAACCTAATAGGAATTTTCCATGTAAACCAGTATAATGCAACTTAATAGGGATTTTTCCATGTAAACCAGTACAATGCAACCTAATAGGGATTTTTCCATGTAAACCAGTATAATGCAACTTAATAGGGATTTTTCCATGTAAACCAGTATAATGCAACTTAATAGGGATTTTTCCATGTAAACCAGTATAATGCAACTTAATAGGGATTTTTCCATGTAAACCAGTATAATGCAACCTAATAGGGATTTTTCCATGTAAACCAGTATAATGCAACCTAATAGGGATTTTTCCATGTAAACCAGTATAATGCAACTTAATAGGGATTTTTCCATGTAAACCAGTATAATGCAACTTAATAGGGATTTTTCCATGTAAACCAGTATAATGCAACTTAATAGGGATTTTTCCATGTAAACCAGTATAATGCAACCTAATAGGGATTTTTCCATGTAAACCAGTATAATGCAACCTAATAGGGATTTAGGCTACAGACTAGACCCCGGACCAAAAGTCAGACTAAGTCCTGGACCAAATCCCGGACGAAGTTCTGGACCAACACCCAGAACCCAGACCCAAACCAAGACCTGGACTAAAACCCAGACCAGGACCCAGACAAAGACCAGAACCATTGTTTAGGGTATTCAGATCTCAATGCGTTCAACAAGTGTAGCACACTACGCTGGTTACTTAAAGTCTGATCATCAAGTGTTTTCCAAAACGGCCCAACTCCCTGAGCAACATGCTGGTGGGGGGCAGATGCACGCGCACTGTCTGCTTTGCCATTAAACAGAGTGACGTTGAAAATACACAAAATTATAAATTATATGCCCATTCAAATAATACGACGATGCTTCAACATACCAGAAAATAACTACATTCTGCCATATGAATACAACTAACCATGTTTTTTGTATTATTGTTTTACCATCCCATCTCAAAGGATAGGCAAATTGCAGAATGTGGTCAACATTTCCTTCTACACCAACCAATTTTACGAGAAATTCTGTATCCAAAAAGCACATGTCAATAATGCCCCGGCACATTTTCCTTCTTCAAAAGTGACTTCAAATTCAATTTTACATCCCCAGTATGCATGGGCGTACAAAAATAACAGTTCTCAATTATTTCTGTGACATCCCCCTGTACTCAACCAGACTATGAACTTTTTATTCACCTACAAACTCAACAAAAATTATCTAGTTTTATTTAATTGTACAGCTTTGTACTATTGATCCCTTTCGTATTGCTTAAGAATAAATAAAAAATAGAATCAATCAATTAAAAGTAACACAGACACACACCCTGTACGAATGTGTGTGGGCTTTAAAAAAAATTATTAGTAAAGACCAAATAATTATCCAAAAAATAAGGACCAATCTTAGAGCAAGATTATTTGCTCGTGCATCTGTTGTGGGCAGAGGGAACGGAGATTGGCACTCGCCTCAGGGTTGCCAGATGAACGATAACTATCGTATTTCTACGATCATTTTGACCCCTGTACGATGTACGATCAATAATTCAAAAAAGCCCTAAATGTACGATAATTTCAGAGTGCCAGATAAAGACTGGTTAAATGCACTGTCCCCTCTCAGCAGCGCTTCGCTTTCGCTCTGATCTGGAGTCAGACTTAGCCTCCGTATTCACGAAGGCATAATATCTGCTGTAAGAAGGAGAGACTGTCCCTGGATCAGTTTTACAGTTCCACTATTGCATTATCCTTCTGCCCTGACGCATCCTCTTTGGTTTGGTTTTGGTAGCAGGTCGTGCGTAATGTAATAAATGGGACAGTGCGTGGGGCTGTGTTGTAGTTAGGGGTGATGATGATATGAGCAATATTTTTGCGCGGGTACTACAGCGATATTGGCATATTTATAGTGTACGATAGTTTGTCCTGAAAAACGATAGTTTTGGAAGCTTTGTACGATATAATGGTTTTCAGAATCTGGCAACCCTGGCTCGTGCTGCGCAGTCTGTGTTTTGGTGTTTTGCGGTCAGAGCACCCGAGACACAGAGAGAGAAACAGTTCTTCCTAATGTGCGTTCTCTTCGGACTTGGACCTAGCAGAGTGAAAAGGAAACAACGTCGACTAAGCCTTGGGTGGGAGTAGTCGAAGCAAACCAAAAAACAAAACTGGATCCTTGGGACTAGTGACCTCCGGGCCGACAACCGTTAGATGGCTAGCAAGCTAAGTTAGCATACTTAGCTAACGGCTAGCTTTGTCTAACGACCTATGTCTGGCATTTACGTAAGTATTTTACTTTACTGAGGATATTGACACTGTCGCCAGCAATCAGACAAAACACTCGCATTGTTTTCTACTGTCCCCAGGTTACAAAATGCAAAGGCGAAAAATAAGTTGTTTTTTTTAGCTAAAATTAAAATAAAATGTTCACTAAATTGTGCTGCATAGCCCTATATTTTAATAATTTGGACTGAGTCATGGCATTTACAAATGAACATGATAATATTAATAATGTATTTGGACATTTGGTGCTAGACATTAATACCTTGCATCACATGCATTTGGTGCAATTCACATATATTATAGGTTCTTAAAATCAAAATTTGAACATTTAGACTGCTTGGCGCTGTTTTTAAATTTGGTCATGCATGAGTGAAAAGGTCATGTCATGTTTTTTCTTTAAGCCAAGGGTGAGTAATTTCTTGATGTAAAGTGCTTATAGTGCCTTAAAAAGTAGGTAGAAAGGCGCTGTATAAAAGTGACCATTTAGAAGAACTTCAATCATATTTTTGTCATATTGTTTTAAGCCTTTTCTGGCAGTTTGTTGCCTTTTTATCTTGTTTTGTTGTATTTTTAGAATTTAATAATTATTATTATTTACAGGCCATACTATTTTGACAATGCCTGTTCAAGCCAAGTGTCAGAGGCTGAGCAGCTTGGGCGGGATTGTACAACGATGGAAGACCATGTGGAAATATATATATATATAATATGGTAGCCCGAGTAAGTTGATGGTGGTGGTGAGAGGGTCCGTTGGCAATAATTGGAAGCTTGTGTCCCTTTATGAAGCGCTTTGGGTGTCTTCTGTGAAAAGTACTGTACACAAATGATTTCCTTTCCCCCTATGCAAAATACTATTTATCTGTAAATGCAGATAATCCGTATTTATCTTTTAACAGGGTACTGCCATACAGGAAGAAGTGCCCGGCATGGTGTGCAGGGAGGAAGAGATGGCACCAATGCATTTGAGGGAGAAGAGTCAGACAGAGGTGATTTAACACGTTTTACAGAAGTAATGAATTGCTATAGACGGTGCCTTGCGAAAGTATTCGGCCCCCTTGAACTTTTCAACCTTTTGCCACATTTCAGGCTTCAAACATAAAGATATAAAACTGTAATTTTTTGTGAAGAACCAACAACAAGTGGGACACAATCATGAAGTGAAACGAAATTTATTGGATATTTTAAACATTTTTAACAAATAAACAACTGAAAAATTGGGCGTGCAAAATTATCCATCACTTAAGTGAATACTCTGTAGCGCCACCTTCTGCTGCGATTACTGCTGTAAGTCCTTGGGGTTTGTCTCTATCAGTTTTGCACATTGAGAGACTGAAATATTTGCAAAACAGCTGGAGCTCAGTGAAGTTGGATGGACAGCGTTTGTGAACAGCAGTTTTCAGTTCTTTCCACAGATTCTCGATTGGATTCAGGTCTGGACTTTGACTGGGCCGTTCTAACACCTGGATATGTTTATTTGTGAACCTCTATTGTAGATGTTGCTTTATGTTTTGGATCATTGTCTTGTTGGAAGACAAATCTCCGTCCCAGTCTCGGGTCTTTTGCAGACTCCATCAGGTTTTCTTCCAGAATGGTCCTGTATTTGGCTCCATCCATCTTCCCATCAATTTGAACCATCTTCCCTGTCCCTGCTGAAGAAAAGCCCAAACCATGATGCTGCCACCACCATGTTTGACAGTGGGGATGGTGTGTTCAGGGTGATGAGCTGTGTTGCTTTTACGCCAAACATAACGTTTTGCATTGTTGCCAAAAAGTTCGATTTTGGTTTCATCTGACCAGAGCACCTTCTTCCACATGTTTGGTGTATCTCCCAGGTGGCTTGGGGCAAACTTTAAACAACACTTTTTATGGATATCTTTAAGAAATGGCTTTCTTCTTGCCACTCTTCCATAAAGGCCAGAGTTGTGCAGTATACGTCTGACTGAGTCTCCCACCTCAGCTGTACATTTCTGCAGTTCATCCAGAGTGATCATGGGCCTCTTGGCAGCATCTCTGATCAGTTTTCTCCTTGTATGAGCTGAAAGTTTAGAGGGACGGCCGGGTCTTTGTAGATTTGCAGTGGTCTGATACTCCTTCCATTTCAATATTATCGCTTGCACAGTGCTCCTTGGGATGTTTAAAGCTTGGGAAATCTTTTTGTATCCAAATCCGGCTTTAAACTTCTCCACAACAGTATCTCGGACCTGCCTGGTGTGTTCCTTGTTCGTCATGAGAGTTTGCTGCACTGAAAGTAAAGGGGCTGAATAATTTTGCACGCCCAATTTTTCAGGTGTTTATTAGTTAAAAATGTTTGGAATATTCAATAAATTTAGTTCCACTTCATGACTGTGTCCCACTTGTTGTTGGTTCTTCACAAAAAATTACAGTTTTATATCTTTATGTTTTGAAGCCTGAAATGTGGCAAAAGGTCGAAAAGTTCAAGAGGGCCGAATACTTTCGCAAGGCACTGTACAGTACATATACATCCTTTTCTTTTGAAAGATTAGCAGCATATCGAACAAATGTGGCTGCAAGCATTGGAAATGTGTTGGATGAGAATACTTTTCTGAAAAAAAAAGGTAAGTGTTCATTATGGATTTTTATTTTTGGGGTTAATGTTAAATAAAAAGGACTTAGACATTTTTTTTTTTAATTTAAACTAAAGACTTCATTTAGACTATCCTCCAGGGAAGTTGTCTTACATCCATCCATTTAAAAATATTTATTGTACTAATCTTCGATAGGAAAATAACCAGAGTGGAAAATCAGCAGCGGACGTCTCGCTTATGCACAGAGCCTCTTGGTTGCTCAATGATTGGCATTCTTCTCAACAGTGGCTCAGGCAGCCAGAAAGTCCACATTGACTTGCCTAGAGAAGATGAAGACCACAATCTGAGGTCCACAAATAAGGTAAGTACGGGAAAGCCTGTCCTGCACACTGCGGTTTTACATACTAGGTTGGCCAAATGAAACTCAACTTTGTCAACTGCAGACGAGGACACTGGAGAAACAGAGGGAGGACTGAGCTGGAGAAACAGCCAATGCAGAGCCAACGTGACTTTCTGCGTGAACCATAGCCTGGTGAAGGAACATTTGTGTGAGTTATGAACTGTTTACTGGGATATTAGTTCTGTTGATTTACCTTTTCTTAAAGCCTTTTTTTCTGCATAGCTACTCATTCAGACATGAGGGCGAACATTGAGGGGAGACGTGGCAAGACATCATATCCATACAGGGTGGACCAAAGACCAAAAGTAAGTATCTGCATACTTTGAACTTAAGATAATATTGACACTTCTTGACAAAGGCTTGTTTGGGCTGAAGAAACCAGCAATATGTTTTAAAGATTTTATAGTTCAACAGCCCAGCACAATAAAGGCTTTTTAAATGTTAATAGGGATTTATGATGTGGGAGGATGAGTGCCTTGGTTTTTTGTTTTCCTTTTAAGAGAATATTGCTTTGCTTTAATTATATATCTGACCTCTGTAAAAAATAATTGATTCCTTTTAATCAGTTTTTCAAAATAAACAATTAGGTTTGTCTCCATAAATACTGGTTTGTGCCAGCCTGAAGGTTTGCCCTAGATTCTGTATTATTCTAACTGCTTATTTTATTTGCTTCCTTCAAGATACCTTTTGTATTTATGCTTGTATTTTTTATTTTTAAGCACTACTTGGTGACAGTACCTTGTGTTTTTTTTTGCAGGAACATGCAACCCTTGAGCGCAGTAGACCAAATATTTCAAGACCATCTTCATGCAAAGAGAAACAGGTAAGCTAAATGCATTTTAAATGAAGTAATAAGTGTAATATGAGCAAACAAACCTATCCTTGCATGTAAGGCTTTGTGCACAAACTAGTTGATGCTGATTTACTGTATATATAAACATTACATTTTTTTGTTTATGTATTTGTTCCTTAAAGCACCTCAATCCTGTGAAAGTGGAGGCCCACTGGCTGATGGGGCCCCTCTGCTTGCTGTTTTGCTGAAGAGGACACCAGTGAAACCCAAAGAGACACCCAGCCTCAGTGAATGAAGAGCAGAGCCAAAATCCACAACTGTGTGATGGACAGTCCAACCTGAATGGTTATGATATTGCGATTTCCCCCTCAGAACACAAAAAACTCTGGAGATGGAAACAATTGTTAATCAGCTATTGATCACATGGTTTTATTTTTATTTTGCCTTTTATATTTGTACCACGCATAGGGCTGCACAGTTGATTGTTTTAAAATCAAATTGGAAATTACTGCAATTCTTGGGTAATTCCAAACAAAATGTCTCCATGTTCTGAAATACATGTGTGAAGATTTTACTCTAGTGATTATGTTGTGTACAATGTGACGTCAAAGTGAGTCTTAACTGAATCTTGAATCTTAAAAAATAGTAATTGCAACACGTCTAATAGAATGTAATATACAATTGTGCGGCCCTAATCAAGAATTATTACTAACCCATTGATGTGTTTTTTTTTTTTTTTTGCCTTAATTTATTCGGGTTGCATTGTTGAAATGGCCAGAAAAAGTCAGACATTTTGCTGTGTCCGTCCTGGTTTAGGTTAGTACTAGTTTTGTACTGTTTCAATTCTTTGTCTTGGTTCAGTACAGGTTTAGTACTGGTACAGTTTCAGATTAAGGTGCTTTATGTGTCATTATACATCAACGGGGATGACCCGCCAGGAGCAGTGAGCGCCGGCAGTACCGCGCCCAGGGACTCATCTCCAGATGTGGAACCAAGTCTGGCTGGAGGATTCGTCTATTGTACATTGTGGCTCAGTTCCGCACTGCTTCAGGTCATATCCCTTCTCTCCAAACAGGACAGTTTCAAAGGTTATGGGAAATAAACCTGTTATGGTTCATATGAGAAAAGCTACATTGATCATCTGATTTAAATTTGGAGAGAAGGCTTTGCGGACAAGTGTTTATCGTGTAAAAGCAAGCTTTTTTTTCTTTTCAATATGTTTTGAATGTTTGACAATTTCCAACATGTGACATGGTTATTAAATGAGAGATTCCTGAAATATAGTAGCTTAACTTAAATATACTGTAAGATGCACAGGGATGTTGTTCTATGTTTGAAATATGCAGCAAGTATTCCAACTATATCAAACGAGATTTTAAGGATTTGGGTTCAGGATATTTTGGTATACTAAAGGGATAAGAATCCGGAGATCTCCAAAAGATACAGCTAATCTGCAAGGGGATCCGAAATGGATCTGTCGGAAATTTGGTACCGTATTTTCCGGATACACGAGGGATAATATCCGTCTATCTTTAGAAAATACAGAAAATATTCGGGGAGGTCCGTGATGAATCTTTTAAAAATACGGATTCCTGATATCTCCGTATATTTCAGTTCGTGATGGGGCGTTTGTGTACAGAACCTGTGGCGTGCCAGGTCCTGCGCCCTCCCCCGTTTTCTGGTTCAGTCAAGCCTCCCCTTTTTGGACAGCTCTCCCTCCGCTGTCGCCTGGAAGCGTTTTGTTTTGGGGAGTCTCCTGTACTGTCCGGTCAAAATGTCACGATCAATGAAACTGTCATACTGTATGTGCCTTGGGCAGAATTTAAGGCTGTCCGACGTAGTCCATTTTAATGAAAATGCCAAAACGAAAAGAGAAAGATATTTATGAAATAAATTAAGTAACATAAAGTAAATGGCCATGTCTCTGTCATAATTAAGCCTGATAGGAACCTGTGTTTCCCGCTAGTACGAAATGAAGTAATGTTTACATGCATACGGAGTTTAGGGCTGCTTACTAGCGCCTTTCCATTCGGTTACACTTATATTCAGCCCAAACACACACAGGCACCGATGTCACCCTCCGCTCCACACACTGAGCTACTACTATAGAACACATCTGACAACACTGTGTTTCAAGTTCAACAGCATGAAATGTATGAGCTTTTTATGCAATAAAGTGATTGAGTAACTATCTCCTCTTCTGTTGTTGTTTTTTTTTGACAAATCACACCCTGATTATAACAATGGACTTCCATATGAAAATATCCTTGAACATAACCAGATAGGTGCAATGAATATTACACACACAAAGTATTTATGTTACTTCAATGTATAGGCTACTAAAACTAAATGTACAGTATGGTAACTAGATAGATAAGACACCCGAACCTGACTGTCATGCATGACTTCAAAATGTTACCTCTAAGGCTACTTTTGTTTTACTTTCTTTTATTATGATTATCATTGTTATTATATCATGAGTTTCTATTCATTAAAAACAATATATAATGTACAATCATGAAATGTGCGCACAACAGTTATATTGGAGGAGGAACCTGCACTTCTGAAGTACATTTATGATATTACACGGCTCCCGGAGGCGTAGAAAGATCAGGGGGGGTTTGTTTGAAAGCTTGAAATCTCCCGTTCCCAACACAAAAGACCACACGTCTCTATCCCTTTCTTTCCCAAAGTTATGTCCGAAAATCTGCGATGTTATAGATGGCAGGTTGAAAAATTAAAGCGTAATTCGGCCCGTCCCTCCAGCAGATGGCGCCATAGGCGGCCGCCTGGCTCGCCTATGCTTAGGACCTGCCCTGGTAGTAAAATACTTGAATGGTGTATAACAATCAATCAGCACTTGCAGGAGGAGAGAGACTTTTTGTCATGTTGAGTGGAAATCAATGAGATTTAGGTCCTCGTGTTTATGCCTGTTCAAAACTACTTTGCAAATTATTTCACTTTTTTTATGATAAATGTGTTTATTCTTATCATATGAAAGAGACAGCCTCGTGTATTTGCTGAAGCCTCCTGCACTTCGATATTAACTTCATGTTGACATGAAAAAAGTGTTTTGCTCCAGTCAGTGAGGGTCCTAATTAGCACTAACAGGCAACAGCTGTGTGCGCACGCGCTGCCTGTTAACGTCAGTCTGTGCTGGAATCCGAACGGTAAGCAGTTCCTCTGTTTCTGTATTTAATATTGTCATTTTAAAGGCAGTACTAAGGTTAAAACTCGGAGAATTATATCTGATAGTGATACTGTTCCACAATTGGGCGATAAAGTCAGTTCAGTTATAATCGTTTTGAGCGTAATTTAACATAAAAAGGTCACAGTTTTCCTGGTCTGTTTGCTACAGTTAGCAACGTTAGCAGCATTAGCAACAGGCATTAGCAAACCTTAGCAACAGCCTTGAAAAACATATTCAAGTGCTAATGTTTCAGTCTCGACTTAAATTTTGTTTGACAGTAACTCCTAATTGCTGGGACCGGCTAGTTGTTAGCTAGTTTTAGCTATTTGGGAAAAATTTGGAGATTTACATCTGTTCAATTGACTTAACCACTGCCTTTTTTTTCCTTCTTTTTTTTCATATGGACCTGCCGACCTGCGTCTGGGTTAATTATACTACGTCCTAATGGTGAGTTTAAAAGCTGCAGTTGTATGGTACCTTGGTACCATTTTTTTTTTGGTTCTATATCAGTTTGCTCTTAACCTACAATTTTCTCCTCAAAACTTGTAACTTACAGATACATTATTGTGGTGTTT